>CM057839.1:10985000-12185000 GCA_030068075.1 Paguma larvata | reverse complement strand
CACTCAAGTCTTGATCTCATGGTTCGTGAGTTCGAGTCCTGTGTCAGGCTCTGTGCTGACAGCTCGGAGCCTGGAGCCTGCCATGTCTCCCTCTCTCTGGCTCCTACCCCACTCATGCTCTCTCTCTTTCAAAAATGGATACACATTAAAAATTTTTTTAAAAAAGAATATGATTTCTTGACCATCCTTGGCAACTTACTAGATGCGGTCAATTAAGAGACTCAGTAATGATGGTGTTGTGTCTGTGGAAGATAACTTTTCTCCAATTATGTCAGTTAACTCAGTGTAATAATTTAATTTTTCTGATACGCTCCAAATGATGCTTCGGCTGAGTAAGTATCTGCAGAGGAAGATCCGAGTGGCTGCTGCGACAGGGGCCTCAGGAACCTGCGAATCCAGGCCAGCAAGCCTGCAGTGTGGCATGACAGCCAATAATGCCGTAACATTTGCCCATCTTCCCACTTACTAACGGGGGTGCTGAGCTTTAAACGTTTTTTTTTTTTTTGCACACGGGCATATAGACTTTGACAGAGATCACCTCCCCACTAAAGCTCAGTCTTCTCTGTGGGTCTCGGGAGTTAGACCCTTTGTTATAGGACCAGGAGGCATGAACACAGGGTAAATGTTTTTGGATACTTCTTATCCATCCATTATACAGTAGGCACAATCGCCGAGTTCTAGGTAAGGAAACCAGGGTTTCCAGATGTCGAACAGACCCAGCCAAGGCTTAGAATCTGGCTAACGGTGGAGCTGGGAGTAAAGCCTGGTCCATGTCCGCAAAGCGGCAGGTTCTCTCAAAGGTCATCTTACTTTAATCAAACAACAGGAGGCAGATCCTATTTCTCTAACCTTACAAGTGAGAAATCTTAGGTCTGGAGACATGAGGGAATTTTCCCAAAGAGATTCGGACAATAAATGTCACAACTGGGGACCATCGGATTCTCAGGAATCGGGCAGAACCTACCTGGTGGCCAGATGCTGGAGACATGGGAACCTTGATGAATACTCTTCTTAATACGAGGCAAGCATTTTTAAGGGGCCTAAGCAAGGGCCAGAGGCCGTGCAGGGAGGAAACTCACTGTTCTCACGTGCCAGCGGACAAACCTCTGCCACACACGCCCCCCTGCCCCGGCCACGCAGCGCTGGGCTTTCCTGCTCGCTGGCCCGGTGGGCCCCAGGCAGAGAGCAGAAGACCATGTCCCAACCACTGTTCTGAACTTCAGCATTCCCAGGTAGCAGTGGTGTAGGAATACCCGGCCGCTACTCACATTAAAAATGCCATTGCCTATTTGGACAACATATTCTAACTGAAAACACTCAGAAGAAAACGGAAAGAGGTTCCAAACATGGTTCCGGTAGAGGAGAGGCTCTCAAGCTGTCACCCCAGGTCTCGCCCTGAGACTTTCAGATTCAGCCGGTCTAGGTCAGGGCCTGAGACTCCGCCTTTCGAACATGCTCCCAGGGTTTACAGCTGCTGCCGGCCTGCCAGGGGGCCACATTCTGAGAGCCACAGGAGCGGAGGCTCCGTGTACTAAGACACTGCTCACACTCACTCAATTAGGGTCTGTATTTCCTGGTCTCTCAACTGGGTTCCTTAGTAATGACATTTCGTGGGGACCCGGGTGGTGTCGCTGCTAAGAAGAATGAAGGTATATTGTAATAAAATGACACGATCTCAGGGCAACTAGTGTCATCCTACTGAAGTACTGGGCTTTATGAGAAGCAGAGGTAAGTAAATCAGAGAAGGACTTTGGCTGCGTTTTCCAAATACCCTTGGAAACAAACACACTGTTTCGGTATTCATAGCGTATTAACACTAATTTAATTTCCTCCTTCCACGCTGGAAATGGAAGCAACCATTTAGCAAGACTAGGAAGCATTCAGTTCCTAAAATCGGGCAAGTGGCTTAAGAGACCATCCCTACCTACTCGACTGTTACTTGCTAAAACCTAAGACCGACACGGCCTCTTATTTTCTATCCTTGAAACGTTTCTATCACTGAAGCTACTGACAGGTTGTTTTTTTTTTTTTTTTTTTAATTGTAAAACGTGAATGAGCTTGTACTTCTTTTAACTGCTGCTACATTTGGGTATGTTCGAGGTGGCAGGGGCGGCAATGTCTGACGAGGTTCCCAGACTCATCACCCTCGAGGGGACAGCAAACTGTGTCCCCCAGACGGATGGTGTCTTCTGGCCAAGAGTTAGCCTCCAGGGACTGTTTCCGTCACACCCTGACCAGTAAGCTCTATTTTATTTCAGGGAATTCAAGTCATTAACTATGGAACGGTTTCATTAAAGGATTTTAAGGATTTATGGTTTCTTTACAGGGGCAAAAACAGTTGCTGAAGTAAAAAATACGATACAGGAAATTCTTGCTGGTTCAATTAAACACTCAGAATGAATTTAAAAGGTAAGCTCAGGTAAGCTGTTCCATACCCACCTTAAACGCCAGCGTAAACAGAGAGAGAGTGTCCAGCGCCGTAAGGCACACCTCCGTGGCAATGTTGGCTTCGAGCAGGGACTGGTGAAGGACGTCAGCGTCCGAGTGGCCATAGCCTGTGTGAATTACAACACGAGGTCACGGCCGGGGGCTGCAGACGGAGAGGGTGGTGGCCCGATACAGTCACGCAGTCAACTTTTGATTATTCAGGGAAGGCGTCCTTTGGGGCCTTGCCTCCCTGTTGGCCTTTTTCATTGGTGGTGGTGGTAGAGGGGTAGGTAGTTAATAATGTGTTCGATTATAACTTTTTAATTCTTGAAGGGGAAGAATAGCAGCAACCGTTTATTGTGTGCTTGCCATGTGCCAGCAATCGGTCTATGAATTTTCCATGTACCAGCTCGTTTAATCCCTCCACCGCCCTATGAAGTATGTACACTATTAAACCCTTTCTGCAGATAAGGGGACAGAGGCACGGGAAGGCTAAACAGCTTGTCTAAGTCACACAGTTAGTCAACAGCAGGAGCCAGTCCATCGAGTACTTGGCTGAGCGGCTGGGGCGGGAGGGGTGGAGGAGGAGGCTGAGATTTCCCAAGCTTCCCACATGGACTCAGGCAGCAGAGCAGCACAGGCGTTAGGAAAATGAGCCGAGGGGCAGCCTGCTGGTCCCCGAATCCAGCTCACCCACTTGCTAGCTGTGTGACCGTGGGCAAGTTATTTGACCTCTTTATACCTCCGTGTCCTGACCTGGAGAATGGGGATAATAATAGTATCTACCTCGAAGGGTTGTAGCGAGCATTAAGTTTGTGACGATTTGTGAAATTCTTAGAAGAGTGCCCGGCGCATGGTGACTGCTATGTAAAATGTTGAATCGGTAAGGTGAGCAACTAGGGACGATAATCAAGAGTTGACTGCACCGCTAACAGAATTCTACTTGCTTTATCGAAAAGCACGAAAGCCAGTATGTCTGAAAGAAACGTTTAAGGAAAGGAAAGGACTTGAAGAACCATAATTTAAATACAAACGGATATCTACTGTACGTGGCTGTAAAGTTCAATTTAGTACTGACATAAATGTAGCTGGACACACAGTTTGAGATATTACATTATGAAGTGATACGCATTAGCAGAAGTACATACAGGATGCAGAGAGGTTACAGGACTGACTAGATGACAAAGAGAGATGGCAATATAATAAAATGCCATGTAATGTCTTCCTCCAAGGAGCATAAACAAATCAACGCTTAGTATATGAGTAATCTTCTTTATACTCCAGAGAGGAGGACATTTTGTATATAGATCAGGAAAATGAAGTGCGGAAAACCTAGAGAATTTTCTTGAGGCCAGTAATGGGGGGGGGAACCCAAGAACTACACCCTAAATTCCTACTCCAGGTCACTGTATCATAGCACCTGTTATTAGGAGATAAACTAAAGTAACTAGCACGATGTTATTCTCACTTTGGCAAATGTCAGAGTTACAGAATGATTTTTAAAAGACTACAAAAAAGACTTTCTAAGCTACCGAGTTGCTTTTTAAAACATGCTAAAAATACTACAGTGTGTTTTCATCCAATGCTGCTGGGCTTTTAGACAGGCTGTTCTGAAGGCTGTGCTTGCGGACTGCGTGAACCTCACACTGCAAGGCCGGTGGGTCTTCACTGGGGTTATGTAACTATTGGCACCATGCTGGTTCTGTCTTTTTATGTTTGCTTTTTTGGTGAGAAAGCTCCCAGAGAAAGAAAGATGAGTATATTTTGGTACCTAGTGCCAGCCAAGGCATCACCCCATTCGGCGTGGTTGGTTTGGTAAGATACAGAGATGGTGAAAGAGGAAAACAGAGTGTTAATTACTGTTAAAGTGATCACAAAGTGGGGCAAGAGGGGAAAAACTCCAGCACCTTTTGTTGGACCAACCAAAATGACCACGGGTCAGGAAGACCCTTTGCTGAGGGCTGCTGTTTACCCCTACTGACGTTTAATGACCTGGGTTAAACTGTCCACAGGACTGTCTTTGGTGATTAATTTTTTTCTTGGCACAGAACTGATATTTTCTTTTTCTAGGTAACTGCTTGGCTAAGTGTGTGCAGGTGTGATCGCCACAGGCTGAAGGATTTCCACCGCGCTTACCTTCGCCTGGCGGTCTGGACCAATCCGGGACTGAAAAGAGGCAATGTGTTGTTTTTCAAACATACAATCAATGGCCATGCTAAGTAAGTTTTTACATAATTATGTAGCCATGTATGGAAACATGACAACGACAGAATTTCTCTAAGCTCTTACACCACCCATGAGTGTGGACATTGTCTATATGATCTCCTTAAGGGCGACAGTCAGATTCGTACGGAGATTTGTCTGCCTGTGTCTGAATGATCTAAGAATAAAAGAAATGATCCTTTTAAGCCCCAGTTGGTTATAATTTTGATTTTTGTTAAGCCCTCGTCTCAAAACAGAGGGTTGCTGGAGGGGTTGGGGGTGGGGGGATGGGCTAAATGGTAAGGAGCATTAAGGAATCTACTCCTGAAATCACTGTTGCACTGTATGCTAACTAACTTGGATGTAAATTAAAGGAAGAAAAAAAAAAAGAACGCAGCAGGAGTCCTGAGCTAGTGTTATTAAAAAGTCCCTAAAAGGGGCAGCATGGAGAGGTTATGGAAGTGGCAGAGACTGCGTGGACAGTTCACTGAGAGACGCTCCCGTGGAAAAGGCTGGTCTCAACACTTGGAACGAAGTCATGCACGAGGGAAGGCTTCAGTCAACGGTCGCCAAAGGGAAATGAAATTGACCTGGTACATCCCGAAAGTGATCATAAGAGAAAAAGCAAGTTCTTAAAGTATTGGTCTGCAACTCACTGAAGTCGATTAAGTGGATTCTGACCCCAGTGCTGTGTTCGCTAACCCTACAGATGTCCCCTAGGGGACAGTGCTCTGGGCACTGACTCCCTTCGGCTGGGCTGGTCAGGGAGAGGAGGACTTCCTCCCTTCCCCAGGGCGCCATCTTTGGCACGCACATGGTGGACTGCTCACAGTCACACGATTTTCATTCTGATGTCACTCTATGATAAAGGATTTATTCTAACATCCCCAAATCGTTTAAACACTCGGAGCCCACAGATGAGAGTTTTCCCCTCTAATGTCATCTGCTATGTTAGACTTAATTAACCTTGCTCTGTTTAATAAACTGTTACTAGAACACCTTGACTGAAAAATGCTGACCACATCTGTAAACTGTCTCTCCCTCCCCACTGCCACGACATCAGAGGTGACATGGTGGGAGGGACACAGCCACTCGCCTTTTCCGAACATCAGAGGACGTTTGCGCTCAGAGAGGTCATATGTATATCCTCATAGAGGGCACCTTCTTTTCAACAGCTGCTTTTACCCCTTATGAAACCAGAAGGATTGTTTTTATTGTTAATTTTTTTCTTCTGGCCCTTAGAATATAAATCCAAAAAAACATTTTGTGAGAAAAATGGAAATACTACTAAATGGCAAGGAATCTTCTTGCTAAAAGAAGTCCCCAAATGTTCATAAGAGACACTTAAACACAGAGAACGAACTGAGGGTTGCTGGAGGGGCTGGGGGTGGGGGGATGGGCTAAATGAGTAAGGGGCATTGAGGAAGACACCTGCTGGGATGAGCACTGGGCGTTATACACAAGCACCAAGTCACTGGAATCTACTCCTGAAATCTTTATTCCACTATATGCTAACTTAGATGTAAATTAAAAAAAATTAAAAAATAAGAAATAAATAAGTAAGTAAGTAAGTAAGTCAGTCTCCAAATGTTGAAGACCCAGTCTCCTACGTATATTAACTCATGGTCTACAGCGTCTACTAACTGCACGTATTTTTGCAACATATCAGGTGGACCAACCTCTACATCATCTATTGTTCATTCCGTCCCATTTTTTATTGCTAAAAAGGTTTTCCTCACAAATGAGCAGAGAGCAGACAGTAGAAATAAGGAATAATATTCTACGGCAAATCTTACGTGATTTTGCTATCTGTCCTCTGATTCACTCGCACAAAAAAACAAATATGCTCAAAATGATTTGTGGAATGTGTCTAAAGTCTCCGAGCTCATGCGTGAGGAAATAGTTAGGCTCTGTGCTTTCTTTTCTCTGACGAGTGCCTCAACCTAATGCCTAGCGGTGTCTGAAAAGAGTATCTGGTATGGGATATATGTCTCAGACTGTGAAAACACTTGGTTTATGCATACATTTTAATTTAAAGTCCTTTTTCACGATATTAAAAATATAAACATGACTGACTTTTGAACAGGCATTTTGCCAGACTTTGAGTTCTGAAACCCCATCGATTACAAGAAGTACCGATGACTGACTGCCATATTAGGTGTAAGAGGCAAGATACAGGTGTAAGATAGGTCTGTTATAACTCAGATATACCCTGATATCATAAATGCTAGAAAATGTGCAAAAATGTATTTCTAAATCAAGGAAACCTGTCTCAGAATAAAAAAAGGTGGCTTTAGAAACAAAAATTCCATTTACTATCTTGAGTATATATATATATATATATATATATATATCTTTAGAGAATCCAAGGCCATTTGTACCTATTTTAAAAAATACATTGCCAGGCTTAAAACTTTTTGAAAAATATTAATTTTACTTCAGAGGATATACGCGTTCTCTATATTTTTCCTATTAATTCAATATTATATTCAGTAAAGGAATTTAATTAACACTGATATTCATTTTCTTACTTGTACTTCACAGCCATCAAAGAATTTCAGAGTTAGATGGAGTCTGATAAGCTACCTCGCCTGACTCCTCACCTCCTCTTGTGATGCGGAAGTGACCTGGACGACACCCCCAGGGGGTCCTCACCCGGTCTGTTTTCACACCTCCAGCTCCAAGTGCCCACACTAGCTAATGGGCAGTTCAGTTAGAACATGCTCTCGCACAATGACCTGAAATCTAATCCTCTGCAACTTATTCCAGTCTCTTACACTGGATTATATGAAACACAGGTTCACTTCAAGTGTTTCTACCTCTTGTTGGCCTTTCCCCCATCACACCAGTGGGAAACATGAATTATCATGTAAATAGATTTAATGTATTCCTAGGGCCACATAAAACATCAAAATAAATGCAAGGTGTTATTTTACATGTTTTGCACGTGTATCACTTATTTGCAAAAGTGTTTCGCTTAGCTTCCCTTTCACAACTTGGCTTATGTAAAAACTCTATATGCAGCTATCACCTTCAATATGCCATTTGACACAACTAGCTGCTGTTGATACACGATGGATGTACTTTACAATAAAAAGGTCAATGTTTTAATGTTATACACATTTACTTTTCATGTACCTGGGTAATGACCCAAAGACAATGAACCTCTATTGTTTTGAGTGTTTTTGAAATGGTTAAGACTATTTGTGCACAGTAGGATTTGTAATTTTCATTGTTTCTCATCAAACTCCAAGAGGAAAGATAAGAACCCACAATGGTGACATGTGTACTGCATATGGTGTCCTTTCCCACGTCCTACATGGATGTGCTAATGGGGGCGTGAAAATTGGCCTCCAGTGAGTTAAATTTCCTGTGGCCCTCTGCTGCCCCCTGCTGGTCAAGCTGAGGCCTGGCAAAGCCTTTCCTGCTCCCAGAGAAAGGCAACATAAAAAATACAGGTGGTGTATGGGGGACTCTTTCTATTTTTATTCTTTTCTAAAATAACTTCATTTTAGACTCTGGCACCCTGCAAATCTCTCACAAGCTGGATCTATGTCATACTGGATGGTCCAACAGAAGGTACTGGATTCATTATTAAAGAAGAATTTTTTAAGAAGATGTATATGCCTACAAACACCATAAAATACCTAGATACAGGTGTAAAAATAATCGCGTATGTACATATACATATACATGCTCACACACATACACATGTATACATACAGTACATACTTCTCTGTGGCTTCTGGGCAAACTGACAATTTGGAGCTTGAAAAGCTAACAGAGGGAAAGGCTGAAGCCACCCAAATACATCATCAGACTTAGAGATGTAAACGAAGACTGAGTTCTTGAAGAAAAACGCAAGGGCTGTGAGACACCAGAACCAATCTGGGATGAGCAGGAACACAGGAGAAGGCCAAAAGAATCAGCTACACACTGTTTACTGGGAAGGCAGAAGGGGAAACTTTGGTGGAGGATGGTGTCACTGAAAACTGACTGAAGCAGAAACTACAGGAAGAAAGAGGAGAGAGGCAGGAAGGATGGGCTCTCCGTGGGTAGCAGGAAGAGAGGATGGAAATCAACCACGTTAGCAATATGGTCCTTGGCTGCAAAACGCAGCCAGCTGTCTCTCTCCTCCAATTCAAGCCGCCATCGCAAAATCCGTTTGCAGTGGGAGGAGCTGCCGTGTATCTTAGTGGATCAAGGTTACTTATTCATGTGCTGATCATTCATTTTACTTTTGTTTGGTTTCTGTGTTTCCTAAACCAATCTTTGGAGGCGGGGACTCAGGTCTGCTGATTAATTTTTTAAGGTGCTTTAAAGTTTAAATATTTATTTCAACGGATAGTGAGGTAGTCCCTGTGTTCTAAACTATCTGGGCAAAGGCAGAGTAGCAACTTCTGCAGAACAGTGGGAATTTAATTTGTTTGCTAAATAGGAAAGGAAAATGAAACACAACAAACCTCCTTGTTTTGTTTGTTTCAACCCCTTGTCTGCAGAGCTAGAAAAAGCCCTAACAGACAAGAGGTGGAAAAATCAAGTGCTGCGGCCTTGGACGTGTTACTCTTGTACACTCTGCAGCTGAGTACGGGACTCAGAACTAGCTCTTGAAAGCTCCCAGTTCAGTGTGTGGCAGGCAAACAGAATGCTGACCTAAATTAAGCTTAGAATTTTATAAAGAGAGTCTATACCCATTGCACTTAACTTCGCTGGGGTGGAAGAGTGGGTGCTGCTTGGCCTTCTTACTCTGAACTATCATCAACTTAAAGCATTAAGAATGTTGTCTTTACTCTCAGCCTATATTAAGAAAGAGGTATGAAGATCGCAGTGAGTGCAATTCTTATGATTAGAAATGATGATGAAGTATTAAGAACTATATAGTAAAGACATTACTTGGAGTGAGAACAAATAATTGTCTAGATAAAACACTAGCTATGTTATGCTTGGAGAAAAGATGAAACGATTCAGAGAACACGTCACTAACAGAAAGGGTATTTATTATAAATGATCGCCATTGGTTTTTTAAAATGTTGCCTGGCTGATACTCTTTTACGTTTTCTGCTCTGAGAAACCCTTAGGAAGATGAAACATGTAAATTTCTAGAACTAGTACATGATGCCATGTGCCCTCTGGTGACTTGAAAAAAAAAATTAAAAATATGCTCCCACTTTTTGGTAGAATCTCTACTGTGAAGTTAGAAAGCCCCAAAGTTAGGAAGGCAAGATGAATGAAAAGGTCTCGGTTTGCAAGTGAAGCGGCCTCATAAGCAGACTCCGACCTGATTAAATCTTACCATTGTCTACAGAAATTCCAAGCACACTTGATATCTTTCTCACACTGAAAACACAGAAAAAGTCACTTTGTTATTGGCTTTTCCGCACCCTCGCGAATTGATTCACGGGCTTTATGTTCTCACAGCAGTTTAGGGATTAACATACAGTCGAAGCCGGAATGCCAGAATGCGGACGCGTGATCAGTTACATGCATGGGCTCGGAGGAGGCCAGGACCCCGTTCCAGATGTCCTCAGGACTTCCGGAGGGAAAGTCCAGACATCGAGTCGAAAGTATCAAGAGAAATGTTTGGCTGTCAAACCTGCCAAATTTTAGGTTAAAAACACCGAACGGAGGGGTTGGGACACTTTCAGGTCTAGTGCCGCAGCTGACCACGGTCCCCATTATGTCACTCTCCTCCAAAGAAGGGAATGTCGCCATGAGCTCTTCATCCCGCTTGCTCTGAGCTGGAAGAAAAGTCAGGTTGGTGACGTGGCGCGGTGCGGCCTGGGGCTCTCCCCTCGGAGGTGTCACATGAGATGGCTGGCTGTTACGATGGTATGTCATGGGACTTACTGTGGTTAAAAGTGAGAGAGTTATCCAGGCTGCCCAGCTGCTGCAATCTGGCATGCATCATTCCTGTTCTGTTACGGGAAACAGGCAATGTCTGAGATTTTCGATCATGAACTATGGGTCCCAACCCCTCCTGGTTCCTGCAACATGAGTGAAATGGGATAGAAGCAAAAGTTAGACTTGTTACACTGCAGCAGGACGAGGAGGGTTAGCGAGGCCAGGACACAGCACAAGGGGACGGCCACACGCCGGCCACGTGCAGCGCAGCCTTCTGGGGCCAGATGAGCCAGAGACACACACACGTACGCCTCAGCTCGAAAAGGGTTCACAGCAAAGCACCTGATGACAAAGAAGCAAAAACCAAGCAGAAGCAGGGAACTTTCCAGTTCTAGAAAGTACTTCAGAGATGCTGCTTTTAAAAAATTTGAGCATCTGTCCGATGTGCTGAAGGGTAGCGTTCTGACAACTGCCAAACACCACGACCCTTTTCGGATTAATATGTTAGTAAAGAGCAAAAAAAAAAAAAAAAAGTTTCTTTTTAAATGAAAATAATGCACTGAAGAAGCAGAGAACAAACATGCAATGAGAGGGATTATATGAGGCGGTTTTAACACCTTTATTCTTACCCAGGCAGGAAGGAGAAGAGCCACACACTTTGTTAAACTTGTCAGCGGTCAAGTAAAGAAAATAGAAAAGTGATTGGGGTTAGCCATCAAACAGCGAAACCTCCTACTGTGTACCATCACCAGAGCAGATGAAAAATGAGACCCGTGCTGGAATGACACCTGTCGCCCGTCCCGTAGCCAACCGTCTCCCTCCCTGTGTTACTGTGTGGAGTAGAACAGGGCATGCGTGGAGTGTCATCGGGCAACATGCTGCGGGGTGGTTTCAGAGTGACGTGATGAGAAGGCGCGACAGTCACCAGACGGGACTGCCACGGAGAGCAGACACGGACAGCGTGCACGCCACTGCCCGGGACCTTTGTCACGTGTAGCAGAGACCGCGGCAAAGCTTCCGATACGGCAGGGCACAGCTTTCCACAGCGCACGTAACAAGGAACGCTGCCTCCCACTCCTGCCTTCCTAGGCCCATCTGGTTTCAGGATAGTCCGAGGAAGCATACTTTTATATGCAAATATATACAGGGTGCTTATAGAGTCGGAAGACTTTTTTTTAAATTGAATTTACAGTCATTAAAAGTTAACGGTTCCACGAAACTCAATTCTAAAATATTTTGTTGGACAGAAACCTTCAGCTTCCCACATTTGCCATGTTCAGATTCCTGGCATTTCATCCTATTTTGCACAGCAGTCTCCAAATGCCATCTTGTGACGGAGGTGACAGTTACTTCAAGGAGGCTGTGAAGCTTGCTGGGGACAGTGCCAGTGACATACGTGTTTGCCCCTCTTCACGGGACAAAGTCAAAGCGAATAAAGTCAAGGTGGGAGGTGTCGCTGTATAAGTCACCTTGTATGTACTTGCATTTGGTACCCAAAAGTGCGAATGTAAAAATCACTGTTACGATGAGAAATAACAGTTAAAATTAGAGAACTTGTAAGTGCCTGCTGCGTTTCAGTTAAAAATAAAAAATATTAATAGGATGAAAGCATAAAATATGCTAGGTTTGCTTAAAAAAAAAAAAACACCCCACAACCTTTCATTGAACAACAGAATTCTGGAAATTTCGCAAATATCCCAAGAAAAGACCAATGTTAACATAAAAAGTAAAATATTCACATTCGAATAGTCTTAAAAATCTCTTTCCTGTTTCATTGCTGTAAAAGAGAATCATAGATAAGAGAAAAAACCCTCAGTTACTACTAAATTTTAAAGTTTTTCTTAAAATGTAAATATGTTTACTTATAAATAAACTGCTAAAAACAATAACAATAGGAAAATAGGATACTTAGACCGAGACCCCACAGACACATGATCACGGAATACACGACACAGACAAAAACAAATACGGATGCGCTGAGCAGGCTGCAGGGCAGGAGGGAGGACTTGGGAAGGACAAGACGTGCTCTGAGGAAACGTGGCCACGAAGGAGCTGCTGGCTGTCCCTGAGCAGACTTTCCAGCTCTCCTCGGGCTCAGGATGGATCTGAGAGGATGGTGGGGGGCGGGACAGGGAGGCCTTAGGACACTCGGTGGAGAGTCCTGGTCGGACAAAAGCAGGGCATGGTCAACTTATTTGGAGAAAAGACCCAATTTTAGAGATGGTTTTTGTGGAAGGCGTAACAAATCTGAGATGGACTGAAAACATTCTCTCATTAAGAAAAAAAGGCGGGGCGCCTGGGTGGCTGAGGCAGTTAAGTGTCCGACTTTGGCTCAGCTCATGATCTCACTATTCGTGGGTTCGAGCCCCAAGTCAGGCTCTGTGCTGACAGCTCAGAGCCTGGAGCCTGCTTCAGATTCTGTGTCTCCCTCTCTCTCTCCCTGCCCCTCCCCTGCTCATGCTCTGTCTCTCTCTCTCAAAAATAAATAATAAACATTTAATAAAATGAAAAAAAAAAGCGAAATCGTTATGTGAGAAATCAACATCTTTGTAGTTGGAGAAGGAATGGGGAAAAATGACCTTCGGAAGTCCAACAGGGATAGGGAAACCACTGAGGAAGGAGAAAAGAGCAAGGAGACACACCGGCGGGGCTGGGAGACGAGAACGGGGATGGGGAAGGAAGAGCACACGGGGGAGAGTTTGGAGGGAAGTGTGTGAGAGCAGCAGCAGGCCACGCAGGGAAATCCTTCCAAGAGATGCGTGGAGGCAAAGTGAGACGGAAGGAGTGTGGGAATGCAGGCGAAAGATGCTGCCATACTTGATGGCGGCGATCCAAAGACACCACGGCTGTTTATGAGACTTCCGACTGCCAGTCATCACAGGGGACGATCCCCACACACTCAGGTCCGAGTGATACAGAGAATGACACACAGCTCAGACTAAACCCCACAGTACCTGGCTATGTATCGCTTCCCCATGTACTGGAACTGGTGCAAGCAGACTCTGCAGACGGGATGAGAGATTATTACGAAAACGTGGCAATGACTGTTGTTAATACATTGTTTTATTTAAACCCACTGATGACAACATACCTGGTAAACTCTCACACCTACCACCAGCCTCTTGCTTCTGGTGTTCAGAAATTCTCAGGAGGGTCCCTCTCACACAGAGAAGATTACTAACCTATCCTTGTTGTGCTGCTGTCGGTACCGTGCGGCTTGGCCAGAGCCACAGACAGAGGCCTCGGACCGACGGGGCTGTCCACTGACTCAGGCAGTTTGCCACAGAAATCACAATGGAGGGGCAGCTGGGTGGCTCAGTCAGTTAAGCGCCTGACTTTGGCTCCGGTCATGATCTCACAGATTCGTGAGTTCGAGCCCCACAATGGGCTCCGGGCTGACAGCTCGGAGCCTGGAGCCTGCTTCGGTTTCTGTGTCTCCCTCTCTCTCTGCCCCTCCCCTGCTCATGCTCGGTCTCTCTCTCTCTCTCGAAAACAAATAAACATTAATTAAAAAAAAAAAAGAAATTGTGATGGAAAGCCTAGGCACTGGTGCACTCTTCCAAATTGCTTATTTGTCCTTATTCAAATCTGCGTAGGGAGCTCCCTCTTTCGGCTTTTGTAAACAGGCTGGTCCCTTACAGATTTCAAGTAGCCAGTGTCTTGGTTTGTTGTAGTATACCCACGACATTGATATTTTTAAAAATCATGTATTTAATAAGCAGCAGCCACAGTAATGCCCAGTAAGTTCTCCAGGTGCTGAATCCCATCCGTCTCTCTCACCTTTACCTCAGCAGAGAGAATAATCATGAGACCATGAACCAAGACCACGGTCAAAAGTGCACAACGCTCTGGGCACCAGAGGGTTCCACTTGAGTTTACGCAAGTACATTTGGCAGCAAAATCGGGACCCCAACTAAAAGATCTAAAGCTACTTACAGTTATAATTTACTCAATTATTGCGAACAATCATACAACTGCAGAAACAGGGTTTTGTTTTTGTTTTTTTACTGCAGAAACAATAACGTGTTTAATTGTGGGGTGCTGTCTGAGACCCCGCTGGGGTGTACAGAATATGCTGTATATGTAAATCTTCTAAAAATCTAATAAATTCTGGATTTGGAAAATCATCTGGCCCCGACAGTTTTGGATAAGGGATTGTGAATTTGTGTTTTTTAAAGTAAAGAGTTTAAAGGAAATCAGAAACTTAAAGAGATAAAATGAGATAATATAGATAAAATGTAAGGTTTCACTTATATTTCCAAATTATAGCTATTTTTCTGTCTCAGTTTTTTACAACTGCTTGAGCTAAATTAGATTCAACTTAGAAATGTAGCATCCACTCAATTCAACTAATTGTGTTATTTTCTTAAAATGGCTTACACACACAGTTAGCTCTCATCTGTAACAACCACGTATCTCGTAATTTGGTTTGGTCACTGCCCACTGAGTCAGGTGCTCCTGAGAGTAAGTAGTGGGGTCGGGTCCAGGAGAAAGAGCTCAAAACCTAAGTGCGAGGATACAGCGTCTCTGGTTCAACTACACTGTATGGCTCACACCTCTTCATCAGCCAGGAAAAAGAAAGATTAAAAAAAAAAATCAACGAGCAAAACAAAACTACTCACTCAGATATTGTAAAAAAATCCATAAGTTCAGATGTTGAAGCCTTGTTCCAATACGTAAACAAAGCATCTAGAAAATAAACATTAATTCGGTCAGAATCACGATGTGTATTAGGTACATTAGGGGGTAGGGAAGAGATTTTGGAGCGTAAACCCCCAAACCCGCCTGCCTGCTTTTACAGCGGATCAAAGAACAAACCACAGTGACCAATCCATGCCGGCAACATATACAACATGCACACTCAATTTAAAGAAGCTACATGAGGGAGCGCCTGGGTGCCTCTGTCAGTTAAGCATCTGACTCTTGGTTTCGGCTCAGGACACGATCTCGCGGTTTCGTGAGTTCGAGCCCCGAACTGGGCTCTGTGCTGATGGTGTGGAGCCTGCTTGGGATTCTCTCTCACCCTCTCTCTCTGCCCTGCCCCCACTTATGCTAGCAGTCTTTCTCAAAATAAATAAATAAAAACTTAAAAAAAAAATAAAGAAGCTACATGTGAACACCTGAACTTTAATCTCAGCCCGTATCACTCAGCACCATATAGTGAGAGAGAGAGAGTGTGTGTGTGTGTGTGTGTGTGTGCGCACACGCGCGTGTGTATTTTTTTAGAGGCAGACTGCCCCATGCAGCGCCTCACTTGGATGTGTCTAGAGTCTTGGAAGCTGGGCTCCCCTCCGTTCTCCCACAAATGGACCCTGAGAGCTTGTCTGGAGGTTCTACACCCTTGATGGAAGAACAGTCCTCCTCTGTCAGGGAGGGTCGTCCTCTCTGACCGAGCGCACAGCTTTGGGAGGGACGCACATGGAGCAGGAAGGGAGGAAGCGGACACCCACCTAGCCAGCCAGATTGGCTGAATCAATCCTGGTGATCGGTGGGGGGGTGACAGGTGTCACAGCCAGATCACCTTCATATCCTTTTTTTCTTTTTTAACTTGAGAGAGAGCACGAGTGACGGAGAGGGGCAGAGAAGGACAGAAAATCTCAAGCAGGCTCCACACTGAGCCTGATGCAGGGCTTGATCCCACGATGCTGGGATCACGACCTGAGCTGAAATCAAGAGTTGGATGCTCAACCGACTCAGCCACCCAGGTGCCCCTACAGTACCTATTTAACTTATATATATAATGTGCTCTTAAATGGACCAGAAATTTCAAAGGGGGCTCCTGGGTGGCTCAGTCGGTTGAGTGTCTGACTCTTGATCTCGGCTCAGGTCATGATCTCACAGTTCATGTGTTCGAGCTCCACGTCAGGCTCTGCACTGACAGTGTGGAGCCTGCTTGGAATTCTCCCTCTCTCTCTGCCCGTACCCCACTTGTGCTCTCTCTCTCTCAAAATGGATAAACTTAAAAAAATTTTTAGGAAAAAAAAAAAGAAATTTCAACGAATACAAGTAGGCATATAATCTCCAATCAGGCTCTCTCTTTGCTTCCTACACAATCTCTCTCCAGTAAGGAATCTGTTGAAAGTTCTTGCATGTACTTAAGTACTCTCTTCCTAACACACACAGGCAGAAATGGAGGCTTACAGGCTGCACACACTGGTTTTCCTTCGAGTTTTCATTTGACAATATAGCCTGGATCGATTCCAGTCTTTTCCGAGTCGCATGATATTCCTCTCCATGAACGCACTATGAGGGAGTCAGCCAGTCCCTCACCGATAGAGATTTACTTGTTTTTCCCCCCTTAATCTTTTGCCACCTTATAATATGCTTCGAAGAACATCCTTTCACATGGATGTCTGCACACCTCTCCAACTACATCCATAGCACAAATATTCTTAGAAGTGAAATAAATGGCCATGTCAAATGTTATGTGCATTTAAAATTTTGACAGAGATTGCCAAATAGCCTTTCCAAACAAGCAATGCTTGCAATTTCCTGTCTCCCAGCATGTGCCTCAGTACCCTCTCAATTAAGAAGTCACACTCACACCTGCTCTGCTTCAAGATGACCTGGCATATTTTTAGTGAAGGCAAATCCTATAAATATATATAGGAAGCATCCTCTGTGTATGACCCCTAGCTTTTTAGCATTGCACAAATAGTGTTATCATTTGATAGTTAAACACATTTGCATTCTTTTTTTAAGGGTTATTTTTGAGAGAGAGTGCACAAGAGCATGAGTGGGGGAGGGGGAGGGGGGAGAGAGGTGGAGAGACAGAGGAACTAAAGTGGGAGCTGTGCTGACAGCAGAGGGTTTGACTTGGGGCCCGAACTCACAAACTGTGAGATCAGGTCCTGAGCCTTAGTCGGAAACTTAACCAACTAAGCCGTCCAGGAGCCCCAAACACTTTTGCATTCTTATATTTTATACTGAGGTTGCAAAACTGGTGAAGAGATTTCTCTTAGGAAAAAAGCCCCTGAGTTTTGGGTCCTGAGGTGAGCGAGATCATGTCTGCAGAGATGCTGACGGCCCCTGAAGGGGCATGGCCGCGGACTTTGTACTCCACACTCGTCTAGACTGGTGACAGGCAGGAGAAGCCATGGGATAGACAGAGACTCTGTTCTCTTGTGGGCTCTCTCCTGGGTGGTCTCATGATCGCATACCTATCAAATTTGAATTCTCACCATGACCAGAGGAAGAATTCCAATTTACAGATAAGCTAATGATGGCTGAGAAAAGTCAAGTAATTCTCCCAATTACCAGCCTGAAGAATCATGGTGGGATGGGGATTTTAAATCAAATATACCTGATTTTAATGTTTTTTTTTTAATGTTTATTTATTTATTTTGAGACAGAGACAGAGAGCACGAGCGGGGGAGGGGCAGAGAGAGAGGGACAGAAAATGCCAAGCAGGTTCTGCGCTGTCTGAAGTCTGATGCAGGGCTTGATCCCACAAACCATAAGATCACGATCTGAGCTGAAATAAGACTTGGACACTCAACCAACTGAGCCATCCAGGTGCCCCAAGTACACCTAAGTTTAAAAGCCACATTGAGAGGTGCCTGGGCTGGCTCAGTCGAAGGGGTGTGTGACTCTTGATCTCGGGGACTTGAGTTTGAGTGCCATGCTGGGTATAGAGATTACTTAAATAAGTAAAATTAATTTTTAAAAAAGGGCCATGTTTAGTCTACCAGACAAGTAAGATGGGCAGGCTGGTTCAGGGATTCTAAGTGTAGATTCCAGAAGGATGGAGTCTGGTTACTTGAGGCTGGCCATCCTCACGTGGTGAGAACCCAAAGAGCCAAGTGAACATGGGAAGGAGGGGGATGGTGGCTCTCGGGGTCAACCTACAGACATGTGTGGTCACCCCAGCACATACCAGACAGAACTTGCTGGCCAGCCAAGGCGCACCACGCCGCCTTTCCTTGCTCTTGGCTACTGGCTGAGGCTACTGGCCAAGGAGACGGGGGAAGACAGCTAATCTCTATGAAGGAGGGAAGGGCCCAACATACAGAAGGTGCTCCTTGAATGTGGGAAAGGAGAGCAGCTATAGAGTTAACCCTGTTGACTTTGGCGGTCTGTCTGCGAAACTACTCCAAGGCAATTTCTCCCCGACCCCATACCATACACAGGAATCAAATCCAGGGAGATGTTAAGATTTCAATGTGAAAGTTCAAGCAATACCACTTTTAAAGAAAATGTAGAAGAATACCTTCATGACTCTGGGGGTAGGTAAGGAGTTTTTAAACAGGACACACACAAACATTCAAATTCTAAAAGGAAGGAAATTGGTAAGTTGAAGGTAATTTTTTAGAAAAGATGCTCTAAAACTGTTTTGAAGAGATTGTTGCATTTTTCAAGTATGTACGTGGCCTTCCAAAGTGCTGACTTTAAAGGAAAACTTTCACTTGGATGCGAAATTTCAGATACGCTGGCCTTAAAATGCAGTTCTGTTCTAGTTATAGATCATATTTATTATTTGAAACTTAAAATGTGTTTTAAAAAATTTTCGGCAAAGGAAAAAACAGAATTACAAGGCTGACTAAGACCCACTCGCCACCATGATGTAAAGTTCAGAACTTTTGACATTAAGAGAAGAATTCGAATTTTATAGCTCAACTATCAGAGTAAGTGCCCGGTGCTTTGCTATGTGGTCACCATCCGAGGAACACCTTGTCTGTTGTTTAATGAAAGCTATTTTAAGGTAAAAGTGACAGAAAAAATAGCCCCGTCCTGAAGCAATTTAAAGACAGGTGTGCTGTTCCTAACATCTGAGTGCTACGGTCAGGCAGCTCATGCTGTGGAAATGGAAGCTTGATACAAAAGTCATACTATTTTCTAGGCATAAATGCCTTCCCCGAGATGCCACACCTACTGCCGCCACACGCAGGCAGCACGAGAGGCCTTCGACGTTTTGTTTTCAAAGACTTCGCTCACGCACTAGGCTTCACAGCACACTTTCTGATATGTTGCAGGGAAAGTAGGACATGACTTCTGATCAAGTTAAGAAAAGTGACCTTGCAGCACGGCGCCATTTCATGTGATTGCTGGTACGACAAAATCAGAGTTGAAATGTCTATCACGGATACTTACAAGCTTTATTCTATTAAAAAATATGGTTGTCAAACCCTTCCTCAGAAACCTAATCTGCTGGGGCGGCTGGGCAGCTCAGTCAGTTTAAGCTTCTGACTCTTGATTTCATTTTTTTTTTTTAATTTAAATGTGTTTTTAATGTTTATTTTTGAGACAGAGAAAGAGACAGAGCATGAGCAGGGGAGGGCAGAGAGAGAGAGGGAGACACAGAATCTGAAGCAGGCTCCAGGCTCTGAGCTGTCAGCACAGAGCCCGATGCGGTAGCTCGAACTCAAAAAACATGAGGTCGTGACCTGAGCTGAAGTCAGATGCTTCAACTGACTGAGTCACCCAGGCACCCTTTGACACTTAATTTCAGCTCAGGTCATGATCTCACAGTTTATGAGTTCAAGCCCTGTGTCAGGCTCTACACTGACAGCCCAGAGCCTTCTTAGGATTCTCTCTGTCTCCCTACCCCTCCCCCACCCATGCACACGTGTGCTCTGTCTCTCTAAAAATAAATAAACTTAAAAAACATGTAACCAACTATGATACTACTATTTCCATTAGAAAGTGAAAAACTCACATCTCACTTCCAGTTAAAGCCAAGAATGACACACACTCTCAATGGAAAAGATGCTTAGACCCCCCAAGACTACATATTCCAATTCAAGACCCTGACTAGAAAGTCATGTGAGTTGCCAGTAAGTTTGTCTGGACAAGTGAAATTTAAAAAAAAATAAAAAACTACCTCATTTATCTGCTTCTGACTCATTTAAGGAAGATGGCAGGTCAGAGTTTAATAAAAAAATGTTTACATGGACCATGCACATTGTAGAAGTCATTTTCTAGAATGATTACTAAAAATCATTCTCCAAATTAAGACTTTTATTTCTACTACATTTAGTAAATTAACATGTATTTCAAACATGTTTGAAGAAAAGCCTTTTAATCCTTATATCCTTTCAAGCAATTATAAGTTTTAAAAAATAAACTAAATACTGAAACAAAGAAAGGAAAACTGACATCTTCATTTTTACCTACCATCAGACATGCTTTTTAGGATGTAGAGGAAACACATCAGCAGGCTCTTAATCTCAGACTGGTCAAGTTTGTCACAGCGAACCACAGAATTTCCCAAAGTGCCACCTTGTTGGTGCTAAAAAAAAAAAAAAAAAAGGAAAGAAAATACAGGTGATTTTTTCATCCTTCATTACAGGTAAAACAACATGAGGTTCATTTTTCTGCCTTGAAAGAGAAAGATTCTTAGAACTGAGTCAAATCACACAAATTGGAAGGTGTAACTACTTTGTCCACAAACCACAGGCACCCCTTCACCAAACACACACACGGGCGCTGGTGCAGAGGCGCTCTGACTCGCCTCCTTCACGTGCTTTCCTAAGGGACGAGCCAGAAGGCACGGACTTTTCAAACTGGGTAACTGTAGTTGTAGCTACCAGCCTAGTTCTCAAAGGCCAAGTACGATGTCATGCAGAAAGTCTGTGTGCTAGGATCAAACACAGAAATGGTGCTTCGGGAGACACCGCAGGATACGGCTGGGAGCTACCTTCCCCAGGAGAACGCCAGTGGCGGAAAGAGCAAATAAAACCCATCCTGCTCCTGTGGGCCGGCCACGAAAGCCTGGTGCCGAGTCACTGTCACTCAGCTGACATCGCAGGGCACTCTTGGTGGAAAACGACAGGCAGGTACCCAATAGGGTCCAATAGGGACAGCCCAGCAGAGTGTGGCCGAAGACCCTAAATTGATGAGATCATTCCCTCATCAGCTTAGCTCAACACCGCAAACTTCAGAAAGCACAGGGCATGGGTGAGAGCGCTTTTGCCACTAAAGCAGGTTCACGCCCTCCAGGGGTTCACATTAGAAAAAAAAGAAAAAACAAACAAGAATCTCATCTCCTGATAAAAACACAGGAGATTTTAAAACCTTCGAAGTTGCATTCCCAATTGGAATCTGGATTTTTTTTTTTTTTTGGCAAATACCAAAACAGAAAGATCAGTAAAAAAAAAATCTTTCAAGGTATTGAGGAGCAATTGAAAAAGTATAATGATAAACAGGTTTAATTAACAACATACATGAGTATTTTTATTATAGGAAGAAACACAGGTGCGGTTAGTGGCAAAAGTGTCGTGCGGATGCATCGTTTCGCCCACCCACTTCGCCAGGGCCACTGGGAGAACCCGGTACTTCTTGCAGTGGGAGGGGAGGAGCGGCATGCAAAGTTTCCTCTGGCAGAGGTGGAAGCGTTAGAAGGGAAAAATCCACAGTGACCCGGTTTTTCCTGGCTGACAGGCAGCTCTCTTCCTCCTCTCCAACACTGCGTATGACGCAAGCGGAATGCCTTCGGAGCAGCTTCTCACTCTACACGTGAAGGCAAGTCATGGTCAAGGGAGCAGGTCAACAGGTTGTGACACACACCACACTGAAATGCCGGCGCCTCTACAGAACAGCACTGGAGGAGAATCGCGTCAATGCCAGCCACAGCAATACAGGTCAGGCTACAGCCCTGATGCTGAAGGCGGCCATTTTCCACGTGTCTGGGAGCTAGAAATACATCCCTAAGGCGTTCACCTGTCTATTGGTGTGCTTGCCTAGAACCTGAAATAACTTACGAAAATGGCGGCTAAGGCAAAACCAATCTACCATCGTTCCAGGTTTAAATCCAAGCTTTATCCATTCCCACAAAGTTCCAAAGAGGCTGACCCTTGATTATTTCAAGAAAAAAAAGTTAAATAGGAAGAGGATGCATTGTGTTGGGGGCACCAGTGTGAGAAGGTTTTCGATAAAGCCTTATCCTTGAATCACCTATATGATGAATTAATTTTTCTGAAGCTGGCTTTGGACCCAATATTCATTTCCATGGAAAACTGTGTATAAATGGTATTCTCTGCCGTACAGACCCACGGGGATTTTAAATGAGTGGCAACTTGATCTCCCTGCCTGTCCAACCTGCTAAACTATTTGCTCAAAGTCCTCCAATATAAACACCACCATCATCTGAACTCCTGGAAAGAGGAATCAAGGGGTTTCAGGAAATGGGCTTCATCCTTAGATAATACTCTGATCATCTACCCCAGGTTAATTGACTTATTAAACGGTCACACTTAATGAACACTAGAACATGAAGCACAGTTTACTTTGTGCTAAATCCGTGAGTTTCAAGAAACATTTAAGTTATACGAAAAGAAATTACCTTATCCAGGGAATTGCTTTTCTCACTATTCCTTTCTGGAAGGCTGTTCCCCGAATCTGTGCTTATGAGAGATCCTCTCGAATCAGCATTTTTCACACTGTTGATGTTTGGAGTTGACGTCGTATATGGAGAAGCTAAACGGAAATTTAAGCCAAGACCAAAGATTTGGTGAGACAGAACAAAATAAAGGTAAGTACTGAACTTTAAGGGAACTTGCTTTTAGGACACTTGTTAGGAAGCTGGCTCAGGTGTTGCACTCGGCTACCTCACCTCTAAAGAGCCAGGCCATCATGTGAAACACTCAGATGGAGCCGTCAGTTCACTTATGAGAAGCCACCTTTGATTTCTCAGACCAAAGGAGCATATGCCATTTCAGAATGAGATAAAGACTCAAAACAATTATATTAAAAAAACATATCTACCTGCAACTATCAAATCAAAAAACTAAACCAATTCAATGAAACCAACAGTATTCAAATCATGTGCTAAGGAGACCTAAAAAACTCAGGGGGGTGCCTCGGGATATTTTGTATTTTCAAGAAAACCACAGTGATCCATGACATCTGCCGAAACTGTAGTTTCAACGCTAGATCGTGCTACGTTCCTTTTGATGACATCGTATCTTTGTGAAGCTAGGTATCTGGCGGCTGCTGTGAGAAAAAGCAAGTCCTGGGGGAAAAAACCATCGTGGGTCAGGAGAGTGAAGCTGGAGGCAAGCAGCCTGATTCCACAGCTGAGAAGCCGGACACTGCCCACCAGGCATACACATCCCATCAGCAATGGCTGGGGTTATTAAAATTAAAATAATTTCCCTTTAAATTTATGTATACTTTTTTCAAATGCCTAGTAAGTTGTTCAGAGATGAGAACTTATTAGGTTATCTCGGGGAACCTGGGTGGCTCAGTCAGTTAAGCGCCCGACTCTTGGTTTTGGCTCAGGTCCTGACCTCACAGTCTGTGAGATCAAGTCCCACACGGGGCTCTGCGCTGACAGTGCAGAGCGTGTTTGGGACTCTCTCTCTCTTTCTGTTACTCTGCCCCCTGCCAGCTCATGCTCTCATAAATAAACATTAAAAAGAAAAACCGTATTGGGTTATTTGGCTCTAAGCACCTCATCAACAGAACTGCTGGCTGTTTATTCTGGCCTGGGGACTCCATGAAAAATTTACTGTGACGGTAAGCATGCTGCAAACCTGAGAATGTTCGGGAATCTCTGCAACAAACCGCTACGGGCAGAGATGAAATTTAACTTAGAAGTGAAATTTGTGACATCTGTGAAAAAACAGCATTTGAAGGCAGAAATCAGCCCCTACACCTCATTGCTGTGGAATTTTTAAAAGTAATGGATTGACCACCTGCGTAGGTAAGATTTAAGTACCTCAATGCCATAATTTAAAGTGACTGTCAAACTGATACATTCCGTGCTGAGCCGAAAGGTGTGCCCCCACCCGAACGGCCTGCTGGTTGTGCCCACCGCACGGGGAGCCATGGCGCCAGGCCCCAGCAAGCTGGGAGCCCGGCCTCCCACGCCCAGGCTGAAGATGCGGTTCCCCAACGGGCCAGCGTTTTCAGATTTCCAAATGCAAAGTAGCTGCCGTGGACTGAGCCGCTTGTAAGTTAATCCCGCCCTCTACCTGACACTCAGGTAGATCCACAGCCGTCCCTGAAACTGACTCAGCAGATTAAAATTAAGAAAAAAAGAGCCAGGGTAATATGCAAATGTAAGTGATGGCTGGAACATGTAAACCATCAGCCCCCGGCCTGCCCTATCCCAGAACAGAAGCTGTGTGATTGACGGTCGTGGGGAAAAGGCAAAAATCTATGAAAAATCTAGAGCCTTTTTCTATACTTAGAGATAACACACACATTATGACCGAATTATAATTACAGTCCTCCTAATATAACCAGGCTTCATATTTAATGTAGAACATAATGATCATGAAAAAGAGGTCCTCAGTAAAGTAAAATTAGACTCTAAATTCCCAGAGTTTTAGGATCGGTTCCAGAAATGGAGTCCTAATCTAAGGCAAACAGATGGAAATGCAATAAATCAAAATCAGCAAGCTTAGTAGAACTGTGTTCCCATTGTGTGTGTCTGTGTGCGTGTATTTAATATCTCAGGCCCGGGCATAACCTTTAAAAGTCTTAAACAACATGTAAGTAAAATGGAAAGAAGTTTAACTCGCCTCTGTCTTCTTTGTACAGCCAGCCCAATGCAAAACACTGAGTAGATGGAAAAAGAAACCCTGAGTCTAAGATGTGTGTGTGCCTTTTATTTTATTTTTTAAATTTTTATTTATTTTTTTAGAGAGAGTGTGCAAGTCAGGGGCTGGCAAAGGGAGAGACAGAATCTAAAGCAGAATCCACGCCCAGTGCAGAATCTGACAAGGTTCGCACAACCATGAGATCATGACCTGAGCCAAAATAGAATCATGCACTCAACTGACTGAGCCACCCAGGTACCTTTTAAGAGAATGTGTCCCTTTTAAGGCAAATGTAATCTCAGAGTAGTTTTCATCCAGGCAATGAATCCATTCTAGAAATCTGCACGCACCACATTCCAGAGACTGCTGAAGGTACGTTCTCAAGGATTTCTACTAAAGAGAGATGTAGGAGAAGTCTGCTCCCGAAGGACAAGTACTAGGACTAAAGTTAACTGGAAACTCCTTGAAGAATAAAAGAAGAGTTGCTCAAGCTACCAGAAAACAACTAGCAAACTCAGTTCAAAGGTGGGGGCTTTTCTGGAAGACATTCCTATAAGGGAACAAGGATTTAAGTCTTTAAAGATGGGGGAAATAGCCACGAAGCTTAAGTATGAAGAAGTCTGTTATGGTGAATTCCTATGAAAAGTGGATTCAGATCTTGAAATTTAAGAAAGCGAAAAGGGATTAAATTAGTCTCAAATACTTTTCATAACTTCGTCATGAAAACAGAGCGACTGAACGTCATTGATGCCCTTCGAGTCTTGCTAATGATACCCAATGGCTCATCTCTACGTTCTCAGGGCATTCCACACCCTAACAAGGTGAATGCGGAATTGGAGAATAAATGCAGAGTCAAAGCATCACTTCATTTGAGTTTGATCATGTCCATAAACTCTTGAATCCTACAGAGTTCTGGTAAAGGAGGTAAGATTTCAATACATTGCTGGGCCCCGAGAGTCCTGAAACTGGTTACTGAGCGTGTATCCCAAAGCGTGCCTGACACTGAAGAATTGTGTTTGTTACTGTAATACAGGTAGATGTGACACCGAGTGTCACATCGTATGAGCTTCCCACCCCTCGCCACGACTCTGTTGATGTGGACACTGACGGTGAAGAGGACAGACATACTGCCCAGGGCAATTAGTAAATGACAGAGTCTGGTTCCAAAGCTGCCTCTGTCTGACTTTAAAGCCAGTGCCGTGAACTCCTGCAGACAAAATCTTCCCAGGAAAGTCTCCTGCTCGCTCCTGCAGCAGTGGCTGGGTGCGTGGGCAGAGCAGGGTGAAGAAGACAGAGCGAAGGCCCCAGGAGAAAGGCAAGTGCAAACCCCACACGCCAGTCTCTGCTCTGAGCATTCCGCATGAATTAACTCACTTAATCTTTATGACACCTAATGAGACAGCTACAACTATGAAACATAGAGGGTGCCTGTGTGGCTGTATTGGTTAAACGCCCGACGACTTCAGCTCCGGTCATGATCTTGCAGTTTGTGCGTTGGAACCCTATGTCGGGCTCTGTACTGACAGCTCAGAGCCTGAAGCCTGCTTCGGATTCCGTGTCTCCCTCTCTGTCTGCACCTTCCCTGCTCGCTTTCTTTCTCTCTGAAAATAAAATAAACATTAAAAACATTAAAAATACATACGTAAGCATAAATAAAATTAAGGGCTGGGTACTATAGGATAAATCTGGGCATTGGTGTGGGGTTTCTGATTTTGTGTTTTGCTCAGTTTCATCACCTACATGAAACAGCGTCTTGACATCAAGAACAACACAAGGGGCGCCTGGGTGGCTCAGTCAGTTGAGTGTCTGACTCTTGACTTCAGCTCAGGTCATGATCTTGAGGTTTGTGGGATTTAGCCCTGCGTCGGGCTCTCCGCTGACAGCGCTGGGCCTGCTTTGGATTCTCTCTCTTCCTCTCTCTGCCCTTCCCCCCCCCTCTCTCTCAAAATAATAAATAAACTTTTTTTTTTTTTAAAGATGACCACAGAAGGTAAGGACACAAATTTAGAATGAACAACACTCCTGCAAATTAATCTGCTAAGAGGACTGCCCTTTATTCTGCCCTGTGAGTTACTCCCATTCCTGGGTGTTCCAAGCACGGGCTATGGCAGGATGCTTCATTTATTCGAAGTGTAGTAAAAGAAAGAAAGACAGGATAGAACGGGATTTGCGACAATTTTGTGAAGACACATCTACTTCTCTGTGCCATTATCTTTAAGAAGGAGCTGGCACAGGGGCTCAGTTACTCAGAACGTTAATAAGTGCATTTCTCAGGTATTTTCTCACGGAGAACTACTCAATTTGAATCTTGATTTAAGCCGGCTGTTTTCTTCCCCATGGGGGTGGCTCTTACAATATGTCAGAGAGAAAAAATATTCTAGGAAAGAAGATTTTAGAAAACTGATTTTAGAACTGCATTCTCACCACAGACCACTATCTCCTCAGTAATTATTCTATCACATTCCATCAAAATCACTCTCACCACAAATAAATCCCACCCACAGCCACCCCCCATCTGCAAAGATACTCCTTTTCTAGAAACATAATCCAATTTGAAAGTTTTAAGGTTTTTTTTTTTTTTTGAGACAGAGACGGTGCGAGTGGGGCAGGGGCAGGGAGAGGGGAAGAAAGCGAGAAAATCCCAAGCGGACTCCCTGCTGTTAGAGCAGAGCTCCACGCAGGGCTCGAACCCACCAAACCAGGAGATCATGACCTGAGCCAAAAACCAAGAGCCGGACCCTTAAGCGGCTGAGCCACCCAGGCACCCCTGAAAGTTTTAAATAACTTAAGCATTAACAAAAAGCAAACAGCGCAGATATGTGATTAAGTGTACTGAATTTGCAACGCAGGAGAATTTGTGGGGTCTGTATCTCAGTGTAGAGTTGAGGAGTTTCAATCGTTAAATATTAAAACCAGGAGAACAGTCCTAATTTGAAAGTCGGAGCGGCTCCCTCCCTACTGGACGAAGGCGCTTTCAGAACAAGCCCAGGGAGAAGCGCACAGAGCGCGGAACGTTACCGATGCCGGAGATGGCGCCGAACAGGTCCTTGTGCAGGCTGTTGTCCAGCGCGATCCCAGGCTTCTGCGGGGTCACCAGCGGGTTCGCGGCTGGCAGCGCAAGCGATTCCTCCTTCACGGTCTGCCCAAGGGAGAGGGAGAATAAAGAATCGAAGCCGACTTTAGAAGAGTCATCAGCTGCTCTTGGAAGGGTGAGGGCACGTGGGGGCAGGAGACACGCGGACACGTCCGGGCGCGCTGCGTGGGAGGAGCAGGTGCACCGCGCGCCCGACGGAGGAGACTGGCGGAGGCGTCGGAGCAGGCAGAAGCCTGAGGGCTGTGCGGCCTCGGTCGGTAAAGTCACTGTTTGTTTCCCCAGAAGGTCTAGCACGTTCCCTCTCCAGACCTCTGATGCCCAACATTTCTTTAGATTGTTGGGGAACGTTATTTCCTCAGGGAAAAAAAGCCTCACGTGCCCTTTCTAACTGGAACATGGGAAATCCTCCGAAATGAGCAGCAGTGAAAAGTGACTTAGCAGCAGCAGTGCTGGAAAGCTCTGCGAGCTTGCGGCTTTGTGTGAACTCCCCGTCAGTGGAGAAATTATGTTAATTTTGAAGTTATGTGATAAAAGGGATTTTACTGATTTTCTCAGGATTGAAGCAGTACAGAGAGGTAGCATTATACCCCCAGGGACTTACCCAGATCAGAAAAGCAGACAGGTTTAGAGGATACACGTGTGAATACAACGTTGTACAGGGTGAGATTAGTGCGGGGCATTTTATTTAAGGACAGTGCCCTTCGGGACTACAGAACACATTCTACACACATGGGGTATCTCGGCGTGCCTTGATTTAGGAGATGTATTCAGAAGAGGAAAGACGGTATTAAAAAATGGAACAGTGCAGCACTGGGGGAAAAGGGGCAGAAATACACACAATTCCCCAAGTGTATGCCATAATACAAAGTGGCGAGACTAACGTGTACAGAATAAAGCAAAAAGGAAATTGCTGAACTGGTAGCATGTGTGCAAACGAACGGTGGACCGTCTCCAACCCAAACATTGTGAGATCATTTCTGGGGTCATCCTTCAATCAACTTAATTTCCAGTACTTCTTCCAATGTCTTCACAGAGATAACAGAAATTAAGGTGTCTGTTCTTGGAGGTGGGGCCTTGTATCACTCATGGCCTCCCTGACATCTAGTCTGACTTTCTAATTTTACAGACACTGAGAAACTTTAGCTCCAAGATGTGGCTGTTCCAAGACCGGTTAGCGTGTTACCGTCAGAATTACGGCTACTGGCACTGAGCTCTCAGAGTACACAGGTTAGAACTATGGTTTTTTCTTTTAACCTCCTCTCCCCATAAATTTTTGTTGAATACACAGTGGAGGTCCTTACATCTTACAAGATATGGTCCGAGAGGAAAGCATGGTTTTAATAATGATTTTCAACCTAAGAGGTGAAGGTTAACCAACTGACTCCATCTTAGCCAGGCGTGCTATTAAACAAGAGTACGATGGATTATTATGGTTTTAGTGGAAAAAAAAAAAAAAGAAAAGAAAAGAATGGATGTGTCCCCTGCAAATTCGTATCTACCCAGAACCTCAGAATGTGACCTTATTTGGAAATGGGATCTTTGCAGATGTGATGATGGAAGGTAAAATGAAGTCATCCTGGATTAGGAGGCCTGTGTCCAATCACTGGTGTTCTTATAGGAAAAGGAGAGGCCATCAGAGACACAGATACACACCAGGGAGAAGGCCATGTGAAGACAGAGGCTGAGACTATAATAATGTGGCCACAAGCCAAAGAATGCAAGGATTTGGGGCAACCGCCAGAAGCTAGGAGAGAGGCATGGAACAGACTTTTCACACAGAGCCTCCAGAAGGGACCAATCCTGCGGACACCTTGATTTTGGACTTCTGGCCTCCTGACTATGAGAGAATAAAATTCTGTTTTTGGCCCCCCCGGTTTGTGTTACTTGGTCATAGCAGCCACGGGGATGAACGCAGGCCGTATCTAGGTGTATGTGCTTACGTACACTGCCGGGGTTCACGGGGAAGGGTGACACATCCCTCACGTTGATCCGCTGCACGTTCTCAATCAGCAGACCAAACAGAGGCAGGTAGAGAGTGGCTATCCTTGCTTGATGGCTCTGAAACAAAGGCACACAGTGCAAGTTTATCCCAAGGCTCTGAGAATTTCAGGACGGACCGAGCTGGCACTGAACTCCTCCTGTATTTGGATCCTTCCTATGAAGACTGCTATTAGATTTTATTGTATAAACAGCAAAGGGTCTTAGTGGAGTTTCTACTAATTTTCTAATTGATTACTTTCTTTAGAATACTTAAAATGAGGGACATTTATCCATCCGTATCTCCTTCCATTGGGGTCCACTCACCCTCGAAGCATATCTGTCATCAAAAGAATGCTTTATCAGCAGGTTCTTGAGCACACTGATGGCAATCAGCCGGACCTCCCTGAACTCCTGCAGGGCGGTCCCCACCTCCCTCAGCAACAGCCCCACCAAGAAGTGGTTTCTGCAGAACTCGTCTGTCAATGAGTAGTCAAGCTGGAGATCTGAAATGACGGCAGAAACTGCTTTAGTTCCAGTTCTATAATGCACTTGGAATAAAACAGAAGCCAAGCCACCCTTTGCATTCAGCCCACTCTGTGTGTCAACAGACGATCAGACTTCGCTTCAAATGGGACAAGGTTGATTATCTAAAATACTGCTCTACTTCTTGGGGCGCCTGGGTGGCTCAGGTCTTGACCTCATAGTTCGTGAGATCGAGCCCCGCGCTGGGCTCTGCTGATAGCTCAGAGCCTGGATCCTGCTTTGCATTCTGTGTCTCCCTCTTTCTCTGCCCCGCCCCTATTTGCCCGGTCTCTCTCTCTCTCTCTCTTGAAGATAAATAAACTTAAAAAGAAAATACTGCTCTACCTCTTATCACATCGAACTCTGTAACAAAATTTAAATACAGATAATTGTACTGGACTTTGATTTTTAGAAGATGTTATATCTTGCATAAATATTAGGTTAGTGAATAGTTTTAGTACCAATTTCTAGAATATACACAACATACACTACAAATGAAATTTTGTTATTGATGTGAAAGTAGAAAATAAAGTTATTGTCTAACTGACATTATGGAGAAATAATCTGTACCTAACAAACACGTAACTAAAGAAAGAATAAATATACATAGTCTATTAAAATATTTGTTCTTTACTACTTGAGTTCATTAATCCATTTCCTGGTCATTAAAGCCTATATGCTCTCATTAAAAACCAATGTGTTTAAAATGAACACATTAGCATAGAACCTATTTTTCTGCTATCACTGAATGAAGAACTTACTTAACACAGAATTTTAAAGAATTTACTTAACACTTCTGCACCTCTAAAAAGCAAGTTTAAAAAAATAATATAAACTAAAACTGAAATACAGAAAGCACCAACACTAGCAATTCATCAGCAAGCTAAACGATAAAACTGAAATCTCTTGTGGAGAACAAATAGAAGGATATGTGAAATCTACTGAGGGAGGGCAAATAAAAGCAACTAGAGGGGCGCCTGGGTGACTCAGTCGGTTGGGCAGCTGACTTCGGCTCAGGTCATGATCTCACAGTCCAGGAGTTTGAGCCCCATGTAGGGCTCTGTGCTGACAGCTCAGAGCCTGGAGCCTATTTCAGATTCTATGTCTCCCTCTCTTTCTGCCCCTCCCCTGCTTACTCTCTGTCTCTCTCTCTTAAAAATAAACATTAAAATTAAAAAAAATTGTTTTTAAAAAGCGACTGCACATCACTCTAATGTTGAAATACACCATGCAGTAAGCTGTAGCTAGAATCTCAATTCTTATATTGAATCCATTATTAAAGGAAAATCTATAGACCCTTGTTTTGACTTTGATTCCATATTAGTTACTTCTAAACCTATCCAAAACACCGAGCCGAATCCTATGCAGAAGCAAGAGAAAAAGTATCCATCTTTCCAGAATAATCATGTCCACTGTTTACGACTGTTTTAAGCTTTGTTTACCCAAATGGCAGTTCACAGCCTGAACTCACATAAAACCCTTAGGAGAAAACGATGGGTCTAACTGCATATGCGTGCGTGCATGTGTACAGAGAAGGGGGAACAGGTGAGAAGGGAGAGGAAGGAGAATGCAAAAAACATGGAGTCCTCTCAGTGTCATAAGGTACATTATCTGTAGGTGGCCCACACCCACCTGCCAGGGCAGCCCCTCTTGGCCCCAAATACTGACAATCTATGAAGAGCTCGTCTGAGTCTGCCGGGCACCTAACCCTTGACCCGGGATGCTCACCCCTGCCTCACCCGGCTTTGTGCAGATTATCACCCCAAAGTCACCTTCTCAGCGAGGCTTTTCCTGGCCACCCTCTCTTAGATGCCCCTCCCCCACCCTCTTCACACCCCGGCTCCGTCTTCTCCGCACTCATCACTGACACGCCACATATTTCACTTCGGCAAAGCAGCCAGGGACTTTCTCCTCCTCGTCCATGACTGCATCCCAAGGTCATGTGTACCCCAGACACGGTTGGTGCCAGGTAATTATTTGTTGAATGCGTGAACGCCCACACCAGGGCCCCGATCCCCCTGCTTGCCCCTTAAAAGGCAGTCCAAGTCGGTCCTGGGGAAAGATATTTACATCTCTGAATGAATGCTTTCGTGTGTTTCTCTCCGAGTTCCCCACACTGTTGATTTAGGTGTCATTAATAGTTTGGTGGCATCCTGCTTCTCCTCCCCTTGAGCGTAAGTAATCCCCCAACACGCACAAGACATTGAACTCAGTAATACTACTTGACAGACCTGACAGACTAATTGGATTCGTTTGACTTCGTGAAGACAAAGAAATCTCGATGAGTGTCCTCTCTTCAAACTTGAAGAAGATACACGACAGTTAAAGACTCAACGTGCAAACATAAGACGCATGTGAAAAGCCGTGTTGCTCGTGATTCAGGTCCCTGCCACCCCTACGGACAAGGACCGTGAAAATGCTGCAATAGGACGTTTCTGGAGTAAAGCAGGGCTTTTTGTTTGTTTGACTTCTTAAAGAGGTATCCTAGAGGACCTAGGGACCCCAGGAGCAAAATCCCCGATGCTCCCCGGGAGTGTTGCGGCAAGATCTTGGCCGCAGTGAGAGTAAATCCACTGTTTTACAGTGAATTTGAGGACTGCTCCAAGTAGTACATAGGGAACGCCGAAATGAGGAGCATACGTAAGCATCTCGGCAATGACTTGCATTCTCTTTCTTTTAAAGGAGGAAAATGCAAGAAAGCAAGCGGTCACACCCCACACCTACCTACAGGAGTGTCATTTGACTCCACAGTTGGTGAAAGAAAAGCTAATTCGTAAGAAAAAAGGAAAAGTGAAACAAATCAAAAATAAACTACAGTGAAGTAAGATGGAGTATTATTTAAGCAAAGGAATGTTTCAGGGAAAAAGGGCCTCACCGACACTGCCTGCAGTCTGGTAAGTTTACTGGCAAGTTAAGTTCGCACGTAACATTTTACCAATATCTTTTTAAATGGGAATTTTACAAGAAAAAAATTAGAAAATTCCAAGGTCACATTTGAATCTATTCTCTTTTCTTATTAAGAATGAATGGCTCTTTTTGTGAAAAGACTCAGATTAATGTAGGCAAAGATGGATTACCTTGGTATCTTTGAATCCGGCCTTTTCCAAATGGCATGGGTAGATTCAAAGGTATATAGTGTTCATGATTGCACACCACACGGAGAAATTCAAACTTGTATTCAAAGAGAGTCTGCAGGAAACAATGGTTAGTCAAAGATAAATACCTCGCTGATAACACAGCACCCTAAAGATTACCCTGTTAGAAATCATACATCCGGTCTTCAGCTTCTTGACCCTCTTAAAACCACATGTTTTATGCTACGTTACAGATTTTAGAATGGCTGTAGGGATTTGTTTGAAACATGGGAATGTGTTTCATTAAACAATGTCCTCCGTTGACTCTTAGAACATTTATTCTTTATGTGTCTCCTACTTCAAAAAGGATTTTAGGCAGCTTATAATTATAGACACAGACTTAACACCATTAAAAAATGAGTAAGGCAGAGCTTTAAAATAGACACACTAGGGAAGAGATAGATAGTTCTGGAGAAAGTCTACGTGGCTACTTCCATTACCTTGTTAAGTAAACTATGATTTGCAACCCTTACACTTTTAATTTTGCAGTGGAGAAGTCATCTTAGATATTTGCGAGAAAATCAAGAAGTACGTGTATTTTACGTTCAGAATTACTGCATCCCTGGTATCTCACACGTTAATACAAGTACGAGTTAGTACTAGACAGTAACTCCAAAAGAGGGGACGATAGTTCCTCTGGAGGGACTGAAAGGAAATTGGCATGTGAGCCCAGAGACACAGCGGGGTTTCTGGATGCCGGAAGGACAGCCTGTGCCGCACGAGCTACCTTCGGGTCTCCGGGAGCAAAGCAGCTGATGTAGTTGTTGATCTGCTTAAAGACGAAGCCTCTGTCCATGAAGGTGAAACATCTCTGTGGAGAAAACAACAGAAAGGTAAGTATTTAGGCCCCAACTTTTTTTTTTTTTTTTTAAAGTTGGGTTGAGGGGCACCTGGGTGGCTCAGTGTGTTGAGCATCTATCTGACTCTTGATTTCAGCTCAGGTCATGAGATGGGAGCCCCGTGCTGGGCTCTGGGCTGAGCATGGAGCCTGCTTAGGATTCTCTCTCTCTCCACCCCCCCCCCCGCTCCGCCCCTCCCCTGCTCACTCTGTTTCTCTCTTAAAAAAAAAAAAAAAAAAAGGTGGGTTGAAATCAGCATTTACTGTTAATAAGTTGATCCTTTAGCATAAACATGTCTTTGACATCGACCGAGCACCTACACACTCGTCACTGCCAGAATGAACATTTTAGCCACCTGACTGACGCCCTGTGCTCTGCGGCCCTCACCTTGATGAACACAGCAAGACTGTGGTTTGCATGTTTAGATGCTTCTGGGTTATCTCGAAACTTCTGAGTGATGTGTGGCGTCAGCATATTCACAACAGTTTCCACGGCATGGTGATAAGATGCGGGGAATCTCTGGTTTCGCAATAACTAAAAAGAATTTGGAGCAAACGAGTATTTTTAAAGTTGTAACCCTCTCGGGGGAAAAGAAATCTCAATCCTGAGTCCATTTTAAAAATCCCAGAGCTCAAATCTTATTTATCTAAAATTAGATAAATTATTCTTTCTCCTCTCCAAATACCATATACAAGTATTCTAATACTTCATAAAGCATTGTGGATTAGACCGGAGATCCTAAACTTTGGAGTGATAATGATCCGCTTGGAGATCCTTCTAAAAATGTGGACATGTGCCTCTACTCCCAGAAATTCTCATCAGAGCTGCGTTTTCACTGAGTGCTTTTGGTGGCTCGAATACCTATACCTCTCAGAGATCTCTTTAGAAAACCATGGCTCAGGTTTAAGCTTCAAGTATTCGACCCGAAAATAAACAGATCAGAGACTGTATGTCACCAGTGACTCTGCTCAGAAACAGTCCCCTTCAGGGGCACCTGGGGGGCTCAGTCTGTTAAGCGTTTGACCCTAGATTTCTGCTCAGTTCATGATCTCATGGTTTGTGAGATCGAGCCCCAAGTCAGGCTCTGCACTGACAGGGTGGAGCCTGCTTGAGATTTGCTCTCCTCCCTCTCTCTCTGCCCCTCCCCTGCTCGTGTGCGCACTCATGAGTTCTCTCTCACTCTCTCAAAATAATAAATATTAAAAAGCAAAAAGAAACAGTCCTCTTCAAATTAACTTTACATAACAATTCTTCCTCATCAGGAATGCTTACCTACGAAATTGTACACAGACCTCAGCAATTACCTGTCAAGGACTGTGTATTTTCTACCCATCGGGTGTCACCCTGGTACATATTTTTATGGGCTTTTTCATTCAATTCTTGTACATTTTAACCTTCATTGTACAGAGGGTTAGAGAGGCCAGGTAGATGTGTCTTTAGTCACACAACTAACAAGTAACAAAGATTCCAACCCAGATCTGCCATGAGTCCAAGGCCTGTGTTCTTTCTGTTCTTTGATGCTTGGTCTCCCCACCCGCATGCCCGATAAATGGAACCGTTTACTAAGAGCCTGAAATGTGCAGGGGACTGAATTAGATGTTCCATGACATTTATCCACTCATGCGTGTGATTCTAACAGTCACAACCGGGCTGTATTTTCATCTGCATTTTATGAATGAGAAAACTAAACCTTAGAGAGACTCAGTTCATTAATGAACTTTAGTTCATTCTCCCTCTTAGTGGAGGAACCTCTGGGTTTCACAGGTGCACGCTGCTGCCCAGCTAGAGACTACATTTCCCAGTCTAACCGGAGGCCAGAGAAGGGCCATGTGACTGAGTTCTGGCCAATGGGCTGTAAGAGGAAGACCTTGTGCCTTTCTCAGCCATGTCCATGAAAGGAGTTGCTTGACTTCCAAGTCTTCTTAACCTATTAACCTATTAGCCACTGTTATCAAAACTCAGGATGGGACAACCAGACACTGTATGCCTCTCGATGTGATGCCGTAGTTCCGATGATGAAGCATCCTTGCTAAAAAGCAAATCAAACTTAAATTGAAGTGAGCCTCAACGTCACTATAAGTTTACAGGAACCACAGGGGACAAAAGACCATATCACATAACACTGCAAGGTTACAGTGTGGGATAACACTGCCTGGAATGAAGGCCAGTCTTCAACCATGCAGATGAGGTTAACACCTGGACTGGATAATTGAACAGGAGCTTGAGCCCCTGAATGACCTTGGGGGACAATCTCCCCACTCTCAGAGTTGCCTACCGGCTAAAAAGTTTCCAAAAGAGAGAAATGAAACTTTTGTCTTATTTAAGCCATTATTTTGTGGGTTTTTGCAGCAGCCAAAACAAAGAAATAGCATTTTCTAAAACTAGAACTGAAACCTAGGTGTTTCTGACATGAAAGCATGCATTATTTTATGCATGAAATCCCAGAATGTATTGTGAAGTTTGAAATATCAATAGCTTTATAATAATCTCAATTCTCAACCTAATAATAAGACAATCTTTGTAAACTTATATAAACTCAAGAATCCAGTGAGGGGAGGATCAAGTAATAATAGTAAGTATTTGAAGTTTACCTTCTTTCAAAAACAGAACAGTAAAATTAGAAATTCCAAAGGGATTTTGTTCCATATGTACAGCCAATAACTCTATATCCTGAGGTGTCAGCCTCAATAGACGATCAGCTTCCTGGACTCCAGGCAAGGCCAACTTGAGCCGCCAGGTATGACTGCCTGACACGCAGGCCGCCTGCTCCTGAAAAAACGTCTCTCAAGAAATAGCTGAGGCCTTCATAATGGGTCTTAGTCAATGGCTGCTTAAACTGTTAAAAGTGCATGGGGGACTCTATAATGTACCGACAGGGTGGGCACCTCTTAACCTATTAGTCACTGTTATCGAAACTCAGGACAGGACAACCAGACACTGTATGCCTCCCGATGTGATGCCGTAGTCCCGATGATGAAGCGTCCTTGCTAAAAAGCAAATCAAACTTAAATTGAAGTGAGCCTCAACGTCACTGTAAGTTTACAGGAACCACAGGGGACAAAAGACCATATCACATAACCCTGCGAGGTTACAGTGTAGGAAATTCTGCAGGACAAATGGCCGACTTTCTTTAACAAATACACTGCGTTTAAGAAAAACAAACAAATGCCAAGGAACAGTTTGAAAATCCAAGAGACGTCAGAGACACGTCAACCACAAGCAATGTGCAGACTATGTTTAGATCCTGACTCAGACCAGCCAACCGTAAAATGACATTTCAGAGACACCTGGGGAAAAGTGAATACAGACAGGGTGTCAGAGGATAACGAAGAAATGTCGCTGACTATGTTGAGTGTCATAATGGTACACGGCTTACATCTTTCTTAAAGGCTTTATCTGCTAGAGATAATACATTCAAGTTTTTACACATGAAATGAAAAAATAGGGGCAACTGGGTGGCTCAGTCGGTTAAGTGTCCAACTCTTGATTTCGGCTCATGATTTGTGGGATCGAGTCCTCTGTGAGGCTCCTCGCTGCTGGCATGGAGCCTGGTTGGAATTCTCTCTCTCCCCCTTCCCCTGTCCCTCCCCTGCTCATGCTCTCTCTCAAAAATAAATAAATAAACTTAAAAAAAAATAAATGATTGAGGCGCCAGGGTGGCTCAGTCAGTTAAGTGTCCAACTTTGGCTCAGTTCACGATCTCATAGTTTGTAGTTCAAGCACCGTGTTGGGCTCGGTGCTGACAGCTCCAAGCCTGGAGCCTGCTTCAGATTCTGTGTCTCCCTCTCTCTCTGTCCCTCTCCCACTGGCACTCTGTGTATATCTCTCTCTCAAAAATAAACATTAAAAAAAATAAAAATAGATAAATGGTAAAATATTTGGTAATTGCTTTTAAAATACTCTAAAATTAAGGTGTGGAGGAGGACATATAAAGTCAGAATGGTGGCATGCCAATAACTGTTGAAGGGGAGGGAGAGAGCTTCAGACGTGAGATTCAGGAAACTATTCTCTTTCCTTTTTAGGTTTATTTAAAAATTCCTACAATGAAAAGTTTTTATGAAAAAGAGAGAAAAACGTGGTGACGAATGGTGGATGATTAATAAACCAACCAACCACCAATGCTGCCCAGCGATGAGAGGTCCACTCAGCGCCTCTATAGCCTGAAACGGAGCTCTCCCTGCGGTGACAAACAGCTATTGTCAAGAGTCCTAATTTGGCAACAAAACAGTGAGGAAAGACACATCTACACGTGATAACGACCAAAGTAAGTAGATGTTTTTACAGAGATTACTATACGCTGAAATGGAAGAAAATGGTCAAGGATAACGGGCTGCTGTCCAGGGTGGTGAGTATATAAACGTCAGCTCGGAGGAGAGGACACTGAGGCACTAAGAGACTTCTCGACCAAACAAAACCCCAACTCCTGACCTTGTCCTGCTGTGGGACCTCCTCTCAGCGCTGCTGCAGCAGCCCCAGCGGCCGGGTCGCCCCCATCTGCCCCTCTGACACATGCTGCCTGTGTGGGCTCTGCCTGCCCAGCAGCTGTCCATACCTCCAGCCTCCTCCAGTGGACCGGCTGTGCCCCGTACCCCCAACCGTGCTGTGGGCCCGACACCGCTGTGCCATTCTGCTGGCCACTCAGCTCTGCCACCTGACCCCTGGCCAGAGTGGGATCTCCCTGAAGAGCCACATTTGGTCATATCCGAAGGGACCTCTGGGCCCCACCTCTAGCAGCCGCATCTGCAGACACCAGCGACAGGATCCACTGCGCCCTACGTGTCCTGTCTGGGCTCTGACAGTGGCTGCCGCCCAAATCACTGCTTCATGTACGAGGGGGTCATAACGGTATTCAAACGATTGATTCCCTTTTCCTTACTGTGTTCTTCTACTTCTCGGGGTTACAGAACTCTTGTCTACAGACTATACACTAAATAAGACTATTAGCTAATAAACTTCATTTTCCCGTCCTTCCTTGGGCATCAGCTCTTTCTCCTGCCTCATACTCATTCTCTTCTCTCTAAATTGCAGGCCCAGGCGAAGTTCCGCCTCTACCTCCACAGTGATCTACCATCCTGGAGCTCAGACACACACCTTCTTCCCTGTGCTCTGACGGTGCCCGGCTGAATGTCTTCTTTCGCCCAGGGCCACGTCAACTTCAAGGCTGACGATGCACCATCTACACCACCTGCGATCTCCTCAGTGCTCTGTGTGCAGCCAACAACTGTCCCAAACACGTGCTTGTGGATGGAAGGACGGACACTGACATTCTGTACATTCTGCCGTCATGTGTTCACGGTATTTACAAATACAGTTGAGGGGAAGTCCAGGCAGCCCATCGAAAACAGGACCCATCCCATTCTTTGCCTACACTTCAAGGGAACACTCTTCCCTTGCTCGATTAGGCCGGAAAAAAACTGGCTGAAGGCTAAACACCTAACTAAGGTGATATACTCATCCTATCCTGTGCCACGTTTTCCAGCTTCCTTGAAGTACACCTGTGGAGCGCTAGCAATTTGGCTTGATTCAATGTGGGAGGAGAGGAAATTCAAAAAGAGTCTGCTGAAATTATAGCTGCTAAATAGAAGCGAAAGAAAAGAAACTCCTAAAATGTGTCACTCACTGAGGCAGAGTGGGGTTCAGAGATGGGAACTCCTTAGTGGGCCTTGATGAGGTCTGTTTTATACTCTCTTTGAAAACTGCTTATTGTAAATTCCGAGCACATGTCGCCTACAGGACACCGGAGTCTGGCACGGCCATCTATAATCAATCCAAACTCTGCGGGTCCATCTGCAGCAGCGAGGAAATTGCCTATTTTAGATGCTGGTTCAAAGGGAGGCTCTGATTTGCAGCCTTCCTCGGCCAAAGTAACAAAGCGTAGCGTGATTGGCTGGGATGGGGAGGGGGGCACGCAGGGCGTCTCCATCTTCAGCAAGAACGCAGCATTAGAGGCAAGCCTACCAGCATCAAATTTACCCCTCTACGTACACATGCACCAGATGGAATGCCCCCACTAACAGCAAGAGTGCACACTGGGAGCCGCAGCTCAACATAGACTATGCCTCCAAATGCTGATTGATGCTAAATATTCTCGGGTAGGGCACGTGCAGCTGCAGTGAAAGCACTGATGAATCTGTGGCCCAGGTACCTGTACAAGACAAATATGTCTGGTCTTAGCATTTTCAGAATGACTCGCCCCATGGGGGGAAAAAATCAGGGTCAGGATTACAAACACACTGGATTATACTAATAATCATCCGTCTAAAAGTATAAAACCTCTGAGGGAATTTGATCATGATTTTGGAAATCATGGCACAGGCATGGGGAAGAGGAGCTTGCTCCCTAAATCCAGAACACTGGCATCAGGGCCTAGGATGTACAACTCTCAGGATGTAAATAAAGACGAACATGAAAATAACTAATTCAAACACATAAAACTCATTACTCCTAAGATATGAAGCCAAATGAATAAAGCCTTCAAAATATGTGAGAAGTTCCTAGATCAATAATGTGTGACTCAGGGAGAGAATGGCATGGATCGGGTGACACAGAAGAAGTCAGAGGAAAACCCCCTAAAAAGTAAAATGTTAAGCTCTCCCAAGTGTAAGTAGATATTCTGAAACTCTTTTTATAGTAAATTATCTTATGGTTAAGCTTTCTCCTTTTGGATGCCAGTGTTTCTTTTTATGCTGGATAACAAGTTTTAAACAAACTACTTCTAAAAACTCTCTGAATATTGTTCTAGGACCAAGATATAATTAACTCACAGAAAAGGTTGTGCATGGCAGCATTTGAGCCGTCTGTTCTAAAGAGTTCCGAGAACAAACTCTTTCCCAGAGGTGCTGAAGAACCGGTTATAAGGCCGGAAACAGCAGAACATCTGGGAGAGGCGGATTGTGACTCGAGCAGGAGCTCTTGGCTCTGCTCAGCTGTGTGACCCCTGGAGAGGGCACCTCACAGGTCTATACTCCACCTCGACCTCTGGGACATATGGAAGAGCTGGACCGGGAGGGAGGCAGCTTTCAGGTCCCTACCATCCCTGAGAGTCTATGGTTTAATTTGGCACCTTGAGGAAAAAAACACATGGCAGTAACTAACTCTATTAATTTTCTATCGCAGTTCTTGGAAAGAGGTGTTATTGGGTACTGATGCTTCTGTGGGTTTCAGAAGTGTTCATTACCTCTTTGACCATCGCTCCTGCAGTCCATTCGGGCACTTTCCCGCCTAAACTCTGTGAGAGCACAAACCATGCCATATTTAACTTTGTAACCCTTGAGCCTCCGTGTAAATAAAGGCTCTCAATGAATAGTTTCTGAACAAATGGGTTCTATTTTTAAATATAATCAAGCCACCAATCTTTCTGAAATGATTACGTTTGTTTGGCACTAAAAATAATGAAAAATCTAGTGGGGCCTTGTTATGGACTGAATTGTGTCTCTAAATTTTGTATGTTGGAGGCGCCTGGGTGCCTTAGTCGGTTAAGCATCTGACTCTTGATTTTGGCTCAGGCCATAAGACCACGCCCCATGCTCAGCTCTGTGCTGAGCATGGAGCCTGCTTAAGATTCTCTCTCTCTCTCCTTTCTCTCCCTGCCACTCTTCCACTCTCTCTTTCGAAAAATAAAAATTCATATGTTGAAGTCCTAACCCACAATTTCTCAGAATTTGACTCTATTTGGAGATAGGGTCTTTAAAGAGGTAATTAAGTTACTATAGGGTCATTAAAGTGGGACTTAATCCAACAGGACTGATGCCCCTACGAGAAGAGGAGACACACCCAGAAGGAGGATGATGTGCAGACATAGGGAGAAGACGGCCATCTACGAGCCGAGGAGACGGGCCTCAGAAACCAGCCCTATAGACATGTTGCTATCGGACTTCCAGCCTCCAGAATCGTGCAGCGATAAATTCCTATTGTTAAAGCCACCCGGGCTGTGGTACTTGCCATGGAAGCCCAAGCAAACTAAGACAGGCCAACAGCCTATCCTGCATAGGACAACATTTTTAACAGAAAAGTACTATATCCAAATGGCCTGTGTGTGCATGCATGGGTATGTGCGTGTGCACGCATGCGTGTGTGCATGTGTGCGTGCGTGTGTGCGCATGTGTACATGTGTGTAGGTGCGTGTGTGCATTCATGAATGTGTGCATGTGTGTGCGTGCATGCGTGCGCGTGGGCACGCGTGTGTGTGCATGCACACACACTGAGCTGCATACTGCCAAGCAGACAATCTGCTAGGTTTTTTACTTGGCAGGCTATCCTGGCACGACTTAGTTGTGCATTACTCTGTGGAAAGCAGGGCCCACTTCCATCTGGCATCTCCCTGGGCACTAAAACCGGAATTAAAAGGGAAAAATGAAAAGGAAACCACCTGGTCAGGCACTCGTGCCCGCTCCACTAGAGGCAAGTGTGGCTTTCGGTGCTGAGCTGCCACCCTTCCACCTGACAAAATCCAGCAGCCTTTCCCCAGGCTTTCTCTGAGAGTCCAGATTCCTGGCCCAGGTGGCCTAGAACTTCACCCTCTCTCCCTGTGGCTCCCTTCCCCTCCCCTTATTCTCTGTGAGAGCCTGCGGGGCACCACGACCTGCTCCCTGCCTGAGGGCCTCCTGCTCTCCACAGGACTCCACGCCCTGCTTCTGCACAGCAACAATGCAGAGAGAATTCTGAGTCATAACAGCAACTCCAAGAGTCTCGTCTCAAAAGGGACTTGGTGACTTGACCACCATGTTCGCCCATTAGAATCTTACAAAAATATATCTACACTGAGCCTCAGACAGCCAGAAAGAGCCAGTCACACCCAGACAGGCATCAGTCCAGAGAGGGGCATAGGGACCCAGAGTGTCACACACACCCAGGCATCTCAGCGAGAAGGGCTGGTAGGGGGAGACTGAGTTATCTCCGAGTCCGTTCATGGCTTAGAGGACATGCTGTAGCATCAGACACTCTCAGCGAAGCCCCTGAGAAAGGTCTGCAATGTTCAAGACTGGGTAATTACATTTAAAATAAATGCTTAAACTGTTACTCTCATTTCAACAGACTTGTAGATTTCTGAGCTACTCAGAGGAAAAGACTTTGGACTTTTTGACACATGCTTCAGGAGAGTGAGCTTGAGCTCTGGAGGCAGACTGGTCTCAAAACCTGGCCCCTTCCATTTGCTGGCAGCGTGGCCTTGGGAAAGGATCTCACCCTGGCCTCAGTATCTTCATCTATAACACGAAGGGTAGAACTTTATTATAGCCCTATGGCTTTGTCGCATGGAATAAACTGCTTTCTCACCTGGAAAGCCGTTAGAACAGTACTGTAACTGGCACACAGAAAGTGTTAATGAATGTTGGCTACAAATACAACAAAAAGACTTTCCCCTGAGAGCCACCACACAAGCCCAGATACGAAGGGACATACCTTAACTTTGGAGTTCTCTATCAAATGCTGAGCCATGGATTTTATCAAAACATCAAAGAAAAACCATGAATACTGAAAGAAAAAAAAAAAGGATCCTGGTAAGAAAAACAACAACTTAGAAGGGGAGATGTTTACTCTCTCAGGCTGACAATGTTACAGACACAAAACAGGTGTGACCCAAACACAGGGCTGAGCGTCTCGGTAAATAAATTATTATTATGGGACCAGAGGTGTGGGGCAGGCAGCTGTTTTCCCGCTTTCAAGTGTCCAACAACAAGTAACTGCGTCCCACCAGGAAGCTGGGCGCACCTGCTCAGCACGGCACAAGCCAGTAAGAGGCATCGTGGGGGGGTGCCTGGTAGCTCAGTCGGTTAAGCACCAACTTCAGCTTGGGTCATGATCTCATGGTTTGTGAGTTCGAGCCCCGAATCGGGCTCTGTGCTGACAGCTCAGAGCCTGGAGCCTGCTTCAGATTGTGTCTCCCTCTCTCTTTGCCCCTCCCCCGCTCAGGCTCTCTCTCTCTCTCTCTCTCTCTCTCTCTGTCTCTCTCGCAAAAATAAATTAAAAAAATAAATAAATAAAATAAAAAAAGAGGCATTGAGGAATTAAATTTGTGATCTTTCCTCTCGACTGAGCCCTGCCTGCTGAAGCCGCCTTTGCAATCTCTACCTCAGTGTCCTCCGCTCATTTGAATAGAGTGATTTCTTAAACCTTAAGGGCCCATGAGACTGAATATGGTAATATTTTGCCTGCTCCGACCCGCTGCAAAGTTGGTCCTGGAGAACTAAACTCCTTCCCCCTTTTCAGGAGGTGGTGACGGTCTCTAAAAGCACACAAGGAGGGTGAACTGACCCGCTGTGGCATTTCGGATTTTCTCCCATCGGTTTCCATACCGCAGAGCCACCCTGGCCCCCTGACATACCTTAAGTAGTTTGTTGCTGGTGAGGAAGTCGGCAGAAGGCTTGAGAATTGTGGTCATGGCTTTCGTCAGTTCTTCGTGCACCGTCTTGTATTCTGAAGCAATGTATGGCTCTGCCTTGTACGCATACTTTGAAGAAAAGGGAGAGATTATTTTAATGCCCAAGTTATCTGAGGTGGGCTGAAAGCAGGAGAGGCTCCGGGGGACAGCAGTCAGGGACCCAGGTGCAAGTGCGGGGGTGGGGAGAGGAAGGTGTGGAAACAGAGGTGGGAAGGGCTCCTTCAGGGAACCCTCACAGTATGGGCTCAGGCCTGTGGTCTGTCAGCCCACGACTCCACCTCCCAAGGACTTGGAGGAATATGTCACCCGACCCTGGGGGACTGACTCCACAGTTATAATTTACAGAGGTGTCTAAGACTAAACAGAATGTGTGTGTAACTTTCCAGAAGGGTGACCGCCGCTGTTTACGGAACTGTGTTACGTAAACGAAGAATGTGTTGATATCCATCCCCGTGCCAGCTCTTGCCGTCCCACAGAGTTACCTAATCTGACGGTGGCCAGAGCAAACCTTCCCATCTCGGGAGAAGCAGTTTTACTGCAAATTTTAGTTGGGAAAAATAAAAATGAAAACAACGAGCTATACCAAAGGCCTCCCTAAAGCAACTTAAAATTCTTCAAAATTCCACGTCGTCATTGTTTGCAAAACCCATTAAGAGAAATGTAGTTGAAAAAATAAAATCAAGTAAATAAATGAATGGCTACCCCTCTTTGGACTTCTTCTCCCTCAGGTACAAGCACTGGCTTTAGGGACAGAAGAGAAAGCACAGGTATTAAGGTGCACCCCGAAATAACTAGATTTTTTTAGAAAAGGAGTCCTTAGAAGGAAAATTGGAGAGCCACGGATTTAAGTGATCAGGATGGTTTATTTTACATACCTTAACATATGACCTCAAGTGGCTCTCCAATCCTTCCTCATGGCACTGGGCAACCACATGAATAATGACCCTACACACCACGGGAATGAATAAAGCAATGAAGAGTAATGCGACAATGGAAACATTTCATTATTACACAGTAGCAGTAGAACAGGGATGATGCCATTGGCACCGCAGGAGACGAGGAACGAGGAATTAGATGGGGTCCCTACACATGGGATCGAAAGGAATTTCTTAACTATAATGGTCAACACATACTAGCCTCTCGGATTTGTACAACCATGCTCCAGATGCGGACAGACTGAAAGGGAAGAAGGCGTCCGCCTCTCCGCCTCTCTTACCGTGTCACGTTGACGGCGACTTCCTCCTGGGTGGCTCTGGTGAGGACGCGGAAGAGCTGGTTCAGGATGGTGGGCAGGAAGGCGATCATCACGTGGCCTTCCATTGCGTGCAGGCTCTACAGACAAGAAACGGCCCTTGGGTTATCTTCTTACAAGAAGACCGACCTTCCCCAACAAATTTCCACCCAGTTCCGAGTAAGGATGGAAGAAGTCTAGCAAAAACAATGGGAGGCAGTGGCAGGCAGAATAAGGGACAAAGGTGTTCACGTTCTAATTCCCAGAACCTGTGACTATGTTACATGGCAAAAGGGAATTAAGGCTGCTAATCGGGCTGCGAATCGGCTGGCCTTAAGATAGGGGGACTCTCCTGGATCATCCAGGTGGGCCAGAAGTCACCACAAGGGTCTTTAAAATTGGTAGAGGGAGGCAGAAGGGGAGGGTCAGGGGAGATGTGCCTAAGGAAAGAATAGTCACAGATGCAAGACAGCTGGGTTTGAGACGGAGAAAGGGATCACAAGCAAAGGAATGAGGGCAGCCTTCAGCAGCTGGGAAAGGGCAAGGAAACAGATTCACCCCCAGAGTTTCCAGAAAGGAACTCAGCCTACAGAGGTGTAAGAAAATAAATCTGTGTTGTTGGAAGCCACCAAGTTTGTGGTCATTTGTTATAGCAGCAATAGAAAACTAATACAGTCTCTTCTTAAAGTCACACGGCTCTTTATGAGGTAACAGAAAGGGCACTTGGCAAAGCTGTGCCTTCGGAAATCCCCATTCTATTATTCTTGCTAAATCAAACAAACTTGTTTTCCACTTCTCACATCTTGTATTTTGTCTCCACGCCGTGGGTGCTCTTTGAACTACTCTCCTTTTTTAAAATGTTCCCCTTGAACTACATTCTGGCTAAAACTCCCCTAGAGAAACCCCGCCTTGCTATTGCTGTTGCACGATGTGGGGAGCCGGGAGCCCATGCACAACACCAGGGTTGGTCACGTGCATTCTCTTGTATTCTGTTTTTGCCCACCGGCCCACGCTCTCCGAGGTTATGTTATCTCCTACAGTGAGACTGACATTCCTTAACGGCGGGACTGAAGTCCCTGCTTCTTATGTGCTTGTCCCTGTGCTCTGCACCCAGTGAGCACGCCGTGGACAGGGCCTGCATACGTGAGTGATTTTCCAGGCAGAGAACAATGTATTTTGGGTTGGGCCTAAAAACAGTACATGTGGGACAAGGATGAAGACAGAGCAGTTGTCCTATTTCTTTTCTTTTATGTCTTCTTTTCTTTTTAATTAAATTTTTTACTTTAATTTCAGCAGAGTTGATGTACAGCACTCTGGAGTTGTCCTATTTCTGAAGCCACTTCTTGCCACCATCTAAAACTACAGAGCAGCTAGCAACGTGAGAGTATCTAGCTAAGGGCATCCTTACAAGGTTCCGGCGGGGTGAGAATGACACTCACCAGCAAAAGGAAAACCCAGCCTACTCCAATCTCATTAAAAAGGGGTTACGAAGAAAGCCATCTGATACCTTAAGGTATTTCACAAGTTCACCCCCTAAGGCCTGGGCTCCAGATTCGGTTTTCTGGCAGTACTGGAAAAAGTTATGTAAGTGCTGATCCTGGGAGAAAAAGAGAAGAGAAAGAAGGCCTATTAGCGTAAGGCTGTGGAAACAGGAGTACCTGCTTCTTACCGCATGCATGTTTTATTCAGACTAAGAAACTGATCATATAAAAATGAAAACATCAAAAGAGATAAAAATTTTTTAAAGATTTCAAAGTTCCTCCAACAAAAGAGGAAATGGTTGAGAAGCGTTATTTGTACTATTCATTTATATCCGTGCGTGTGAGCTCCTTATATGTACATATAATACAGCAATTAGGTTTTTGGATTTTTTTTTTTTTGGTTTTTTTTTTTTTTTGCCAAAAAGATCATGCGAATTCACTCACTAAGCAACCACTGCTAACTAATGCTAAGGGAACAGCACATACCTGAGTATACACAGTGGACACCAGATGAGTTGAAACTTTCAGTAGTGGTTTGCTTCCGTCTACCCATTTAATTTCTGGACCATAATGCTAGAGAAAATATGGAAGGGGGTAAAAAGCATCCCAACAGATTAGTGATCTTGGCTTTGAACACCATGTTCACTGAGGGGACTGATGAGGTGTCACAGGCCCAAAGAGCGTCAGTGACTCAACAGCTATGGCTGGCTCGCGGCAGGAATGCAACCAGCTCTCTTCCCCCAGGTACAACGCTCTCCTTACTGGATTTTCTAAGTTACCTTTTAGTTGCAGCCGTATGACTTCCTGTCTGTTTGAGAAAGAATCCTATTTCACCAATGACTTAGTGACGGTGGAAGATTGTCCAGCAAATGGGACAGTGAGAAGTCCTACACGGGTATAAAGGGTCAATCCTCTGTGTGTGCTTATTTTGATTTCTGAAGCCATTTTTCTTATATTTGGACTAGGAATTATAACTTAATGTTACAGGATTTCCCCTGATTTTGGAATATTTTAACCATTTGTCTATAACAGGGACCCAAATTTGGCACTACTTCAATGCTGAGAAATATTAATAAGCCATACAAAACGGTATGAAGCTGACCTTACCTGAGTGCGTTATAAAACTGAAATCTATAAAATTTAAGATGGCTACACAAACTGTAAAATCGATTAACCAACTGGAGAAATCTGAGAAAATTCAGGCTTTAATGGATGGCAAAGGTATCAGAATGGGCTACCCTGTGGGCGAGAGTTGCTACTACATTTACTCTAAGCGGAAAGACAGTTCCTAATAGTTTGCGTGACTTTGAGAACACGTCCTTATTTGAGCACGACTAGTTTGCAGTGAAAAACTTCTACCTCACCCAGTATCTCTAAGTCTCCGTTCCCTGCTGAGGTGCTGCTAGTTCAGGACTTATAAAATGCCCAAACTATAATTCTAGATTGTGCTGTTAATAGCACTGCCTTCCCATGGCCTATTCTTACTTGAAAATGAATAACTAAAACCAAAATGCTGGGATCGGCAAAAATACTGCCTGCTTTCTTGTGTTACTCCTGCGTTAGAGGATCTTTCATGTTTTCTGGAGCTACGGGGATAAATCAGTCTTAAAGTCCTATACCCTGCCCATCCCGAGCTCCTGGTAGCCCAGGTAGCCAGAGGGGAGGTTGGCCGCGACAGGAACGTGCTGCTCGCTGGTCACTACCCTTCCATCCTTCAGCAGAGGAAGCCAGGAATACCCAACTGTTGAAACAAAACACAAAAAATTTCACTGCAGGTTGTTTGCAAACATATGAAAGAAAGTCAGTGCTACTAAATGGCCTGATCTTTAAGGCCCCGGATCTAGTCTCTGCCGAGCATGGTCTACAATGTACTTTGGCCTCTTTGGGATGACAATTCTAAAATGATCTTTCATAAAAACTCACATATGCAAGCCAAGCATGCTACCTTCACAAACTTCTAAAAACTCCACAAAAGGATGTGAATTCAGACTCAAAATAAAATTTAAGGGGCGCCTGGGTGGCTCAGTTGGTTGAGTGTCTGACTTCAGGTCAGGTCATGACCTCATGGTTCGTGAATTCGAGCTCCGTGTTGGGCTCCACGCTGCCAGTAAGGAGCCTGCTTGAGATACTCCGTTTCTCCCTCTCTCTTCGCCCCTTCCCCACTTGCACGTGCACACTCACTCTCTTCCAAAATAAATAAAGCTTTAAAAATAAATAAAATAAAATGTAAGAGCCTACTATGTAAGTTAGAAATAATCAAAGGATTGATGAGACCCCAAACCTTGAGTTTCAACAACATCCTTCTTCTTCGTGCTCCCTTTACTGGAATTATCGCAGCTGACATGGAAGAACGTGAACAACAAGTGGTGCTTCTCGTGGAGCTGGCTGGGCAGTTCTATTTTAATCTGCAGGGAAGACAAAAGAACAATCTTGCTAATACTTTAAAACAAAAATCCCCGATGAGAGCGGGCACACAGCATGTCACCCAATGCACAAACATGAATTATTAGGGTTAGGGTTTGGTCTCCAAACTGGTATGAACATTTGCAGTCGAACAAATCAAAGAACGTAAACTGGGCTACAGAGGAAATGGAGCCATAATACACGCCTATGGTCTGAATGTGTGTGTCCCCACCCCCACCCCCAAATCCGTATGGTGAAATCCTAACCGCCCAAGGTGATAGTGTTAAGATGTGTGGCCTTTGGGAGAGATTAGGTCATGAGGGTGGAGGCCTCAGGAATGGGAGTAATGTTCTTATAAGAGATCCAACAGAGCTTCCTGCCCATTCCGCCATGTGAGGGTACAACTGAGAAGTCTGTGACCAGGACATGGGCCGTGCTGGCACCCTGATCTAGGACTTCAGCCTCCAGAGCTGTGAGCAATATATATCTGCTGTTTCCAATCTACCTTTTCTGTGCTTCTGTCATAGCCTGAACAGATCAAGACATTCACTGACCGGAAATGGGAGAGTTGGTATTTCAACTCTAGAAAGAACTAGAAAACATGTGACTCCAACCACTACATTAACCTAACGCAGCAGAGACATGATGAAAAACCAGGATAGAACATTTGAAAGTAGGATTCCTACAGGGGCGCCTGGGTGGCCCAGTCGGTTAAGCGTCCGACTTCAGCTCAGGTCATGATCTCGCGGTCTGTGAGTTCGAGCCCCACGTCAGGCTCTGTGCTGACAGCTCAGAGCCTGGAGCCTGCTTTGGATTCTGTGTCTCCCTCTCTCTCTGTCCCTCTCGCTCTCTCTCTCGAAAATAAATAAACATTTAAAAATTTTTTAAAAAGTAGGATTCATATAATAGTTTTAATGAACTACATTATCATTCTACACAAAGAAACTCAATAATAAGGAAGAAAGAGTCTCAGGTCCAACAAACATAACTACACGTAAGTGTGAATTTGAAAGAAAGTATGTCAGAATACTAATTGTAGTAATAGAGGAGAGCTTTTTGATTTTTCCTTTTCTACGATCTGCTTTTTCTGCGTTTTAGAATAAACGTCACTTTTGTAATTAGAAAGATGATGTAAAATAAATACTTCAACATTTAGTTCTCTCACTGTAATTCCAGCATAGTATGCAGTTCCCCTTGAATTTTGCTTTACTAAGCCAAGAACTTGGGAGTTTTCTTTAAAACTGGTTAACCAGGATTTCCCTTGAAAACCTCCTCACTCACCTCATCGTAAAACTCTGGGTTTTGGTGATGGTGTAAAACCGCAGCAAAGGCGCTTCTCGTGAACACTGGCCCACCGGGCCTGCCATAAATGCACTAAAGCAAGAGTTAGCAAAGAGAAACACCAGTATTTAATTAACAGAGTCAGAAATTAAACTCAGTTGTGTTGTAAAGAGGCCTTCCTACAGCATAAACTTATAACCACCTCTGACGGATGATTTCTTCTGCCTAAGAGACTCTAGACCCCGACGCCCCCTTACTCCTGGGTCCAACCCATCCTCCAGCCCACCGCCCAGCACCCCCTGTCCACGCTTAACTAGGCAACAGCTTGCCCACACCTCCCTTTCTCACCCCCACGCCTGTGCTCACACAATCCCTCTGCCTGAATGACCTTCTCTGCTGTGCAGACCACACTCCCACGTGTCCATCAAGAAATGATTAACTCCTTCCTCTGGGTCCCCTTAGCATTTTTTATACTAATTATTCACTTTTAACAAGAAATCATTTCCGGACCTTCTATGTGCCAGGAGCTTTTTCTCCATGACTGTCTTTCTCACTAAATCATCAATTTCTTTTCCTTGAGTGCAAAAACTATTATTATATTCTTCTTTATGTCTCTGTCTCCTTCCCATCTTGGAAAGTCATTTTCACACTGTTAGAGCAAAGAATCTGGGCTCTGGAGACAGACCACCTGGGTTTGAACACTGGTGCCACTAATGTATGGCCCTAAGCAACTTTATTTAAATTCTCTGTGTTAGCCTCATCTAAAAAATTACTGTTAGGAGAATTAAAAAAGTTTAATACCTCTAAGGCTCTACGAGTAGAGTCTGGATTATAATAAGCACTCAATAAACATCACCAATAACCTACTACTGTTTTATTACCATACTCTAATACTTAATAAATATCGATCTATCATTATTATTTCTATTATCAATCTTACCAATACAATTCTTAGCACCCACACACCCTGGCTCATAGTCAGACATGCTATGTTTACTGAACTGAACATGCAGAAGAAACCTTCATCCCTAAAGAGTGTAATAAAACAGAAACAGTCAATGAGGAGCAAGAACTCATCTACTCCATATTCTGTAAGGCTCAGCCCATCTGGTTCTGTATTACGGCGTCACATAGCTTCACGTTTGTGTCCGTTACAATGTGCTAAATTCCCTTGTGCACTTCATCACTCAGGACCATTTTTAAAATGGAAAAATGCAAACATACATAAAAAAACAAACCTTCAGAGGCTGAGAGTCTTCCTCATCTGAATCTTTGAATTCAATGCAAATAGCAATATTTCTGGCCTGTAGCAATATTTAAAGAAAAAGAAAATGAGGCAAAAGCCAGAATATGTAAGTGTTTATAAAAGAATAGGAGAAGCCAAAACCCAAGAGAGACTGATCTCAAAACTGAGACCTCGATCTTTGCACTCACCTTGGCAAAAGACTTTTGACTGTCATATTTCAAGTACTTAGGATAAACATACAGGTGGTTGTTGTAGATGGTGTAAGGCTGAGTGTGTTTCGGTATGCAGGGCACAAACTCCTCTACTTCAAATGTGATTGGAGTTTTACTACAGGTTTCAAATTGCTTCATGGGAATGTATGATGAATTGACATAATCTGGAAAATAACGAGGAAACAAGTTGAAGTAAAAACCAAACAAAATTTTGTCTGGTTATTATAAAGAACTAACACTTACTAGGGAAGTCTGAGGAAACATTATCAATTGTAATGTCTAGATTGCCCAGAATCACCGGGAGTTTAGCCATCTTCTCGGGTCTATAAACAGAAGAGAGAAAGATCACACATGTGTAAGTCAGGTTAGCTCTAAAACCTAAATTCTAGAGCAGCGCTTCCCACAGAAATATAACGTGGGTCACACTGGAAGCCTCCTAGTAGCCACATATTATTTTACTTTACTTAAAAAAACTTTTTTGATGTTTATTTAATTTTTAGAGAGAGACAGAGTATGCGTGGGGGAGGAGCAGAGAGAGAGGGAGACACAGAATCCAAAGCAGGCTCCAGGCTCTGAGCTGTCAGCACAGAGCCCAACGCGAGGCTCACGAACCATGAGATCAGGACCTGAGCCAAAGACACTTAACCGACTGAGCTACCCGGGCGCCTCCCTAGTAGCCGCTCTTTAAAAAGTAAAAAGAAACAGGTCAAGTTAGTTTTAAGAAAACTTTTTATTTAAGCCAATATATCCCCTATTATTATTTCAATATGTAATCAGTATAAAAAGTCATTCTAATTGTTCAAATGCAGATGTGTATTACACTTATAGCTCATCTCGGTTTGGACTTGCTGTATTTCACATGCTCAATAGTCACCCATGGCCAGTGGCTACCGTGTTGGACTACACAGACCTAGTTAAGAGTGTTAGTTTTCGTGAACCACTCCATCCTTACCCACACATTCCTGGCTCATTTAGAATCAGGAAAATACAGAGCTAGACGCCATCTTAGGCTCCTGTATCTAGTAAAATGCTGGACACAAAGAAAGCACTGAAATGTTTGGTGTTTGTGTTTGGTGTGACTCAATCCAGTACAAGCATCTCCTCTGTGACACTCCTGACAGGACTGCCCGTGCCTCACCCCTTCCTAGTTACAACTCAGCATAGCTGTTTTCACACCCAGACCGCACTTCCTCATCTCACCTCTCTGAAACCTGCACTCACCAAGGGGTCTGGTTACCTTCTTTGTGAAACACCTTTCAACCATCTGTAAACGGCAACCACACCTTGCTGAAGGTCTCTGTTTTCGGCCCTTTGGACCTTCCTCCAAGGCCATTTCTCCCCTAGAAGAATATTCCATTTATGCCAAGGCGCCCAAGCTGCACAGATCAGGCCCAGTGAGGTCTGACCAGGTGGGGACGGAGGAGCGAGCTGGTTTTGAACAATATGCCCTCTACCGATGGAGCCAGCTTCTATTATTTTGTGGCAGCCACACCACCCTGGCGATGTACATTACATTTAAGTCACCTAAAACCCCTAAATCTTCTTCCACAGGCTTTACTTTCATGCGACATCTCTCTCCCCCATTCATACAGTGATGGTTTGGGAACTCAGAACAGGATTTGATTTTTGCCTGGCGGAAATTTCACTTTGTTACATCGGAGCCATCTCGAGTTAATCAAGACCCTTCCAAATCCAGATCCTAACATCTAACGTGTGAGCTATTCCTCACAGCCTGATGTCATGAGGACATTTCAGCAGCATGTGATGTTCTCCAAAAAGTCACTGATGACGCTACTGCACAGAACATGGCCAAGAACAGGTTCCTTCTCAAACCCCTAGAGGTCCGTCGCCAGGCTGATGCGAGCCCATTCACCACCATTCCTGAGACACCTGTCTGCTCGTGCATGCTACACCTCCCCGATTTGTTCACAGGACATCTTGGAATATACACTTGTCAAAGGTTTTGGATTCCTCTGTGGTACCAGTTTAGCAACCCAATTAAAAAGAGAAAAGCAGGGGCCCCTGAGTGGCTCAGTTGGTTAAGCGTCTGACTTCGGCTCAGGTCATGATCTCATGGTTCATGAGTTCGAGCCCCACACTGGGCTCTATGCTGACAGCTCAGAACCTGGAGCCTATTTCAGAATCTGTGTGTCCTTCTCTTCCTGCCTCTTGCTCATGTTCTGTCTCTCTCTGAAAAATAAGTAAACATTAAAAAAATAATTAAAAAAAAAGAAGAAAAGCAGCAATGCGGTTAAGATGACAAGTTCGACGTGACATGACTTATTCCTAGAAAACAGAATGCTGCCTCGTGGTTCTTCAAAAGCCACCTGTTTAATAATGCCTTTTAAAACACTGCTGGAAAAAACCCGTCCAAGTTCACTGGCCTACAGATTCTGCATTTGGTTGTGTTCCTGGTTTTGAAAAGTTCCTGGCTCCTGTTTTGAAGATTCCTCAGACATTACCGTTATCTGTAAATGAGCAGCCTCACACGGAACATGTCAGTCTAACCTGGGGTCCTGTTCGGTCGCATCAGGATTTCCTAACAGTCCTGAATCCTCGCTTCCTCATGACCACAGCCCAGGCTGAGCACATTCTGAGCTCTGCCCACCGCCAGCTCCAACGTGCAGAATCGCTTTCTCCTAGGCTTCCTCTCTTTTCCACTTGTCATTTGTTTATATCAGAGTTTAAATAAGCAATTCCTTGAAATCCTGAGAGACAGAACTATCAGGAAGACAAGTCAACAATTTTTCCCACATTCTACCTTCAGTTAAAAGAATTTCTTGCTGGGGCTCCTGGGCAGCTCAGTCGGTTAAGCATCCGACTCTTGATTTCAGCTCAGGTCATGATCTCGCGGGTCTTGAGTTTGAGCCCCAGGCACTGTCAGTGTGGCCTGCTTGGGATTCTTTCCCTCTCTTCCTGTCTCTGCCCTTCCCTTGCTCTTTCTTTCTCTCTCTCAAAATAAATAAACTTAAAAAAAATTTTTAACGACTTCTGGCCAAAAGACGTCTAGTTACAGCCTAGCATTACCGCTCTATCTTGTCCCTGTGCCCACTGTGTGATTTATTAGAAATTACAATATTCTTTTCTTTCTAATTTTTTTAAATGTTTATTTTTGAGAGAGAGAGAGAGAGAGAGAGAATGCAAGCAGGGGAGGGGCAGAGAGAGGGGGAGACACAGAATCAGAAGCAGGCTCCAGGCTCTGAGCTGTCAGCACAGAACCCGACGCGGGGCTCGAACACACGAGCCTTTGAACCGGGAGATCATGACCTGAGCCAAAGTCAGCTGCCTAACTGACTGAGCCACCCAGGTGCCCCCACAATATTCTTTTCTACAAGCTGGAAGATTGTGCCCTTGACAGTCATCCCCTGGTTGCCGCTGCTGGCCTCCCACGCACGGCGTGCTCCCACGATGATATACTGTCGGGGTCGCTCTCCACTTTACACAGAGCTCTTCGGGGATACTGACCCGGAGACCCACGGGTTTCTGAGCAGCTATGAATTTTCCTCAGATAGAGTGCCTTGCTCCACATTTTCATTCAAACACCTCGACACTGCCACTTACCACAAAACCCTGCATCCCACAAATGAGAGACACCTAGGAAGTTGTTTTCTGCTTCCTCGAATCAGAAATATTCTGTTTATCGCAAAGAATATTTCCAAATGTAAGTGTTCAAGAGCACTGTATTTCATCCATACCTGGTTACTTCTGCTGATAAATGGCTACATTTATCACTGCTTTTTCTATTCCTCTGCCATCATCCTCATATAAACTTTGGATAACTGGATTTCTAAGCAACAAGTTTTAATTAAACAATCTTCACTCGAACTGTCTGCACAATGTGTTATATTCTTCTGTGTCTAACTATACTTGTTTCTTCCCCCTGATGAAAGCTTTAGTTCTGGCTGCTATTTCTATAGAGGCATTATGTCCACGTATTTCCAAGAAAGCACAGATCTGAGCTTAGTTCCAAAGCACACGGCACATGGGCTTTGTGGAAGCTGTTCCTACCAACTTAGTTTTTAAATATAGTCTTAAACTTACTTCAAAACTTTAGGGGTTTTATGGAACCTGGCTTAGTAGACATTAAAACCTTACAAACAACGAAAATTCTATGGCTCATTTTTATATGTATTTCCAAAGTGATGGTGTGTGCGTGTGTGTGTGTGTGTTACACAAAGTGAATTCTCTTATAACTGGGGTTAGTTTTTTTTTTTTTAAGGCTGAAAAGTATATACATTCCATGCACAACTTACAATACCTTGAGCACGAAAGCCCATCCTAAAACTGCATTAAATAAATGTATAAAGTAGACACACGTAGGGTATCTGGAATTTGGGAACTGCTTTTGTCTACATATCAGTGTAGGAATGAGCCTCAAACTCTCACTCTTAGGAAAAGGAAAGGTGTCCTCTTCCTGCTGCGCACACGATCCTGCTGACTCAGCAACTCCCAGAGGCCAGGGGAGTATCACAAACCAGCATTCACCCCACACCAACAGACTTGGTGTCCTCACCTGTCCGGTTCTGAGACCGGTCCTCCCTTCTCCATTTTCTGCATTGACCCATTAAAGGGATTGGTGGGCAATACAGGCATGAATGGGTCTGTCGGCAGTGAGTCTAATCTTCTAAATGCATTTTATAAAAGGAAATAGCCCCTCAAAGCTTTGGAGTCACTTAGAGAAACGTGGATATGATTGAAAGAAATTTGAGATGCTTTTGTTTAAACGAAATCACTGAATTCATGTCTATGAGAAATTTCAATAACCACTTATCTAGTGCTTATGGCGAAACACGCACTGGACTAGGCACCACTGACGGAATACTGATGCGGTAGGATTCCTGTGCTCACCCACACAGATGACAACAACCACACGCAGATGACGTGTGCACACCTCTGAGGGGAGGGGAGCGTCCAGTGTGGGGAGAAGGAAGGGAATGAGACGAGTCTTCTCAGCGAGAGACAGCGCCCTGACAAGCATTTTCATTTACTTCCCCACCACAGCTACTGGGTGCAGGGCTACGAGGGCTCCCCCTTAAAAAGAAGAGGCGTCTCAGCAGAGAAGCCTCACGCCCTGCCCCAGCTTCCCAACATGGACATGAGTTACAGACTGGACTTTGAAAGAAGACCGGGGTCTCTTGACAGAAGCAGAAGAGGACATGATTTAGGCAGAGGGCAAAGCATGGGAGAGTGAAAGTACGCAATGGCTGAAGAGAAAGGCAAGTAGCCCCACCTGGCTTCAGCGCGTGTAACCAGAGGGAAACGGAAATAAGAACATCACACTTGGGCACAAAGAATATAAAGGTACAAATAAACATCTATACGTAAGTCTCGTGCACAAACCCTAATAATATTATTACCTAACCCACCCAATGTGGGGGCACCTGGGAGGCTCAGTCAGCTAAGTGTCTGACTTTGGCTCAGGTCATGATCTCACGGCTCGTGAGTTCGAGTTCCACGTCAGTGCTGAGACTGCTTCAGATTCTCTGCTCTGCTCCCCCCCTCTCTCTGCCCCTCCCCTCTCTCTCTCTCTCTCTCAAAAATAAACAAACACACAAACAAAAACCAAAAAACTCTACCCAATGTGGTAGCATTTAAAAAGGTTTATGTTTAGGCAGCAATTCCTGCCCACGGTCCTGTCCCCCCTGTGCTTTAATAAAAGCACCTTTAGCATCACACCAAAGAAAGAAAGGAAGAGAAAGAAAGAAAGAAAGAAAGAAAGAAAGAAAGAAAGAAAGAAAGAGAGAGAGAGAGAGAGAGAGAGAGGGAGGGAGGGAGGGAGGGAGGAAGAAAGAAAGAAAGAAAGAAAGAAAGAAAGAAAGAAAGAAAGAAAGAAAGAAAGAAAGAGGGTTTATATTTAAAAGAAAATATTCTTGGGGCACCTGGGTGGCTCAGTCAGTTGAGCGTCCAACTTCAGCTCAGGTCATGATCTTGCAGTTCTGAGTTTGAGCCCTGCGGTGGGCTCTGTGTTTCTCTCTATGCCCCTCCCCAGCTCACGCTCTCTCTCTCAAAAATAAACATTAAAAAATTTAAAGAGAAAGAAAGAAAGAAAATGTTCTTGAAAAGATGCACAATATCACTCCTCATCAGGGAAATACAAATCAAAACCAGGATGAGATGCCACGTCGCATCTGTCAGAACGGCTAACATGAACAACGCAAGGAACAGCAGGTGTTGGACGTGGAGAAAGGGGACCCTCTCGCACTGCTGATGGAAATGCAAACTGGTGCAACCACCCTGGAAAACAGTATGGAAGTTCCTCAAAAAGTTAAAAATACAATTCAGTAATCACACTACTAGGTATTTACCCAAAGGATACAAAAATACAGGTTCGAAGGGGTACATGCACCCCAGTGTTTATAGCAGCATTATCAACAATAGCTAAACAATGGAAAGACCCCAGTATCCATCAACTAATGCACGGATAAAGAAGACGTGGTGTGTATATATATATATACATACATACAGTGGAATATCACTCACCCATCTAAAAGAATGAAATCCTGCCATTTGCAGTGACATAGATAGAGCTAGAGTGTATTAATGCTAAGTGAAATAAGTCAGTCACAGAAAGACAAATACCATATGATTTCACTGATACGCAGAACTTAAGAAATAGATCAACACATGGGAAGGGGGAAAAAAGAAGAAAGAGAGAGAAACAAACTGTAAGAGACTCTTAAGTATAGAGAACAAACTGAGGGTTGCTGGAGTGGAGGTGGGCACGGGATGGGCTGGACCGGTGATGGGCATTAAGGAGCGCACTTGTCGGGATGAGCACTGGGTGTTATATGTAAGTGAGGAATCACTGAATTCTACTCCTGAAACCAATATTGCACTGTATGTTAACCAACTAGAATTTAAATAAAACTTTGAAAAGACAGTGTCTGTTTTTATACTTTGCCTTCATGCTTTCAGATTTCCTGCAGAAGTTAGAAAAGACACCACTGTGAGCAAGTCAAGTAAGGACAAAATACCAAGTGTTTCTTCTTAGGTAAATGTTTCTGGAAGCATACATGTCGGCAATACCATCTATCTGACAGAACTGTCTTCCTACTAAGTCTTGAAAAACACCCCTGGTACTTATTGCAAACGAGAGGGAGGTGTGGCCTATGAGATGTAAAGACTGGGGGCAGCTCGAGAAAATTTTTCCTATCTGTTATTAAATGACATTTGGAGGCAATCATGGGAGCAGAAACGAGAGTTTTGCACCCAGGCTGCTGCCCAGGCCAGTAACATGAGATTATTCTGTTATAAATAAATTTAACTAACTAACTAACTAACTAACTAACTACTAACTAATAAGAAAGAAAAAGAACAATGCCAAGGTTAAAAAGGAAAACAAAAAAAAGAAACCTCCCCTTCCCCAACTCCATTGTGAAAAGCACAGGGAGAGACACGGGCATTTCTTCGGATTTTGCTGAGAAGAAAGGACAAGGGCTCCCCTTCGCAGCATCACACCGCTATCGGCGGGCTTCTCGGGCTGGCCCTCCGGAGCACACTCCTCCCACGAGATCCCGCCTGCTGAGCACACCGGTGAAGGCCAGGTATTTCCCGGGGAGGCCACTGCTGTGCTCTGAACCAGTGAAGGCTCGCGCCCTTCCTGGCCATTGGCTCTCGGCTCAGATCACTTTTCATTGAAGACCCTGTAGAGTCCTACCTTCAGCCTCCGCTGAGGGACAGAACAGTGAGCTGGGGCTGCCACCAAAGACCCACCACAGCCAGGGCAGTCCCGCCTAACCTGTCTGGCACATAACCTCTGAGACAGGACTTCCAACCACCATTACACGCAGAAAACTTCATGGTTGGTTTGTCGGAATACGAAAGTAAATGTTGGTTAAAAAAAAGTCCACGTAAAATCACAGAAAGTTATAAGTAGAAGTTAAAAGTCATCCATCCATACACCCGGCCCTCAGAGACAACCATGACCACCATTTTGGTAAACATCCTACACGACTATCTGACACCCATCTTTGCATCTGCCTGGCTATTTGCCCATCCATTTCTTCATTTACACACACACATACAAATATATAAAATGTTTTCTTCTCAAAAATGAGGTCATATGGATACACTTTCTCCTCCTTAACAATACAGTGCGCACACCTTCCTAACTAATTATGTTTGGACTCACGTCACGATTATTAAGAACCGCATTGTAGACTAGTGCAGGAACACTGTATTTAAAGCCGACTGAGTTTTCAAAAAACAAAACAAAGTAAAATGACTTTTTTATTTATAAGCAAGGGTGAAACATGACAATAATTACTGTATGAAACATGTTATAAGTGACAATATATTACTATCAGTAAATAAAGGTTTTTTAGAGATGTTAATTATGGCTCTATTACGTATTCTGAAAAATCAGAAGATAGAGAAGAAAAAAGTGAAAATGAACTGAAAGCTAAACAGCCAGTCCCAAGTTCTAAGCCAAGTGACATTGTTACTTTGATATCTGTTTTTTATTGATATGTGTTTTTCCCAAATAAAAAAATAAGACTAAAAGGTTCCTATGATACAGAATAGTAATTGGCTGGCTCTTCACCATTCTTTTTTTTTTTTTTTAATGTTTATTTTGAGAGAAAGAGAGAGAGAGGGGGAAGGTGCAGAGAGTGGAAAGGAGAGAATCCCAAGTAGGCTCTGGCTATCAGCTCAGAGCCCAAAGAGGGGCTTGATTTCACAACCTGGGAGATCATGACCTGAGCCGAAATCAAGAGTTAGACGCTCAACTGACTGAGTCACCCAGGCGCCCCCATGCTTTTCATTTCATCACCTTTTAAGAGCCTCAGTTCTTTCTCATTCCCAGAATTTTCCCAGAAAAGCTCTAAAACCTACGTCCCTAGCAAAGGAAACCAGGTGTGTGAGTTCGGAAGTGGACTGTCATGAGGGGACAGCAGAACACCCAGGGACAGAGCAGGTTCTCAGTCAGACTGGCCCTGCCAGTGCGTTCCCTCTCTTTACCACCGTGGGCTGGATGGCGTCCCCAAACACACACGTTCAAGTCCTAACCCCTGGTTAGGGGTATGGATGTGTCTTTATTTGGAAACAGGGTCTTTGCAGATGTAACCAAGAGAAGACGAGGTCACTGGGGTTGGCCCTAATCCAACACGACATGTTCTTTTATAAGAAGGATATTTCGACAGGAACGCACGGGAAGGCAGCCACGTGAAGCCAGAGGCAGCGACTGGAGCAACGCCGCTACAAGCCAAAGAGCGCCTGGAGCCACAGGAAGCCGGAAGAAGTAAGGAAGGACCCTCCCCTTGAGATTCTAGAGCAAGGGTGACCCTGCCAATGTCTTGGGTTTGGACTTCTAGCCTCCAAAACTGTGAGACAATACATTTCCATTGTTTTAAGCCCCCCAGTTTGTGGTACTTTGTTTCGCCAGCCCTAGGAAACGAATACGCTTGTTAACATAGGTAAAGCATTTGAAACAATGCTGGTAAACAGTAAGCACAATGTAAGTTGTTGTTCTTCCCTTCCATCACCCCGTTAACGGTACGTGAGTCTCTCTGCTGTGCAGGTCAGAAACTGGGGGACTGCTTATCCGAGACTACCACCCACTTCTCTCTCCTCCCTTCTCCCAATCGGGAACCCCAGGCAGAGTAATGGTGCTTCCCCGACATGACCTGAATTAGTCCCTTCCTCCCATTTCCACTCGCACTGGCTTTGCTGAGTCCTTTCCCGTCTCTTGCCAAAGGTTCCCCAACTGTCTCCTTCCAACCTGGGCTCATCTCTACCCTCACCCTGTCCTTCATGGCACCACTGAAAACGTCACTCAAATTAACCAGGACAAATGTTAGACCCTTTCTTCCCTTCCAAGGACTTAAGGAAAGTTCCACGCTTCCCCAACAGGCCCTGTGATGTTTGAGTGGGGCCCGCTGCCTCCCTCCCCACCAAACACCTTCTGTTTTTCAGGCGTGCAAATAAGGAACACTTTGACACTCACTTCCGAAAGTCCGCAAGTAGCTTGAGCATGTCGTCATTGGAGAGCTTATTGCTGTCTTGCCTGTAGAGAGCAGAGAACCTGGCATTTTTGTCCAGGTTTCCAGAGGCATCCTTAAACAATGTCCTGAAAGAGCCAAACAACAGTTCTAAATGGAGTTTCCAAAAGACCAAAATAAATCCACAGCTTACCTCTGGTTTCTATGTGAAGGCTAATTATTATTCCATTGGCTGTAGCTAACAGAAATTTCATTATCCAAAAACATGGAAGACATTTACGCGGATGAACACAACTAACTCAATTTACACAGAAAACATTTCCAGCAAATGGCTCGTGCTTAGGCAACAACATCCACAGTCAGATGCTTAGGAAGCAGAGCTCCCAAACTGAGGGATGTGCAGGCCCCCACCCTGGGCCGCTGTCCAAGCGAGCTGGGGACACGTGGCCAGAACGGCAGCTTGGCCATGAGAGCTCCTGACCGGGCTGCCGGCCCCTGCGCAGCTCTCCCGGCCAGCATCTTCGCCGTCTGTGACCCTAACGAACGATTATTCACATGGGGGCTTACTTATGTTTTAACTTTACACATTTAAATCCTATTCATCTCTGAGCAATGAGAGAAAAGATGAGTCAGTCTTCTACCTATCCATCTATCTATCTAAAGCTGTGTATCTGTATCTACATCGAAGGCATAAAAGATATTGTCATTACCTTGCCGCCCACGCAAAGGGCATTCTGTACTGTCCTAGTCTTTGGCAAGCCTGCTTGGCATTCTTCAGCACCTTCTGAGCAACCTTGAAGATACAAGATCAGGATATGAGGTGCTGCACCCGCTGACGGGATTACGATCTAAAGAGCCATCGTCACATGTTCATTAAACAAGCTCTTACCAGAGTATTGGATGCACGGAAAGGCGCAGGTCACGGTAAGGACACATGACTGGACTTACGCTAGGTGCGGAGGATGCTGTTAGATGTAATCTTTGTGGCAGTGATTTTCAAAGAATATAGAATGAGGACTGTTTCCAAATGTTACCTCTTTTCTTTTCTAGAATGTTGCCTTCATAGGCCACAAGCATGACAGTTTACAAGCTTTCACAGGTCCTTTTGACTAAGGGCTACTTAGAAGTCCCCTGGGTTATTAACAATTGTTAATTCTTGGTTTTCGTGCCAAAATATATCGCAGTACTTAAGAGTTTAAATGAGAACACTAATGAAAATACTAAGCCTGCGTAGCTCCTAATGTGGACCAGCTCGTGTGGATTCCCATGGTTTGGGGGATAGATATTCGTTCTCTAAGACAGGATAGTGCTGACTGAAGTTAGGCCAGGGTCTTCAGTTATTAGATTCTTACTTTCTAAGTAAAAATTACCGCTATCTTCACTTCCTGCTGATGAATTTGCATTTGTTGTGGGTTGACTTATTAAGCCCAGTGCACAGTGAAGCAGATTTGCTTTGGCCTGAGATGTGTGCACGGCAGGGCTATCAATCAACTGTGCCCCCACTGCCAGGGCAGGGGACCACTCCCCCTCGTGCGCTTGTGCTGGGTACCGCACGGCCACCAATGCCAAGTTCGATTCAGTCAGTGGATGTTCAAGGGCCTCTTACGTTACTTAAGCACATCAAAGTCAAACCAGCTTTGGGAACCGTGACCCAGGGCCTGAGAACCAATGTGTGTCAGAGCGGCAGCATCAGCAGCACCTGGGAGCTTATCGGGAGTGCAGAGGCTCAGCCCTCCCCCCAGTCCCGGGGCAGAACCTGCCTTCTGACGAGACCTTCGGTGATCTGTGCGCACCAGGTTTGAGAAGACTCGGAACACAGAGCCGTCTGTCTCTAGGTTAAACTGAAACCAGCTGTGTGAGTCTAGGCTCCTAACCCTCTCTGGGCTCCGTTTTCCCCACCTGAGGTATGAAGGGCGTCAGTCATAGTACTTTTCACTCTCCCTGCCAGTTACCGAACACGATTCTACCTCAGTCATGCTGTGGGGACTGCTGCCCTCACTGCAAACACATCTTGACTGAAACATGTCAGGAGCTCCTCCGGCTCCTCCGTTTCTTCTTCCCGTGGGGCATTTTCTTGCCGGGATTGGGGGGCACACAGTCACAGGGGAAAATGGCCTACCTTCCCTTTTCAGATAGAAACTATTATTTTTAGGTTTCTAACAATAACGACTATACTGCAGAGTAAAACGCAATAGTTGCATAAAACTTAAAACCAAAACCCCGATTTCAGATAAGTTTCACTGTTTCCTACAACAAACAGAGGCTGAGCCCACAGACTTACTGAGGGTGCAAATGGAACATAAAGGACGTAAAAAAACTGAAAAACTCATTTTTGCCTTTGGTTCCCACCCCGCCCTTTTCTTTCTTCTTTTTTAATCTATTCATGATCGACACCTACAGAGACTTTTCCTAAGAGTTTCCTCCTCCAAGACCAAATTCCCTCTTAACGATGTTCTAGACCATGTTGGAAAACAGGAAACAATTTTGACATACATGGGAAAATCGTCCTCAGGAACATCTCTGCCGGAAGTTCTCTTCTGATAGAACACGGTTGACGGCAGGGAGACAGAAAACCTCTTCTGATATAAAAGGTTAATCTCCGCCTTAGTTTAGTACTCTGGAGCTGTGAACGCATGGAATAATGTACACACGGCTGAGCTCTGCATTCCCTACGTAAGGAGGGAAGAGCCGACTTCCCCAACGCTCGACGGACACTGGGAAGCGTGGAGGAGAGCATCTAGTCCAGCCCGAAGTGACATGTGATTCTGCGCCATCGTGAGCCGCCAGATGTCAAACCGAGCAAGTGGCAGGCAGAAGAGCAGAGACGGCGCCTTCGGGCCCTGGAAACGTATCACATACACAGTCGGGGGAGCCCATCTCATCTCGGGCCTTCATTGATTATTAATCAAAACACTGAAGAGCTGCAAGAGCTTCTCATCCAAGGTTTTACACACTTGACTTGAAAAATAAAATAGCTTCTCCTCCAGAGACCAAACTTGACTCCGCTGTTATCAGCCAGAAAGGCAGAATACGGTGAGAGGCAGTGCGCCCGGAGAAACGGCTCTCCCCGGCGGGGGCGGTGATGAATGATGCGATGCCCTGCACGTGTCAGTGATTTGCAGCGTCCCCAGTAATGTCTTGTATATGTAAAACAATGTTTTTGATGTTTTGTTTTTATTTTTGAGACACAGCGTGAATGGGAGAGGGGAGGAGAGAGAGGGAAACACAGAATGCGAAGCAGGCTCCAGGCTCCGAACTGTCAATATAGAGTCTGACGCGGGGCTCGAACCCATGAACCATGAGATCATGACCTGAGTTGAAGTCAGACGCTCAACCGACTGAGCCACGCGGGCACCCAGCAATGGGTCTTGTATATTTTGTGTCATCTCAGCGCTGTTTTCAGAGGAGGTAGGGCAGGTGGCAATGCCATCCTCTGACAACAGATGGGACGCCAGAGCCCAGAGAGGTGATGTGACTTCCCCAAAGCAGCTAGGCTGGTTAGGCTCTCAGCACCCAGGTCTCTGACTCCTACGACCTGTCCTTTAACAACCCCCCTGCAGCTGGTGGACACACCTGTGGTGTACGGCCGGCCACAGACAGCACGAGGGGAAGGTCGGGCTCTGCTCAGGAAATGTCCCTTAGAGCCTTTGGAGGTGTCCCCTCCTGCTGCTGACCAGTCCTTGTCAGTGTACCAGGGCCATCCCAGGTGAGCACTTATTAAAACCACTGTAAAGCCAGGAGAGACAGCACTCTGTAGCTCACTCTGCCAGGTAGCTCAGCGTGCTGGGAAGTGACGGTCAGGTGCCTGTGGGCACTCTAGCTGCGGGGCACTGAGCGGGTAACTAAACCTTAAGTAAACCTCAGTTTTCTGGGGCGCCTGGGTGGCTCAGTCAGTTGAGCGTCCGACTTCGGCTCAGGTCATGATCTCGCGGTCTGTGAGTTCGAGTCCCGCGTTGGGCTCTGGGCTGACAGCTCAGAGCCTGGAGCCTGCTTCACATTCTGTGTCTCCCTCTCTCTCTGCCCCTCCCCCACTCACGCTCTGTCTCTGTCTCAAAAATAAATAAACATTAAAAACAACAACAACAACAACAACAAAAACCCCTCAGATTTCTGAGGCCAGAAAGGAGCTCCTGGATTAGATACCCTCTACTATTCACGTCTGTGTGTACACACCAAAGGCTCCCCAAGTAGTGAGCTCTTTGCCAAAGTAAGGGAAATACACCAGACAGCTTGTATATTTCCTTTCCCTTTTCTCCCAAGGTCACCTCTGCCACCACAACCTACCCCATGTGACCAAACAGGGGACCTGAAGCACTGACCTTACTGGCCAGACCACCTGAGCCAGGCCACCCCTAGTCTCCAGCCTCACGTTTAAGTGTAAATGGGCCCAAAGGTAATTCCAGAACCCGAGGGACACATCAACAAGTGGAATGCACTCTATTTGAACAGAATATATGTCCTTTTTAATGACAGAAAGTTTACTGTTGAGCGATAATTCCAGTTTTGCCAATTATTTTAGGACGCCGGGGTGGTCTAGATAAATGAAGGATTTTATTTACATACAGGACCACTTTTCAATGAAAATCGGACACACGGGGCTAAGAGTAAATCTGTGTAAAGAGTGCGCATCTTTTAAATTATAAAAAATATAAACACATCTGGCTAACGAAATAAGGCTGAACTCTGGTTGCGTCGAGCGTGTCCGTTTCCACAGAGGGCCCTTCTACGGAACTGCTGTTTATCATCACAAAGCACAAAAGTCACTCCTACCTTAGAAGAGTCTGAACTTCTCATGTACGGCTCGGCGCCGTGTGTGATGCTCCCCTGTAGCACTTTTTCAATTCGAGCCACCAGAAATATATCGGGATGAGGACACGTGACCGAAAATATTCCCTGGGGAACGAACGATTTTCTGTAGTGAGTACAATTCACGCCCACGTTAAACGAATCCCCTGAACATGAAACGCTCTGAAGCGACAAAGAGTGCGAACACAGGCTATTCAGAGGCACTCAGTGCTTTATCGCTAATTCATCCTCTGATCAAAAAGGCAATTTGGTCGGGGGGGCGGGGGGCAACTATCAGAAAGGTTAGGAAAAAAAATCAGAAACAGAATACTACTTCCTCTTCTCTCAGCTTGCGTTTCTTGCCTGATTATACATGCTGTCGATACAGCCAACAGTCTCACTTCCCCTAGCTGGGTACCACCAAGTCTCATTATGCATTCACTGAGCAGGTGCAAGATAAGTCTTAGCGGGGAAGACCGCTGGGCTCCCGTCCCCCACCTGCTTCGGATACTGCATGGCAGCTTCGTGAAGGATGCCTTGAAGGGCAGGCGAGCTCTTCCTGCCACCGTTCATCAGAGCCGGAGACGTGGTGGCCAGCATCTGCCTCACGGAGAAATGGTTCAGGTCCACGTGGAAATCGGCAGAAATCTTTCGGTTGTATTTTATGTCAAACAGGGACAGAGTGACAAAGAAAGGCTCGACCTAAACAACAACAAAACAACCCAGACTGTCACCACGGCTCAAACTGTCCGGAAAAGAGAAGGCTGCTCTCAATGAAGGATTACGAAACCTATTTATGATCATTGCTATAAGTTACTGCTCAGGAGAAAGGAGTCTCCATCCCGACCCTTTGTCACAAACACCCTGTCCCTGAGGCTAAACAACCCTCCGCATCCTGATCTGAACACCGCACTTCTCTGATCAGGAACTAGCATTTTTCTGTCCAGGCTGCACTGCGACTAGTACATCTGCAATCTCTGACTAGTTTTTACAATTCTTTTTTAAGAGGAAAATTACATTTGTAGTGGGTCCTTCTTCATTTTCTGCAACACAGCATTGCAAGTTGAAAGATAAATCATTGCACTTGACAAGAATTCTTTTCCCAAACTTCTCTTCAAACGGCTTCACTTCTGGTTCAGCTGATGTGAAGTCCAGCTTCTTTAAAAGAAAAGGTAAATACATAAATATGTTATGTTCACATTAAAAAAAAAATCACATAATAAATCTATCCTGAGGAAACTCTGTAAAATATGGAAAAGCTATGCTCATTTAACTCACAACAGTGCTACTGTTTTATAAGTTTATATAGTTTTTAACAGTGGTCAAATAAATGATGGTATATCTACTCCATGGATTATTACACAGAGCTTAAAAATTATGGTTAGGAAAGTGTTCATCAACAAATAAATAAACAAACAAAATTGGGTATGTACATACAGTGGAATATTATTCAGCCGTAACAAAGGAAATTTTGACACACGCTATAACACGGATGGACCCTGAAAACATCATGCTGAGTGCAATAAACCAGACACAAAAGGATACACGTATGGTTTCACGTAAATGTGGTTCCTAGAGCAGGTGAATTGATAAAGACAGGAAGGACACTGGAGGTCACTACGGGATGAGGGGAGGGAGGAATGGGGAGTTAGTGTTTAATGGATACAGAGTTTCTGCTTGGGGTGATGAAAAAGTTCTGGAAGGGATGGTGGTGTTGGATGCACAACATTGTGAACAGACTTAATGCCACTGCACTGCACACTTAAAAATGGTTAAAATGGTAAAATTACGTTGTGTGTATTTTATTACAACAAAAAAAATGTCAAAAAAGTAAAAACATACATATGGTTAAGAAATCTGTGAGGCAACACAGACATTTATTATTAAAGCCAATGGGGTAACGAAGCTCTATGAAAAGGAACACATATGAAAAGGGGAAAAATACAGGAGAAAATACAGCAGAGCCGTCATCCCCTCCTCGGCCCTGGGCCCCGCCCCTGCCCCACCCCGCCCCGCCCCTCCCCACCCAGCCCCGCCAGTGTGGACTTTTTCCGCAAGGATGTGGATGGCATGCAGCTTGGGTGAGTCGAGAAATACCACTGTCAACTGGGCACCTGCAGTGAGGCTTATTATTGTCTGGTGGTCGTTTTATGGGGTAAATTATATGCTCCCTGTGGACTGAGAGCGTCCTTGGATAATCCGGCGGGTTTCCACAATCTACTGAATATGGAACACTCACAATAGTAGTGGTATGGGGATGAGACTGGTTTTATTTTTCCTTTCCCCCTGAACTTTCTGTATTGCTGTTATGTTGCTTATCAATCCAAAGTAAACAAACAAGAAAATACAGAAATAAAGCAAATGTATCATCTGTCGAACGTTTTCTTTCCCCGACTTAGTTTAAAAATGTAAACATTAAATGGTTCGTACCTGGGCATCTGGGTCCAAATAAAAAAGTTTAACTCTGCTTTCACTTTTCAGTTTGATTTCTGCTTCTCTGGTACTCTGATAACAAGATAAACAAAAAATATAAATTACATTAAAAAAAACACAAAACTTCTTCTTACGTAGGTGTCCAAACATGCGTGTCCCATCCTGAAGATCCAGGCTGCCGGACAACTCTCCTGTCATGTTGGAGAGTCAACTATATGCTGAACAAGGACAGACATCCGAGGGGGTAGCGCACACGAGTGCCACGGGGGAAAAAGAAGACCTAATCCTGCCCTTATGAAACTGCAATCAACTGCAGGGTCAAAAGCAATCAAGGAAAGCAAAAGAAATTAATTAAGTATTACTTTCAAGAAAGGTTTCATAAAGTGATGGAAGAGGGGACAGGCTGTGAATGTAGGAGGAGAACAGTGAAAAGTAAGAAAACATGACCATTTGGGGCTGAATGAAAAGGATCCAAGCACATACAGACGCTGAGTGGAAACGAGCCCAGATGGCAGAGAGAATTTTGGGTCCACCGAAGACTGAGGAACAAGCCCGGGAAGAGAAAGGAAGAGGTCTGGAATGGTGGGCTAGGGAAACTATGGCAGATCTTCAAGTTCTGCCGTTGGTGTTTGTGGCAGGCAGGAGGCAGCGTTGCTGGTCTAGTCAAGAGATATTTACTGAGCACCTCGTATGTGTCAGGCACCAGGGACACAAACATGAATGAAACAGCCTCTACACCCAAGGAATACTAGCGAAGACAGACGATAAACAGGCAATAAGAATGGCAAAGAAAGCGTAAGGCACAGTGAACAGTAACCTGGACAAGGGGGTGGCAGTCGGCAAGGAATTCCCAGAAGAAGGCCCACCTTCATAGAGGAGGGCACTTGTTGGGATGAGCACTGGGTGTTGTATGGAAACCAAATTGACATTATTAAAAAAAAAAAAAAAAAAGAAGGCCCACCTTGAAATTCAAGAACACTTGGCAGGAAAGGAGAGAAGAGAGTTCTGGGAGGAGGTACTGCAGGTACAAAGGTAGAGTCGCACTTGAGCAATGATCAAGTCACTCATTAGGACCAAATGTTTGGGCACGAGGGGAAAAGTAAAGAGAGATGCATCTGCGATTTGTATGTTAGGGACTGTGGATTTCCTTCAGAAGCCAAAAAAACCCCGCGCTATTTTAAACAAGGGAATAAAATAACCAATCCTACCCTTTAGAAGAACCCCTTGGGTAGGGCTGAGGAGGTGGGTTAAAAAGGAAAGATCGGGAGGCCCGCACGGGCTCTTTATCACACCTGCCTCCCCCTCCCACAGCACAGCCCATCACAGAGCCCACAGTCCTCACGCAGGTAGCTGCCGACCCGTGAGCCCATTAACTGAGACAGGAAAGTCAGGAGGAAGAGCAGGTTTGTGGAGAGGCTGACAAAGGGGAGTGTGGAGGTGCCTGTGGACAGAGAGATGGAACTTAAGACGAGGGAGGAAGGAAGGCTAAAATAACAGACTTGGAGAACATCAGTCTAGAGGAGCCTCGAGAGTGGCCGAAAATCCCTGGGGGAAAACGTCAAGGGGCCGGTAGACAGAGACCCTGGGGCCCCAACACTGAAGGGGTGGCAAGAAGAGAAGCCATGGAGGGAGAGAGACAAAGGGTGGCAGAGCAGGGGCTAGAGAAGAGGAATGTGGGAACAGAAAGAAGCTTCTAAGACATTCATGAGGTGAAAGCCTTGCCAACCATATTATTATTTTGTTGTTGTTGTTTAACATTTATTCATTTTTGAGAGACAGAGCCTGAGCAGGGGAAGGGGCAGAGAGAGAGGGAGACACAGAATCCGAAGCAGGCTCTGGGGCTCTGAGCTGTCAGCACAGAGCCTGTAGCGGGGCTCGAACTCACGGACCGCAAGATCATGACCTCAGCCGAAGTCAGATGCTTAACCGCTGAGCCACGTGGGTGCCCCTGACAACCACATTATTTTTCATGCTTGGTGCCTCTAAATCTGTATCCTGTTCGTATTACTCTCAATCTCCATGGCTAAGTCTACAGAGTCAGGAGTGTCCTCTCTCGTCTGTTCTTTCCCCACAGACCGACTCACATCTCAGCATGTGACGGGGCAGCGACGGCCACAGTGGAGAGGGTGTCTTGCCCTCTCTGCTGGTGGCTAACCGTGGTCTATTACATTTCTAGATCACAGCTAATAAGACTGAATAACTTAATATTCTCAGCCACGTAGTTGGTATAATAGGTTGGTTCTTAGCAATGACCCAAACTCTATCACGACTATATGTAAAAACTGTCTATCTCTGGCAAAATGAAACGACCACCAGAATACTAAGAAACCGTGTTCTAGTTCTAGTTCACGCGTTCACTAGTTATGTGTGAGGTAGCCGCGTAGCCTTTCATTTCTGAGTAAAAACGTTGAACGAGATGATGGCTAGAGTCTCTGCACGACAAAGTTTATCTTGATGTTCTCTACGGGAGCTTTAGCTTCTGGAGGTAAGGAACATTCCTGCGAATCGTTTGATTTGAGCTGATGCCCTATGGGGGATGGGACAACTTTTTAACTCCACCTTACCTATCACCGTTCCTATGTTTTCACCTCACAAGAGCAAGAACATGGGGCGTGTGGCGTATACTTAACTGTACCCAAAAGAATCTGCTTTCCTTTGTATGCAATCCATGATGTTTCCCAGCAAAAGCGTCAGTACGGGTGCTGCCAGCCACCACCAACAGTAATGCATTCTACTTCTGAATTTCTGCTGGAGTCCTTCAACAAAGGCAAGTCCTGTGATCTCAGACACTACCGCAGAGCAACGGATTCTTAATGTAGATACAATTCCTGGTGCCTTTTTGAAAGAGGCTTATGGTCGCACGCTGACTGTACTCCAAGATGAGAAAGGAACACGGCGCGGATGCCTGCTAGGAGGTCCGTATAATCAGAGGACAACCAGGGATGCAGGCACATTAAAAGAAAAAAAAAAGTCAACAACGAGCCAAAAGAGACTCAACACATCCTGATGTTGCCACGAATATCTGAGGGATGTATTCTTCACTGGAGAAACCATTTAATGGGAAAGAAGAGACAACTTTAGATGTAAAAATAGCCTAAAAGCTTACAATCTACCTTACAGACGTTGACAGCTCTGTGATGACATTGATTAAAAGCAAACTCAGCTCCTTCCCCCTTTCCTCCCATAGACTACGAGGCATTAAACAGAGAGGATGCCTAATAAATGGTATTGGAAGGAATTACCGAGTAAAACCTAGGCAGAGAGAAAATGTGGCTTGGGAAGGGCAGGGCAGGGCTTTGCCCGAGAGCCAGGGAATAACGAGTATCTGGAAGCATCATAATGAAAAAGCAAATTTTCACGGATTATTTAGCCAATATTTCCATGCTAAGTATTATCCTAAGGGCACATTTAAATCTCAGGAGGTGGGTCCTAGTATTATTCTTACTTAAAAGAGGAGACACTAAGGCACAAGGGATTAATACTTTGCCCAAGACCTCGACACATTCAACAGAAGCCTGACTTCTAACTGAGGCTCTCTGGCCTTTAACTATCAGAAAAGAAAAAAAGGGGCATCTGGGTGGCTCAGTTGGTTAAGCATCGACTTCAACCTCAGGCCATGATCTCACAGTCTGTGAGTTCGACTCCCACGTCGGGCTCCGTGCTGACAGCTCAGAGCCTGGAGCCTGCTTCAGATTCTGTGTCTCCCTCTCTCTCTGCCCCTCTCCTCGCTCGCACTCTGTCTCTCTCTCAAAATAAAATGAAAACATAAAAAAAAGTAAAAAGAAAAAATAGGTAAAGAAAATGAACACGCAAGTCAGAGAGGAAGAAACCCAAATACATGAAAATAGGAACGTGTCACCAGCAAGCAGCAGAGCACAAATGAAAGCAGTGAAATACCATCTTCACCCTCCTGGTGGGGACACAGAGAAATGGGAATGTGAATTGTTCCGGCCTTTTGGGGAAGCAACCTGGCAACGCTGAAAGCATTAAAAACACAATAACCTCTGACCCAGGGGTCCCGCTTCGGGGAACACCCTTAGAACACAAGTATTTAAGGTTATAAATAGGTCATGTTTATTGTGCACAGATTGTAGAGGCTAAAAGAAGGAAAATAACCCCAAATGTGCATGAATATGGAGATGTTACATAAAGTGCACAATATCCGTACTTGCAACATTACACAGCTAAGAAAAATGAGCAAACTAGACCCTCTACGGCCCCAGAAGGACATCCACAGATCCTTTTGAGTGACGGAACAAGTTTCAGAGTAGTGTGTGTATCACGAACATAGGTTTTAAAAACTACAAACACTATATATGTGTGTATGTTTCACGAGCAACGAGTTTGCTGCCCGGGGAATTGCAACCGGTCACTAACACTGGTGCTCTCCGGGCAAAATATAGCTGTAAAAAAAAAACCATTATCCCACAGCCTGTGCCATCCAGCGCTTCTCAAAGTGACAGAAACCAGCCCTGCTCTTAAAATAACCTGTGGTTGGTCCAGACCATGGAGGTAGGAAGAACTGGACTGGCTTTTCCCCAGACCCTGCAGCTGCTGGCCTGCTCACAACCCGTCAAATACTTTAGGTTCAGCAGAAAGGAAAATATGAAGAAAACGGACAATGACAGAGCCGCCGTCTGTAAAAACGGACACTTGCTGAGAAGTCACAGAGAATGGTTTGTCTAGAACGAAGGCTGTTCCCCTCACTCCTGGGAACCACGCGTTTAACTACTAAGGACACACCCTGACAATGCTTTCTCACCTAAGATGCAACTGTGGACCCAAGGATTTCCAGAAGGACTGGCATAGGCTTTAAGCGTCCTCTGTGTCTTAAGTTCGTCTCTGAGCTAGCAAAACAATTAAATGCCAAAGACATGGCCAACAGCATCTTATTTTGAGGATGCGTTATCAGAAAACCATGGTGAGGACTGTTGGCTTAAACAGAATAGGTTGGAACAAGAAGACTTTGCAAATTCCTTTGAGGTCGGAATGTATACTTCTTAATTTAAAGAGCTGTCATGATTTGTTTCTACTACTTGCAAGGTATCTAATGCCCTGGGACCATTATCTCGTCCTCTGTGTCACAAACCAATAATAAAGCACATAGAATAAGGAGGCCCAAGAGATGGAATGCCTGCTGACCTCATAAACAAAACCCCAGCCAACTCCTTTGTATCATAATATGATGACATAGTTTTCTGGATTAGGATACAGGGAAGGAAGCATCTATTACAGACTTGGTTTAAAAAAGTCAGAAAGGTATCTGTGAAACTGTTTGGGTTCCAACAAATACTGCGGAGCCTGGCAGCCTGACCCTTACTCAACCTCAGTGAGACTATAAAGTTTGTGACACAGTAATTCATCTTGTGTTCAACTGAAGGTTTACCCAGGAAGATTAAGTTCACTGGCTGAAAAGAAGTTATAAAGTAACCGAATGTGAGCAATTTTGAATTAACACAAAACAATGCTTCTCTTTCAGAACCACTTGGGGAGACCAAATTAAGGTGAGCTGCGGTTCTCGGAGTACCAAAAACCCCTACAAAAACAGAAAAGCTGTGAAGGGAACTATATGGAGGGAGCATGAGGGTTTTCTTCATACCACCTTACACACGGAGGTGATGCGTACCAGTGATACCCAGGATAAGCATCGCCAGTGAAAGACAGTATTAAATGAATCGTGCTCGGGTTTACAACCTGATTGTCTCACCCCTTGACTTTGTAGGGAAGAAACCAATTGACTAACTTTAACTACAGTTTGTGTAGTTAATAAAAATGTTTCTAAGACCATGTGCTCTGATACTATAAATGCTGTTACATTTACAACGAACATATATTCGGTTCCATGTTAGATAATAGGAGGAGAAGAAGAGATTTTAGGGTAGATACAATGTGTCCTCGATAAGAAAACAATGAAGACGTTCAGTACTAAATGTACAAGCAAACTAAGGACCAAGAATATACAACATACTCTGAAAACCTAAGCCCCTATCACCGTTGTCACATGTCAAGGGCCCCCCTCCAGTATGTTCCAAAATGAGACATCACTTATTTTTGTACTGACACAACTTCCTGTCACACATATCCTGTTTGTTATGTCTCAGTCACGGTGGAAGACAAAAGCCGGGGCAACAGGATGAATGAAGCAGAAAGAGGAGCTGCGCAGAGAGGGGCCCGCCATTAAACCACACCTTCAACACTCCTGCCTGACTCCGCTGCTCGTCTTTCGTCTGCGACTTGTTGAACTGTGGCCTGATCTCCCGCTGGACCCCTCCTTGCACCTCCATCCCTGGTGTTGACCTCTTTGCCTCTGCATCCCCTGATTAAACTCCCCTCTCTTGAGCAGCTATGCACACAGTCTCTCCCTCCATCCCCCTACCCCCCACCTCTACTTCAACTTCAGATTCTGCAACTGTGGAATCTATTCCACTTAAGATCAAGAGGACCAGTAATTAGTCAACTCCCTGTGTCCTTAACAGGTACAAATGGTCCCCACCCTGATACAATGGAGAAGGTTATAAACTAAGCAAAGACTACACTGGTGCTTGGATCCTTGGACTGTGAAGGGCTGAGAGTCCCACACAGTCAGGCCTGGGCTCCCCCTCCCCCACCACCACTGAGCAGACCCACACAAGTATCTTTCCCTTTGAAAAATTACTTGCTGCCCTTTTTCTATCTTCTTAAATAAAAATAATTTTAAAACACTTAAGAGCTGGTGGAGGGGGGGACAGAAATAACAGTGAAGCCCTTTATAAAGCTTCCTTTTTCAGGCTTTGACCATGACCACAGTAAGAAATATGTTTATATCACAATCCAATACATATACACATACTACACTGGGCTGCCTGGCTGGCTCAATTGGTAGAGCATAAGACTCGGGGTAGTGAGTTCGAGCCACATGTTGGGCACAGAGATTACTTAATAAAATTTTTAAAAAATAATATCTGTCATTATGAAGGGTAGTGTATTTAATATTCTCTATTCAGTTCTATTCCATTCATATTTTTAAAATCTCTGGATCACATAATGTTGAGTTAAAGAAGTCTCACATAAGCACACATACTATATGATTCCACTTATAAGAAGGTCTAGAACAGTAACAGCTAATCTACAGTGGCAGACATAAAAACAGCAGGCATATCAGCTGGGAGAGGAGGAGAGGCTAGTCTGCTGGAGTGCTGGAAACGTTCTGTGTATTGATCTGGGCGGTGGTTCCATACGTGCACAAATGTGAAATCCACTGACCTATCCAATTAGTGCTCTGTGTAAGTTCTCCTTCAAACACATACATACATACATACATCAAAGCAAAATAAAAGGTAAGAAATGGGGGGTTGGAACCAATTAAACTGATTTAACCAGCCAAAACTGCTTCAACTAACTCGGTGGTTACATACAGTTTGAAAATAGCTCTAAATATCTTTATATGTGTGTGTGTGTGTGTGTGTGTGAATTCTCTTACATATGCTATCTCATATATATATTAAATATACTTTAAAAACTTTCCTAGGGAGCGCTTGGGTAGCTCAGTTGGTTGGACATCTGACTCCTGATTTCGGCTCAGGTCATGATCTCATGGTTCGTGAGTTCAAGACCTGCACTGGGCTCCACGCTGACAGTGCAGAGCCTGCTTGGGATTCTCTGTCTCTCCCTCTTTCTCTGCTCTTCCCCTGCTTGTGAGTTCTCTCTCTCTCTCAAAATAAATACACTTAAAAAAATAAAGTAGTAAATAAAAACTTTCCTATGTCTTAGGATTGAGAAATATTGAACGATGCTAGCCAGCTACAGGTAGGCAGTAAGAGAAGAAAGGAGGGCACGGCTCCTATATGTTTTCACAGGAAAAAAAAAGTACAGATTTCTAACTAATCGACATTAAGTTCAAACAATGAGAGTCTTGTCCTAGGTGTCCACGGTGCTCACCCAGTAAGTGTAGAAAGTTACTTTCCAAATTCTGGATTGCATCGCATATATTATCTGCTTCAATAAACAAAATGGGTTTAAACATTTTGCTTTGAGAAATTATGAGCCCCCAACCATCCAGAAACAAACAAAAAAAGTGAATCTCAATCCAAAATACGATCCACCGAAGTTCACAGCACAAAAACACAAACACACAAGCCAAAACCCTTCCCAGCTTAGTAGGAGGTTACAATGGAGGCACTAAAATTAGCTTTAATAGGCAGGTGCTAAAAAGACACTGCGGTAACACTCAAGTCTTCAAGAAAAACAATACTCTCAAGTCCTAGCCAGGGAGGGAGGTTTTATATTTTAGAACATCCATGTTGTCTTAAAGTAAAGGTCAATGCTGAATGCCAGTCTATTTATAATCGGATATGTATAAACCATGTTTTCTATCACAGTGTTTAAGATGTGGCTGTGTAGGGTCTCTATTACACTGTATTTGCATAGAAAAAGAAGAGAAAGGCAATAACAGAGCAAGAATATAAATGGCTGGAGAAGACAAAGATACTTCTCTCATTTAAAAGAGAATCATTCATAGACGCACACAAGGAGACAAGTACAAGGATATGCACTGTAGCAGTGTTTGTAATAGAAAAAAATTGGAAATAACAGAACAGCTAAAATAAAATGCTTACACGGTTCAATCGAAGGGATGAACTAGATCTATATACCAGCTTGGACAGATCTCAAAATCAAAGTTGAATTAAAAAAGAAAAGTATAGAATAATATGTTAGCATTTATATAACATTTTTAAACACATAAAACAGACCCATATAGATCACTATGACAGATACCTTGGTAAAGATATAGAAAGAAAATGGAAGCATCCCCAGCAAACTCCTAACAGTGGCTGTCACCAGCTGAGGCTGCGGAGGGGGAAGGGAATGGACTAAGAATGGTGTTTAAAAAGAACTTTAACCATAACTGATGTTTTATTTCCTTAAAAAATATGCAAGCTAAAAGGACAGCAGAATAACAGGGTTGAATCTGGGTCGTGGGAATCTGGGTCGTGTTTGGATCTCTCTGCTTTTCAGTAACTTTTAGGTTTCTCAAAATTATTAAAAACAAGGATAACTTTTTTTTTTCATTCAGAGTGACCCAGAGGCAATTTAGAAAATTCTGGCAACCCCTGTTTGGTTTGTGGCAGGACCATCACAGGCCACCCTCTTTGGAAGCGTGTCTGTTAACATGAATAAGGGGAGCAGAGGTGTGAACACAGTAGGTGCCACGTTAACGAGGGAAACTTCACCGGTGCATTTTGGGTACTTCTTCAATACCTGAAATCTGGTAGTAAACATTATGGAAGGGCAGGGACAGGGACTATTAAAAGGAATCATTTGTAAGGCACTTCCCAGAAAACAAGACTAAAATCTGACTCAGGTGAGTATTTTACCTCCCCTCACATTTAGGACAGAAAACAGAGAGCAGTAACCACAATGTCTTTTAACGATTTATAGCACAATGTAATTGTTAATCATTTCAATAGATTCCATCCTGGACAAACTCAGGCAATAAGAAATATTTCAAGATCATTCTATGAAGGGCAGAAGACTTAAGAAAGTTATTACCTTGGCGAGTTCAGGCAGGTAGCTATCTAAACCGGAACCAGAACCTTCCAATTTGCTTTGTTCGTCATCTAAAATGGCAAAACAGACGACCTGGGTCACTTGTAATTGAATGTATTTTATTTGAAGCAGGAGGTTGAAGGCCATTTCTCTTATGTACCCTTGAATGCAGTGGTTTTCAACTCTAGATGCCCATTAAAAACACCTCAGAGCTTTTTAAAAAACATACTTGTGCCCAGGTTGAGAACCAAATATGTACTAACTGGTACAGCACGGACACGGTCTAAAAAGAGCTGATCTTAGTTATGAACACCGGTCCGCGTGGCCACATCCATCAGACCCGCTAAAAGGCCTGCCCAGGTCTCACCCCAGGCCAACTAAATAAGAGAATTTTTTTAAAAGTTTCCCAGAATTTCTAAGGTTTGAGATTGGGCTGGCTAAGGGCTTGAAACAAAACATGAATTGTCAAGAACATAGCCAGATTCTTCCCACCAATGTGATGAGGCTTCTGCCCATCTTAACTTTGTCTTAAAAATTCTAAAGGATGGAATCAATGATAACAGTAGTAACTATAGTATTTTAAGGGCTGCCTCTGTGCCAAGTACTCAAGATACATAATTTTATTTAATCTTCCCATCGTCCCATAAGTTCCATGTTATTCTCACGTCACAGATGGGAAAACTGAGGCTCAGAATATGTAAAGTAGCTTGCCCAAGGCCTCACAGCTGGAAAATGATATTGCGGACTTGAACTCGGTCTTCGTTTTTGCCCCGAAGCCATGGCTCTTCCCATTTAAGGTTTCCTGATGAAAGTGTCATCGGGGTAGTCAGTTCTAACGTGACAAAACCTTTGCTCACAAGCTCTCTGTGGAGAGCTCACGGCCGCCCCGTTGCTCCTGCACCGGGCGACACACAGGCTCCCTACACCCTCTGACAAAGCTGAAGACGTCAGCGAAGCTGGCGCGCACCTGGAGACGGTGCGGTCCGCTTACCTTCGTGAGAGTCTCCGTTTCGCTTTTCTTGCATTGCAGCCTCGAAGTTGAGCTGGAGAATCTTGTTGAGGGTTGTGATCCATTCTTCCATTTCCACTTCGCTGTCTGCTGCCAAAAGGTAGCTACTCTTGTCCTGCATCTTGAGTTCGAAAGCAAAACGTCTAACTTTGTTGTTCTGAAATGGAAAAGGGGCCGAGAGGCAATTTTAGGGGAACTGGAATGGGCTTAAAACTTTTCCTCTTTATCGTTTGCTGACCGATGCTACCTCACTGGCGTTTGGGGCCAAGCTATTTAAAACTGCAAGCCCCTGGTGCGCCTGGGTGGCTCAGTCGGTTGAGCGTCTGACTTTGGCTCAGGTCATGATCTCATGGTTCACAAGTTTGAGGCCCATGTCAGGCTCTGCAGAGCCTGCCTGGGATACTCTCTCTCTCCCCCTCTTTGTCTGCCTATCTTCCCTCAAAATAAATAAATAAACTGAAAAAAAAAATGCAAGTCCCCTTCCCACAAACCCCCGTCACTCTCTATCTTCCCTGCTTTATCTTTCCATAATTTTATTTTCCCATCTGACACATCATGTAGTTTGCAGATTTATCTTATTTGTTGTCTGTCTCTTCAAATGGAACGAAAGCTCCTTAGAGTAGGGATTACTTTCGTTCAACGTTAACATCCAAATTTCTAGAACACTGCCTGGTACAAAATAAGCTCTGGAAAAAATATTTACTGAATGAATGAAATTTCACTGAAAATTTTCAACTCCTCCATCTCCTTTTTTTTTTTTTTTTGATGAAGTAGTATGCGGTATCCCATTTTATAAAGTGAATCATTATCTATCAGTATGTTTGACCTCCTCATCTGGAACTTTCCCATCATTTGTGAGTCCCCAGAGGTATTTGGACACGATGTCTACAATCTTCCCTCATGCCTCCAGTTTTTATACCTGTGAAAGGGTGTCCAGCTCCAAGTGCAAAGACAGGAGTCACATGCATTAAATGATGGCGGATGAATGGCCCTAGAGCCGGGTTTCTCAGCCTGGGCGCTACTGATGTTTAAGGCTGATAACTGTTGCAGGAGTTGGCCTGTGAATTGCTAGATGTTTAGCAGCATCACTGGCCTTATCCACTAGATGCCAGGAACATAACCCCAGTTGTGAAGATTAAAACACGTCTCCACCAAACCTCCTCTGGTGGGCACAATTGCCCCCAAGGAACAGCACTAGGAAGAAGTCTGGCTCTCACAGCACAAGACTCCTTGCATTTACAGGCTGAGGGCAACCTGTAGGGGGCAGAGTAGCCCTCATCCACTAGCTGCTGGCTGGCTAGCCTCAGTCCCTGAGGGGCTCCTCGGTGTAGGTGGCAGGGACCCCCTGATCCTCCGCAAGTGGCTGTGTTCTTGGCAGCGTGCTTCTCAGAAACACGCAGGCCACACAAACTACCACACACAGACTGCCCTGGCCTCACTTCACGCCAGGGCCAGAATCAGACAGGAGTCAAAGGTTGGGTACGAAATGTGTTTTCTGTCCCAGTCACAACTGTGAAAATAGGTTAAAAGTGGGGGAGTCATCGGGCCTTGGTTCTAAGTTATTCCTCTTTCTCAACCTCAGCTTCCTGATCTGAAAATAAATGTAATCAACTTCAAGGTTCTAAAATCTTTTTATGGGGAGCACCTGAGTGTCCGACTTCAGCTCAGGTCATGATCTCGCAGTTCACGAGTTCAAGCCCCAGTGTCAAGCTGTCCTGACAGCTCAGAGCCTGAGCCTGCTTCAGATTCTGTGCCTCCCTCTCTCTGTCCCTCCCCTGCTCACACTCTGTCTCTCTTTCTCTCTCAAAAATAAATAAACATTAAAAAAAATTTTTTTAAAAGAAACCTTTTTTAAAATGCTTTTAGGCCTTAAGATTCTGCACTGGATTTCTTGCAGGTCTATTTAAAAGTTTCAGTTTATGCATTTCTTTTAACCCACAGCATTAATCAACTACTTTTTTTTTTTCTTACAATCTCCAAAAACAATAAAAACCAACCAACCAACCACAAGTGTTGGGTGCTTAGCTTCCAAACAGACCTGGATAAAAACAAATTAACCTTTTTGAAGCCCGAGATACAATTCATTAAATGCTAAACACCATCAGCCACATCTGCCAAAAGAGTATGAAGAAGAGATGTCCCTTAGAGCCAGGACCTAAGAGCACGAAGAGCATCGCACTGGATGACCGACGGACCGGGGATGCTGGACGCACAAATCACCTACATGCCATGCCGAAGACAGGCGACAAAGCTCTTAACAGTTTTGCTTTAAACTTTTCTTTAAAAGTCAATGCCAGAAGACTTAACTAGAAAGTAACTTAAAAGGTCTCTCAGTTCAAGAATACAAACGAAACACCCACTTGGAAATCCCTCACGAGAAGTTAATCCACTGTCGTCGACAATGCCCCCTGGTCCTGCCTACTTTACACGGTGAAGAAACGTACTTTGACGTAATCCGGTTTCTACCACAGCAGCTCTGCAGCCTCGGCTGGGTTACCAGCCAGCAGTCCCTCACCTGCCAGTTAGCTGCTGATGAAAGATAATTTCCAGGGAACGTTATTTGGTGCTATAGTCTTGCTCTAAGGTCCAAATACACTTTCATGTATTCTACCACTGGGGAAGGTGGGGGGGGGAAATGTCCTGCATAGTGTTTTGGGGTTTATGTTTTCAAACTGGTGTCTGATAACTAAAAATACCAAGATTTAAGTAAAATTTTGTATTTCTGGATTTTTTGGAGTAAAACCCAAAAAACCAGATCATCTGGCAACCTTGAGCCGGTAGTTCCGCCCAGCATCGGCTACAGCAGAGAGGCGGCTGCCCCATGAGACAGGGCCATTCGTGCTCCTGGTTGTCACAGGAGGAGATGAATTCCCTCTTGCTTTACGTGTAGGCCTGTTCTTTTACTTAATTTTCCTGCTTGGCTACTGCAGGCATCTGAGTTTGGACGCCTAACTTCCATTGCTGGCCTGGTGGAGGAAGAAGGTCTGGACTTATTCTCCCATCATAACTACTGGAAAACTGAACAGAAGAGATGAAATAGCGTTTGCAGATATTTGACAACAGGGAGGGCAGGCCTGGGACCCCTGCTGGACGGAAAGTAGATGAGGTGTGTCCTAGCAGCATTCGAGCTTCCCAATGGAGGCAGTGTCTTGGGTTGTGGCCCGGGAAGGGGAACCCAACAGAGTCCTGCGGTCCCCCTGAGTTAAAGAGACTGAGCAGAGCTGCAGAAGGCCAACGTGGCTACAACACACAGGACACAGTTTCCAGAACGAGAGCTCTTCCAGAGTTCTCAGCACGTAAGACAAAACAGATCCAAATTTAGTAGTAAAAACTCAGAGTCATGCACTCATTACGTGTCCATGTTCTATTTGTAGGTTCTGCCTTAACAAAAAGTTTACAAAAAAAAAAAGATCAAAACGAAGACAAAATAACCCAAACTGCAGGTCACTAGAGAAAAACAGAAGACTGAGTAACATCAGACCCCCCCCAAACAACAACAGAACGGAGTATCTTCAAACTCTAAGGTAAATTTCATCTTGGATTTCTACGTACAGCCAAACTATCAATCAAGTATGAATGTGAAACCAAGAAGATTGGCAGAGAAGTTAACTCTCAAGAAATTAACAACTTCTACATGATTTCTCAAAAAACTAGTTGGAGGATGTGTTCCTGCAAAATAAGAAAGTGAAACAAGAAAGACGACAGAGGACCTCGGAAAGAGGGAATGCAACACAGGTAGGAAGGGAAAGGGTTTCCAGAGTGATGGCTATCCAGAAGCGGAGAAAGCAACTCACCTAGATTAGAGCAGGAAGGAGGGCTGCAGGAGCTAAAATCCTGCCTTCTGTCATATGATGTCCATGAGTGATGAATAAAAAACAGCGGACATGCCTCATCCAGTATTACGGAGGCGCGTTCCAGAAAGAATAGTGGAAAAAGCTGAAAATGATCATTTCAGGGGAGCGGGTGAGGTGGAAGAGACACGGGCAGCATGTGTGTGCAGTGTTACCTTTCTGCGCCACCTGATGCTTTAAACCAGATGAATGAGTTACCTGGATGAAAATGTGATGTAATTTTAAACATGTGAGTACACACACCTGAAGGTCAGACCGGAGAGCTGTGTCTCTAACCTCGATCACACTGGCCCCACAAAACGACCTTTCTTATTAGAACCGAGCTTCGGGCCAATGTCATCGGCCAACACTGAATCATTTTAGGAAGAATTCTCTGATAATGGTGACTGCATCTATGTGAGGAGTCGTCAAGGAGATTGTTCATTAATCACACAGGGCCCTCTGTATGAGGGCCCCCATGAGAAAGGCCTGAATGATCTTCATTCTGAGATTACTCGGGCAGCTTCTGACTAATTGGCCTGAACGGGTCTCCGAGCTGGAAAGCTCAGAGCCCAGTTTGTCACCCACCCACAGCAGGTGTTAGGTCTCTTGAACACCTATGCTTTTTTTCGTAGCCTAACTCCTGTTCGTCTCCTCTCTACCCTGACTCCTTGTTCACCTTTCCTGCTTTCAAATCCACTGTCAATCTGTGCTCTCCTGTGTTTTCTGTTTCCTTGTAAGTTACTGCCTCAGACCTTCCTGGAAAGTGGCAGGGGGCTGGGCAGATGGACGGACAGATGGGGAAACTGGCAACTTGCTTTCAAAGACAATTCTGTGAAGGTTTGGAAGGTCCTACACCGAACCTGGTAACAGCAGGTCTCTGGGAAAAGGAGAGATACGGATCAACGGGGAACTCCAGCTTGTACGGTCTGTTTTTTTTTTTTTTTTTAATCTTTTTAATGTTTATTCATTTTTGAGATAGAGACAAAGAGAGAGAGAGAGAGAGAGGAAGGGAGGGAGAGACAGAGAGAGAGACACACACAGAATCCGAAGCAGGCTCCAAGTTCCAAGCCGTCAGCACAGAACCCGACACGGGGCACAAACCCACGAACCATGAGATCATGACCTGAGCGGAAGTCGGATGCTCAACTGACTGAGCCACCAGGCGCCCATTTTTTTTATAATATGAGTACAATTGTGCATTATGCATGATTAAAAATCATTTTTTAAGTTTATTAATTTATTTTGAGAGAGAAAGAGAACCAGCAGGAGAGAGGCAGAGAGAGGGAGACAGAGGAGCGTAAGCAGACTCTGTGCTCACAGTAGTGAGCCGATGAGGGGCTTGAACTCACTAAACCATTAGATCATGACCTAAAAATACGGGACGGCTGAGTGGCTCAGTCAGTTTAGCGTCTGATTCGATTTTGGCTCAGGTCATAATCCCAGGGCCATGGGATTGAGCCCCACATCGAGTTCCATGCCAAGCATGGAGCCTGCTTAAGATTCTCTCTCTCTCTCTCTCTCTCTCTCTTTCTCTCTCTCTCTCTCTCTCTCTTCTCTCTCTCTCTCTCTCTCTCTCTCTCTCCCCCTAACCCCTGCTTGCTCTTGTTCTCTCAAAAAAAAAAATAACAGTAATTTTTACGAACTCTACAACTCCAACAGAACGAGGATAACAAAAATATCCAATATTGGCTGAACTCTTACCATATGCCGGCACTGTTCCAGGCTCTTTTTTCATATAGTACTTAATCCTCTCAGTAACCTGTATTTAATACAATTATCCCTTTTTGACAAAGGAGGAAACTGAGGCACAGAGAGGCTCAATAACATCTCCAAAGTTACACAGCTAGTAAGCAGTAGAGCAGGGATGTGAACTCGGTCTGGATCTGAAACCCAGTCTCTTGACTAACCCTGCTGTTGGTTCTATGATAGAAGTGGTAAGTCATCACTGAGATGCTAAGGACTGTTCTGAATATTTCCAAATGAATTCATCCAGTCCCCTCAACTTACCCTGTTCAGGAAACATGATCATTACCCACATTTTGCATGTGAAGAAACTTTCGGGAAGAGCCTCTCCAAGGTCACAGAGCTGTAAGGTGGTCGGGCCTTACTTTAAACACTGGGGCTCGGGCCCAGGGTGCTCAGGCCCACTACGACAGAACTCTGCCTGCTGCACGGGCAGCACGACGAAAATCAAGCCTTTACTTACCGGACAGCTATTCTGTCTCCTCCCCAAACATTCTTGGAAGCGCTGGCTTAAATCTGCTAAATCACAGATGGCACTTTTGCAAATGAGAAAACTTGATGACAGAACCGTATCATACTTACCTGAACCACACCCATACAGGAATCCAGAAATATCGATCCTTTCGGCTCTTTGGAGATCTTCTCATCTTTATAAAAATTCAAATTGTAGGATCCGTCGCCAAGTTGAATCAGGTGGAAAAACCGTCTTTTAAATGACTGGGAGAAAAATACACACACAGCTAATGAAAAGAGGCACAATCTCTACCAATCACTCACAGCTGTACACGTGTTTAAAAACCATTTCTCTTCTCTCTAAAACCAATCTAATCTTGGCCAACGCCGCAGGTAAGGGTGAGTTAGGAGTCTCCATCACATCTAATAATTTCAGTGCATTTAAATTCTGAGGAGGTGGTTCACTTAACATTCATGGGTCATTTCTTCTCACCCACAGCATTAGATATTTTTATATAACCACCCAAAAGCAGTGCAATGAGTTCCAATTTGGGATGCAGCACAGAAGGATGGAAACTTTCTCAACTCCCCAGGGTTTCCTGCTCACACGGAACAGGAACTTTGCTCTGCCTCGTGACACTGAACGGTTTTCCAGCCTGGGGATTATGACAGCCAGCATTTCCCTTGATGTCCTCTTTCTCTCCCTGTCCACCCTACCTCCCTTCCATGATCGCTCTGCTCTTTAGTATTCATGCTGGTCTTTCTCTGCTCCTACCTCTTTCCCGAGGGGCTTTTGATACTAGTTTTGCTCTTCTCTTTCCAACCTCCCTCCAGTCTAACCCCTTTCCTTCCAGTCCTCAAGCTTTGCTTTTCTTGACCTTGCCATAGTGGACCTCCTACAAGTGCTCAGATTTGGCCCCGATGCGCTTGGAGGTGCCGGGATCACTTTCGTCGGGATACAGAGAAGAAAGCCTGTGTCGGCGACTGCACCTTCGCGCCAGCCCAACGATACGATCGCGTCACGCTGGTGGCCGGGGCATGAAGTGGGTAAGTGGGTGCGAGTAGGACAGTACCAGTGGAGGTCGGTCACCAGGGAGGCATCTTACCGCCCAGACAATGTCACTTTTGTCAGGAAGAACAGCATGCTCATTCATTTTGAGCATTATTCCCAAGACCTCTAGCAAAAAGGGCTTCATGAGAGGGGAATGCAGGGCCATGGGCCGCCTTACCCTCATGGTTACGCTTATTGCACTGTTCATGTTGCCTTTGTAGAGCCACCCGTGCTTGGTGATGCCCCCCTTCTGCGAGCCCAGGGAGGCGGCGTCCTAGGAGAGAAGGAAAACCACAGTTGATCTCCAGTTACTACTCACCTTACCTGCTGTGAGTTTGGTCAAAAGGAACACCATTCAGCTGGTGCCGATTGCCCCACTGTGCCCCTTTCCTGGAGTTCCCATCTGCCTCGAGTCACTTCAGAGCCGGCTCGACAGTAAGGAGAGGGAGAAGCCTAAATCCCGGAGAACTCTAGTCCATTAAAAGGCAGAGCTAGTTCCAGTCCAAATTTTTTATTTTTGAGTGTTTAACGAGCCACAGAAAGTACATACCATACTTGACCACTCAGGTTGTAAGGTCCTGCCGGGTTTCATGAAAAATATTTTCAAATTACACTCCCCTACAATTGGAGGACAAAAGCAAATTCCTGGAAAACTTCCCAGAAGCTCAGTTCAGGGGAAGGTGAATGAAGAAAGGAAGGAAATGTGAGGCAACAGAGAAAGGAGGGATGAAAGAAAAGGACTGGGCAATGGAAAAGAAGGAAAGAGAGAGAGGAAAGGGGGAGAGTTAGGAAAGCAAAGGGACACGGCTAGAAAAATAAAGAAACATGCTTCTGTGCATTCCGGCTCCGGCTGTGGGCTCTGGTGCAGGGAGGGGAGCATGCGGCTGCGGGCTGCGGCTGAAAATACGTCAGGCATACACTCGTACACGTAACAGACGGATGGACAGGTGTAGACATAGACACACACATGCGCACACACACACACACACACACGCCGGCAAGTCTGCTGCAGCCTGACCCTGGCTTCGTGGGTCCTTATCCCTCTAAGGTGGTGCCTGATGGACTCTCAGTAGGTACAATAGGACAAGAGGGCCACACAGTGTCATGTTACCCAACTCACACCCCGTAAGACTAGTCTCCAATTATGATCTTTATTTTTGTAATCAGGTAGACAATTGCAGAAAGACCCATCTTCTGTTTTAGACCATCTCGATACTAAATTGGTGGTTTTATTGTTCTTATTATTAGCAATAACAGAAAAAACTTATCTGTCTAGGATTTTACAGTTTGTGGCGTGCCCTTTGCACACATTATTTCAGTCGGTCCTCCTCTTACTACTAATCGGCACCAAGTGTTTTTAGGATCTTGTTTTTCCTTTTGGATGGTCACTTACTCTTCCCAGAATGATTTTAAAAGTGGTTCCTAAAATAATTTCCCACCACGGACATTGTTAACATTCTTGAATGGCTGGTGTTATGGCTTACCTGACGACACAAGGAAAAAAAAACAAAAAACTCTCCCGTCCCTAAACTCACAATGAGGTGTCTAATACTGAGCAGGGTAGAATGAGGAATGCAGAAGACAAGTAGCACTGACTTTTTATTAGGTTTCCCTTGCTCAGTGGACACAGTCACCTTAATGCCCAGCTCTCTCTATAGATTTCTCCAAGAGAAGGGCGAGTGGGCTTGTTTAAAAAAACAGAAAGAAAAGAGCTTCTTGATACCATATATGTCACTCAAACCAGTCACAAAAGAAAGAGCCATTTAAAGTCTGCTGGCAGTTTGTTTCTAGATAGCCTCTTGAAAAACAACCTAAACTTGAGGTCTCAGTACTCCTGGTATCTTTTAACAATGTAGCCAAATCTTATCTAGGCCTTTGAAAATGATCCCAGAACAAATAAACAAGACAGGAAGAACTTGCAATGCTAAGCAGTCAAGTTGAAACGGAGACCTTATTTCAATCAATCCAGTAATACGTTGAATAAAATTTCTTTCCCGTTTCAAGAAACATTCCAGTTCCTCTTCTGGCTAAATGTTGGTGATTTTCCAACCGATCCTGCAGAGCCTGCAAACTAAATCAGTTTTCAGATCTGCAAGTGATCATCTTACCTCATCTTTATCAACCTCCTCATCGACTTCATAGACGTGAACCGGAAGTTTATCCAACTTGGCCACTTTGCTTTGAAAAGAAGAATGAAATTTGTTTTATAATCACCTAATCCATGAAGAGATGCACTTCTTCCCCCATTAGAGGAACCAACATTTAACAAATCCAAAGCTGGTCCACTCAGCTGAAGAATACGAACAACTGACACACTACTGCTTTGCAAAGTGGGTGACCCCGGCGTGAGGGAGCCCGCGGAAGCCATGCAGAGGCGGCGGCGTAGGTCGTCGGGAGTTAGACAGGCATGTTAAAATTGGGAAGGTGTATTAATTAATAAAGACTTGGCAGAACAGGGAGAAAAAGGAGACTTGGCAGAATAGCTTTTAAAATGAAGTTTATATGAAAAAAATGGAAACTGGGGTCATGGTCTTTAGAGTCTTAATGATGATGGTGTTAACAACGAAAGCACAGAACCAGCGGCTAGCATGTGTATTAAACAGTATGTTCTAGGCACTGTGTTTCCCATGTATTACCTCCTTCGGTGGTGGGGACTGGTGGTGGTAAGACCATTTAATAGATGAGGAAACGGAGGTTCACAGAGGGCAGAGTGAGCAGATGATGAAGGAAGACCACAGAGTCTATCTTCTTAATCATTGTTAGTAGCCTCCCTCTCTTTCTTACCACACTCTACCAGCAGTAAAAGTGTACCACAGAGTCAGTACGCTACAGCTCACGGTCTGTTCTAAGAAAGCCATGAGAATGGTATGAACCAGACTATCCGTGAAGATAGGTTAAGGCAATCCAATGGAAAGAATTTAAAAGCCCCCAAATAAGTACTGGGTAAATACAGAACTAAGAAGCATACCCCATCTGGAGAAGATAACGCTGGAAGGGAGGGTCTTCAGCTGAGGTTTAAAAAGAGTCAATGGGGAACTTGGCTAAACACTCCCAAGGAGTGGCTGAACCACACAAATAGAAAAAACAAACATCTGGGTCCGCTGAGAATAGTTTCAAAGGTTCAAACTCATAGATGCAACAAATGTAGAGAAAAATATATTTTAATAGGGTTGCAAGTAAAATTTCCACTGGCGATGGTTACTTTTGACACACAATCCATCATTATTTGATTTCGATTTTCATAATCAACTAGACCTAAATTTACCAGCTGCATCATTTCAGGCATCCAGAAACGTGACCTATCCCCTCGAGGCAAGACCTGCCTGCACCTGGTTCACTTTAATGACCACTCACCCATCTCAACACACGCGTTTTGGGTATTCCAGAACCCGTTACTACTTCAAAGAAAGTAAGAAAACTGTCTGGAAAAATGCTTGCTCTTTTACTTTTTTTAAACATAAAACTTATTCGATGTGACACGCTTTTTATATTTCTTCGAAGTATTCTTTTGAAGGTAAGACACACTGCCGCATTTACATTTTCTTTGTTTTCTATTTCTCGCTGAAAGTACTTCTCTTGTCCTATCAGTGGTACCCTGGCCATAACTAAACCATCCACGTTTATACCGTTTGCTAATCCCAGAGTCGTAGGTTTGAGTCCTATTATCAAATACCCTGGAAGCAATAGCTACTCCATACACATACGAACCATCTAGAAACATCTTCTCCAATTACTCTGATTGCATGTGAAGTTACATACCTCCCTAAGCCTTTCAAGCACAGACAAACCCTGCCCGTGTACATCACCCCACCTTGTGTGGTCTGACCATTTACTTACTTTGGAAGCTGTCGAAACTCTCCCGAGTAATCTTCATATTTATAGTTCACGAGATGCCAGTCAGAGTTATAGGTTTTGATGCACTATGGGGTGAAGGGAGGGTATAAAAAAATAGAAAGCATAAGAGGAAAAGAAAAAAGATATGCGATGGCTTTAGGAGAACATTTGGGAAGGGTTACGAATGCACGGCCACACAAACATCAAAACGATTCTTTCACTTCGACACTCCCAGGCCTGAAATTCCACCGCCAGAGGTTCCTATAAAGCTCAAAACCTCCTGAGGCACTACCCTTGGGGACGGGGTCACCAGAAGTGCCCATTATTCATGATCAGAGAGCAGATTTTACAGGAGGACAAGATGCACCGCCTGTTGCTGCATTTACATAACGAACGACGTCCTGCTTCCGAGTTAAAAGCACTTGCTTAGGAAGGCTGGTGCCCTCTCCTAGTTCATGAGAGTAGGCGGAAAGCGTGAACCTAAAAGACACTTTCATGGGGTTTACTAATATGACAACTAGATCTGTTACTAAGTATACTATAAATCCATCCTTGGTTTTTCCTTCTATTTATAAGGGCCAGAGTGAGGTTATTAGGAGAAAAGATTTAGGTTCCAATTCACAGTGGCACCGTGACACCATCGCGTGTGCGCACATGCATGTGTGAACAGGCTGTACAAAGTAGGAAGCTTAACGTTCTCTGATGATACTGACGGACACAGACTGCTGCAGGGCCTGGGGCAGTTTGCCCCAGATGTACGACAATGCCATAGTGATTATTTTGAATGAAGCTACCTGGGAAATAACCCGTGCAAGGTCACTAAGACCCTCCGCTGTCCCCTGAAGGCTAGAAACAAATCTCCCAGATGAAAAATAAAAAGAAAATCCTTATCACCAGAGGTAGGGACTTGAAAGTTGAGAAAGCTACAGAAATAAACCTGGTTATTTTTTTCTAATCTCTTACCTCAGCCTAAATTCTGCTTAAAATTCCTTACTAATTAAGGCTCCCAAACACCTGTTTTCTTTATCCTGTCGATTCCTCACAAATTATTGTGTCTTTGTCTAAAATGTGTAGAAACCACCTGCCTTAGTCATTTCTTGGGGTCTGTTTCATTTTTGGACCTCCATCTGCACGTAATAAAACTTGGAGTTTTTTCCTCCTATTAATCTGCCTTGTATCAATTTAACTCCTAAACCAACCAGAAGAAACCCTGGAGGAAAAAAAAAGACATGTCTACACTCCCTACACTGCAGTAAACTACCTCACTACCCAGTAGACTCAGTGGACCGGCAAGGCGTCTTTCATTCATCTATCCAGGAGGAAGCACTGAACAGGGTGTAGACTCTAAAGATTATAAGGCTACGTCCACCAGATCTTCAACTATAAATGAGTCAAAATCAATAGGGGAAGTGTTTGATTCAGTTACCAACAGTTACACTGATTTTCTGTATAGTCAGCTCTTGGCTACACATATGTAAACTTCGGTGTGGAGAAAAAAAATGAATGAATAAGTGAAGAGGTAGTTGAATATATTTACGCTGTACCTAGTTGACTTGACTCTGGCCGTAACTAACATCGTGATCAAAGTCTCTATTCTACTCGCTCCACTTCATCATTCAAATGGTCAACCTCTTTTATCCGTTTCATGGCTTATGCCCAGAGGCCTTCTGAAGCAAACTCCTCTCTGCCCCGAAGTGATGAATATAACTACAGCAATGGTAATGAGTGCTTCCCTTGTGCCAGACTCTATACTAAGCACTCTACAGACTCTATGCTAAGCACTCTACTGGCAAGGTGGTGAAGGGCAGGTAGGGCAAGATTTTACATTATTGTTCTGGAAGGTGGACTAAATAGCAGAGGAGGGCTAGGAACAGAGTTGTATGGTAGAAGTGAACAACTTTTCGATCTCTTTGCCAAGTGGTGACAAAGGTTTTTGAATTTTCAAATTCAGAACATCTGACCTCCATATTCAAAATTACGTTCCAAACCAAGCGTGGCTGCGGAATTACCTGTGTCCCTAGGTCCGTTAGCACAGCTAATTTAGGTCTGACTAGGTATGACACAGTCCTGTGCACATGCTCCTGTTCTCTCTGTTCAGGTTTTTGCACAAGCATGGCAACCAAAGTCATACCACCAAAGTCTCTTTCAGGATATTAAACCTATTCTGAAGTGTAACATGCACCTGCCCAGTTAAAAAGATAAGCGAGCAAGCATGTGCACACAGTAAGTGCCTTTCTGAATGGAACAGCAGACTGCCCAGGTTTTAATATCTTAGGTAAAATGGGCCAGAGAGATAATTATGTTTAAATATTTTAAATTATAAGAAACTGTAAGGAAACATAGTTAAACCAGGTTAAGTGGCCAGAGAGTCATTCGTTCATTCAACAAGCTCTTGTTGACTGTCCACGTGGCAGCCACCAGCTGAATCCCAAGGCTGAAGCACGGAACAAGGCAAGCAACCCCCACCCCACCGGGGATGTCGAAAGTCTAGGAGGTGAGGGGTTGCATCAGAAACCAGTATCTGGAGAACTGGACCTCTAGAAGCACAGGGATCTGACAGGCTGATTTCACCAGTGACCTTTCAGACTTGGGAAATTCAATAATATTTTCAACTTAATACTGAAAGGTTTTTGAAGTTGTTTTTTAAAACAGCCATGAGGTCATTCTCCGCTGGACAAGAGGATGGAGAGGAAGTGCCTGTTGTTCCACTCCGCCCGAGTGGCCGCGTCCCAGAGGGCTCGTTTTGGCTCGGGAAGCACAGCATGAAGTTGTTATTGCTCAACCTACAGCAGTTAAAGAACTGAATGGAGAATTATGCCTCCAAAATCATGATTTTTAATCAATTGGGAGAACTGAATTAGTAATTAATAAGTTTGGAGGTGAACAAACTCTTTCTGGGAAAGGCCAGACAGTTACGCATTTTCAGCTTTAAGGGTCACATGGTCTGTGCTGCAAATTCTCAACTCTGAGTTAGAACCAGAAAGTAGGTCGCAGGTGACATGTAAATGAAGGGGTGTGGTGGTAGTACAATAAAACTTTATTTACAAAAACAGGCTGCAGTCAGACAGCTGCCTCTGGGCTAGTCACACTGTGTCTGCATCTTGCTTTAAACTAAACATTTAAGACTAATAAACATAGCTGGCTCTATTTGTCCAGAATTATTTTTACTAATATAGTAGCAAAGGAGGTAAGACAAGAAGATACCTTATAGAAGGACGAGAGATCACACTTCTATAATTTTCAAAACGTATTTAATTTTTTGAAAATCTCGATGTAAACTAAATATTGCTACTACGATATTGTTATTTTAATTAGTCTTCTTGTTAAAAAACATAGCTTCCTTGGGGTGGGCAAACTTATTGAAGGGCATGTTTATCATCTAAAAATCAACTAGAAAAATAGGGTTAAAGACCTATTATTTTTAAATGAAGGAGCACTTGAAGAAACAAAATTAAAATACCTAATTAGTTCATCTTACATAAAAGCACCTGGAGGAAGAAACAAACAGCAATCTAAAAAAGAAAAATGCAAGCCAAATGCAATAATTTCTCTTTCCTCTTTAACAAGGTAATCATTTGCATATTCAAATAAGAGTGTTAATAATCATAATCTGATCAGAAACAGTCAGATAACTCTGCTTATTATCACCTGGTGCTTCATGAAGATTGAACTAGTCTTGAAAATCAGTTGTAAGTAGAAGTATATAAATAAGTAAGTGAATTTATAAAGGTGGGGGCTGAGTCTCCATTAAACACAATCTCAACAACAAAGCCTCTGCCAAAGATTGCCAGCGAGCTCCTAAGTTACCCGTATTCCATGCCCATAAGTTCTGTAGCATTCGTGCTTTGAACGGTCGTCAGAAATGACCCTTGTTAACATTTCTGTCCAAGCTTCGGACTCTGAAAACTCCACACTGTTCCCCTAGTTTAACTTCCATTAAAAAATGTAATTACCTCTCTGATACTTCCTCGAAAATATCACTGAAATTTAAAGAAGAGGGGGCAGCGTAGGCATAGAGCGATTCTCAGATGACGTGTACGTTAACGTAGAAAAGGCACGTTACCTCTGTAACAAATAAGCTCTGTGCTTCCTCTTGGGCGTCTGCGGGGACCGTGGAGCACATGTACCGACCCTGTCGTCTCAGAGTGGCCGTCTGTGAAGGAGAGCGTGGGGAGAAGGTTTGGTTACTGGAAGATGGAGAGGCACCGGCCTCAGGGTGCAACTGGGCCTCGCAGGGAGACAGACAGTCCCTTCAGTCTCTGCCAGTCCCTCAGAGACAGCCCTTCTCCTTCCTCCTTGGGTCACATGCAACGGATCCCTTTCGGTGCCAGAAAGTTCAAAGCTGCGCATGGGGCAATGGCTCCCACTTCTTTCTGAGTCAGAGGCCCGATGCCCCCTCCTGGGAGTCCTTCCGCTCCTGCCAGGCAGGGCAGGGCCCCCTTTCAGAATCCCTAACCCTCGCCAGCCCCCAGGGCTTGAGCTAGTCCCTCTACAATGCCTTTTACTTCTCTTAATTGCCCTTTTACAGTGTAAGACAGACATACCATAAAATTTACCATTTTAACTTTTTTGCAGATTTTATTTTTTTTTAAGTTTATTTATTTACTTTGAAAGAGAGAGAGAGAGCTGGGGAGGGGAAGAGAGAATCCCAAGCAGGCTCCACACGGTCGGTGCAGAGCCCGATGCGGGACTGGAACTCACGAACCATGAGCTCATGACCTAAGCCAAAATCTAGAGTCAGACACTTAATGAACTGAGCCAACCAGGTGTCCCAATTTTATTTTTTAAAGCAAACTCTACACCCAACATGGGCTTGAACTCATGACCTTGAGATCAAGAGTCTTATTTATGCTCTACCTACTGAGCCAGTCGGGTGCCCCCCATTTTAGCCGTTTTTAAGTGTACATTTCAGCGGCAGTAAGTACATTCACACTGGTGTGCAACCATCATCACATCCATGTCTTCTGTTTTCCAGTTTTATTGAGAAATAATTGACATACATCTGTGTATAAGTTTAAGACAAACAGAGTGAAGGTTTGACTTACATGTATTGTGAAATGAGGACCACAAGAGGTTCAGCTAACATCCATTCTCTCACATAAATACAATAGAAAGAAAGGGAAAAGGAAAAAAAACTCTTTCTCCTTGTGACAGGATTGCTCACTTACGAACTGTCCCAGATGCCACACTGCGTGTTCACTGCGATCACCAGGTTGGCGCTCACATCCCTAGTCCTTATTTATCTTGTGACTGGAAGTTTGGAGCTTTGACCTCCTTCTTCCAATTCTTCCTCCCCAGACCCTCCATCTCTGGTAACCGCAGGGCTGATCTCTTTTTCTACGTCTTTTTGTCTTGTTTTGTTTCGTTCCACATAAAAGTGAGATCACACAGTATTTGTCTTTGTGTTTGATTCATTTCACTTAGCATGATGCTAGCAAGGTCCATCATGTTTTTGCAGTTGGTAGGATTTCCTCATTTTTTACTGCTTAATATTATTCCGCTGTAGATACATATCACTATTTCTTTATCCATTCATCTAACAATGGATGCTTAAGCTGTTTCCATGTCTTGGTTACTGTAAACAATGCTGCTATAAACACTGAGGTGCAGCGAACTTTTCGAGTTAGTATTTTCATTTCCTTTGGATATATTCCCATAGGTGGGATTACTGGATCATATGGTAATTCTATTTTTAATTTTTTAAGGATTTTTTTGTAAGTTTGTTATTTTGAGAGAAACAGCATGAGTGGGGAAGGGGCAGAGAGAGAGAGAGACAGAATTCCAAACAGGCTGCCAGCTGCAGAGCCTGACGCTGGACTTGAACCCACCAACTGTGAGATCATGACCTGAGTCAAAACCAAGAGTCAGACGCTTAACCAACTAAGCCACCCAGGAGCCCCTCTATTTTTAATTTTTTGAGGGTCTTCCATACTGTTTTCCACAGTGGCTGCACTAAACTACAATCCTACCAACAGTGCATAAGGGTTTCCTTTTCTCCACATCCGTGCCAGCATCTGTTCTCTCTTCTCTTTTTGATGACAGCCATTCTAGCAGGCATGAGGTGATAACTCATTGTGATTTTCATTTGCATTTCCCTAATAACTAGTGATGGTGAACCTCTTTTCATGTGCTTGTTGGCTTTTTGTATACCTTCTTCAGAAAACTGTCTTTTCAGGTCCTTTGTCTTTTTAATTTGGGTTATTTTTGTTGTCGTTGTTGAGCTGCAAGAGTTCTTCAAATATTTTGGATATTAACCCCTAGATATGTGGTTTTCAAATATTTCTTTCCCATTTTGAGTTTGGTGTGGTCACACTTGTTTATTTTTTCTTTTGTTGCTTGTGTTTTAGGTATCAAAACCCCAAAATATAATTATCAAGACCCACGATAAGGAGCTTTATTCCTATGCGGTCTTCTAGGAGTTTCATGATTTCAGGTCTTACATACAAGTCGTTAATCCATTTTGAGTTCATTTTCGTGAGTAGTGTAAGGCGTGGGTCCAGTTTCATTCTTTTATGTGGGCAGAGCCGATCAGCCCAGAGCCATTCATTGTCTTTTCTCCATTGAGTATTCTTGGCTCCCTTGTCAAATATTAGTTGACCGTATATGCTTGGGTTTATTTTGGGCTCTCCATTCTGTTCCACTGTTCCACTTGTCTGTTTGGTGCCTGCACCACACTATTTTGATGACTACGGCTTTATAGTAGAGCTTGAAATCAGGATGTGTGATGCTTCCTGCTTTGTTCTTCTAAGGATTTCTTCAGCTATCTGAAGTCTTTTGTGGCTCCAAGGGAGTTTTAAGAGTATTTTTTTCTACTTCACATTCATCTCTTACTTGCCTTTTATGTCCATTCTTGTTTGCTGCCCCACTCCTCAGGGCCTCACAGCATGAAACCAGACAAGTAGAAGGTGTTCAACCACTATTTGTTGAATGGATCTATGAACTGTGAATGCTACCTCCCCTCAAGAGGCTCAAATGTTTATTTAAAAAAATAAAATGTGACTTTATTTTTATTAAATAAAAATATTTATTATTTTTATTATTCGCAGTGGCGAATCCACTCTAATTAACATAATTTGGAAAAGACTATTTTATCAATATGAGGAAACTGGACCTCAGGCTTCAGAAAGAAATGTTCCAGATTTTTTTCTCCCATGGACTATAATCCTGGGATACTATTAACAGATAGATCATAGTTACAAAAACAGCATACATGGAAAATATTTTGCAAAGACAGCTCTTCGTAGCTACTTACTAAGCAGGGATCTCCCAGCATCTGTCCCAGATGTTTTTCTTCTTCCTTTGGCTGGAGGAAGCTTTGCATCAAATCTATGATCTCCTCCCCTCCGGTACAGGTTGAAAAGTTCAGTGCATATATTTTGTATATAATTTAATTTTATTTCCTGCCCCTGTTTTCTCAATGTTGTGTCTCCTTTACCTATTTTACTCTTTTTTACGTGGTGTCAATCTTCGAAAGTAATCTTAAACCCTGTTTTTGGAATAAGCCTCTTTATTATAAAGGAAAGGAAAGGAAAGAAGGAACTCCACTCTCCAACGAAGTCCTTCATGGGCGACTTATTAATTCGTTCAGCCTCCAAAGGGGCTTTGAAGGCCCTTGGTCTTGGCTTCTTTGCAACTATCGCAAACGGTGAACCTTATTATTCTCACCTGTTCCCAGGAAATGCCATAGAGACATGTGACAATAAGCACTGAAGAGGCATAATCTATTCAAAAAGTTTCCAAGTAACACAGTGATTTTAAGAGATCATCAAATCTGTTAAAAATCAGGAATAATGTAAGAATAGGGGAATTGTTTAAGAAACTGTATGCTTCAGAGAAGGATACATTCTATATCCCTACTTGATGTAGTTTGGTCTATCAAGAGTTTTGAAACTAATTATTACGCTTTTAAAATGTTCAGGAAATGCTCAATTCAAGAAATGGGACTTATTAGAGTCATTTCCAGCCCATTTCCCACCACCGCTCTAGTCAAAAGACAAAATGTATTATGGTGTTTTTCCAGTGGAATTACCAACTCAAGAAACTTTTCTTTAAGGTTTAAAGTAATCTCCACCCCAACGTGGCGCTTGAATTCACAACCCCAAGATCAAGAGCTGCACGCTCTATTGACTGAGCCTGCCAGGTGCCCCTCAAGAAGCTTTAATTATGTGACACTTTTCCAAACACTCCTCTAAGGTGAGAGAAATAGGATATGGATCTTTGTCATTCTCGTGGATCAGAGTGAATGCCATTATGCTCTCACTTTAAAAAGAAAGCCACTCTAATCCTTAAAGAGAGGCCTGGCTTTTAGCAGATAAGAGAGCACAGGGCATAATGAAACCAACGATCGTGTGTGCTTACCACCACCCACCAGTACCAGAATGCTAGGCGTGAGTCCATTACTGATCAAGTCCTAGCCCTGATTTTGACAAAGCTTAGTTTTCCTACAAGAGCTCTCTTTTCCCCTGGAGACTTCATCCAAATAAACAGGACATTTCTTAAAATCCATTCATTTACATGAGACACACTTCTGTAGAACATATCTAGCTTCAGGTTATTTTTATGTCTAATTCTTGTTGTATATGAAATTGGATGTTTTAGATAAACGTCTTTTATAAAGCGGACTGCTCCCCCCCTATATTTGCCTCACACCAAATCCTCACACCGAAAGGTGTAGACAACTTCTCTCTTCTTGAATCTGGGCTGGCTTTGACCCCTCAGATGAGGCGGAAATGGCACTGTGCCAGTTCCAAACTTAGCCTTTAGGAGAACTAGCAGCTCTCTTCCTCCTTCTTAAAAGAAAACCACATAGAAAGTTCTACTACTTGAGACCACTATGCTATGAGGAAGTCCAAACTAGCTATATGGAGAGGCCACATATAGAACGATCCCCCACCAGCCCACAGCTGGTTCCAGCCATCCTGGCTGAGGTACCACGATGTAAATACGGAGGCCTTCTTGGACATTCCAGACTCTGCCGACAGCAAGTCAAGCAGAACTACCCCCCTGACTCTTGATCAGATTTCAGAATTGGGAGAAACGAAAAATTATTGTTCTAAATTAACTAGGCTTTGGAGTAGTTTGTTACTCAGCAATAGCTCACTGTAACAAGATGGTAAGAGATTAAGAACAGTCTTGATTAACATACTGAAGAATACTGCTATTTTCATCAAAATGTTTTCAAATACTAATCACAATATAGCGTTAGCACAGAAGCATTGAGGGGATACACGAAGGTGCAACTTGGTTTCCACATTTATCTTTCTTGAGACATTGTCAATGTCCTAAGAGTAGACAAGTAAAATAGGAAAAAATGTCTGTTGCACTTTGGGAGTAGCTATCAACAGTTTCTCTTCCTCCAAAACATTGTATTGACCATTTTACAGTTCAGCATAAATATCACTTCATCCATCCATCCATCCATCCATCCATCCATCCATCCATCCACCACCCATCCATCTAGCCATCCATTCACCCATCCAACCATCTTCTGTGTCAATACTTTCTACCATCAGACACTGAACTTGCAGCCAAGACACCAATGTTAATGAAATATAGTTGGTGTTCCTATAAAGCTTATAGTCTGAAGACAAAGGAAGATGGGGAAATAAATTATCAGAGTGCCACAAGCACTACAGACCAGTACGAGAGACAGGGGCACAGAAGCACAGGCTGGAATGAAAGGAAAAGAATAGGGGAATCCAAATCCAACAGGGAGGGGAAAAGGACATCGGGAAGATGTGCATCAAGGCAAAGACACTCAAGCTAAATTGTCAGGATGAGTACAAGTTGTATTCAGTACAAAAGGGGGAGAAGCTCGGGAGATAAGTCTACCCTTGGAAAGCTAAAAGAGCAAAATCAAAACACAGTAAATGAGATTCTCTCTTTGCACACACAAAAGAGACCCATTAAATCCTAGAACTACAAATATATCCTATCCCAAAGGAAAAACTGCCCAGAATTCTAATTAAACTTGAATTAAATAATGCCAAAGAATCAAAAACCCCACCAACCTATAGCCTAATCAATAGTTTTAACTCATCTGGGGAAAGAATGGGCCAACAGAAAGAACTGGGCTTGCATGGCCAGAGCAATTTTGTGACTGTCTTTATCACCACTTAAGAGGTAAGGCTGGAATCCATCAGGCTGGGGTTCCCTGAGGCACCACTGACTCCTGGACTTGGCACCAGTGAGGAGCCACCACCTGATGTCCTCTGTTCCCAAGGTCTTCCCACTCACGGAGTCCAGCCTCACTAACCCATTTGTTCATGAAGGGATTCCCATTTAGACTTTCCTAATTAGAGAGAAGTGACATGGCCAATGAGTGTATTTGGATCTGCTTATTAATTCCAGTTCCCTAGGCTCATTATTAAATTGCTATTTGGTTTGTTCTCTTGTGAGGTTGTCTGCTACAAGTCAGTTCTCCGAGCCCAAATAACTCTGGTCATGTTGAACCACACTCAGTCTCTGGACTTGCAAAGCTAAGACCTGATGATCCCAGACCTTGGTGACTTATCGACCATGGCCCCTGAGGCCCAGGCCGATAGCTCGTCAATCTCGGACTCCACGATCCAAAACCCTCCCACAGGCACACGTCCTACTTCCTCCTGTCAGATTGTGGATTCCTCTGAGGACAGGAGTATCTTCCTGTCTGTATCTCTGGGCTGAGTAACCTACAAATGTTTCAAGAAATGAATGAGTAAAATAGCCCATGGAGACAGAAACAGGGCTTTTCTACTGAAAAGTCATCGATTACTTGTATATAATTTTTTTTCTGTTATTACAAAAACTGCTCTGGTCCATCATGAAAACTGACAAGGGAAGACTACAGCATAAGTGAATGCTCCACGTTAATTTCTCCAAAGACTTTATTTATTAAAAGTCATATTTGGGTAATAGTCTACTGTATGCCAAATCGATTCACATTAAATTTCTGGGCAGAGTCCCAATCAATACCTGGAGATTTACACTCAATGAACACTAAAGCCCTCCTCAAAAGTGGACTTAATTTTCTTTTCCATGGTTGAGGTATTCTTTTCTACTCCTCTATCCGTTAAAATCATATTCCTGCTCAAAGATGGGTCTGTATCCACTTTATATAAATCGACATCAAGGTGGACATTCAAAGAGTATCGGTCTCATTCCATGTTTGGAAATCAGTTATCTCCATGCCCCTGAGACAGCTCAGCAGCTGCTTTCTCCTCAGGAGATCTCTACATCTGCAAGGGAGAGGGGAGAAGCGCTTCTCTATGAACCGTGATAAGACCTGCAAATTAAATCTAAACATGGCTAGTAGCATCTCCGGCAACCATTTTGGATAGAAATCTCACAGCACAAAACACAACTGAAAACAAAAGCCCTCTTCTAGCTACTAAAATAGTCTAAATTATTTTAAGTCAGTTATTGTTACTTAGGTTAAACGCTGGTAGTCTTGGACACACGGAGACCCTTCATTACCTTGGCCAAGTATGCACAGGAGTCTTAGAAATTCCAAGAAAATGTCAGGAGTAACGGAAAAGAACAATTTAGAACGGCTAAAGGAAGAGAAAGGGGTGAGGTCCTCGCCCAAAGGGCTTAGAAAGTGGCACAAGGACACCCAAGAGCCCGGGTCAATCTTTAGGGGACTTTTTCTTTTAATGGAATGAGTTGAAGGAATTCAGAGTTGCCCCAGACCTGAATAGAAACAGCAGAACTTATAACTATCTCTAGGTTTAATTTGCTCGAAGGACAAATGTCAAATAGATCCTCATATACTTTAAAAACGTTTTTCTCTCTTTGTTGAAATGATTCCCGCCAAACACTGGGGTCACTTGAGCGGCTATGAGCCGTATCTGGAGGCGTAGCCCGGGAAGGCAGGGCGGTGCGCCACCTAAAGGGACATACAGGGAACCATACAGCGGGTCTCCTCATCTGGGCCAGCCCTGGGGCATCCTGGCATTTCCCGACCCTCTTCATCACTCACAGCTGTTCCCTGACGGCCTGCTCTAACCCTGGTCCTGCATCTTCAACTTGGCAGCTCTCTCTAGGGATGAAGTTCATGACCCCAACCTGGCCAGGGCTCTGTCTTCTCTCCTTCAGTGCCTGCCACCCCGCCACCCCGCCACCCCAACCCCACTGAGGCTGGGGTATGGAGAAGCTCTTGTTTCAACCGGCAAGAAATGTGAGGTGAATAATTTAATTAAACTTCCTATGGAAGAATCTGAGAAGTGATATTGGAAAGGGGTTTGAAGTGAGAGCCAGGAAACCTGAGTGCTCATCTGAGCTCAGCCTCTAATTAGCTGTGTGATCTTGGGGGGGGGGGGAGTTTTAGCTTTCCACATCTGTAAACTAGAGAGTTTTCGAAGGATCCCCGGGCTTCCTTTGTAATTTAAAAATTCCACAGTTCTGTGAACATGGAATTCTAAGTCCTCCTCTCTCAAATGGCTTATTATCTGTGCTTAGAGAGAAACTAAAAGACGTCCAAAAAAATAAGACGAATATTATGTGTGTTTGATTGGTTACCCCACTTACTTTTATGAAAGGAATTGTTGGATGAGAAGGAGGGCAGAGTCCCTTTGTAGACTTAAATAAATATGGGGTGAGTCTTAACAGAGACAAGCTTTTGTGCCCTGATTTCTTTACTTTTCTGACCCTCCCAACCCATATGGCACGGGACTGTTTATTAATCACTTTAGAATGGGCATTAAAACTGTAACAAAACAACTTTCTTAATTCCTGGTGGGAAGCATGCATAGCCTGCTGTTTAAAATATCCTATTTTATACGATTTTAATTAAGAGGCTGAAACAAAAGGCCCACCCTTCCCCTGGGACCCCGTGAACAATGAGCTGGAGACAAGATCCCAGGGAAGAGGGTGGGCCGCAACCCGAGCCGGCTGCGTGCGTCCGCAGCGCACACTGTCTCCCCATCTCTCCTGTTCAAAGGAGCACGGGGCTGGGAGTGTCCTCCCTCAGACAGGAAAACAAACACCACAGGCACCCCAGAAGGCAGCGCAGGCCTTGAAACAGAAAGAGATGGCTTCTTGAGTGTTCTGAACAGAAAGACTCCGAAGAGAGGTGAGGCCACAGTGCGCCAGCTGAGTCCTGAGTTACAGGAGGTGAAGCAGGTTCTCTTCGGGGGGGGGGGGGGGTAACTGGTCAGTGAGGCACATGGCTGCAGGAAGTCGAGAGTGAGGGAAATTTCCTAGGTGCCTGGGGTCTCGCCTCTAAGATGGGCTCTGAGGCCTGTGGACAGCCTGAGGTCAGAAAAGGGGGCCCAAGACTCACTCTATCAGATATGACCTGTTGGACAGAGAGGCCCACCAGGTCTCAGGGGCTGGTCAGCTCCCACCTACCCCTACACAAAAATGCGGACTCGCTCTGCTTAGCAGTTAACCTACCCTGTTTGTAATTCTATACAAAGCATCCTATACTTGGGTTCATTTTTTTGTGTTTGTTTTAATTCACTTAGTAGAACTCTGCCTTGAAACCTTTGAAGGCTTGATGCATTTGCAGAGAAATAGGACTTTGATCTCACAGGAGAAGGGCGACCTTGGGGGGTGGAGGGAGGGGGGCCAGCACTCGGGGAAGGGAGGGAAGTGGATGCTGCCAGAAATCAAAGCCCAGGCGGCCTAGGGAAGACAGCTCTTCAGGCTGGCGTCCCTCGGCCTGGCCCACCTCCTTCACGAAACAAGTAAGCCCTGGGCTGAATTTATATTGTACTCGACTGGGCCAAATGGACAGCATCCACTGCAATGTTCTAAAGTTATCTTGGCTTTTCAACTATTCCCTGTTAGACAGGCAGCTCTCGACACCTCGTTCCTTTCGTCTCTAGCCCTGAGCCAAACTGCAGGGTACCTCGCGCGTCTGTGAATTTAGGTCTCTTTATATCACATGCTGGAAACCGGCCTTGGTTGCATCTGTCTGCGCATGAAGCATCACTACTAGACAACTCTGGGGACGTTTCTGCGACTTGTCGAGCACAGCGTAATGGCACCCTTCCAAATGTCTGGCAGACGCATTTGTTTCAGAGCAGATGACTTGCTTTGAGAGCACTCGGTCCCAAGCCAGGCTAGAAACTAAAATTCTCGCAGGGCGTTCCCCACGTCTCGCTGTGGAGATCATGTCTTGGCAGCTGACCCGCAGGGTTCTATTAACATCAGACAATCCCATTTTCAGTTTCCTGAGAACTCTCGATGCCTAATTCATCAATAATTAAGAAAATGGACAAAGCATGGGACAGGACAAGGGTCTAGAGAAGGAAGAGGAGGTTCCTGGAGGGATTTAACCAAAGACCACTCCCAAGGGACCCATTACAACCCTACCAGGGCTGAGTCACGCTGAGGGCCATCTCTCCCTCACAGCTCCTCTTTGCCGGCCCCTGCAAGCCCCCGGGCTCCCACCCTGCACTGCCCGTCTCTGTTCACTCAACAGTGCCGCCCCGTGTGCTGTCAGGGACTTTCCTTGCTGGACACCTCCACGACAGTGCACGGATCTAGGGCGCTCTTGCGTGTGCCTCAGTGTTGCACCCACACCACTATGCCCACCTCCCCTCCATCATCCCTCCTACCCGTTCTCTGCACGTCTGCCAGTCACCTCTCTCAAACTCTCATCTGATGGCACCAGGCCTCAGCTTAAATCCTTTCCGTGACTCCTCACTGCCACCAGAATCAAGTCCAAGCTCCTCGGCAGAATCCAAGACCATGGCCGAGCAGCTGTGATGACTTTTCTGGACTCACCTGCCCTTCTTCAGCCCTGCAGCACACGGGGGCTTCGGACTCCCTCAGGCATCAGCCCATCCGCCTGGTTGCGGAGCTGTTCCCACCCCCCACATCTCCCGCCAGACTGGAGATGCTCGGACTGAGCCACTCATCTTGGCTTCTCCGACACCTAGCAGGACATCGGGCACATCGTAAATGTTTGCTGACTGAATGGGCAGCAGAGATTTTGAAACGGGGATTGTTTTATTCCATCGTAAGATTGCTCAGGGTTCCAAACGAGACAGTGTCTCAGAACTGGTGAGACACCAGGTAGCTTCTGTCGCCACATAATGTCCTGTTTCCTAAAATGTCACATACATTTATAAGTGTCTGCAGACCTCTGAGAGCCATAAAAATTTCATTCTGCTACCTTCTCAAACCCCCCAAATTATACATTACATAACTGTCCAAACGCAGTAAACTATAACTAAACAAGTGAAATGTTCAGGACCCTTCATGGCTAAACTCATCCGTTAAGTTCGGTTTTTAGAGATTTTGTTTGGTTTATGTTTGGTTTGGTTTGGTATTCGAAGCTTGTTTCTTGGCTGCTCTTAAGTACCAATGCATAAGAGAGAATGGAGGAGGGTGGGGAGGGGTGATCCAGAACACTGGGGGTGGCCTTTGGTCATTTGGGGGACACGTGGCAGGTCCAGCTTTCCCATGAGTGAGGGGCTCCACCTGCCTCACATCATGTGACTCTGAGGACGTGGCAGTGCTCAAAAATGAACGGATGTTACATAAACAGGAAGGAAGCTGCTTCCTCGGCCCTCGACTCCCTCCCTGTCAACTGAGAGACATCAGCCAGGTGTGCAAAGAGCTTTCCCAAATGGTGGTGTCTCTTTGGATTCTTGCATATCTATGAGAACCCAAATTTTAGGGCAAATGTTATCTCTGAACAACAGATTAAGGAAAGTGAGTATTAAGAAGGCTTATCATGGGGGCTCGTGGGTGGCTCAGTCGGTTAAGCGCCCTACTCTTGGTTCTGGCTCAGGTCATGGTCTCATGGCTTGTGGGTTCGAGCCCCACGTCGGGCTCTGCGCGGACATCACAGAGCCTGCTCGTAACTCTCTCTCTCTCTCCCCATCAAAATAAATAAACTAAAAATATTTTTAAAGAAAAAAAAAAAAAGGCTTATCACTTACCCCAACATCCAGATTAGTAACAGAGAGACCTGAGGCTAAAACCTTGGGTCACATGACTGAATCTTGGGCCCTGCCTGGAGAGCACTGAGTTGTGTTCCATTCGGTAACACTACCTTGAGGAAGGTACTAAGCAAGCCCAGTTTCTTGTTTCCTAGCTATCTGTGTATGGCTCTGTAGGTCCTTCTCTAGAACGCAATTTTAGTGGCTAAAAAGACCATACCTTCGTGTGAACACCTGGCATAGTGAATATGCTTCGTGTTAAAACACGGCCCTTATTTATATATTCCAAGAGCCTGGTGAACTTTCCTCTGGGAGGGCACACTCGCTCACGCTCGCCTCACCACCCGGGTGTAGAGTTTCACTTATGCATCAAGGAGGATTCCTCTCAAGTCCCTCCATGCGTCTGCCGGTGCGGCGCTCCGGTCACGTCGGAGCCTCAGGCCTCTGCACTTCAGCTCCTGGGATGCCACCTGAAGTCTTATTTTCAACACAGTGGGGCAGAGATGACGCTTTGCAGACAAACTGCTAAGCAGATGAGGAAGGCCTGACTTGAGGACACCTGGCATCAGGGCACTGCGTGGAGCCTCCTTACTCGGTCCTCTCTGGACCTCTGCACCCCCTAGCACGCAGGCGCGCACACTCAGCACGCATGCTCAGCACACACGCTCGCAAGCACGTTCACACGCACGCTCAGGGTGCTGCTGGACGCTCCGGGCAGGGCACACTGGGCAGTGTCCAGGCTCTGCCTGGCAGCCCTTCTAGAAAAGGGCGGAGCAATGGACACGGACACAGGCAGGACCCTTTCGGGTTGCAGGAACCACAGAGATCTTGAACTTAATAGTATGATAAATGGCATCTGGTAATCCTGTGGCCAAAACCCAGATCTTCTCTTTAAGGACTTTTGGTTTTGTATGCAATCACATTGTGTCTCCTCTTCTACTCCCCTGATCTGCCACCTTAAGACAGTTTTACAGTTACAGGTAATTATGATGAAGAACGAGACTCAGTGAATGTTAGAGGTGCGGTATAAATAAATCTCCATCTGCTTACACAGTCTTAGGATATCACCTCGGCTTAGAACTTCCTCTGTGTCTGTTAGTTGTGTTTAATGACCTAGGACAAATATATTAATCACATAGAGAATACTATCCCCCTAGCCCTCACTGCTTACAAGTCTGGTATGTGCTTACCCGTTTCTACCAATTGTGGGACCTCCACCATTCTCTGTGACCTATGCAAAATGTGAGCTAAACGTCATTTTTTAAAAAAGCAAAGAAGAAGATCTGAGGACGGGAGGGAGGGAGGGAATGTGACCTGACGTGGGGAATAGAAGCACACAATGGTGGACTACTAGATTTATCCAGTATCTTTTCCTCTACATAAGAGAATCAAATCTTAGATTCACTTATGAAGGAGTGTGCGTGTGTGTGTGTGTGTGTGTCATCTTTCATCTAGTTATTTATGCCGTTAACATCAACCCCCTGTTTGATCAGAAGCTTTCCTAAGTGCTGTGCAGTATTTCTAATAAAAATCACATCACACTGTGTGCGCCTCAGTGAACAAAAGCTACTGCCCTGGCCAGGCTGTATTGAGGAACGATGAAGAAAATAGCTAACGTGCTTTGCAAACACAAAAATCAATCTGGCAAGCTTTTACGTGAACGGTTTTGCAGCAGGTACCACAGTTCCGCAAGTAACCCAGCACCGGGACAGTGTCACACTGTGTTCTGCATGAATGTTCCCATCCCCCAATATAACACGGGACAACATGTCCATCACATCTCTTAGCATCATATGCCATGGAGCACAGCAGGTACCCTCCACTGATGGACGAATGGGCCTGCTCTGCCCGTAAGAGAGCGTGGGGACACCCGTGGTCAGAGAGAAAGACTGGAACGCCCACCATGGTGTCACATCAGCTGAACCTCACTGAGGAGCAGCAGTGGTCGCAGCCAGATCAGCCTCCTATCCTACGAGGCCGCCACCTTCGTTTAGAAAGCATGGCACAAATCAAAGTTCATAATGGTTCCTCAATATTTCTCTCTGGTTGCTAATGGAGAATCTGGTGTAGAGATGCTGTTTTTCACAAGTGATTTTCACCTTCGCCAACATAACACTGAATTGGCACAGTTCCAAGGCTGATACTCCTTTAACTTCGTTTAGCTGAGCAAGATTTTAAACAAATGAAGGAACAAATGTGATGGTCAAGGTAATAATAACAACCAAATGTTCCTAAAGCATATTATTTTCTTGTTGCATTTCCAGTAAGAAAGAAAGGTTATAAAATATACCTTCAAGGGGACGAGAGATCCATCTCAAGCTTAGATTAAATGCTCAAAACAGTCATTTGACCTATACCTGTAACTTACTTCTTATTTCTTTTTTACATTAGTTTTTTTAAATGTTTATTCGTTTTTGAGAGAGACAGAGACAGAGTGCAAGCACAGGAGGGGCAGAAAGAGAAGGAAACACAGAATTCGAAGCAGGTTCCACACTCTGAGCTGTCTGAAGAGAGCCTGACGCAGGGCTTGAATTCACAAACCTCGAGATCATGACCTGAGCCGAAGTTGGACACTTCACCGACGGAGCCGCCCAGGCGCCCCTTACCTCTTATTTCTGTTTCACTTTATGTATCACGTAAGTTCAATAGCGCCAGCGGTTGGGCTGAACGTTTTTAATCTTTGTCCAAATTTCTATCAAACAACTCAATGCTTTGTTACATGAAGATTCGCCTTACCAATGAGCCATCCAAGGTCAGCCCTGCCCTGAACCACGCTGTGTGATCTCAAACACCGAAGTGCCCCTTCTCCAGCTGCCACTTCCTGTCCCTCCAACAACCCCACACCAAGCATTTCTGTTCATTCACCCACAAGGTCCTCTTCTGCCTTCTCTTCTCAGTCTCAGACGCACCTCTAAAGACTCCCTACCCGGCCAAGAGCCCATGGGAGGCCATTTTAGGACCTCAGATGCCTCACTCTTCGGCCCTGCAGTAAGTCCCCACTCCACACACACTCCACCTTGCCCAAACACTCCCACCTTGTTTTCTCTCCTTAGTTCTCAAGCATTGACATTCCCGAAAAGGCTGTTTTCAACAAAATCTTAGGTGGAAGGAGCCCACTCTTGGTTGGTGATTCATATATTCTTGTTCTCTCATTCAATCATTCCACTCAAATACTGAATTCCTGCTCTGCGTTATATGTTTCTAGGTGCTTGGAAAACATCCATGCAAGGGACTCAGACCCCTGCCCCACAGAGGTCACAGGAATAGACACGTAAGTGTGTTGGAAGTAGATAAATAATGTGGCGAGGAAAAAATGAAACACAGATAAAACTAGGAATGGCAAAGGGGGTCGGAGAGTAGGACAGTCGTCAAGGACCTCACTAAGAAGGTGCGATTTGGCAAAAGGAGGTGAGAGACAGCTAGGTGAAGAGGGCACTAGAAGAGGGGGAAAAGCCTGAGAAACGGCCCTAAGGCAGCAGACGGCTCAGAGTGAAGGGGGAGCCCCCAAGAGGCCAGGGTGGTGCGGCAGAGAGCGCGGAAGATGGTCAGGGAGGTCTGCGTAGACAAGACCACGGCGGCCCTTCGGGCCATTGTGAGGTCTTCACAGAAGGACTCTGAACACAGGAGTGGTATCATCTGACCTACCTTCTAAACTGACTTTTTAAGTCACTCTTGCTACTCTCTCAGGATAAACTGGAAGGGGGCAAGAATAGGATCTGGAAGACCTGACAGGACACTCTTGTGTTGGCTGTGGCCACGGTTACAGCAGTGGCGGAACCAATCAATGACTCTTACTACCACATTACTCTTACTGTCACCCCACTCTTCATCCTACTCCCCAGGTTTTCAAACCCTCCCTACCGCCCCACCTCCCCCACTGAGCTGCACCCACTCTGAGCCAGCCTGACACTGGCCCCTCAGCCCACCCCACCTCTAAATTTCTCAATAGCTAATCCTCTCCTTGCTGCCTGGAGATGAAACTCCTTCTCCTTCTTCCCCCAAAGACCCTTAATTCCATCCCTAAGATGCCCAAAGAGCCCTGTTTCAAAGCACGTCCCTGTAACACTGGCATCTTCAATGTCTTCCCCATTCCTGGACTTCCCTTCTTAGCTCATTCTTTCGTTTTCCCAATCCTGATAAAACCTCTTGTTCCTACTCTGAGCCATGATGAGTCCCTCTCGCTACTACCATTTACCACTAACCCCTGGACCCCACCTACTCACTTCGGCAGCCTGGCCAGAGACTACCTTCGCGGGAAAGACGTCCTAGGTATCAACTGTCCACCTCCATAGGAGGAAGGTGAGACTGTCTGCCCTTCGTGCCAGCCTTCTTCGAACTCTTCTCACCGCCTTCCAGGACCCTGCAGTTTCCCGGCTCTTTCCCTACTTTCTGTCTCTGCTTCCTGCCTCCCTTCTTCCTAAGTGAAGGCGTCTGCAAGATCCAGTACCCAGAGAGGCACCCCCATGCCCTTGGCCTCTATGGGTGAGCCCCTGCTCGTCTCTCGGACTGAACTTCTGCATTTCTAACAACTTAAAGGACTCTTAGCACCTGGATGTCTCGCTATCTCCAACTTCGTACTCCTAAAATAAACTCCTATGGGACCCCACCTCTCTCACTATACGGATCACATTCTCCTTTTTATTACAAATATTCAGTTATTATCTCTTCTAAGTTTAGAGCAATTTGAAAGCAGGATCCCTGCTTATATTTATACCCTAAGCATCTCACGAGGCTGAGCCTTTGCATGAGGAGGAGAACTTTCAATTATAAGCTAAACAAATATACTCTTCAACTCGGCTCATCAGTTCCATCCAGAAAATAAGCTTTTAAGACATATTTGATAATGAAAGTATGATTTGTCCCTGTTTTCTGTAAAAGCCATCACTTGAACTAGAATTAAACCTCCTGTCTCTTGAAGGGCTGGCCCATGTCAATTTAGAAATATTATTTGTCCAGATTTTATTCAGGTGGGTTCAATCCCAGACATGAACTAATATCCCAGAAACCACAATGTTCACAGAAAGTTACATTGTTGGCCACTGAATTCCCTCAGATAAAAATTTCGAGGAATTGGTCAAAAGAACATTTTTCAATAAAAAGCTCAAAACAAAGTACTGAGATTATTTTTTTGGCAGCATATAATAAAAAGTGAGGACAAAACACTGTGGAAAGAATTTTTCCTTTTCAAAAGGACAGATGGGAAATGAGATCAGGGACTTCCAGGCCCTTTGTAAGTAACGGGGCCTGGCTTCCTTTTCAGGCCGGTGGTTTGTAGATCATTATCAGGCTCATGTAAGTAGAAGAGGAAAAGACACAGAGGACAAATAAAAATCAGGATGTTATTTAAAGGGAAATGGATTAACCACATTTTTCTATACAATGCTGAGAACGTTCGAGGATTCTCCTGTATCTAAACATTTCTAACTGAAAATTTCTAGGATTGCCAATTATTAATCATCTTTCCTTGGTGTCCCTATTTTTCCTTTTAAACTCTCTTGTTAGGGAACAAGATAGTGATCCTAAACCATGAAACAGCAGCAGGCAGAACACGCGAGAAAGCACTCCTCACCCTGACTTCAGACGACTTTAAGGATGACAACAATTTCGCATCCATATAGCACAGGAATCCTGCAACCACATGCTCTGGTCTTTGTTTAATTGTGATAAATTATCCGTAACATAAAATTTACCATTTAAACTGTTTTTAAGTGTCCAGTTCAGTAGCATTAAGAACGTTTTCACTGCGGCGCAGCTGGCCCCACCATCCACCACAGAACTCTCTTCATCCTGCCAAACCGAAACTCGGTACCCATTAAACAGCGAGTCCCCCTTCCCCAGCCCCCCCACAACCACCACTCTACTTGCTGTCTCTACGAATGTGACTATTCTAACTACCTTGTGTAAGTGGAATCGTACAATATGTGTCCTATTTGATTGTTGTACTGAGAATAACGTCCTCAAGGTTCGTCCATATTGTAGTACATCAGAATTTCCTTCCATTTTTCAAAACTTTTTTAATGTTTACTTACTTTTTGAGAGAGAGAGAGAGTATGTGCGTATGCGCTCATGGGTGGGAGCGGGGAGGGAGAGAGAGAGAGACAGACAGACAGAATCCAAAGCAGGCTCCAGGCTCTGAGCTGTCAGCACAGAGCCTGACACAGGGCTCGAACTCACCAATGGCGACAGGATGACATGAGCCGAAGTTAAACGCTTACCCAACAGAGCCACCCAGGTGCCCCAGAATTTCCTTCCTTTATAAGGCTGAATAACAGTCCATTATCCATTCATCCATGGACGGATACTTGGGTTGTTTCCAGCTCTTGGCTGTTGGGATTAACGCTGCCATGAACATCGGTGTGCAAGTATCTCTAAGTCTCTGCTTCCGATTCTTTTGCAGACGTCTCTGGGAGTGAAATAGGATCCGCTCTTTCTATTTCTTCCACACAAATTCTACCCCTTGCTAGTTTACATCACACGCCAAAGACTAACTTTTGTGAAATGTAAGTGGTATCCATAAATGACATCCTTTTTATCGCTCATGACTACCTTTCCCATATCCTGTCACTTTACATAACTGTGCATACATTAGCATGCTATGTAACAAGCCAGGATACGAACAGTTCTCAAGCAAGCTGTAGATTCGGTGAAGAATCTTGCCGCCACCAGCATCAACAGGTAGGTAAAAGACTTCCAGCTGATGGGGAACCGTGACTGGAAGTCAATGGTGGGACCCACATCGGGTTCTGTGTGTCTGACAAAAAGAGGAGCAGTCCTGGGTGTTACTTGAGTCACGTGGAGATGGGTTATTTCTTCAGCAAAACTCAACTTACATTTCTTTTTTTTTAATGTTTATTTATTTTTGAGAGAGAGGGAGGGAGACAGTGTGTGAGTGGAGAAGGGGCAGAGAGAGAGGGAGACACAGAATCTGAAGCAGGTTCCAAGCTCTGAGCTATCAGCACGGAGCCCGATGTGGGGCTCGAACTCACAAACTGCAAGATCATGACCTGAGCTGAAGTCGGATGCCTAACCGACTGAGCCACCCGGGCGCCTAACTTACATTTCTTGATCTAAAACATCCTACCAATAAAGGTTATCACCTCTGTCTAATTGACTTTTCAAGTTTACCTACAATTTACCCAAGAAAAAGTAACTTCTCAGACTCTCACCAAGGAAACTTGGTAAGCCTACAAAACTTTAAGAACAATAGTTTCTACTGAACCAAATCACACTGATCTGGCAAAAAGGTTTACACACCTAGTCATGGCCCTTCCACGTGTGCTCAGTGGTATTCACATTCGCTTCACAGATCAAAGAAAACTACCAATGTCCGTAATAATTTTAGTGATTTTAAATGGAGCCAGAAGGACCCGACCTTAATACCCAGAGTGCAAAGATCACGTGGATGAGAGGCGGCTGGGAGGACTGAGATGCACACGCGGTGCCTGAGCCTTCACTGGGGCCTCGGCACAGGCGGTGACGCTTGAGCGCAAAAGGTATACGAAAGCGTGAGTGAAAAGCCAAGACAATGTACTTAGATATAAATGTATACAGTGTGGACAATAAGTATTAGAGGAATTAAGAAAATGGGGGGGAAAATCACTGTGGACTTGAACAGCTTCAGAGGGCATGAGATGTGAACTGGCCTCAAAAGTGTGAGAAGGTTCTAGAAGGATGGAAAAGCAAAGAAGATATTGGCAGCAAGGAGAACCATGAAGCCAAGGCAGAGACAGAACAGAACAGACTGTAAAGCACTGGGCTGATTCCGAAAAAAGGAGTACAGCCGGTGGTGAGGGATGTAATGGCCACACATTCTTGCCACTGTCCCTGGCAGGTAAAGCTCACAAATATTCTGAGGGCTGAGAACGCCATTTTTTCTTTTTAAAATCCACACTGACTCCATGTCTCTCCGGTTATCTTGTCTGTTTCTTTTAAACACTTTTCTCCCACCCTTCAGCAAGTATATTTAACAATGACAACAATAAAACATATATATATATATATATCTTCTCTACATAAGACTCATTTTCAGAGAACACAGGTATCCTTAGAAGCTGACCAATATCAACACGTGTCCTGCTCTAGAACTGTACAAATGTCTCACCACTTATAATCTATACTTATTGTTAACAAATTACCATTTTGTGCAAAGTTCTAGTATTTTAATAGTTAACTCATACTGTTTAACTAGCAAACATGGTATTGTAAATTAATCCCCAGCATGCATTTTGTTCACTCTTTGACCTACTTCCTAACCAACTTGCTATCTTTTTTCCATATGAAATACTTTCTCCTGATCTAATTGTTCCCTCTGCCTCTAATAATACAAGGATAATCCCTTGTATTATTCTATTCTACCTAAAAATGGAGGGACAGATAGAGGGGATCTGTGACATTCTAAGATATTTTGCTCAGTCAGCTAAGTAGACAGTTATTAACATCGCCAAGACAATCTATCAAGAAAGCACAGTGTAAATGATATTACCGAAATAGAATACAGGAATCTCCAGGATAATAAATAATAGTATCCAAATTTCAATGGAGCCCATCATAATTACTGTGGGATGAAAGCTGAAATCCAAGCTCCTTAATGTTTGGAAAAAACTTCCCCCAAACAGAAAATAACACTTGCTTACTCAATCTTGGCCAGTAAAATGTCAGTGAGTTCTTTGCCTTTTCTAGAATATTTATGCCTGGTATCTCTAGAGAAACAGTTGCAGGCAAAAGGGACAAAGGGGTTTTTCTCAAAGTTTCAATCATCTGATTCTACAACTGCTTGAACATACAAGTTCCTTGTCGCTGGGATAAAAGATGACACTAAATTAACTGTATCTTTTATTTTATTTAAATCCCAGTTAACATAAAGCATAATGTTGGTTTCAGGAGCAGAATTTAGTGGTTCATCACTTACGTACAACACCCAGGGCTGATCACAAGTGCCCTCCTTCATGCCCATCACCTGTCTACTCATCCCTCCCCCCACCCAACACCCCTCCAGCAACCCTCACTTTGTTCTCTGTATTGAAGATAAATTAACTGTATCTTGTTTCTTTGGTTTATTTGCTTCTTAAATAATCTTACCTCAGCGGCAAATACAACTTTGCATTCTAGGTTGCAAACATTCGGAATAACTTTGTTACTCACAGGAAGAAGAATACACACTTCATGCTCAGAGAATCTTGAGATAACCTTTAGCTTCCTCAGAGCACACTACAGGAAAAATATGTCAACATGAAGTATAATTTGTAATCATCTGACTTAACTTCTCATGCTAATAAATTTATTGCCAAGATCACAGGCGAAAGACATCGCTCTGAGGTTTCCATTTATTTGTGCTCTCTGAATGGTCTACTCACGCAAGGAGGCTTTCAAAGCATCGTATTTTTAGGCATGATCTGAAGCCATTTATCACTGGAGGACACTCTGGCAGCAGCATCATACTAAGATCACTGCCACTTCCATGGCCTTCCTTGTTTTTCAGGAAGGAATGAAAGAATGATCATTTTCTTCACGTGTATCTTTAGCAAGTTAAGAAAAAAGTGAACACTTGTGAGAATTCCCATCTTTCTTATAAACCAGAGTCTGTCAAATTTGGTGGAAGAAAAAACTTCGAGGAATATAATTTAACAATGGTTATTAACATGGAAGTTTTTAAAGACAACGTATGAGGCACCTGGGTGGCTCAGTCGGTTAAGCATCCGACTTCGGCTCAGGTCATGATCTCGTGGTTTGTGGGTTTGAGCCCTGCGTCAGGCTCTATGCTGAAAGCTCAGAGCCCGGAGCCTGCTTCGGATTCTGTGTCTCCGTCTCTCTCTACCCCTCCCCCGCACATGCTCTGTCTCTCTCTTTCTCAAAAATAAATAAACATTACAAAAATTTCTTTAAAAAAATAAAAAAATAATAATAAAGACAACGTAGTAGGCACAGAACTATGTGTGGTGGGTTATGTTCTGGGGAATAGGATTAGACAGAAAGTGGGGGGGAGGCTTTTAATCGTCAAGTATTTCAGTAGCACCTGTTCTGTTTTGATTTACAAGTACACAGTACTGTTTAAATTAAACAATAAAGAATCATTGAAGCTTTAAAATAAATAAAGCAGCTCAAGTCACAGAAGACAGGGCTGGGGTGGTAACAGCACTGGGTAGAGAAGCATCGAGGCAGAAAAGGAGGAAATACCAAGATGAGGTCCTAGGAGAGCAAGGGAAGTCACCAGAACCTCCAAACAGGCTGAGGTGATTCCAGGTTGCCAGGCATCTAACACTATTCTTGCTCCTCACTGTCCTCAAAGCTCCCGTGGGCCCCTCAGTCACAGGCCTTTTGCAATCTCAAAGACTTCAAGGAACAATCTAGAGAGCCACTCATGGAAGGAGCTGTGCCAGGTCCTCTGCCGGCAGCTGCTGGGATCCAAGAACTACACCGCCAGAGAGGCGGACGTCAGGACCCTCCTGGCTACCCCCAGCCCTTCTCTGGGAGCCCACACACAGTTCAGGGCTCGCTCCCAGCAGTTTCCCAAAGTGCCGTTCTAAACGGACGTATGCCAAAACCCTCCTCTGCTCCCCAGCAAATCTCCTCCTTAAGGGCTAAGGCGCTTGGCAAAAACCTCAAATCTCCCTTCAAACAAAGCTCGGAAGGCATGGGAGGCATCTGTGTCCATTAAATCAGCCCAGAGAATAGCACTTGTATGCAAAATATAACACACAATCACACACACATATTTGTTTTCACATTTGCTGTATGCATATGTAAATATATACAATGCATATTCATATGTGTGTAGATATATGCAAAAATAACACCACTGAAAAAAAAATCAACCCATAAAGAAATGCCTGGAAAAATAGAATGACATAACTTTTCTCTCTTAAATAATACCTTCATCTTTAAAACTCCTAAATTAAATAACCAAACAATAAATCAGCAGGTAAAAAAGACCCGTTGGTCGGGATGGACCGCAGGGCTCTACTTGCAAGCTGTCTACCTGGAAGTCGTCGTACGGGAAGAGTAACATCTCCCTCAAACCGTCGTTCAGGATCTGTGTCTTCTTTTGGACAATGACATTTTCATAGTCGAGCGGTTCGATCAGCTTCGGCTTGGCCTGAAAGGTGAAAACATAAGCAACTGAAACATTCTGACAAATAAATGCAATTCCTTGAAATTAAAGAACTTTTTATGTTTTTGCACTTTCCAACTCTGCTTCAGCGTCCATTTTGCACTGTACTCTGGCACTGAGCAGAAGGAAGTGGCGATCAGCCGGTGGGGAAAGAAATGAGGGACTATGTCCTGACTATTTCCAAAGTTAGCCTTCTCAGTCAAAATCTCTATCTACTGCCAATCGTTGCCACGGTATTTACTGACCACTTACTACATGGAAGACACTAACTGGGCTAAGTCCGGGATAAAGATACATATTCAACTCTATCACGGTATGACAAGTGATAAAGCAGGCACGTACGCGCAAGCGTGCGCATGCACACACGCACACAGTATTCTCAGAAGTAACGAAGTCCATTATGTCAACAGTTACTTCAACATTTTTTTAAACTATTAATAAAAAATCACTTAACTACATAATCTCAACACATGGCATATATATTTAAGTGACAATAAATACACAGGAAATGTATTAAGGACATCTGGGATGTGGCATCACATTGGGGACTGTGACTGAGGCTGCTACATGTTCTCCGAATCAGTCTCCCTTCCGTCTAGATACAGCTGGACTACATTTCCAGGCCTCCCCATGGTTAGGCGTGGCCCTGTGTCTTCCAGCCAATGGCGCATGAGGGGAAGGGGTGTGGCCACTGCCAAGCCTGGGCCATAAAAGCTCTCTGCTAGAGACTGAATGTTGGGTCCTTCCAAAATTCGCATCTTGAAACCTAATCCCCAGTGTGATGGTTTTAGGAAGTGGGACCTTTGGGAGGCAATTAAGTCATGAGTAGAGGCCTCATGAATTTCAATTAATAATCTTCTAAGAGACCCCAGAGAGCCCCCTTCTGCCACATGAGGACACAGTGAGGGGAAAGCAGCCTATGAACCAAGAAGTGGGTTCTCTCCAGACACCAAGTCTGCTTGTGCCTTGACTGTAGACTTCCCAGCCTCTAGAACTGTGAGAAATAAATACATTGCTTAAGCCACCCACTCCGTTATATTCTGTCCCAGCTGCTCTAAGTGACTGAGATAGCCTCCCTCCCTTCTCCCCTCTGCCATCAGAATCCACCGGCTTCAGCAAAAGACTCAGGAGGCCTGAAGACAGGATAAAGCCCCAAGACAGAAGGAATCTGGATCCTGAATCACCCAGCAAAAAGCTGTCTGCTTAAAACAGGTGCTGAAACACCCTGTGAGCAAGGAGTGAAGCACCTACTGTGTTAAGCCACTGGATTCTAGAGTTGTTTAAAGAGGCAGTCAGCTTGCTCTACCTAACATACACATAAATGCTCACATTTAACCTCAATTACTCGATTTAAGTGGACACTACGAAGATGTTCTGACATGCTAATAAAAAATGCAATGACCAAAAAGGGCACGGTTATTATAATTAAGCAAAATATACATTTATGGGCAGAGACAAAAAATATACACAAAAATTAAAGATATCATAATGGAAGTGTAGATAATTTCTTCCTATAGGATATTTATAACGTTAAACTGCTTCTACATTCAAAAAATGGTTCAAAACACCAGACCGACACAAAGTATTTTTAAAGAACGAACTGCCACAGAAAATAATAAAAACACTCTCCAAAATATTTCTTAGATGTTTGTTTATTTGGAGAGAGAGTGTGCACATATGAGTGGGGGGAGGGGAAGAGAGAGAAGGAGAGAGAGAGTCCCAAGCAGACTCCAAGCTGTCAGTGCAGAGCCCCATGCAGGGCTAGATCTCACAAACCATGAGATCATGGCCTGAGCCAAAATCAAGAGTCAGACGCTTAATCTACTGAGCCACCTAGGTGCCCCATCTGAAATATTTTTAATTCAATTTAAATAATGTGCTCCTTTATTTCAGTTTGTCACACTGTACAAAGCAATCAGTTTGTAAGTGCTTGTTGGATAAGAGTCACCATTAGTAACATTTTCCTTGGGAACCAGGACTATATTCCAAATAAAACCTCGGGGCACCTGGGTGGCTCAATAGGTTAAGCATCCGACCCTTGACTTTGGCTCAGGTCATGATCTCATGGTTTGTGAGTTGAAGCCTCTCGTCGGGCTTGCTGCTGTCAGCTCAGAGCCCACTTGGGATCCTCTGTCCCCCTCTCTGCCCTGCTCGTGCTCTCTCTCTCAAAAATGAATAAACATCAAAATATAAAAACAAAAACAAAGATGCTCATAGCTTTACACGGTGGTTCTGGATTCTGACAGTTACACCTCCATTACAAAGAGGTCCGATGGAGAGATTCTGCGGGATGGGAAAGACTGTATTCTCCCCTCTCCAGACGGTGTCCAGCACATGAACATGACCCGGTACGCTTAGAGGGGGTGACCTGGTCCCTACGCCAGCCCTGGGCCCCTCCAAAGGCACTAGTGGGTGTGTTCCCTTCCCGCCCCTTCCAACATGGGCCAGAAGCACACTCCCTCCAGGCCACGAGGCAAGGTCAGCGTGCTTGTCACAAAACAGGGCCCCACGTGAGCCCTTGTCAGAGAGGGTGCTGGAGGGACCTGCTGAGAAAGGGGTTTTTCTTAGCCTGTGATGTTTTGGAGGTTTCTGCCTTGCTCCCGTGGCACACATCCCCAGGTAGAACTACTCTTGTGTTCTTAGAGCAGGGGTTGGCAAACTTTTTCTGCAAAGAGCCAGAGAGTAAATACTTTAGGCTTTGTCAGCTTTAGGGTTTCTGTCATCACAACTAATCTCTGATACTGTGGTGCAAAAAGGAGCCACAGACAATAACTGAACAAATGGGCACAGCAGCATTAAAACCACATAGAAACAGGCAACAGCCAGACCTGGCCCAAGAGCCATCGTTTCCTGAGTTACACTCTAGAGCTACCTTTACCTCCTAGCAGTCAGTCCCCTTTCCCCAACTTAATAATTCTTTATATTAATTTTCTGTTTTCAATTAACTGATAATGTTGCCTCTCTCTGGGCTGATACACACAATAGGTTTACATGTTCTTAAATGTATTTAATGATTATTTCTCGCCAATTTGACTAACCTTCGATTGTTTAAAAGGTTTAATAAATGAAAACTAAAAATATTCATAGGTCAGTTCTGCCTGCTTATGGTATGTTTTTGTTAATCAGGTGGAGTACTGTGTTCCTCTGACCGTCTCTTGGAAGTAGGTAATGACTTGGGGTAGTGTTATGGCTGTTACGATTACCTTGCTTTTGTGTGCCACTGTGCAACCTGGATGATCACACTTAATCCACTGCGAAATTAATTAAACATGGTGGCCCTGTGACTGAGGTAGCTGTACCGCCCTGGTGGCCTATGAAAGCAAGTCACATTCTAAGCCTGTGAATGCCTCAAAGTTACGAAATCAAAATGCTAAAGACAACCAATCAGAGACAGCCAATTAGGCTTTAGGCTGCAGCCAATCAAGTAATTTCCTCTCTTTGCTTCCGCGCTTTCTCTACACACGTCTCTCCAAGCTTCCACGCTCCTAACAATTCCTGACAACTTCTGTTTGGTGTCGCCCGATTCAAAATGATTTTTCCCCAAATTCTACAAATGTTTAATACGCCTCAGTTGTTTTTGTTTGTTTGTTTACTCATTTTTGAGAGAGAAACAGAGTGTGAGTGGGGGAGGGGCAGAGAGAGGGAGACACAGAATCCAAAGCAGGGTCCAGGCTCCAGGTTCCAAGCTGTCAGCACAGAGCCCGACTCGGGGCTCGAACCCACAGATGGCAAGATCATGACCTGAGCTGAAGTTGGACGCTTAACCAACAGAGCCACCCAGATGCCCCAATACACCTCGGTTTATTTTTTTAACGTATCTGAGTGCCATTGGAAGGTAGGCATGGAAATATTCCATTTTACTTAGGCTGCAAACTGAAGGTCGCAAGTTGAGCTAAGTGCCGGAAATGCGCCAGGTAACTCTCAGACAGGAGGAGAACACAGCCTCTGTCACGCGGAACTGTTTCTTCTCCAGGATGCCCCATGAGGCATCTGATGCCCACCAATGCTCGACCACAGCAGATGTGTGCCGAGTTTCTAAGCCAACGCTTCTCTCAAAGAATGAAGATACACGGAACAGGAAAGCCCACGGGGTTGATTTCAACGATAAGGAAGTGTCATGGAAGAATGACATGTCTTCTTTGGTCTCAAGGACTGTGACGATCTGAAACAGGGACAGACCCGTGGATCGCTCACTGAAACGCCTCCTACAGACGTGACCGGGCAGCGGTCTCCAGCAGCTGCAGGGAGCGCTTTCCAGGGCAGAGCCACTGACCCCAAGGAAAAGGAGTCAACCGAGAGTGACTCATCTGCTATCTCAGAACAAGGCAAAAGCTCTTGCTTCAAATACAGATAGCTGGCACCATGCCTCCCTTCTACGCGTGGTCCTCAGGAGGAGAAAGGATGAGAACGGAGAATGGCGAGGGAACAGGAAAAGAGACGAGGAGGGGGTGGGGGAGGAAGAGACAAAAGGGATGGACCTCCGGGGTGAGGCAGGCGGAGCCGCAGGAGCGGAGAAAATAAAGGAGAAGGATAAAGACAGAAGCAGCAGAAAAAGATACAAACAGAAAAGACAGGAGAGAGAGGACTGGTGACTTGCGGCAGGCCCGTGGGAAGTCACACCTCTGTGTCCACTTACAGCATAATTGACTATTTTCTACTCTTCTTTAAACTCATGATTCACTGCTTACAGCTGTTCACTGTTCTTCAGCGCCACTCAGCTTTTCCAAGCAGTCACATGGGTGGGGGGACAGCCCACTAGGGTAGGAGGCTGGGCTGCAGCATCGCTGGGCACAGGAACGTCACACTAACAGCAAAATGAAATTAGCTGATTACCAGACTGCCGCTACCTCACTCCCGGTTTAGCAGAGAGGTTTCACGTAGACCTGGCACGTGGCCTTGGCTTCAAAGGCGTCAACACACTTTAAGCTTAATCCTTCCCTTAGTGACACAGCTACAAGAGCCAAGTTGTTGATTTTCTACTGTCAAAAAGCAAGATTCTGGGCCCAGAATTACCCAAGTCAACCAATGGTCACGGATGGAGCAAAGATCTGAACTCCTTATCGACAACGCAGCTCTCCTATCCAGGCAACTGTGCGGGGTCTGGCCGGGTCTCTAACCCCAGGCCCAGTGCAGACGCCATGGGCTCTCCTTCTGACACAAGCCTGCTCCTCTCACTCACTCGCACCTCTGCACCCGTCACAGGCCTACAGCCCTGCAGGCTGCGGTTGACAAATGTTCAATTTTAGCAGAATCCTTCCTCTAAAAAAACAAATCTCACCTAGGCAAATTCGTGGGAGTGAAAGCAGAGGAGTTCTCACCCCAGGGCATTCAGTACTTGGCCTTGTACCCAGAGCACACCTCCCTCAACCCATCGAAGATAGCCTTGTCCTGCTCAGACAGCGGCATGCCCGGTTAGTGGCAGTCCCAGACTGCGGTTCATTCAGCCTGGGACTGAAATGACCTGTCAACAGCTTACCTCCTTGCCTGTTAGTGCCTTGGGACAGGCCTGGGTCTCCTTGTCTCCATACCCCTTAGCATCTAGCCCAGGATCCGGAGCCATACAGACTGCATGCTAACAAAGCTTAGCACCCCTCGCTTGCACCGACCCCTCTTCAGGCCCCATGGCGGTACAGAGTTCAGCTGTCGCTCAGCACCTTGGCTTACTAGGAACACCCACAGGACCCTGCCCACTGTGCAGGCCCACCCAATGTCCTGACTCGTGACACGCAGGTGCAGCAGGAGAGGCCGTGCTGCAATATAGGTGTATCGCAAGGTCCCAGAACTACTTGGGAGACAATTTGAAGTTAGTCGCCAAGAATGCCCCAAAATTATTCAGCTCATACATGAAAGAAACCAAACAGAGGGTTTTTTTTTTTTTCCAATCCTAAAAATTCACGTGACCTTGCCAAATGTTGTAAAGCTAGAGGAAAGGTTCCTAAACTATGATTAGTAAAACACAAGTGTTGACGAATGCTACGGGAAAGACGGAGTGATCTATGTGTGCAAAACGGAGTGATAAAACCAAACCATGAACATAGGAAGAGGAGGTAACAGTATGAAACCAAAAAAAAATGTAGGGAACAAAGTATCGCTGAGGAGATTTGTTGCTAAAAATGTGTCCTTGTGCTGTATTTCTCATGTTTATCAGGTAAGTTACCTTTTTGAAATTTATACTTTGTGATTTCTTTTCAAATTCTAAATAAATACTAACTTCCAGGCCACATTTTATAATTTTAATTTTGAATTCTTTGTTTAGACAAGGCCCCCCATATTCTTTTTTTTTTAATTTTTTAATGTTTATTTATTTTGAGAGAGAGAGAGAGAGAAAGAGAAAAAGGGGGGGAGGGAGTGAGCAAGCCAGGGAGGGGCTGAGAGAGGGAGAGAGAAATCCCAAGCAGGTTCCACACTGTCAGCACAGAGCCTGACACAGGGCTTGAACCCATGAACCATGAGATCATGACCTGAGCCGAAACCAAGAGTCAGACATTCAACTGACTGAGCTACCCAGGCACCCCAAGGCCCCCCCATATTCTAAGCTTCATCACTCACAGAACTTGGATCTGCTCTGATAGGGCTGAAGATAGCACACAGATGTGGATAAAATCGGAGGCAGTACAGCCCAGTGGTTAGAGAGCTGAGCTGCGCAGTTGCATGGGGCCGTTATCAGGCTCCATCGAGTGCGTGCATGTGAAAGGCTTGAAAGGGCTTGGCCAACTGTGAGCACATGATAAGTGTGGCTGTTGTCGGTACTGCCATTATCATCGTCATCATTACTATTAAATGTGTTGCTTGCCTGACAGTGATTTAAAAAAAAAAATCGGGGGGTGGGGGAGGGGAGTGGTGGATGTTCCACGTACATTCGGTTTTACCAATCTGTTTACAAAAACTTTCCTGTCCCCTCCAAGAACATATGAAATAAAACAGACAACAATGGCAGGGACATTCACAAAGAAAGAAAAACAAAAGGCTAAACAGAGGAAACTGTATAATAATAGAGATGACAGTGGAATTCAGGGACTGGGCCCAACATAAACACAAATAGATGCTTACATTAAAAACTGAGCTGAGCATTGATGAAGTCTGTGTCAGGCAGGACCGAAGAGAACAACAACGGTTGGGGGGTCAGGGTGTGCACAGGAGCACTTCAGAGCCACTATCACTGGGGCAGCCCCACAAGAACAGCGGCACTGAAGGTCCCAGAGAAGGCGGGAGGGGCAGGCACTTAGGCGGCACTTCAGGGGAGAAAAACCGAGGCCGACGCTACCAGGGAGTCTGGGAGGCCCAGGCCCGCAGACATTTTCATAACAGTGAACCAAAACTTTGGCTTCGTTGCCAAAAACCTCTCCACATATCTTGGCTTCCTTGCGGGAGATCCGCGGGCAGGACCTGAGGTTGGGATCATGTGATCAGGATGGTAGGAAGAGTGGGCTGCAACTTAAGGAACAATACGGGCACAGGTTAGTTCCTGACGCCAAGGCCCCACCAGTCCCCATCTGCGGGTGAGAGCCAGGGCAGCAGGATGAACCCCCCAGTGATCATGTGGCTGTCACAGGTGCCAAAAGGCATGATCCACAGTGCCCTCCTCATTAACCCCCCCTTCGAGGCTCTCCCACCTCGCTCCTTCCTCCTCTAGCATTTGTTGCCGTGGGTCTAGCTGCCCAACATCCATGCAAATTGAAATTTCAGATCCGCAGGCAAACAGAAGCTAGGGAATCTTCCCAGTGCCAGGAAAATGAGATTCCTCTGGAATCCAGCATCGCTGGAGAGCACAGGGCCTACGAATGAGTTTAGTTTTGGCCAAACGTGTATGAAGCCTCGAAAACCATGGGAAGGGCTAAGCAGGAAGGCTTACTGATTTCATTGCTTTTCTCTCTGACATGATAGCTTCCTGCGAACTTTCTAGTCACTTCTTGACTTTGTGTCTCTGTTAATCAAATGTTAACACAGCCTGAAACCCCGAATACCACTTCTTGAAATAGCAAACTAAGGAAACAGCAACTCTTGGAGCATTCTATTTTAAGAAACGAGAAATTCATTGTTTCTGCTTATAAAGAATTTAAAACTTCCTTGATTTATCTGCATGGCTATAAAAGCCGCTTGATCGGCCGAGATAAAAATTCTTCACCGAACTTAGTCCATTTCAAAATGGTGCATTTCTCAACGTTGCCAATAGGCCCCCAACACTGCTGCTGCAGGCAGTGGCGGGGGGGGGGGGGGACAGTGCAGTTTGTAATAAGACGGAAGGGGCTTCTGAAGCCAGAAGTTAACCAGTGTGGCCCGGCGAGACCTCCCGCGCTCCTGTCCTGAACACGACTCTCACTACATACACACTCCCGCCAGGGATCACACGAAGTGGTTAAATTTGAAGGAAGAATCCTCATTTTCCTATAATTAGAGTGGGCACAGGAAATTAGCAGCAGCTCCCTTCCTCACATGCAAATGTTATTAGCGGTTATAGGTTCCTTCGCTCCGCAGACTTTCACTGATCCTGTCCATATGCCCTGTGCCAGGGTCTTCAGGACACCAAGAGCGCAGGGATGCCGCCCCCACCCCAGAAAGCTCACAATCCAGAGAGGAGACGGACGTGTGAACGACAAGAGCAGAATGACTGACGGCAACGGGAACCTAGGAATGGCGTCTGACCTCCCGGAATGAACCTGCTCCCCGATAGTTACAATATCAGCTCCACAGAGGCAAAGATTTCCATTGTATATGCTGATCTTCCCAACGTCTACAGCAGGACCTGGCATGAGGCAGGCACCCAATAAACGCGTGCTGGAGGAGTGAGGGTACCTGACGACGTGGGGGACTTCTTAGAGGAGGCTATCAGAGTCAAGTCTAGGAGAGGAACGAGTCGGCCGGGGTTCAGGGAGAACTGGGGATTCCTTGCAGAGAAAATGGAGATACCGATGCTCCCGAACGGAAGGAACCACATTTTGTGGGGCCTGGAATTTGCATATTTGGAGGAGCAAGGGGTTAAAAAACTACAACATTAGGAATATAAAGTTGCAGGAGGGCCTCCTAAGGCCTCGGAATGATCTTGAAACTGAGGCTTCCTTAGCTCCAGGATAAATCCTCCTCTGGGCACAGCGAGTGAGTTCTGGAAGCAGCCAACAATTTGGGATACCCGGGGCAGAATTGCGCAAAGGGGCCATGGTGGCAGGTCGAGGGCCTGGGGCACCAGTCCCTAGCGGTGCTACAGCATCACTGGAAACCTCCATTTATGAGAACTCCTTTCTGAAAGGGTACGCCGTGTGGCTGCACCCGGAGGTGAGTGCTGGGACTCTGCAATGGACGCCCTCAGAAACCGGGCATGCTTAACTGTAGACGCCCAGTTTCTCTGAATAAGTGGGCAATGCTGGAGTCGGAGCAGAACGGCCCTGCACGGCCATCCCCGCCCCACCTCTGCCCCGAGCGGCCCTCAGTCTCTCACCTGAAATAGGACACAATTTGCATGACGTCTGTTTGAGGCGGAACCAGCGACTGGCTCGCCTGAGGTGGCCACACGTCTCTGAGCCGCCCCTGGACTCCAGCCTGCACTGGAAGAGGAGGCCACAGTGGCAGGTGGGCCACACAGAGAAGGGCCCTAAGGAAGGACACTGGTGCACGAGGAAGGGGGCTGAGCGGGCACAGAACCAGGTCCCAAACCATCCTCCGGCCCTGGAAAGCGACCTCCCATGGCGTTGTCGTAGACATGCTCTTCCTTCCCTCAACCCAGGACATTCAAACTTAGAGGAGATCATGACAATCCAAATACGGTCACGCTCCCCTTCAGTAATCGTGTTCTCCCCCGGATTGTTCGTCGGGCCGTGCAGGAGCGATGGGCTCAGCAGCGGTTTGGAAGCACGAGCTCGTTTAAAAGGAGCAGGAAGTTCGGTAGCATCAGACCCACAAGGTGCAAACCTCAAACCCGAGAATAACTGGTCTAGCCTTGTCGCCTTACAGGCAGGGAGACCCGGAAGTGTGGGGGTTCCGTGACTGTCCTGGGGCCCAGGAGTTGCTGGCGACGCTGGGCCCAGATCCCTGGTCTCCTGACCCCTGGTCCACGCTTTCCCCTTGGCCTCTACCTTCTGATTTTTTGCACTTTCACTAACAACATACACAAGCACAGGATATAAAAAACTGGAGGAGAAAGAGGATCTTATCTTAGGGGACTGAGAAGCGAGCTCAAACCCGAGCATTCCCACACGGTTAGTTAACTGGTAAATGTTTAGAAGAATACATCACGGACACCAAAGTCGCAGACATCTAAATATATCTCTCACCCTGAAGTGTGGTGTCATCCTCGGAACAGACTTACAGCAAGAATGACACACTTGTGAATACAGTTTTCTTATATTATAAACACTGATAAGATGCTGAGTTCCCTTTTTATAAGGCACTAAAAAAAGCACTCAAACGAGGGACATTGTCACTGAATGAAGATTTCATTTAATTAGGCCTGTCAGCATTAGCAAAACTTGGACACTCACCATCAGTCTGATGGAAGTAAAAGGGTCTGGCTTTTGTATTTATCAGGTTTATAAATAACTGTGGTTTTCCAAAAATTATTATCCTATTACTAAAATAAACAGAATTAAAAGACTCTGTGAAAACTGTCAAATCAGTAACATCTAGAAAATGGGATAAGAGAAACATAATGATGCAAATTGAGGTAATAAAGATAATAGCAATTAATGAAGACCCACAGAGCTGCCTGCACTCAGTCAGCTGTGCTCAGTGGGGTGTGCGGAGAATGCTAATGAAGGATGGGCTAGACGCGGATGGCAGGGACGCCTCGGTGCCCAGTGCTTGCCAGGCACCCAAGAGGAGAGCTGAGTGGCACTGGGATCTGTCCCTGCTAAGAGAGTACCTAGGGCCTTCTACCCTGACACGGAACATGGGCTAAGACAGGCAGAGAAGAGTGTACAGAGAAGAGAGACCGACAGCCGGCGGCGGGGGGGGGGGGGGGGGGGGGGGGGGGCAGCATGTGTCTCTCACACACACATCAGTCTCAGCCACCAATTCTGCCTGCCATTTTTGCACAAGTTAAAAGCAGTAACGAAATCAAAAAAGAAAAAGAGGCACCATGGTAAGTGTATAAATAATTCTATCCGAAACCTGAACTACAGAGTCTTTTCCAGCCAGTAATTTTTCTCCTTTCTAGCATTTTGCTTGAAATTCTTAATACTTGCTATGTCAATAAAAGCCATGTTTGGAACTCTGAAATGAACAGGTCAAGTAAGTAAGCTAAAAGGCTCTAAAGGCCCAATGTAGTCAGATTTCAAAACAACCTTAAGCTACGTATCTGACGATATTGGGAGCAGAGGATGGAACATCTGTAACAGGTACTTGGCTCTCAGAAGAGTTTCTGCAGACCTCGTCACCAGAAAGGCTGTTCAGAGACCAGCTGAAGACAGGTGTGGCGAGTTAAGATTAAAATCCACTGGGGGAGGTGGTGCCAGGCAGGTGGGCGTGCATTCTGGCAATCCAATAGTTCTCAAGGCGAGTCCCAGACCAGCAGCTTCCGCGACATCTAGAACTCACTTGAAATGCAAATTCCCCTCAAATGTCCTGAACCAGAAATTTTGGGGGTGAAGCCCAGCAGTCTGGGTTTTAACAAAGCCTCCAGGTGATTCTGATACTCCTCCAAGTTTGAGAAACCCTCTACTAGTTCGCTTTTGTGTACGTTTGAGAATTTCATATTAAAAAGTATTTTCAGGGCGCCTGGGTGGCTCAGTGGGTTAAGTGTCTGACTCTTGATTTCAGCTCAGATCGTGATCTAACGGTTCGTAAGATCAAGCCCCATGCCGGGCTCTGGGCTGACAGATTGGGGCCTCCTTGGGGTTCTCTCTCTCCCTCTCTCTCTCTCTGCCTCTCCGCCGCTTGGGCACTTGTGAGCGCACACACACACATGCTGTCTCTTTCTCTCTCTCTCAAAATAAATAAATAAACAAACATCAAACAAAAAGTATTCTCAAGAAATCCTAGCTCCGCCGCTTACTGGCTACGTGGCCTTGGGGCAGGTTACTAAATCTCCATTTACAATGGAAAATGGGAAAGTAACAAGTTCTCTACCATCATCACAGGGTTACTAAAGGGTTTCAACATACAGCGCCTGTCCGGAGCAGGAACAAAATGGTGGTCACGGGGAATCATACGAAGCTGTGTCATTCGCACACAAGAGGATTTCAGTGCCTGCAACATAGGCGTGTCCTTATCTCACGAAACCTCCTCCCAAATCCTACATATTGTCACCATTTCACAGATGAGGAAACTGAAGCTCAGAACGAGGAAACTTTAGCTACATAAACTAGTGAAGGTCGCACAGATGGTGACCTTGGGTCTCCTGGCTCCAAGCCCAGGACCCTTCTCATGACCCACCTGCAATAAGCAGGACGGAATGTCAGAGTTCTAGAACAGGAAATGCTTTCCCAATGTCTCCATTTCCCTTTGTACGGGGCTGCACAGCACCACTCCCCCCGGGGATGCCTCAGCCACCACACCTCCCGGGAGGCGCACGCCTGAGGCTCTCTGCCCATCTCTGACATCTAGAAACGTTAAGTCGCATCAAACCCCCAGGCTCCATGATCTCACCAAGGCAGAGATACAATTCAGAGATACAAGGCAGAGAAAGAGTCCTTTATGGGAAAGATACTCATTTCCAGTCTGAGAATATTAAAAATCACAGTACAAAATACTAAATCTTCCTGAAGAACCAGGTTTGAGTGCTGGGACATATATTAATGTCATTAGGTGGTACGCAATATACTTTATCAATAAAGAGTTCAAGAATTATCTTTATAAGGAAAGCCCAACTTTATACTTAAATCATGCATTTTTCCTCCACAGATTCATAAATATGGTATCCCATCCAATGACTCACCCCCCTCAAATGACAACTTTCTGGTTTGAAAGGTATAAGCTATGGAATACAGAAGTCTATAGACCTGGGGGCGCCTGGGTGGCTCAGTTGGATAAGCGTCCAACTTCGGCTCAGGTCACAATCTCACGGTTCATGGGTTCAAGCCCCATGTCAGGCTCTATGCTGACAGCTCAGAGCCTGGATCCTACTTCTGAGTCTACGTATCCCTCTCTCTTTCTCTCTGTTCCTCTCCCGCGCGTACTGTCTCTCTGCCTCTCAAAAATAAACATTAAAAAAAAAAAGGAAGTCTATAGACCTGCACTGTTCAATACAGTAGTCGCTAGCCACATCCAGCCATTCTGAATTCAGAAATGCTATAGGCATAAAATTTCAAAGATTTAGAATAAAAGAATGTGCAATGCCTTGGTATTTCTATAAGGATCAAATGTTAAAATGATAATATTTTCACGATAATGAGTTATAATTACACTATTAAAATTAATTACGCCTATTTCTTTTTATATTAATTTGGCTACCAAAAAATTTTTTAATTACACATGTGCCTCATACTGTATTTCTATTAAACAGTACTATTATAGACTGTAGGAAACTTTAATAAACAGGTAATTATTTTTTTAATGTTTGTTTTTGAGAGACAGAGAGAGACAGAACGTGAGCAGGGGAGGGGCAGAGAGAGATGGGGACACAGAATCCAAAGCAGGCTCCAGGCTCCGAGCTGTCAGCACAGAGCCCGAGACGCAGGGCTCGCACCCACGAGCTGTGAGATCATGACCTGAGCCGAAGTCAGACATCTAACCAACTGAGCCACCCAGGTGCCCCATAATATACAGGTAATTTTTAAAACTTCAAGGCAAAACAAAAGACAAAGCACTTTCTGAAACTGTTACTTGGTGGGGACAAGACAAATTTGGGAAAAACTACCATACCGCACTGGAGACACAACAGTCAGGCCTGCTCCTGGTTAATAAAGGAGACGACCGGCATTGTTCAGCGCTAACAGCCTCCACCCCCCTTACGTTTCTCCCCCAGGAAGAGGCGTCTTCCTTGCCTTACATCTTACGGGGGCCCCACTACCTTTCCCACATAAAGTCGATTTACTGGATCCTGGTGATAAGGTCACACGATGATTTTCTTCCAGCTGCACTACACCCCAGCGAAGGTGAGGCGTCAGTGTCAGGAACGGCTGGCGGGAAGGAGTGGCATTCATCACAGAAAAGGGTGCTGGCTCAGAGGAAGACAGAAAGCGGTTTTGACTTTGTTCACCCAAGTTTGCCCGTCTGTCCTCAAGTAAGTACTCACATAAAGTGTCAGCTAACAGTTTAGATAAAAAATAACAGAAGCACAGGAGAGTCTCAGGGCATAATACCCGCCGCACATTTAGTCAAGCAAGTTCCTCTAGACTCGTCCCTTTTTACTTGTGGAAATTCAACTCATTTGGATATTGGGGGCTAAGCCTTTGAAGGGGGGTGAGGGGCTGGGAGACTGAGGAAGAATCCTCAGATCCAGTCTCCTGAAGGGCCGTTTCTGCAACCCACTCTTCGCTAATACACTCCCCAAAGGATGAGCGGGACCAAGCCAAAAAAGAAAAAAGGAGGGGGTGGGGGCATTGATACTACGTCAGAGATGGAATACGAAGAGAGCAAAGCCACTCATGGTTGCCGCCGGGGCCCAGAGCCTCCCATGAGGAGGGAGGCTGGAATAAAAGCCTGAGCTACAGCACAGCGAAGCTGTATGATAATTAAACGCTCCAGAATAACAAGGCCACAATGGGCCGCAGGTGCACATGGCCTGTGGGGGAATGTGCGGAGGTGGTTTCAGAAGGCTTCTTGGAGGAGCTGGCTCGGGAGGCGGGACTCGAAGGGCACACAGGGACGGGCTGGCAGTGAAGCGTGCCAGGCGTAAAAGCGCCCTCGATGAAAGAACAGAGAGCCCCGTCAGGAGGCATTTTGGAAGGTGCAGAAGAGGAGGCCAGCAAGCAAGCTCGGGGCTGGCCTCCAAGGATCAAATAGGCCTTGTTTTGCCTTCTCTGCAAAGGAAAGTTAGAGAAGTTTATCCGTGTTTTGGAAAGAGCAGTCGGCAGCACGTCGAAGCACGGCTCCGAGCACGGGAAGACTGAACGTGGGAAGCTGACCGGGGCACCGCTGGGGACGAGCGGTCTGGAGGGCAGTCGCTGCGACTATCTCCACCTGATAGAAACGCAATCTTGGCTTCGAAGCGTCAAGTAGGTTTAAACAACACAGGACCCAGGTCTCATGACTGAGTTCAGGGCTCTCTGCACCAGTCCCTTCTGCTTCTCCCTTGGGAGGGACCATTCTCCACCGCGGGGAGATCCCGGGACAGAACTGGGGCCCAGCTCCTCGCACAGAACCCAGCAAACCCCTCGGACACCCGCTGGACAGTGAGCACTAAAAACTTCTACAGCCTCGAAATGTTACTCTCAGAGACACGTGGGACTAGCCGTATCACATTACAGAGAGATTTCAGAACTATAATTTCCGAGCTTTCTGGGTTCTAAAATTATACTCGCAGTGCTATGTCATCTGTAGGCCCGTCAGGCCTCTGTGACTCTGCTGCATAGTTCTCCCTGCTAACAGCGCCGGCTCCGCGGCCGCGTCTCTCTCATTCCATTTCACTCGCCTCACTCATCACATTGTGAACCAATCCAATATCCCGTTTTGCTGCTCCTGTAACTCACGGTCCAACCGGATCTCAGTAAACTAAACACAGAACCTGAAACTAAAACTCCAGGGTCTTGACCTGACACCATCATAGGTTTTTCTGAGATCAAAGCTGATAACCCAGAAGCCTGGAGCTCTAGCCCCAGACGAGAACTGAGACTATCTGCTACATGCTTCTCATTCTACAGGGGAGGAAACTATGAAAGCCGGGGCTGGGGCTGGGGCTGGGGCAGGGGATGGGGAGGGAAGCGTGATGATCGGCAGGGAAAATACGTCTCTGGCCTCCAGAGTGCTTTCTGTTGGGCCACCCAAGCCACCTGCTACCTGTGACCTGGTCTGGCTGCCTTGTGTATAGCCATTACCTGTCGGAGAACACACAGGGAAAAGAGCAGCCTCCTCTAAACACTACGGGGACCCCAGGGCCCATTTTACGGGTCAGGGAATAAGCATTTCAGGGTTACGCAGGATCATGCTGCAAATTAATAAAAAAGAAATCTCGGGAAGAAAATAAGACATCTCCAGACTCTTAGGTATTCCACTAATCGATACTCCCATATAACTTTCTGGGAAGGTGATAAAAATGTGGCACCCAAAACAAGAGGGACTCCCAATACCTATTAATCCTATTTCGTTCATGTTTCCAGGTCCTTCGGGCACAGCTGTCCTTCTCTTCATCTGTGCTACTCAACCACTGTTGTTCTGTCACTTGTAAGTTCGTATTTCCCTAAAGATTTTTAAATTTATGAAGGGCGAGGGTTTTTGAACCTTTCTTTTTCATCTTTATATATAAAGGCTAAGCCTAAGTCAGCATGTTCGTTTCTGTTAATGATTGTATGGAAGTGTCCAGGTGTGGCTTTTGAAAATCCTGACAGAAAGCCGAAAAGTCCCTGCCTCTGCCACTTAGTAAAGACTTAACTTTTACCAAGTTACCTAACCTCTCCGTCTGTGTTCCGTGTCCCCATGTGTAAAACACAAAACAAAACAAAACAAACCACCTAGAATCGTGAGAATTGAAATCACCTGTTTAACAGGCATAAAACAGTGCCTGGCACAGAGCAAGGCGCTATATAAATATTTTTATTACTCCAAAAAACAAAACAAAGCAATTGGCATTGCCTTGTCACAAAAACCAGTGATCGGCCGCTCCACCCCCATGTTGACGAACGAGAGAGACGTGGGGTGGGTTTTCGTGTTCTAGGTAAACGAGAGTCTCAGAAAGTAAGAGTGGCTGTGCTGTCGTGGGTAGTGACACTGTTGTAGAAGCCCCTCCTCCGTGACCGTTTGCCATGCCTGCAAGGTTAGTCAGTCCACCCCCGCCCCTTCTCAGCGTGCACTCCGCAAAGTCTCCTTCTACTGACGGCACCGCAAAATATGTGTGCGTCTTCAGGGGCCTCATTCGTGCAAACTGTTCACCTGAACGGTCAGGGGTCCCTACGCCTTCTGTAAAGTGGGGCTAGGCCTGCTTTAGATGCTAAAAGTCCAAGGACATGCCCTTCCTAGAGCTGATGATTGAAGTGTCATCGGCCTCAGTGGAAAAGGATGGGGGAGATTAGCACTCGCTGCGCCTCACACACACCACGCGAAAGCCCTGCACAGCCAGACCTCGCTGCTCGGCGAGAGAAAGGGTGTCGGTGAGTGTAAGTCAGGCACATCTCATGCTTGTAAACGTGGGCTGAATGGAAAAATGAATAAACAGGAGAAAACCAACAAGCTTCGTGAAGGCTCGTGGCTCTGAATAAGTGAACGTTCCTGGTTTCGTTGCCTGGGAAACCTCACTACAGAAAGTGTACAGGAACTTCCTTCCTTCACCACTCATATTTTAAAAATGAAAAAACTACTTATTAAGTATCGCCAATGTAATTAACATCATTAGTTATTTCTAAAGATGTCTACAGGGCTGAAGGGCTTTATAAGCACAATTTAACTAACTCAGTTACAGCCACCTGAAGTTTTATAGGATCTATACAACAACACGATCGTGGCCCAGCACCTTAGACTTCAGGGTCTGTGTCTTAATTCACTCCTTTGGCTATTTCTAGAGTAAAGACAACTTCAGGGAGAGAGAAGGTTTTCCCAGGCAATACACCTACTCATCCAGCCAGAAGCCCGGCCTCCTGCCCTCCCTGCTTCTGGTGCAGTCATTTAGCTAATCATGTGCTCATTCAAATATCAAAAGTGAGAAGTCAGGCTCAGTTTTGAACACTTGAAGAACCCAGAAAAAATAGCAAAGAGAAAAGGTGTCTCTAAAAAAAAAGAAACCTTTCAAAAAATACCTAACGAGTATGGCTAACACATGAGAATTCAGCTCTTCTTTCTCTTCGCATCCTTCAGCCTCCCCAGATCCCCAAATAAGACCTGTGCTGCAGTCCTCCGATGCCTCTCGAAAGAACCCAGCGAAAGGGCACCACGAACGGTATGCCCCGGCCACTTCTGACTCTGATGCCACATCCTGTTCCTCTAAATTGCTGAGCAGTAACAATTAGAATAAATTAGTTCCAGGAATTTAGAGTTGGGAGGGAGGGGGCAAAAATAGGTATTCAAATGTAAGCAGGGTAACTAACCTGTTGACGTCAAGAACATCCTGATTGTTCCCGTTAGTCATTCACAGCCCACAAAGTCAGTTTTCAAAGCGGTTGGCAGTGAGCCTGCACAGGAGTGGAGAAGTTTCACCATGCACTTCCCCGCTCACTGTCCAAATGAGGGGACAAGGCCCACTTACGAAGGTGTCTGGAAGTTGAACCTTGCAGCCTCTGAAACTTCAGAATGTCCAGACACATACTTCTCTAAGAAGCACTGGCTCTACCTAGCACTGAACCAGCAGCGACACTGCAAAGGGAGACCTTAACATGCTAAGGGAGACCTTAACAGCTACCCTGGCAGAGGAGAAAGAAACATTATTGCCAAAGAAAAGCGGCACGAGGAGACTTCGGGTAGAAGTTTTACAGAGCAAACAATGACTTGTGTAAGTGCTTTAAGACATACTTACAGTTACTAGTAAGAGCACTGTTAGTGCACTGTTATCCACAGCCCGCCAAGTCATTTTTCAATGATTGTACATTGTACTAATTGCAAAGAATTGGAAACAAATAACCATCAAATTACTATACTGCTATAGAACTATAGTATAGCCATTAATAATGACAAAAATCTATAGATGGTGTTTTTGATATGTTCTGGGAGAATATTAATGCAGAAATCTATAGTATAGACCACATTTTCCCAACACACATACCACCAGAAGTTATATTTTTATATGCACAGGAGAAGTCTGAAAGTATATACACCAAGGGCACCTGGCTGGCTCAGTCAGGAGAGCACGTGATGCTTGATCTCAGGGTCATGAGATTAAGCCCCACATTGGGTGTAGAGATTACTAAAAAAAAAAATCAACGAAACAAAAAAGAAGTGTATACACCAAATAATTAATTGTGGGCACTTCTGGAGTAAAGGTAAAGGCGATTTGTCCTTCCCTGTTTCTACCTTATATTTCTTATTACAAGCTTTAACTACTTTTGTGTCTTCTAAATCATGTAACATGTTCCCTAAGGACTGATTGTGTCCATAACTAAAACCGGCAAATGTCAAAATGCTACATCTTGAATCATGTAACTTACATTTAAATGTTACAAATGTATTCTCACCAAGTAAGTGGGCTACTAACATAATAAGGAACAACACTACAACAACTAGATCTCAGGACTATGCTGGCATACTTTTTAAAAATCATCTTGAAAATAAGCTGTATTCCAAGCAGTTTGTTGGATTTTTATTTGCTGTGAGCAGCAACCATCACAAGTAAGAAGATCTGCCCTGGGCAAAGGCTGAGATATCCTGCCTCTGGTATCCCATGTGAGCTCTTTTTATCTTGCTTACCCCAGGAGAAGAAGAGAAACACTATCAGATAAGAAAAAGTTCTTGTTGTATCACTGTTGCCTTCACCTCTCCCTCACAGCTCTCTCCAAGTGCACACAGAGACGGAGCTGCTGCCAGCAGTTTCTGGGCCCACCGGGAGCAGCTGTAGCCAGCACACCCTTTACAGTGGAAAAAGAACTCCCCGTGTAATCACCGGGGTTGAGACTGACCTAAACAAGTAACTGGAACATGAGTCTCAGATTTTTTCTCTTTCACTAGAAAGAGAAGGAAGTTTTTTATTTTTTTAAGTAATCTCTATGCCCAATGTGGGGCTTGAACTCAGGACCTCCAAGATCAAGAGCCACATGCTCTGGGCGCCTGGGTGGCTCTGTAGGTTAAGCGTCCAACTTCAGCTTGGGTCATGATCTTGTGGTTTAAGAGTCCAAGCCCCGTGTCAGGCTCTGTGCTGACAGTTCAGAGCCTGGAGCCTACTTCTGAATCTGTGTCTCCCTCTCTCTCTACCCCTCCCTTCCCTTCTCAAAACCAAATAAACATTAAAAAAAAAAAAAGAGTCACATGCTCTTTCCACTGAGTCAGTCAGGTGCCCCAAGAGAAGGAAATATTTTAAAAGTCACTTGTCTGATTAAAAAAAAAAAAAACCACACAGCATCTTTCTATAGTGTATTTAAGCCTCTGGATAAATATTTCTACACATCTGGAGAAACACTGACAAAAGACTTTTAAGAATATTCACAAGGGAACCCAAACCACACAACTTCCTCCAAGAAATCATAAGCTACATCAGCTAGGAGCTTTAACCAGTTAAATATTTCCATCATGGAAGAGGCTCGAGCTGCTCAATAGATAAATGAACTATTGTGCCGGCAGAAAGAAATCCAAGATAATGAATAACATCTCTAAACAATATACCAGGGGGAAGAAAACTAAATCACTTGGATGAAATCTGCAGTGAAAAAGCTCATCGTATCTACTGACTTTCTCAGTTCACAGTTAGCAGTATAATTTTCAAAGCTAAATAGTACAAGGCAGCCTCACATGTCACCGAGGAAAACATTTTAATTCAAATCCAACACATTATAGGGAAGATTAAGTTCAGATTATTAAAGATACTAATTGAAAATTAAGTTAATTAACTAAACACTTTATGATGACAGCAATTAAACCCCTGTTAAAAAAAATCACTATATAAAATCACTAAGTACTAGTTTAACAATCCCTTTAACAGATCATTTGAAAGGCTCGATTGTCCCCTCTGCAGTGCATGCTGGTGGTTTTTTGCAGTTTGCTTAAAAAATTATGTGCCTTTATTGTACTAAAGAAATTCCGAGAGGGAAGCACAACCTACTCACTGATGATAACACAACCATTTTTCACATTCCCTCCTTACACAGTCTCCCAGAGGGCTTTATCCCAACTGCCCGGAGTTTAGCTAATGATAAGAACGGAACGGAAACTTTTCTATCAACTGGTTCAAAGTTTAGGTTATTTCTTACGATGTCCAAGGCTAACCTATGAAATTGAGTGACTGAGAACACTTGCAACTTCAACAGTTACGTTCCTTAACCCCCCACCATGTCATCTTAATTTTCACAATCATATAAATACTGAACGTAAACATGTTTTCATCTTGCAGAGGACCTCGGCGCCAACCCTGGGGGAGGCAGTTGCAATGCGCCTCCCTGGGTTTATGTTTGGCAACACTGCAGCTAGGTGGGACAGGATTTTGAACAATACAAAGTTGTTCTTTACGAAGCAGCCTCCTGGAGACCGCATTCGCCCAGAAAAAATCAGCGTAACTTTCTTCCCAAAGAAAAATCAAAGTGCAACCAAAGTCAATCTCCAGGAGAAGGAAGGAAAGTCGGCAGAGACAAGCAGAGCAGAGCAAGTCTGAAAACCAGAGCGCCAGAAGGCACCGGGCGCGCACCCACAGGAAAAGCACCGGGGGGAGAAGCCCACAGAGGGCGGCAGACGACCCCTCTCACCAGCACTGGCCCTGGGCTCTCCGCCTCCGCTTCGCCCGGAGCCGCAGCCGCATCCTTACGCTGCAGGGGGGATTCAATCACCAGCTCCTTTTTGGCGCTTCGACTGCTTGTCCTGCTTTTATCAGCCTGCATTCTCGGCTGGAAACGCAAATCAGAGAGTCTGCAACCGGGACAGCTGCGAGTCCCCGGCCGTGCGAGGCACACGCATGCCACTGGCCCGAGGAAGGAAAGGAGGCTGGCCTCACGAGCGAGCGGTCAGCCGGCGGCTGGGTCGCAGGGCCCCGGGGTGGGAGGGCGTGCCGGCGAGGGCCGGCCCCCAGGGCTGTTACTACTGCTCCGCGAATGGGAGGTTCCCGCCCGCCGCCGGAGGAAAACAAACCCGAACTGTGCACCACCAACACGCAGTGTGCCGCCTCTCCAATAAAGACCGGCCTCATTGTGTCGGTTCCGCGCGGCGTGGGCCACATGGAGCCGAATCAAAACAGGGCAGTGTTTAAAAGGAAATCAGTCACAGTTAGGCTCTTTCACGATGACTTCGAATCCGAAGCTTCCCGGAGTTGAAGAGACGGCTAGGGAGTCTGGGGGTTCTAAAATTCCTGTCGTTTCTGGACGCTTTCCTTCAGTTAGGGCTAAACCCCAAATGCTTGGCTGATGATCAAAACAGGAAGGGCAAAGAGTGAGGGGTTCCCACAGCCTGCAGCTCATGGGCGCTGGTGTAAGGGAAGAGTTTCTCCCTGCAAGACAGACCTCAGCACATGAAACTTAATTTATCTACTATTTGATGCCAGAAAGACGAGGTCATCAAACAGTTTCATGGGACACTATGTATCATGGTAAATCCTTTTATTAAACAGAATATTACTTTAAATCAACAGGTGCGTGGGTAAAGAGCCCAGGATTAGAAACTGCAAGGGTCACGGTAAAAATACAAGGCAGCGTCTCTCCCTTCAAGAAAAGTCAGAGCTAGTTGGGAAGGCAAGGTGAACAGACATCATAAATGACGGATTAATATAATTAATACAGAATTACACAAAAGCACAGGAGAGTAGCATGGCTCAATGGTGATAGCACCCAAAATGTGTTTTCCCAAAGCCTGCTATTTCTTCACATTATTAGTGGAATAATTTTTTAATCATTTAAAAAATCATCTCTTAGGAAAAACTAAAACAGAAGCTTAAGGAATTTCTTTAAAAATTACATGGAAAATGAACATTACAACGGGATTGATATTAATCTGCATATCTTGGGATGCTGCAAAACTTCTCCCAGTTAGTTACTCTGCTTCTTTCCTCGAAATCAGAGGATTTAGTAACAGTAGATAAGAGAAGTAGTAGTACTAGTAGGTAAACAATGGAACTTGGTGTCATTTAGCAAAACCAGGTGCCATATGGTACACTGCCCAAGGAAACGCATAAACTATCATATAAGCTACAGGTACAAGGCTTCTGCTTTCCAGGCAAAGTAACTGAGGCTAGAAGGGCTCAGAGGGGCAGCGTTAGAGCCGAGATGGTGCCCTACACCCCCATGTCCTCTTTCCTCCCCCCAAGGCCTGCCAACCCACACCAGTCTGTATCACTCAAACACCAGGAATCCTGAGTGTGAATATTAATTGTGTAGTAAGTCACAAGGGTTCAACTAGTCCATTAAAAAAAATTAAGTTTCTACAGTAATTTTTTTTTGTATTTTATTTTAGAGAGTGTGAGTGGGGGAGAGGGACAGAAGGAGGGAGGAAGACAGAGAGAGAGAGAGGGAGAGAGAGAGAGAAACCCAAGCAGTTTTCACACTCAGTGCAGAGCCCAACTTGGGGCACAATCTTGCCATCCTGGTATCATGACCCAAACCGAAATCAAGAGTTGAACGCTCAACCGACTGAGCCACCCAGGCTCCCCTACAATAATTTTTTTAACTATCCCATTTCTCAACCTTTAGGTAATCTTTCAGGGTAAATATAAACTCACTTGCCAAATCTAGGTTCTGAAATAATATGATACATGAATTTTAAAAATCTATCTTCATAAAGTTACAAGAGGACAAAAAAAACCCCAAAACACAGAGCTTTAGTTACATAAATACAGAATTAAAGTAGCAGTTAAATCAAAACTTAGAAATGTCCTATAAATCAGAAGAGGCAACAAACTCTGAAGCCACTGAGCCTCAGTGAGGTACCGCATAAGCAACAACTTGAGCAAGTTTCTGAAATAGCCCAATTCCTCCTCAATTCCCCAGCTTCCTTAATTCACCAGCAGGTCAGGACTTTGAGAGAAATGCTATCCTGCGTATTTAGTTAAAATACTCTGACATTCTGGGCGCCTGGGTGGCTCAATAGGTTAAGCATCTGACTTCAGCTCAGGTTATGATCTCACGGTTTGTGAGATTGAGTCCCACATCGGGCTCTGTGCTGACAGCTCAGAGCCTGGAGCCTGCTTCGGATCCTCTGTCCCGGCCTCTCTCTGTCCCTCTTCCACTCATATGTACACGTGTGTTCCCTCTCTCTCTCTCTCTCTCCATCTTCTCTCTCCTTCTCTCTCTCAAAATTTAAAAAAAAAATAATCTGACATTCTGTAAGTAACGAATAGGAACTGAGAAGGTTATTTGTTGTGTGAACACTACGAGTGTCCAGCACGGATAACTTAAGTAACAACCAAGCAGGTGACAGGGTTATCCCCATTGTACAGATGCAGAGACCGATGTACAGAGGGATTCCACGTGTGCACACGGTGATACAGTGAGCGGTGGCAATATGGATCCAGTGAACACACTCTTAACCAAGATACTATGAACCAGTTGTCTATTCCAATTATGCCAACTGTTAAAAAGCAAAATATGGGAAAGCTACCAACCAGCAATTAAAGATGAAGGCAGCATCTGGATTTAGTCCGATCAAGGTAACTTAGTGAAGAGGTAAAAAGGTAAAAATGGCACAGCACAGTGTCAGGTACCTAGTAGGTATTGATTTAATGGCAGCTACTGTTACTGTTGTTATTCCCAGCTGAAGAAATTAGCCTTCATCTTAAATTCAGGACTTTGGCTATGTCATCGAAAATGACGATTCCACCAACTATATTGCAACAACACATTACAAACAGTTTCAATTCAAAATCAGTTGCTCTTGGGGCTCCTGGGTGGCTCAGTCGGGTGAGCCGTGACTTTGGCTCAGGTCATGATCTAGCAGTTCATGAGTTTGAACCCTACATTGGGCTCTATGCTGACAGCTCAGCCTGGAGCCTGCTTCAGATTCTGTGTCCCTCTCTCTCTGCCCCTCCTTTACTTGTGTTCTGTCTCTGTCTCTCTCTCAAAAATAATGAGTAAACATAAAAATTTTAAATAAAAAATTTATTATTGATTAAATTGATTTAATTTAACTTAATTATTTATTAATTTTTTAATTTAAAAATTTTTAATCAACTGCTCTTGAGGTGTCTGGGTGGCTCAGTCAGTTGAGCATCTGACTTCCACTCAGGTCATGATCTCGCAGTTCACGAGTTCAAACCCCACATCAGGCTCGCTGCTGTCAGCACAGAGCCTGCTTTGCATACTCTGTCCCTCCCTCACTGGCACTCCCTCACTCTCAAAAATAAATAAACATTTTTTTAAATTAATAAAATCAACTGTTCTTTACTCTTTGCTGCGTGATTATGACAGCTGCCTTCTAACAGTCATCTTGACACACGCTCCCCCCCGCCCCCGCGCTCATCCCACAAGCCAGGCATCTCCTTCTTACAGGTTTCCTGTATTTTTCAAAATTTTACCAATGAATTGATATTTCTCTTGTAATCAAGGAAAAAACTTTAAGTTGCCTCTGAGCTTCCAGATAGCCAGGACAGAACAGCAAACACCATCAGTTCCCTAATTCCTATCACCAAAAGGAGAAAATGTACCAAGCTGTAAGGCAAGAAAAAAAAATATTTAAGCTTTTCATGCAGAGATTTGCATGACAAGGGACTGATTAATACACTAGGTTCTCAACATGTGTATAGGAAACACAGCAGCCAAGTTCACACTGCTTTCTCACCACCGTCTCAGAGCACTAGACTCAAGTCCTGGATAAAGGAAAGCGATTCCGAGAGCAAGATGGTCTTGTAATCTATGGCCTTCGAATGGCCTGACTCACGAGAGAAGGAAATTCTCAGGACTTAGAGGAATGGATATACTGTTGCCAGCTTTCCTGCTGTATAACTTCTGGGGCAATGTCAAGTGCTCTGGTTCTGTTTTCCTCACTTAGGGCCACCGACACGTTAGAAGTCTGCCAGTCTAGGGGGGTTACGTGGTACAGTATTCAAGTTCATAACCTAAACCTCCAAGTAGGATGTGGTTTCTCTAAAGGGTGCATGAGACCGATGTCTAAGGACATGAGAGTGACATCTGGTCAGAGCAGTCACAGGAGGAAATGCCATAGTAGAAGGATGGGACATAGGTGGCCAAGGTTTTCTTTGCAACATTTCAAAGAACGAGGTATACGCTGGACCTCTGGATTCAAGTCCACCAACGTTTACTGAGCTCCTACTATCCAGCAGCCTCACGTTCTTTCCCACGTCACCCGGTTTCACTCTTACGAGGAAAGAAAACAGAAACAACAGGAACAAAAACAAAACAAAACAAAAGAACACCTATTAACATTATCAAAGGTATAGAGTTTTACTGTTTAAACAGAAGGGAGTAAACCCTGTGGGGAAGTAGGAACACTTCAGAAGAACGATGGAACGAATGCTTCTGTATATGAGTTTCAGTTCCCAGATTTTAGGATTGATTCAAATACACAAAACCATGAAAACTTTAGAGAAAACTTATGGAAATTTCCAAGGCAATTTTTTACTGTAAAGGCTAACTTTAGACTCTACAGCTCCCAACTTCCCCCTCCCCCCACTGTAAGATAAAGCGCCATCATATTCTGAAAAGCAAAGAGCTTAAGACCCTCTCACCCAGGACTCCTATGCATGCCTTGAGACCCAGTTTAAATGCCACCTTGATGCAACCCTCTGGGCATGACTTTTATTTACCCCTATTTTGGAGCTTTTCACAGTCCACGTTTTATTGAGTTCATATGTGTCACACTCTTCAGTGAGGGTGGGAAACAGATCTTAACCGCCTTTGCGATTCCAGTGTCCTAAGTACTGCAGGGCACTCAAAACGCGTTTGCTGAATTTAATGCTTATGTTAGTTTTGTGCCACTGGTTATCTTTAGCTCTAAAGTAAAATTTATTAGTTGTAGAAAATATGCAAACATTTTCATTTGTTAATGGCCCAAATGAAGGCGAAAGCACTTAACTGTTAATAAACTGAAATCCAACAGCCCATTCACTAATTAAAATGTTCCTTTCTCCCAGCTAAGAAAATGTTATCCTGCAAAACTTGCTAGACACTTTTCAGACAAAGGTATACCTGGAAACAGTACAACTGAACCTTTAAGAAGTGCAAATTAAACTTTTTTAGCAATGAATTATGTAAAATTTAAAACTACATTTTGCTGTAGCTAATAATCATATAAGGAATAACCTAGGAATAAATATCGATTGCTCTAACAAAATTTCCCACTCTTCTATTAGGGGCTCTTGGCATATCAGAAGGATATTTAAAACAGAACAATTAACTTTAAAGGCTAATATATATATATAATATACACACACACATATATATATACACACATACCTTTAAAGTATATGTAAAGTATATTTAAATAAAGTATATTCCTATAAAGACATATACATAATTTGGGGTAGATTTAAATATATATTAAATATATATCTATTAAATAACTATATATGCATATGTACATATATACATATATTAAATACATATCTAAATATTAAATAACTGTATATGCATATGTACATATATACATATAGTCTACATGCACACATGTAGTCTCTACTCTAAAGTAATCATTTCTTTTCTCTTGTTCTGGGAAAATGCGAAACAGTAAGCACGAATTAGGAAAAATTGCAAAAAGGAGCAAATGACTAAAGATTTTCCAGCGTATTGTTCCTGGTCAGATTGCTGGCCAAAGAAAAGAAAAGGTGTCAGGAAAATGATCTGCCCTTCTGAGAGAAACAAAAACATAGGACACGGAAGGCACCAGAAGCAGCAAAACAGAACAGGACTGGAAGCTACAGACACAGGGAGCAAAGTGACAGTTCCGGTGGAGGAGGGATATAGTGATGAAAAGGGTGACAGATGTGGGGGCAGGTACAGATGGGAGACGAATGGGTTTTCTGCATCCGACCCTTGGGGCCTCTTTGAAAAGTTAATATCAAAAAAAAAAAACCTGATGGGGTGCCGAGTGGCTCAGTTGGTTAAGCGTCAGACTCTTGATTTCAGCTCAGGTCATGATCTCAACCGTTTGTGGGACTGAGCCCCACGCAGGGCTCTGTGCTGTCAGTGCTGAGCCTGCTTGGGATTCTCTCTCTCTGTCTCTGCCTCTCCCACACACTCATGTGCTCTCTCTCTCTCTCAAAATAAATAAACTTTAAAATATCTGATCTAAAGTCTCGTGCTCACCTTAGCTTTTTTTTTTTGTCATCAGAGGTTTAATGAGATGGTCACAGAAATGGAATATATATCATCGTCTAGTCTAGTGCTTCTTAGCCTGGAACCCAAGGCTGAACTTGGGGGGGGGGGTCCATGAACCCTCTAAAATGACATTCAAAATTTTCCGTGTTGGTGATTTTTCTGAGGGGAGGCCCCTAGAGTTTATCTAGCATTCAGAGGAGAGGCCCAGGGAAAGTCATTCACTCACAGAATAAGGAAACAGGTTCCGAGAAATGAGTTAGAGAGCCAACCAAAGTTTGGGGATACAAAGCTCTTCACTTTAGCAGGTTCGAATTCTACTCAAGCAGAGATAGCAGCAGCAGTTTAAACACCAGCACCGGTTAAGTAAACAAGCCATCCGATGGCAATCAGCACTGTCCACACCTGCAGTCTGCTCATTCGCTGAGCGACAGCCAAGTCGGCTAGTGGGTCACTGCATGAGCCGTCATGCCAGAGGCACAACCCAAGGCCAATAAAGTACACATACGTCCACGACAGGGCAAATCACCAATACAAGCTATGCTTTTTGAGAACTTTTAATGACATTGAGAAAAATGCCCGCAGTAATCCACACATACAAGACTGAAAAGAATATATATGTCTGCTGATTAGCGCTGGTATGTGAGACTATCGGTAATTTTTTTCCTCTAATCTCTTTTCAAAGTTTCATCAAGAGCACTTATTACTTCTATATTCAGGGGAAAAAAAAAGAATATGCTGTATTGCAGGATAACGGTATATACCACTCAACAGGTGTGTGATATTGGAAAAGTCACTTCAGGGGCACCTGGGTGACTCAGTCAGCTGAGCAACCGACTCTTGATTTCGGTTGAGGTCATGATCTCACGGTTTGTGGGACCCAGCCCCACGTCGGCCTCTGATAGCATGAAGACTGCTTGGGACTCTCTTTCTCTCTCCTCTCTCTCTGCCTCTCCCCTACTCATGCGCGCGCGCGCGCGCGCACACACACACACACACACACACACACTCTTGCTCTCAAAATAAATAAATAAACTTAGAAAAATGAAAAAAGTCGCTTCACCTCTCTGGGTCCCACAAAGTTTACCTATAAATGAAGGACTTACACTAAAAATCTTACCAGCTCTACAGGTCTGTACTAACTACTAAAACTTCTTTTACTGATTAGTTTCGGGGCAAAATAAACCATCCCGATGAATGATAAACATTTCAATATCACATTTTCCCGCGACACACAAAAGGAAAACACAAAGACTAAACAGTAGACATGTTTCTCAATGTGTTGGATCCTCAGCAGGGGGTACCCTAAATGCGGAGAACCTGCCTCTGGTGGGGCAGGGAGCGAGCTGGGAGGCTGGCGGGTAACGAGGACCGGGATGTTCCGTCGATGAGGACGGATGTCACAGGGAGGCCGGCTGCCCTGTCTACACGGCTGTAGGGTAAGCTGGGGCAGCAGAGCGCAGGCTCTGAAGAAGGCTCTGTTTTCAGATGAGGCAATTAAGATGGAGAGTCCTTCATTTCTAGAGACGGCTCTCAGGTAATGGCTGTGCGAATTTAGGACAGCAACTTCACCACCCCGGGTGCCCCAGGTCCGTCACTGGGAAAAGAGGGATCAGAATGTCCACCATTACAATTCTAACCAGATTCGGTTCATTCCCAAGACCCAAGTCGATAACGGATGTGTCCCACCGTGTGCAGGGGCACTGCATGCAGCCACAAATGTTCAAGAAGCTTCTCGGTAAAGACAGCCCCACCTCCACCCGTGACATCCCTTTCCCCTGCTCCATTTTTTCCACAGCCTCTATCACCCTGACATTCCGTATTCTAATTTCCTTATTTGTTCCATGTCTGTCTAATCCCAATTAGAAAAAAAAAAAAGACAAAGAAGCTCTGTGAGGGCAGAGATTTTTGTCTATTTTGTTCACTGCTCTATTCCCAAGTCCTAAAACAGAGTGGATGCTCAAAAAAAATATTTCTTGAATGAAGTTAGAAGACTCAGGATCCCCTCAGTCTGGATATGGGAGTTCCACACTCTGCACACCGATAGTTTTTCTGTAAATGGTCAATTTATTTTAATCGCAATAATGATGATTCCGCCATCAGTGTCAAAGATTCGGGTTAGAGGTGGAAATTGACAAAGCAAAGGAAAACACACTGTGCCTGGGATTTTTCTCAAGAGGCGAAACTCCCAGCCCGAGTTACGGAGGCCTGGCCAGCCGCACAGCGTCACCCCCGATGGAGGTGTCCCAACACATTTTATCTACCCTTGTCAGCTTCAAGCACTGCAGAAGGGTGGCGGGTATGCGATGTGCACAGAGCAGGCAATCCATAAATGTTTGCTTACAGAATAAAGGAAGAACCCGCCTCACCTCGGCTTGATTCACCACAGACCCAAGCCTCACAGAAGTTCAGATGAAGAATTTTCTAACTTTCCTCACTACGTGCCAAAGGTTGAGGTTAAGGGCCAGATAATGTATGCTCGGTGGGAAAAAATAACCGAAAGCTTTTTTTTTTTTTAAACCACTAAAGTTTTTCCTTCTAAATAAAATGCTTTATTCGGTTCTAAATGGAAGACAAACGTCCATTCTTTCACTTCTGCCCATATCCACCTCCCAAAGCAACCTAATGAAAACGACAAATAGCCACCCTCCAAGTTTATTGGTTCTGTAAAATCTTTGTGTAGGTTAGCTTCACTTAAAAGCGAGTTCCGTCAGCATTGATAAGGTATCAAACTGGTGGACGGGGGCGTCTAGGTGGCTCAGTCGGTTAAGCACCCAATTCTCGATTTCAGCTCAGATCATGATCTCATGGTTCATGGGATCAAGCCCCTTGTTGAGCTCTGACCTGACCTCAAGGAGCCTGCTTGGGATTCTCTCTCCCCTCTCTCTCCCCTCCCCCAAGCACATCTGTGCTCTCTCGACACAAACAAATGTTAAAAAAAACAACAACTGGTGGACCACCTTGATTTACAGATGATGGAAACGGGACTAGCTGGCAAACGGCGCGGGTCTCGGATTACTGCCTAGTGTCATAGTTCATGGCCATCGGTCACCTATCCTGGGCGCTGGAGAGATGACAGGTCTCCGGCAAAAGAAGGACACCTCCTTCTACAAAAAGGAAAACACTCACAGCTGCAAGGGGAAAGTCCCCCAGGAGGAAATTTGGCAAAGTGAGTTACGGAGTACCCCCTGGAGTACCTCCTGGCACTTCCGGCTTAATTTAGCTTGTTTCAAAGACAATGACCATTTACAATAATACCGGTTCCCTAACAATAATTGGGAAATCCCCGCTTTTAAAAAGCAGATTACGTCCCCTGCAGAAGACAAACTCATCATCGGCAGCAAAGATGATGTATCCCTTCTCATCCTGCTGCCTCAGGGGTGGTCTTCCACTTCTTCCAAGCTCATTGTGATCGATTTCCTGTATGAAATCAAGAGATTGCCAAGGAATAGAAAACAAAGCCAGTTTTAGGGGACTCAAACCTTATTCCTGGACAACACATCGTGACGCGTCAAACTTTCCCCCGTGCGTGCTTGCAAAACTAAGGAACTAATTTAAGTGAATTTCTTCATAGATATTCTACAAATAAAGGGATCGGGGCAGGAGATACAAACACGGGGCATGGGGAGGGCCACGTGTCAAGGAAGACACCAAGGCTTCCCTCCTCTGCCCCTGCCAAATCGAAACACACACACACTTAGAAACTGATGGTGGCGGCGGTGGTGACGGGGATGGTGATAGAGCCATAGCCACCCTCGCTCCTTTACTGAAGGTGTTTGGATAGTCCTGTTACTTCTGTTACATTTCTGTAGTTTTATTTTATTTCAGCTGCCCCCTCGCAAACAAGGGGAAAAACTCAAACGAGGGAAAGAATACGGTTAAAAGAAAGAAGGTGATGTTTAATCAGGCTCTGAAAACCAGTGGAACTCTAGCGGCTGGGACTATTCCACTGGCCCCTTTCATAAAAGGAGCCCAGGTCTTGCAGTCCCTCTGTTGATTCAAAAAGACGTTCAACCCAAAACAAACAAGGCTTCCATGTCACACGAGTGCTTAGTAACTCTCCAGACACACACTTCCATTTATGCTTTGCCAGGATCTAAATCTAGAAGCCAATACTTATTATTGTCATTTTGTAACTGTCGCAGGAGAATTTTGACACAGAAGAGAAGAGGAAAAAGGAAGAGAATGAGTGGCCTGAGGGATGGCGGAGGTGGGAACGGAAAACATTGCCTGAATCCCTACTATGTACTAGGCCCTCAACACACGTTCTCATTTAATTCAGATCAATACTTTATTTTATTTCATTTCATTTTGTTTGAGAGAGAGTGAGTGGGGGAAAGGGGCAGAGAGAGAGAGAGAGAGAGAGAGAGAGAGAGAGAGAGAGTCCCAAGCATGCTCCATGCCCAGCACGGAGCCAGATGCGGGTCCCGATCCCACAACCCTGGCGTCAATGACCTGAGCAGAAATCAGGAGTTGGATACGCAACCAGCTGATTGGTTCAATTTAACCCTTACCACAGTAACACTATATTAGGTATTTTGTTTATAGAAACTGGTGCTCTTATATATAAAGTAAGTAACTTACCTTAAGTTTGCATAGTTACTATGCTTTGGAGCTGTATTTCAAAAATCAGTTTTAAATCTGGAAACTAAGTAGATAAAAATTTTTATTTAAGTTTTATTTCAAACATAATTTCATCTCCCTTTTGAGCATAAATCTCCTTAGGGGAGCCACTGAAATTTAATGTTAGGAGCGGTCGTGTCTGAACTATGGGACAAATGCTTTTATCTTCCCTTCTTTCCACTTATCTATCTTTTCAAGACTTCTCTCAATAAGTATGAGTTATTTTAAACACATTTAAAAGCTTTTTTAAAGCCATTTATAAAATTCTTGTCCACAGAGTAGCTAATACACATAAACGTTCCTCCAGGAGCACGACTTGCGGGGAGGTTGGTAAGGCTTACAATTCAGAAACAGAATTCACGAAAGCACCAAAAACTCAGTCATCGAGATAAATAAAATTCAATGAAATTCTCGAAAATCAAAATTAATACCAAAAAAAAAAAAAAAGCCATGATAAACAAAACTTGAAATGAAGATGGCCTCGGTATAAATGAATTTACTGCCTCAGGCTCCAGCACTGCTCGGCTCAGCGAGGGCTTCCTCTGTGCCCGGCACTGTGATACACAGTCTATTTATTCCTCCATCGACCCTGAGACAGGTACTCTTATTTCACAGATGAGGAAATTGAGGCACAACAGTTAAGGAGTTAGTCCAAGGTCACAGAACTAGTCCAAAGTCACAGAGTTGGTTACAGGGCAAAACCACTTTAAACAGAGTAATAAGGGGTCATTTTTACTTCCCTTGACCATAAACATAAAATCAACGTCCATTTAAAACTGCTCTCCAAGCGATCAGCTCGTCAGATAAAGATTTAACCTCAAGTTCAACACACAGTCTTCTTCCTTTAGATGATTAAGTGATTCAGAGGCAACTTGGGCAAAGGACCAAACCCCCACTCTGCTGAAACCTCTTTTCTTTAGTCTAATAGTTCACACAGAGGTGAAACCTCCTAATGGTTCAAAGTTTAGAAAAGAGAGGGGGAAAAGGGAAAATGTGAGGGCAAAGACTTTCCCCTCGTTTTAATTCCCCACAGGAAAGACATTAGAAACAAACAGTATAACCTGGAGATCGGGCTCCCAAGGCAGGGCAGTCTCTCCACGTGCTGAACTGTGATGAGCCCCCAGAGACAGCCCTTCCCCCGGCCCCGCAGCCTGTAGGGCAACAAGGCGCAGAGACCCTGTGGTCTCTCTGCCCTCCTCACCACTGCCTGCCCGAAACCTTACAAAGATCACTGATTGTCTGTAATGCCTCCCCATGCCTCCAGAAATGCAGCCTGTTAATCTGGAATGTTCCCTTACCACCTCCTGACCTTAACCTGTCGAATGCCTGCTCACCTCTGTATTATGCAGATTCCAGAAACCACCCAAAACTGCTCAGCTGGAATCTTGAGCTGAGACCCAGGGGTCTGCCTTTCTCAGGGCACCCAGGCGAGGCCTCTGCTAGAGGCTTCCATCCATCTATGTCTGAGAATCACTGATCCTAATTTATTAACTTAAAAGAGACAAGAACACCCACGATGTTTAAACGCAGCTCCATTACAAGGAAATGTGGATGGCCTCCCAGATTTGTCTCTGCGCAGGTATGACAAAGATGACTGTACTTGGCTGAAAGCAAGGGGTGGCGCGAGGATGAGGCCAAAACACTTACTGTTCTCCACGGGGTGGAACCCACACCCTTGGCCTTATCAAGACACCACGGCAGGTTTTGACTCATTAATGACTGCTCATTTCTAGTTAGCTGGACTTTGGGGAAAAACACAACTTTGTGGGTAGATTCTTCCAGCAGAATTACCCTTCCCTCACCTCCTCTCTCCTTTCCCCCCCCGGCCCCTGTCTAAAATCAAATGCTTTTCAACTTCGAGCTGATAAGGAAGGACCCACAGAGCGGTTCAAGCTTCACGCATCTCTCAAGTCCTGTTAACAGTGTGACCACAGACTGAAACGCTTGCTTCTTCGCAGGGCACCTTCCTAAAGAGAACACAGAACAGAACCAACCCTAGGGTTTTGTTGCCTAGAGTCCTTTCTCGAACACCTTGTTTGCCAGCTGAGTTAGAAGCTCTCGTTCGAGTTCAAATGTGTGACCCTTACGGTTGCTAACTCAAAGCGATGAAGCAATCTATTCAGAGAAAGGCAAGTGCGTGCGTGAGGATCTCCTCTCTCCTGCCACAAGAGGAATAAGATGCCAAAGTTACATCCCCCTTATGTGCCCTCCAGGATCCACTGCAATGAGGCCAGGGATGAAGAAAATGCCTCTTATCCAATAGTACAGGCTCAACGGACTATTATTTCCCGCTTTTAGGCAGAATCTCTTACTCAGATGTGCACATTAGACTGATGACAACTTTCGTGAGCCTTCCTAGTCCCTGATTTAAGACTTGAAGGCAGTAAAATAAACAAAAAATCTTAAACAAGTTTTGTTCCGCAGCATTTTTAAAGGGAGACTAAGTGAACACTGTCCCCGACATCTCATTCTGAAATAACTGCAGCACATACCACGACGTGTGCTCACTGATTTCGGGGGAAACACAGGACTTCTGGGTTTATTGCAATAGATTGAAATCAACCAAAGTGTCAGCAGAACCAGCTCCCCAGGCCTGACGTGCCACCTCCAAGTCTCCACTTGTCTTGGGGACACGTGCTCATCAAATGAGAAGGCCAAACTATCTGATGGTCAAGTTCTTCTCCGCTCAAACTTCCTGTAATTCAGTGATACATATTACCACTCCAGCTAACTGGGCTTCCTTCAACCGTCTACTATGACACTAATTCTGTCACATTCTGTGCAACCCAGCATTTATCACGTAAGAGAGCTTCTTAGGAACATTCATGAAAATAGCCAGGGGAACGCTCTCCGTACTTACTCATTAATCCGTTTGTGAATGAGCTGACTCAGGCATTAACTCCTGTGTCTGCTCAGTTAATCACGCAGCAGGCATCTCCTACCCACAGGGCACTGTGCAGGACTGAGCGGTGAGGAGCACACAGTCCGGTAGGGGGCAAGGAACTTCAATGCCACGAGTGGCAGAAGAAACAGGCCAGGTCTGTGTTGTCCAGTTTGGCGGCCACTGGTCACATGGGGCTACTGAGCACGTGACATTTGACTAGTCAAACTGAGATAAGCTCTGCATATAAAATACACACTGGATTTCAAAGGCTTTGTATGAGAAAAAGAACATAAAGCACCCTATTCATAAGAATTCGCTGAGACATGGTGAATGATACTTTGAATATACTGGGTTACATAAAATATGCTATTAAAATCAATCTCATCTGGGGCACCTGGGTGGCTCAGTCGGTTGAGCGTCCAACTTCAGCTCAGGTCATGATCTCATGGCTGGTGGGTTCGAGCCCCAGCCTCGAGCTGTCAGCTCAGAGCCTGGAGCCTGCTTCGGGTTCTGTGTCTCCTTCTCTCTCTGCCCCTCCCCCACTCATGCTCTGTCTCTTTCTCTCACTCTCTCTCTCAAAAGTAAATAAAACATTTTAAAAAAACTTTTAAAATTAATTTCATCTGTTTCTTTTTATTGTTTTTTTTTTAATGTAACATTGCATATGTGACTGGCATTATATTTTTATTGAAAAGTTGCTAGGCTAGATGCTCCCCAATCCTGGGTTCCCTTCCCAGTCAGACAGAAAGACCACCGTTTCCAATCTCCTCAGCACTCAGGTTGAAACTCTGTGGTTGGGTTCTGGCCCAGGGAATATAAGAAATATGAGGCAGCAAAGGCTGTGGGCAGTTAGGAAACGGCCCACAGCCATTTCGGCTCGCGCTCTCTCCTGTGGGCCCGCTGAAAGCAGGTTCCACGGAAGGCCCTGGGCAAGGGAGGCCACGGATGTAATGCCACAGACTCCTGAATCGTCACACGGAAGACCGCCCAATGTATACCCGATAGGACCCTGTCACAAGTGAGAAATAAATACTTACAGCGTTAAGCTACTGCCACTTGGTTACAGTGAAAGGTGAGGAAGGACTATCTGCTCAAGAACCCTCCAGATAAGCGGCAGAGATGAGGTGCACGCGAAAGGAGCCTAAAGTGTGGTTCTCAGACTCTGTTGTGTCAGGATCACTCAGAGAGCTGTTCCCACACAGACTGCTGGGTCCTCTTCCGTGCTCTCCGGCCCGATGCAGCTGGGGAGGGAGACCTGTGTCGGCCCTCCTCCGGGACCGGGGGGCTGCCAGGCTGCCCCACGGCTCCCTCCAATGCAGCAGGTCTGGAGGGGCTGCTGCCGCTGCTCATCTGGGGAGGCAGCTCAAAAACCAGGGTCTGAAAGGCTAAGCAAGCCTTTGTCAAGCAGTGACGACTACGAGAGACGTCCGGGGAAAGGAAGCACATATTCAGAAAGGTTCGGAGGTTGGAGGAACATGGGAGGTTGGGGAACAGTAAGACCTGAAGTGAAGAAGGATCACAGGGCCTGGGGAAGCGGGGTCCCAGAGAAAAACACCAGAAAAGTAGAGACTTCAATTCCGCAGTCAGGAGTTTGAATTCTCCCTCCTCAATAGCATTGTGTTTTTTAATTTTTTTTTTAATGTTTATTCTTGAGAGAGACAGAGAGACAGAGCATGAGCAGGGAAGGGGCAGAGAGAGACACACACACAGAATCCAAAGCAGACTCCAGGCTCTGAGCTGTCAGCACACAGCCCAACGTGCTCGAACCCACAAACTAGGAGATCATGGCCCGAGCCGAAGTCGGATGCTTAACCAACTGAGCCCCCCAGGTGCTCCCCCTTCCTCAATAAAGCAGAGCTTTCCTGTCCACACCATAGGTGGTAATAAAAATAATTAAAGCAAATATGAGTATCTTCCAATACTTCGATTTCCTACCAAATTCCCAGGAAAATAACAGGGGTACAATACAGCAGTTTGACCACTGTGGGCCAAATGTGAGACTCCAAATTCTAATTCTTGGCCCAACCACCTAGCTAGTATAATCTTGTCATGTTACCTGAGAAACGATGTCACCACTGTCCAGGTGCCACGTTTGCAACATAAGCAGAGTAACATTTGCCTTCAACCTACCTCACAGGAACGTTTGGGAGATAAGACGTCAAAATTAAAAAAAAAAAAAAAAAAAGTGTTCCTAGGGAAAGAAAGGTATATAACTGACATGCAAAGAGCGTCTATTATTTTAACCAGGTACTACTCCACCTGGTGAGATACAAATGGCTGTTGCAGAGAGAAGCAACCAGAACTGACAAACACCATGGAAGAAGGCAGGGCCTAGGAGGAACAGCATAACTGCACTAGGAATCCTTTCCAGGAGTCCCATTCCAAGTACCCTCCCTCTCACTATTCAGGACAGACTGGGGGGAAAAAAAAAAAGCAGTTCCCAACTCACTTGACTGGATTAAAAGCCAGATGTTGGCACCCTCTGAGTGGCTATAAAACATGGCGGTGGAAGAGAGAACCTCTAAAGTCACCATTTGCACTGCATCCAAATGAAGGCTGGCGAAAAGATTTTAGTAAGTGTTTTTCTTTCTGACGGCGCAAGGAGGGAAAGTTCTGTTTGAGCTAAATATATTCTTTGCTCAGTATAGAACCCTAACGGTCCCTCTGTGATCATTTAGAGGTGGGGAAAGTGATTAAAACAGTTTGTTTAAAAAAAAACAGTTTATTAAATGTTTTCTCTCACTGCAGTTAGAACGAGATGGATGATACACAGAATTTTCTTATGTCAAAAATACATGATGCTTTTACCTCAAAGAGAAAAAAAGACGTATATTGCTTTCAGCAATAAACCTTCATACCATCAAGCTGCTATATATGAGAAGATACTTTTTGTGATATTAATTCACAACTTTGTCGAAGTTTAACATATATTGTCTACATTTTATCAGGGCACTGTCATAGGTTCCCAATATTTGTTGTTGCAAGTAACAATACAAATACAAAAAAAAAACACAAACAAATAATATTAATCACTACCAAAGTTTCATAAAGAAGGGTTATTGAAAACACACACACATTTGAAACTAAAAATGGCAATCTTAGAATTTTTTAAAGCTTTTTTTTTTAATGTTTATTTAGTTTTGAGGCAGAGAGAGAGTGAGCAAGCATGAACGGGAGCAGAGAAGAGAGAGAGGGAGAGAGGGAGAGAGAGGGAGAGAGAGAATCCCAAGCAGGCTCCATGTTGTCAGCACACAGCCAGACATGGGGCTTGAACCTATGAATCGTGAGACCGTGACCTGAGCTGAAATCAAGAGTTGGACACTTAACTGACTGTGCTGCCCAGGCGTCCCTTTAAAAAGCTTTTAAGGGGCGTCTGGGTGGCTCAGTCGGTTGAGCGTCCGACTTCGGCTCAGGTCATGATCTCGCAGTCTGTGAGTTCAAGCCCCGCGTCGGGCTCTGTGCTGACGGCTCAGAGCCTGGAGCCTGCTTCGGATTCTGTGTCTCCCTCTCTCTCTCTGACCCTCCCCCACTCATGCTTTGTCTCTCCTGCTCTCAAAAATAAATAAAAACATTTTTAAGAAATTAAAAAAAAAAAAAAGCTTTTAAATTTGGGGACACCTGGGTGGCTCAGTCAGTTAAGCGTCTGACTTCAGCTCAGGTCATGATCTTACAGTTCAACCCCTGCATTGGGTTCTGTGCTGAAAGGTCGGAGCCTGGAGCCTGCTTTGGGTTCTGTGTCTCCCTCTCTCTCTCTGCACCTCACCTGCTTGCTCTAAGATAAACATAAAAAAAAAAAAAAAAAAAAAAAACCTTTTACATTTTCAAGAGCTCACTACGTTTTCCTTATTTTCCTCATTTCCTCACAGATCAGAAAAAGCTTTGTCACAGTCTGACGACCAGCACTTGGGAACCAAGGAGGGAGGCAATCAAATGCTCAAAGGAGTTGACAGGAAGTCACCCAGCTCCTTGCAGAGGGGGGTTTGCGTTGGCTCTAAAAGTAGAATTCAGGGAGCCTGCAGGTTGGTGAGCACGTGGAGAGGTGTGGAGAGTGGGGGGCTCAGAGAGAGCATGGAAGCTCCATGCCCCGTTCCCCACAGCTTGCCCTTCCGCACACCCGTGCCCTGCCCTGCCCCATACCCCTGCCCTGGGCATCTCTTCCCTCTGGCGTTCTTCAGTCAGAGGCTGGAAAGGGTGAAGCCATGTATTGCTGACCCCACTCCTGCTTTTGGAGCCTGACAAGAATAGAAGCCTGCAAACCTGAGTGGCCTTGCCCCGGGGGACATTTTCAGATGACATGCTGATGGACCGGAGAGTTACTAATGACTGAATGAGATTCCACTAATGTGCCAGGATCCTTTGACCTTCAGGAATGTTTTCTTATAAGAGATCCTTGTTTAAAGCTCAGGAGGTGAACTGTGGTATCGCAACTTATAATAAGAAATATATATTTGGGGGGCACCTGGGTGGCTCAGTCGGTTAAGTGTGCAACTCTTGGTTTCAGCTCAGGTCATGATCTCATGGTTAGTGAGTAGGGCTCTGCACTGACAGTGCCGAACCTGCTTGGGATTCTGTCTCTCCCTCTCTCTCTCTACTCCTCCCCTGCTCATGCTTGCGCATGCGCTCTCTCTCTCTCTCTCTCTCTCAAAAATAAATAAAAAGAATTAAAGAAATATATATTCAGTTACATATTTGGTCTTTGTTCCTTTTCTGACACAGAGCTCCTTAAAAAAATAAAAATAAGGGGCACCTGGGTGGCTCAGTCAATTAAGCATCCAATTCAGCCTAGGTCATGATCTTGCCATTCCTGAGTTCAAGCCCCATGTCGGGCTCTTTGCTGACGGCTCAGGGCCTGGAGCCTGTTTCAGATTCTGTGTCTCCCTCTCTCTCTCTGCCCCTCCACCACTCATGCTTTGTCTCTCTCTGTCTCTCTCAAAAATAAATAAACATTAAAAAGTAATAATAATGAAATAAAAAATTGGATTGGTACTTCAAAATTAAAAAAAAAAAAGTCAATGAGCCTGACTTCATTTATTTCATAAACATCCAAAATGGAATGCCCACGTCAGGTGGAGTGCTGCTGGCATGAGTCTCAGCAGAAGCTGGGGTGCGCTCCCGGGGCAGAACTCCGATGCTGACGGGGGCCCGCTGCTGCCCAGCTTGGGCGTGTCTGGAGCACTTACCCTTCGAACTACGGACTGAACCCAAAGCATCAGACGGTCTAATCTAGTGGTTCTCAAATGGGGGCAATTTTGCCCTCCTCTGGGGAGCACCTGGCAATATCTGAGATGATTTTAGTTACCATGTCTTGTGGAAGAAAGGGGGATGATACTGGCATCCAGTGGGTAGAGGCCAGGATTCTGCTAAATATCCTACAAGATTTATCTATCCATAATGTTTAGTGCTAAGACTAAAACACCCTGCACCCATCCTCAGAAAAATTACTTCTCAAAGGCACAGACCTCCTTCTGCAACAAGAAAACATTCACCTCAAGAGTTCAGTATATTCATCCTATCATTCAGTATAATCATAATTATATAAAATCATATTATGTATATAAATATATTTACAACTATGTTCCTGATCAAGGTCGATTAATTATCTTTGTTCTTCTTCCCAGCTGTGTGCCTAATACCATAACGTCTTTTCTTTCTACACATCAAGTGGTAGTTTCTTTTTCCTGTTCTTTCCATACCTTCTTTTGCATGACTTCTGGGAAAGAACAAGGAACTTGCTTAGCAAGAATCCAGACCTTATATATGGTAACCGATTTTTTGTGTCAAAAACATATAATTATTACATTTTAGAACAGTATATTCTAGAAGCCCAATATTAAACATTAAGTTTCATGTTTCTGTTCATTTTAATTTTTTTCAGCAGGCTCCAGGTCCAACATGGGGTCTGAACTCATGACCCTGAGACTGAGAGCTGCATCAGTCAAGCACCCTGTTTCTGTTCACTTTAAATCACAAGTAAGTAAAAACCTGTAAGAAGTTAATGAGATATGGTTACTACCGCTTTACAGATAGGAAATTGTATAAATGACCTAGGTGTTCTAAAGAAATGTATGCATAGAAAAAAGTCGCTAGACTCTGAATCGTGCTGTTAGAAGTCTATCTGCTAGATGGGCAACGGTCGTCTGCCATGCGGGTCAATGTGCAGGTCATCAGACTACCAGGAACACCAAGTCCCCCCATGACAGAAACATCTTTTCTCAGGAGGGCCTTTATCTGTGGACACTGTGTTAATATCATTCATTCATATAAAGCTAAAGCCAGGGTATGGGTTTTTTTTTTTAATGTTTATTTTACTTTTGACAGAGAGACAGAGTGTGAGCAGGGGAGGTGTAGAGAGAGGGAGACACAGAATCCAGGGTACGGTTTTAAGTAGTAACATTACAGGGGTTCATCACACATGCCACCAAATACACTGGGAAAAAAGGAGGTCAGGGAGACCTGTTAACTGCCCAGGGTTTCTACAAGCATACCCAGAGCTCACAATGGAATCATCCAGAAAGCAACTAGCAACAGAATTAGAATCAAAGAAAAGGAGAAGATGCTTAACCAATCTGGGGTCAAAAAAGTCTTCTCAGAGAAGATACTCTTAAGCTGTGGCTAGAAAGAAGAGTGAATTCGAATAAAGAATGGCTAAATTACGGGTGCCTGGTGGCTCAGTCGGTTAAGCATCTGACTCATTTAAAAAAAATTTTTTTTTTAAGTTTATTTATTTTGAGAGAGAGCATAAGTGGGGGAGGGGCAGAGAGGAGAGACAAAATCCCAAGCAGGCTCCACGCCATCAGCACAGAGCCCAATGTGGGGCTCAAACCCAAGAACTGTGAGATCATAACCTGGGCAGAGGTCAAGAGTTGGACACTTAACCAACTGCACCACCCAGGTGCCCCATAAGCATCCAACTCTTGATCTCAGCTTAGGTCTGGATCTCAGGGTCGAGAGTTCAAGACCCACATTGGACTCCACCCTAGGCATGAAGCCTACTTTAAAAAATAAATAAAAATAAAATAATATAATGAAAGAAAAGAATGACTGAATTAGTATGAGTTTGGGATGTATGTGCAAAGGCTCTGGGGCACAAAAGAGCTCACCCCTTTGGGGAGCTGAAATGTAGCCCATGCAGTTTTAGTGCAGTGGTCCAGGGGAGAATAGCACATGCTGAACCTGGTAGGGTAAACAGAGTGCAGATACACTGATAGATGTATTAAGGATGTTTGCTTTCGCCTGAGCTAAATGGAGAGCCATTAAAGAGCTTTAAGTAGAAAATGTCACGTGGCCACAGGTAGAACTGAGCTTCAGACACGGATATGGTAGGAGACCGCGAATGAGCAGGTGGTAGTGAAAACAATCAAAGTAAATGACATCACTTTGGAAGAAGATGCTCACCAAAGACAGAGCCCTCAGCGACACAGGTGCTACCAATAATCACCACACACCCTCCCCACCCATATCCACCGTGCAAACCGGCACTACTCTGACCATGATCACACGTGTTTTTCCAGATCCTGAGTACCAACAGCAATTCACCAAAGCTGACTTATACCTCCTAAAGTCATCCTGAGCTAAGATCAAGACTAATTAATATTACCTAGTTACTTAACTTTTCACGTATTTCTACCTCATACTCCAACTGGACCGTGCTTTAGAGTTCCTTAAGGATCTCTGTATTATCCAACAATCTATTTCCAAACCAACGAATTTCTGACCTGAAGGGATAATCTAATGCAAATCTTCCGTTCCACGAGAGGAAAGGGTGGCTCATTAAGCAAGCTGGTCAAGGCCCGTCCACTCCAGGCACAGGCTGTTGGGTCGCAGAACGATGACTATGACCACGCTGCCTAATTTCCGACGTACATTTTTATGTTTTATCATAATAACTTGGACATCGACTGCTCTGCCAATGGGAAAGCTAAGAGCACAAGCCTGTTTGACACTCCACCTGTGCTAAGCCCGATCTGTACTCGTTTCTCAGATGGTTTAACAGAAAAAGACAAGATGTATGTTCCCCTTTCTACAGCCTCTGAACAGGAAAAGAGGCCTGCACAGGCACTCACTCTAGAACACGTCTGCTCAGGGGGCGGGCTTGGGGGGCGCTCTGCCCCAGCTGCCTGAGGTGCCGCAGGTGCGGGTAACTCAGGGAACACACAGCAGACTCACTTAGCTGAGGCCCTCCACAGAGGATTTCACGCCTCCCACTCGTTACACAGGTGTCCTCCGCCCTCTGACATCCTCCATCTCTCTCTCTCGGCACTCCATCCACAGGGCGCCCTCTCTGTCCTCAGACTATTTTCCAGGGTGTGCTGGGCGCAGCCTCCAGGGTTTCTTCCTGGGAATTCACTTTCCCTGTCTCTGTGCTTTGCCGACTCACAGCTCAGGTAAAGTGTAAAGTCCTGAGTGGTCGGGACTACTCCAGATGTGGGGCATCTCTGTTCTATCACAGAAAACACTTTCCAATCTCACAGAGAAGGCTTTGCTCCGCCTAGGTGTGGTACCGGCCCAGCCGACCCTCTGCCAACACGACAAAGCCCTGCTAAATCCCCACAATCCTCTCTGCAAGAGCCCCGAGGAGTTTCTCAGACTGTGAGGCGGAGGCCAGTCTGCTTTCCCAAGGTGCGCTGCTCCCCCAGAAACATCCCGGGTGGGGAAAAGGTTACACCGCAGTGCTCGTCCTGACGAACTCCGCTCTTCCTCTGCACGTGGCTGGCCCTCTGTGGGTGAGTCACAGACAAGAACAGCTAACACAGGGCCTGCGTGGATGGCGGAGCCACAGGGCCGGGGTGAGGGGACGCATCACCGAGAAAAGCCACACAGGGTGTAACAAGACCGGGGCACACACACACCTCCGCATATGAGCCTCGCTTCACTAAATGAAGCAGAAGCCCGGAAAGGTAGGAATCACCCCACCTTCATGGTTCCAACGTGCTCCCCCTTAGAGTATCAGCTAAGGGCCGATCACTGGTAATGGCGGACAGACACATGGAAAAAGCCTGTCCCCGTTATGTGATGAGTGCTTGAAGGCCCGTTTTAACCTCGAGTGCACTTCCAGCACTCCTGGCCTCGGTTTCCATCTGAATCACGCGGGCAGAGTCCCAAGCTGAGCTGCCAAAATATTTCAGAGTTTCCAATCCAAGAGACTTGGTAAAATCCATGAAGGAAGAGATGTGTGAGTCAGGGAGTACGGTCTTAGTCAGCACTGCCTCCTTCTAGACCAGCCTCCCTCACCCTCGCCCAAATGAGCTCTTCCTAGTCTCTCTCTTACCTAGTACAGTGACAACACCATCTAAAAGAAGGTTCCAAGACTGCTAATGATCCAGCTGAAACTCAGGGCAGCAACTCTTCCAGATCAAATTATTCCCTATCACTTCCAAAAAAGTACTGGGGGGAGGTGATGGGGCAGGCTGTCACGCTGGACAACCCAAAGCCATCTATATCTGCTTATGGATTTGAACAACCAGATTTCTCTTTAGGGCTATTATCAAAATTAGTTTATAATCCCAAACACACAGTGAGTGGGTGGTAGAGAAAGACAGCCACAGTGTCCCTAGAGTGAAGGGGGAAGGAGCGGGAGAAGGAGGAGCACCCTTAGAATCATGATTTTGTGATAGAGATCATCCAACCACATAGAAGAGGGCAGACAGGAAGCCAAAGAAAATTCTGGCATCAACTCCCCCTTTTACTTTTGTGATAAAAAGACCTAAGCCAACCTCAGAGTTCAGCATTAGAGGCTCCTACGCTGTGTATATTTTGGAAGTAAATGGCCTAAGCACTCTCCCAAAACCTAGGGTGGTGATTCTCTGCATTCCTTCGACAGTCTTTCCAATCATTAATCCCGTTGTTCACAGTCTCGGAGGGCGGGTCTGTGGCCTGGAGCAAGGTTCACAGCGGCTTACAACACACGCCCCTAAACACACACATATGCTAGAAGGTGGCCAAAGAGAGGACAGCAAAACAACATTTTTTAATAAGAAAAGCAAAAATAGCTTTAAGGGCTTTTTCAAATTCATTTCCCAAGAGAAGGAATTCTTCCACGATGAACTCTCTTGTTTCAAGACTGTGTGGCTTTCTCCAAAATTCCCGAATGGCCTGCGCCCAGCCAAGTCCTACATGTCTGGGGCTGCAGCTCAGACAGCGTAAGCAGTCTTAAAAGCTTCTCCTCAAAGTCTTTCTTCACGTTTCTCTTTTTCGACAGAGGGTGGTTAGAAATTGTAAGAAATCAAAAAGGGTTTCAATGTTCTGGTGTAGCTAGGGGTTGTTTTCAAAATTAAGAGCACTGTTGCCTGCTCTCCTCTGGACGGTGCCCGGCTTTTCTGATGAGCACACATCTGCGGAAACTATCAGACTTTCCGCTTGTTTCACAACTCCGGTCCCAAGAGTACGACTGGGGCGGCAGCCTGCATCCTTCCGCCCCACAACAGCCCATTCGAAAAGGTGGCTGGATTCTAACGGGGAAAAGTGAAAATGGAAATTCGGCACGAACTCTTTTGTACCAAAGTTCCCAGAAACCATCAACATGCCTGCGTTTTTCACTTTGGCAAAAAGATCTGGTGAAATCCTAGTCCAGTTAGTAGAAAAGAGAAACCCAAAATAAGACAACGATGACCACTTGCTGGGACTGGCCAAGATGTTCGGGGCTCTACCTGTTCTCAGTCCCGGTTCCCATCCCACCTGCCCCCCACCCCCCCACCCCCCGCCAATCAGAGTTGTAAAAACAGGATGAGCTGGTCGGACTTACGGCTCTGGGAGAGGCTCCTACCTACCAACTTTGCCATAAATATGCACTGGTCCTTTTAACAGCCCCTCTCTGGATTTTCTCCTGCCCTGATGTATCCTTAAGATGCAGCACTCCCTTCTAAACACAGACTCAGAGCGCCAGCGGGTCATGGATTTAATGGGAAAGTAACACCTTCACGCTCTCTTCACAAGCCCCCAGCATCTGAGGCCCGTGATGCAATCTGTGGACGGCAGATATTCTCAGTTCACAGGAGCAGGAGCCAGCCTCTCCAAAGCAAGGGTGCTGGGTTCCCAAGCTCATCTTTCTGGGAGCTTGGAAGAGGACCTGGGTGGCCTGCAGGTGGCAAGACACAGCAGAGAGGGCCCCTCGCTGAAAATCTCATGCCCTCACCAATGAAACATTTGAAATGTGCTCTAGATAATCGTACCCAGGAAACTCACCTTCTTGGAAAAGAAAGAAGAAAAATGGGGTAAAAAAAAAATATTCTCCTTCTCTAATCAAAACACACACCCAAACTTGGAGACTCGGTGGCATCCAAACCCCGCTCACTCCACAGTTTGGAAATAAATGACAAGCTGCTCCCAAATCCTCCATCCTCACCTCCAGGCTCCCCTTAGTTAGCAAACTCCCCTCTGAAATGCAAATACCCTTTGGCAGATAGAATTGTTAGCTATTTATACCATGTGTGAATGTTTTAATCAGATAAGAGCCCAACATCTAGCTGAGATCATTCACAGGCAGATACTGACAGAAAAAGGAAGTGGGGGTGGAATTCTGGAACACTGAGGCTTAAGAGTGGGCGGGTGGCCACCGTGGGGACGAGGGCTGCAGTGGGGGTTCCTCGGCCAAGCGGAGGAGGAGGAGGGGGGACAAGATTTTGCCCAAATATAACCTTGTCCTTGGCAGTGGCACCTCCCTGCAAGGAAAGGCTTTTCAGCCTGAGTGATCAAAGACACAGACTAAACAATGATTCTAGGGTCCTGTTCTCCACTCTCATCATCCTGCTCCAAAACTCATTTTGTTAAGTAGTATTGGGAGAATTATCTAAACGTGTTGCCTTTGGCCTCACATTTACCGGCTATTATGAAACCACTTTTAATCCCTACTAGGAAACCACATAAACTTGGTTTAAAAGGTTTCATTCTTAATAAGAGGCTATTGGTAAAACGACTCCCTGACACTCTTTCTTCACAGGAAAAGCTGGAAGTGTTAGCAGTTCACTGTCTAGGGGCACCTGGCTGGCTCAATCAGTTGAGCGACCGACTCTTAGTTTCAGCTCAGGTCATGCTTGGGATTCTTTCTTTCCCTCTCTCTCTCTCTCTGCCCCGCTCTACTATAAAGTCTCTGTCTCTCTCAAAAATGAATAAACTCTAAAAAATATTTAAAAAAAATAATTCATTGTCTACATGGCTACCATTTCCTGTTGATAATCCAAGTAGAATATACTTTCATACTGTCATCCTCTTTTGGTCATGGATAGGGAAAATATACTGAACCTTCATCCCATGAAAGCCCTCTGTAGCTTTTTTTTTTTTCTGTTTCTCTTGTGTGTAAGGGAGACAGTGAAAGCCGGGTACCTCTTCTGCAGAGAAGCCTGAAGGTGTGGCATGGGTCTTCTGGACGCCACATTAAGGTAACCCCTGGACTACCTTTAACTAGCTCTAACAGTCTCAACAAGATGACAACCAGCCTTTGACTCAGAGAGAAGAACGTGGGGACCTCCTGACATCCAAGAAGATGCAGACAGGGAAGGAGACGTCAGGGAGCCTCAGCCATCTACCATGAAGAGCAGGCTTCAGCTTCAGGAAGCCCCTGGCAGGGCCCCTGCCCACGATCTTGCACCTAACTTGGTATTTATAATTTCCTTCCTCCCTTCCTTCCTTCCTCCCTTCCTTCCTTCCTTTCTTCCTTCCTTCCTCCCTTCCTTCCTTTCTGTCTTTCTTTCTTTCTTTTCTTCCTTCCTTCTTTCCTTCCTTCCTTCCTTCCTTTCTTTCTTTTTTAGGGGAAGGAGGGGCAGAGAGAGAGGGAGAGAGAGAATCTTAAGCAGGCTCCATGCCCAGCACAGAGCCCCATGTGGGGCTCGATCTCACAACCATGAATATAACCTGAGCCAAAATCAGGAGTTGGATGTTTAACTGACCGAGCCACCCAGGCACCACGTGGTATTTGCAATTTTCTACTAGTTTTCTTAAAGAGGGGCTCTAAATTGTAAACGCTTTCAGAGGCCTCCAAAAGCTGGCTCTGTCCCCGACCTGAAGGTTCCTCAGGCACTGGAACTCAGACCAGAAGTGAAAGCCTGATCTCTCCAGTCTCTGCTCCCGCCAGCTGCAATGAACCCCGCCTCGTCCCGATGGCGCCTGCATTTGATTAATGGCATCAGCACCTCCGGAGTCAGAAGACAGGGTGTTGTCATTCCTGCTCTCTCACCCACTTCCAGCGTGCAGCCGATGTGCAAATTCTAGCTCCATAAAAAACCGCTGCAGTCTGACCCCTTCCCCCCAGCCCCTCAATCAGAGGGTTTGCTTAGGGGCTCGGAGCTTTCACCCCAGTCCCCCTGCCTCCAGTCTCTTCCTTCCTGCCTCTGACGCCACTCCAACCTGAGAAGAATGGTCTAAAACACCCTGCAAGGGCTCCGCAAGTTTCCAGGCTGGAACACGGGGTGCCAGGCAGGAGGCAGCTCTTCAGGAACTGGCCACCCCACCTCACACGCAGCTCTGAGCGTCTCTCCCTCCCCTGCACACCTCTGAACTCACCTTTCCCTTCTGATCAGCGCAGATTCCCCCCCTTCCCCGCCCGGCCCCAAGCCATGCCCGCAGCCTGACCCCTTCAGGGTTTGTGTCCATCCTTCACACCCAGCCCAGGACCCCTTCTCATCAATCCTTCCGACCAATCGTCCCTGGTCACCGGTTCACATCATCCGTTGATCTCTTGTGGAATCCAGCCCTTTTTTTTTTCCCTCCTACTAATGTTTGCTTTTGTCTCCCAAGTTAGACGGGCGTCCCGTCTCTGTCTCGCCTCTTCCTCGCTCTTCCACCGTGGGGGGGGCTCGTTAATTTCTGAGTGCTTTTCCACATCCCACTGAGATTTCACCCTAATACTTGCGTCTGCTCTACTGAGAGGCAGGACTCCAGGGTATCACGGCTAGGAGCGCGGGGCTCTGGAACTAAATCACTGGTTTGAATCCGGCTGTGCTACTCACTATGTGGCTGTAGACAATATTTACTTTTCTCCTGGTTCCTCCATGTCCCCATCTATAAAATAAAGGTAACAAAAGTATCTACTTCATCGGGTTGTCCTAAGGATCAATAAGGAAACGGCCATGAAGAGCTGAGAACAGCGCGTGATGACTAGCGAGCACTCCTAAGTGTCAGGAGTCTGATGGAGGAGAGGGAAGGGAGGAGGTGGAGAAGGGTGGCTTTTCCTCAGTGAGCCACTGTGTCCTCACCCCACTATATAAGCCGCTTCCAAGAGCAGAGGGGAGACTTAACGTGAGGGTCTGTTGTGCCGAGAAGGACACTGTGCACATATTATCCGTGAATAATAGAGACGACGCTGTCAAAGCACTGGAAACAAGAGGCACAGGTGCAAACGCACGCGGGCACAGTTCTTCGAGCTCTGAGGATTTAGCTGGCTACACTTCCGTTTCCAAATGCAAACCAGGCTATCCTCGACCCCCCCCCCGGCCGCTCAACTCCAGACAGCCATTCCAGCTCCTTCTCCTCTGCACTTCCCAGGGCACTCTTACCAGGAGCGCCCGTCCATTCCTGTGCTAGAAGCCACAGCCCTACCTGCAGCCTCAGTGGTCACGACCCACTGATCTACAGACGTCTCCTAGCCTCAAACTAGGAACGCCTCAAACCGAAATCCTCCTCTCCATCCCAGCCCCCTCAGACCCATTCCTTCGGTAGATGTCCTGGAGGTACGCACTGCAAAACATCTGAACACTCTTGACTCCTCCCCCTGACTCCCTCTGTCTTCTGGATTTCACTTTCTCTTAAATCCAGATACTTCTCTCCATCTCCACTACCATCTACTTTCATGAGGCCAACATTACCTGTCACTCTGCTTAGTGTCTCTGTCTTCAGACTTCCCTTTCAACAATCCATCATTCACTCTGCAGCCTGAGTGATCTTGCTAAAACCTCAGTCTGACCACGTGTTGCCTTGTCTAAAATCCTCAGTAGATGGGTCTCCTCTAACACTGGAATAAAGTTCCAAAAGACCCACCGAGATCTGGTTACATCCCTGCTTACCTCTCCAGCCCATTGGTCACCATGGTACTCCCACAGTCATCCAGCTCCATAAGCCCCCTCTAGCCTTGCAGAATTACTAGCAGCTCCAAGGAGGCCTCTGCGCTCCCTCCCTGGGACTTCGCTTCCATGGCGGAAATATTCCTCTCCTCCTTCAAGACTCAAGTTAGACATCACCTCCACCAGGAGCATTCCCTGACTCTGCCCCAAAGGTGAGCTAGGAGCGCCTCACAGATATTCTCATGGTAACTCCGCTTAACTTACCCTGTCACAGCTTGCATCTCACTTAGGAGCTCCTACTGGCTCCCTGACAGCACAGACTGTATTAGCAGACACCCAACGAATACTTGAAAATTAAAGAAAAGATGAGGAGGCGTAACATACTAAGAAATATATATTTGGTTTTTGCCCCAGTTCCTGGTACAAAGCTTCTAAAACTCTTAGAATTCCAGGAGTGAGAGAGGAGCACCTTTTGTTATTCATAATAAGCCCCATTCAACCTGATCTGAGTTTATGCTAATAAGATGACTCTAGGAGGCTGGGTCTCAGAGGAACCAACCAGGTGATTAGAGAGGGTAGGACCTTCCAGATCCACAGTCTGACCTCACGGGAGGGGAGAAGGGCAGGAGATTGAGTCCAATAACCAATGACTAATTATTTAATCAATCATGCCCACATAACGGAGCCTCCATAAAAACCCTAAACGAAGGGGTTCCGAGAGCTTCGGGGTCGGTGAACACATCGTGGTGTCAGGAGTGTGACGTGCCTAGAGAGGGTACGGAAGCTCTGTATCCCTTTCCCGTACATCGTCCTATGCGTCACTTCCATTGGACTGTTCCTGAATTCTATCCTTTTTAATTAACCAGTAATAACAAGTATTTTCCTGAGTTCCATGAGCATTTCTCGCAAATTATCTAACCCAAGGAAGGGGTCATGGGAACCCCAGATTTACAGCTAGTCAGTCAGAGGCACAGATGACAAACTAGGACTTCAGACCAGTGTCTGAAATGCGGGCCGTCTCATGGGACTGAACCCTCGACCTCTGGCTTCTGTACTAACTCTAGGTAGTTAGTGCCCCAATTGTTTAATGTGGGGGGCAGAGGGGAAACCTACATATTTTTTGTCAGAAATGTTGTGAGTACAGGAAATAGTTCTTCTCAGCAGAAGGCAGAAAAAAAAAAAAAAAGGAAAAAGTGTCAGGGTTCTTTCCGAGCTGCTCTTCAACAACAAAGAGAGCAGAGAGAAGTAAGAGTAATTTCTAAGACTTATTCTTCGAGGTTTCTGTTGCCTATGTCATCAATCTAGAGAACACACAACAAATTCCAACAGTGCATAAGGGTAAAACTGTGTAGCATCTAGGACTGCCACCAAGTGCACATCTTAGCGTTCCATAAGCACGCTCTCATCATAGACACTCTGTCAAGACAGAACGAACTCCAGAGAGAAGAGAAAGCCTACCAGCCAGCAACCAGCTCCGTGTCAGTCGCTCTGCTTGGGTTTACAGGTCACATCTACCTCAGTCCCTAGGACACGGTTTTTCCTTGGCAGAGAAACAAACGTTTATTGAAATGCATCCTAAGATGAAGCCTCTGATTGTTCATTGACATTGGAGAAAATGTAAAGTACTCCTTTATCCAACATTCCAGGACGGAGTAACAATAAAACACAGACACACCCACACAGATACACACACACACACACAAATACACAGCCACGCATACAACACACACAGACACACACGTATCCAAACCTTACGCACATGTAAAATGAGGGTGAGGAGGAAAATTATCCTCATGTAACAGAAAAGCTAGAATTCACTCTGCATCTATTAAGATACAGATGTATTTCCTGTAGACACAAATGCACTCGGTTTGGAACTCTAGTAGTATTTGGAAACTCTAGTAGTACCCCTGCTTATATTTTGCCGGGACTCCCTTTGTTAGCAAAGAGCGGCTATGGAACATATGTAGATTCAAATCAAGGTTACTTGAGGATGCAGCTGCCACACTGGAATTTCTCCTTCATCACAATGCACCAGAGAGGCCTCGCAAACACTCGCTTGATCTGCGTTATGAACAGGCTATTTCCAAGGAAATGAAATTTACAAATACACTTAACTCTACACTCAAACCTGAACCCTTAGTTCCTGCATCTTTACCAATATATGCTTTATAAGACTCCTTCAATCAGCAGCTCATGGAGGAGGGCCTATAAATTCTACCTCAAAAATGTAATTTATGTTTCGCTCTCTAAGTTTGTTTCTATTTTTACTAAATTGCAATTGAACCGACAGCTGGAGAAGAACTTTGCCTCTGTAATGGACACAGAGTAGTACCAAAATAAAAGCTAGTATGTAGAAGAATGTAAAATATAATAAAAGCAGTATCGCAAATCAGTGAGTAAGGAATGAATGAATTCAACAAACAAGATTGGGGGAAATTAGTGTTGGGGAAAGAGGGAATCCAATTAGGGCCTCGACTAAACTATATATCCAAATAAACTGTGAAGTAACAAAGCGGGAGCTGGCAAACTGGACACAGCCAGCTACTAAATACTACAGGCTTCTGTCACAACTAGTCAACCGTGCCACCGTGACAGCATTTTGAACAAATAAGTATGGCTATGCCAATAAAACTTTATTTACAAAAACAAGTGACAGAACCTTTGGATGAAAAAGTCAAATAGTAAACAGACAAATAAATTAATTCCAAAAGAAAACAGTGGTGAAAATCTGATCTAGGGAAGAATTGCTAAGCATAAAAGCAATAGGAAAAATCACAGAAGAAAAGATGATTATGCTTACCACATACATTTTAACTTCTGTTAGTAATACGAGTACTATAAAGAAAGTAATCAGGGGTGCCTGGGTGCCTCAGTTGGTTAAGCAGCCGACTTCAGCTCAGGTCATGATCTCACGGTCTATGAGTTTGAGCCCCGAGTCGGCCTCTGTGCTGACAGCTCAGAGCCTGGAGCCTGCTTCAGATTCTGGGTCTCCCTCTCTCTCTGCCCTTCCCCTGCTCACGCTCTGTCTCCATGTCTCTCAAAAATAAATAAACGTTAAATTGTTTACAAACCAACAATTTAAAAAAAAAAAAAGAAAGTAATCAAAAGACAAATGACAAAATGGAGAAATATTTGAAATAAATACGACAGGGCCACCTGGGTGACTCGGTCAGTAAGTGTCCAACTCTTGATTTTGGTTCAGGCTATGATCTCACCTTTTGTGAGATGGAGCCCCATGTCGGGCTCTGTGCTGTCAAAGCAGAGCCTGCTTAGGATTCTCTCTGCCTCTTTCTCTGTCCCTCCCCTATTCCTGCTCTCTCTCTCTCTCTCAAAATAATAAATAAACATGAAAAAAATAAAATTAAATAAATATGACAAAGGATTTGGAGCTTGAAATTTATCTCTTTGGGGCGCCTGGGTAGGTCAGTTGGTTAAGCATCCAACTTCTGCTCAGGTCAAGATCTTGCGGTTCCGGAGTTCGAGCACCATGTCAAGCTCTGTGCTGACAGCTCGGAGCCTGGAGCCTGCTTCAGATTCTGTGTCTCGCTCTCTTTCTGCCCCTCCTCCACTCATGCTCTGTCTCTCAGACTCTCAAAAATGAATAAATGTTAAAAAAGAAATAGGGGCGCCTGGGTGGCTCAGTAGGTTGAGTGTCCAACTTCGGCTCGGGTCATGATCTCACAGTTCGTGGGTTCAAGCCCCACGCCAGACTCTGTGCTGACATTCAGAGGCTGGAGCCTGCTTCGGATTCTATGTCTCCCTCCCTCTCTCTCTCTCTCTCTCTCTCTCTCTCTCTCTCTGCCTCTCCCCAACTTGTGCTCTGTGTCTCTCTCTCTTAAAAATAAATAAACATTTAAAAAAAAAAGAGAGAGCGAGAGGAAGAAAGAAAGAAAGAAAGAAAGAAACCTCTTTGTCTTTCAAATTGGCAAAAATGATGCCTGCAATCATTTATAAAACGACTAATATTCACTGCTCTTGGAATGTAAATGGAATCAATCATCAAGCAATAAAAGAACATGCCTTAAAGGGACTTTTAAAAATTCATTCTTGCCTTAATAAGTTCATGTTCATGAAAATATTCAAGATCCATAGAAAGATTTGTGTGTGAGGATATCCTCTATAATTATTAATGTATAATAACCTAAATGCCTAACAACAGAGAAGCGTTTAAATAAATTCTAGAATATACATGGCAGTGGAATATTATGCACATACTAGGGTTTTAGTGGAACATTATGGACCATAAGAAAATTTGAGGGGCGCCTGGGTGGCTCAGTCGGTTAAGCGGCCGACTTCGGCTCAGGTCATGATCTCGCGGTCTGTGAGTTCGAGCCCCGCGTCCGGCTCTGTGCTGACGGCTCGGAGCCTGGAGCCTGCTTCGGATTCTGTGTCTCCCTCTCTCTCTGCCCTCCTCCTGCTCACACTCTGTCTCTATGTCTCAAAAATAAATAAACATTAAAAAAAAAATTAAAAAAAAAAAAGAAAGAAAATTTTAAAAAGGCACCTGGAAGTAGGTACCTGGCTGCTCCTTGGCAGAACATGCAACTTTCGACCGCAGGGTTGTGAGTTTGGGCCCACGTTGGGTGTAGACAAAATTTTAAGAATTTATCTTAAAAATAAAATCTTCCGTAAACAAAAAGGCATCAGAAATTATTTCTGAAATATGCCATTTTTATATTTGCATAAGCAGAGAAACATATTAGAAAACACACTACATGTTCAGCAGTTCAGCAGTGTTATCTCTCGGCTGTGGGATTATGGGTGATTTTTATTTTCCTCTTTATTCTTCTCTATAGTCTCTAAATTTCCTCTAATAATTATATAGTCTAAACGTGAAAGACAATGTTACTTTTAAAAAGCAAAAGAATTGTTGCTTCTCACTAAATCTGAGAGAAACATAAATCAGCTACTTGGAATAGCTAGAAAGTAAGACTTGAAAGAAGCAACAGCAGCCTTCCTCATCTGTTTCTCCTCAGTATTTCTGCTGCTTTCCTCTTTAATATCTAAGGAACAGCTACCAGCTCTAGAAGGGTGAAGACCTCCCGGAACAGACACATTCCAGCCCCCACAACGGAACATTTCAGAATTCCCCTGGGGTATCTGGGAATGCCTGTGGTCATGCCTCCAACAGTTGGGGCAAAATGAGTGCTAATTTGAATCCCGGTACAACCACAGTATTGACCTAAGTCTACGGCAATCTAAGGTGGTTATCCTGTTCATAGATAACTCCATCAATTGCTTAATAAATAAAGAGCAATAAGGAAGGCAGACTGCTTGAAGTCGCAAGGAGAGAAAACACACTTTCTTGTCTTCGACTTTTAAAAATCTCAAAAGAATCTTTCTGGAGGGCATCTGGCTAAATATATATCAAAATCCTTTAAAAAGCAAATATGCTTTCGCCTAACTATTCCAGGACTAGAAATCTGTGCTAAGAAAACGGTTTGACGAATGTCTAAAGCATATATGCAGGGATGCGTATCACAGCATTTATAGCCGGAACAAAAATAGAATAGTGAAACGGTGGGTATAGGTTAAACAAAATGTCACATCGTGCAATGTGAATGTGCGTGTCCCCTCAAAACGCACATGCGGAAACCTGATTCCCGACAGGGTGGGAGGGGGAGGTGAGGCCTTTGGGAGGGGATGAGGTCGTGAGGCTAGAGCACCCACGAAGCCCTCTTCTAACCAGTAAGAGACTATGGTGCTCTTATAAAAGAGACCCCACAGATACCCACTGTCCCTCGTCCACGCGAGGTCACATTGAGGAGGCTGCCCTCGAGGAGCCAGGAAGTGGGCCCTCGGCCTCCAGACCTGGGAGAAATAAATGTCTGTTATTTCCAAGATACCCGGTCTATGGCATTTTGTGACGGCAGCCTGAAACGAACGAAGACACATTCATACGATGAAATGACGCCAATAAGATTGAGACACAAATGCATACTTATTCACATGCAAAGATGTGTGACATACGTGGAGCCTGTTCAAAGCCTTTATAGACTCTACGACAAAATAACGTGCTTATTATACTTCTGTATCAGCTTGGACTTCCGTAACAAAATACCGCAGACCGAGTGGCTTATACAACAGAAATTTATTTTCTCACAGTTCTGGAGGCTGAAGTCCCAGGTGAGGGGGCCAGCAAGGTCAGTACCTGGTAAAGACCCTTGTCTTGCCAATACCTGGCTTGCCGCAGACACAGCAGCCTTCCTGCTGTGTGCTCAACACGGCAAGGGAGTTAGGACCCTTTTCCTCTTCTTACAAGGCCATAGCCCTATCAGATTAAGGCCCCACCTTTACGACTTCATTTAACTTAATTATTACCTAAAGACCCCCATCTCCAGATTCATCGCATTGAGGGTTAGGGCTTCGACATACGGGTTTGGGGAGGGACACGATTTAGTCCAGAGAAACTGACCACAATTATATATATATATTTTTATGAACGATGCTGTACGTGGATGAAATTCTGGAAGGTTTCGCCTCAAAATGTTTAAATTGGTAGGTTACCTCTATGTACCGAACACAGCATGCTTAGTTTCTATAATAAATGTTAATTACCTGTTTATAATTTCATGAATGTTAATAAGATAGGACATTTTAATAAGCGTTGGGGGAAAGGCGCCATGCTCTCTCAGGCTGGTCACGCCGGCTGCGCTCGCCGAAAGCACCATCAACAGAGCAGAGCAATCTCAAGACACAGGACATGGACCCAGGAATCAGAGCAGACGGTTCCTTGAAAACACCTCCAATTTACTACTGTGATCCAAACAGGCAACAAAACCCACTGGGCATCATTAGGAAGGAAATTCGAAATAAAATGGAAAACACAGCCTACCCAAAGCCATACTCCAGCGATCGGACTCAGAACCAAGGCAGTGTTCCAGAAGACAGCCAGGCAGGTTTCTGCTTCCTGATACCTCAGGACAGTTCTCACGGTGCAAGAAAAAAATTATGAGGGAACACCTAAAATAATTGAGACCCAGCATGCACTTTCCCCACGGCCTCTGGCGGACAGGGATCTGACCATGTTTCACTTATCGCCTGTGGCAGATTCACCGCTTCTCTCCCCTTACCTCTCCCCTCCCACCCCCCTGCCGGTCCCCACCTCCAAGCAGACATGCAGACATGCACGACGTGGACTGCAGGCTCTTAGGAGCACATGTCACCCTCCACTCCATTCTCCATGCACAGTACACACACGACGAAGCAGGGTTTTCAAAGCCAATAGGCGTCTCCTATTAGGAAAGACTGGCTAGCCTGGGGAGACCACCGTGGTCTGATGAAATTCTATACCGTAATAAAGGCTGAGAACATGCTGAAGACGTGTAGCAAATCTTATGAAAGAACCGTGAGAAACTCCAGGCTTTTAAGGAGGTAAGAAAAAAAATTAAATATTAATTTACAAGGGGTAAAATCATCACTTATTATCCAACACGTCACAAAAGAAATTGAAGACGGAAAGTTTGTTTTCTCCCCTCGTGACTTCCAGCAGTTTGCCTTCACGGCTGCTCGCGGAGGCTGCTGACAGGACCCTAGCTGCTGACGGGAAGCGATTTCTTCCACTTCACTAATAACTGGCAAAAAGAGAGCATGGTATAGAATAATCCCCCGGCTCCTCCAGTCTTCCACAGACGTGTTAGGAGAGGGGAATATTAGATTACCAGCTTGAGTAAAACAGGGCAAGTCCTGGCCAGAAGGCCGTGCCCATCACAAACCCTTACAGACAGGTGTGTTGTGCCAGCTCACGCCACCCCTCCTCACAGAAGGGGCCTGGGCTGAGCTGGGCCTCCATGCCCTTGGACAGTGCCCTTGTGCCTTCTGTCGACCTCTCCCCAATGGGGACGTGAGCTCCCTCATCACTTCCATATGCCCAGGGCTCAGCACAAAGGAGCGTTCAAGGTTGTGTCTGCAATGAGCTGAATTAATCCATTCAATTACTTAGAAAAGGGAGACATTGGGAAAAATCTGTACTCAGGTATAGAGGCTATACCAACTCAGCCTTGGCCCTCCACTGCGGTGGGATTACTAGTCAAAATTTAAGGGTAGTACATGGCGCGCCTGGGTGGCTCAGTCGGTTAAGCATCCGACGTCAGTTTAGGTCATGATCTCATAGCTTGTGAATTAGAGCCCCGCGTTGGGTCCTGGGCTGACAGCTCGGAGCCTGGAGCCTGCTTCAGATTCTGTGTCTCCCTCTCTCTCTGCCCCTCCCTCGCTCTTGCTCTGTCTCTCTCTCAAAAATAAACATTAAAAAAAAATTTAAGGGTGGTACAGTTGAAATTCACTCAGTCCTCAGAGACCCGATGAGCCCACTTCCCAGTGTCCTACCCACCACAGGGCTGATTCATGCCATTTAGATATAAAAAGAGCCTTCCTGTACAAGATCGCGCAGCTGCAGGCTTGCGAAGCTAAAGTCTGTGCTAGAGACATCTGACTTTTGCCTCAGAGCCAACTTTAATGGTGATAAAAATGCTTTTTCTTCACTACAAAGTTCTCTATTAGCCTACGACACTCTGCCTTGTTGTAAAAGGATGTAAAGTGATTTATACAAATACATACAAAATAAATAAAACAAAAAGTATTTAGTAAGCACATGAAAAAGAGCAGACAGTGATAAAACAATAACATAGGAAAATAAGGAACCAAATTCAAGGGCAATAAAAAAAATCATTTTGAAAGAGCCTATATATCGGTTAGATTGGGTCGCAGGTTTGGAACTAAGCTTTCTTTCACCAGGCAACTGAAGAGGCGGCTGAGGTCAGTTACGTGAATCTTAATGTACATAAAATACAAAAAAAGTTCCTCAGGAAAAGCACAACCATTCAGAGTATGGAGAGAAGAAATTTATTTTCAGGGCTCCTCATAAAAAGAACACTAAAAAATAGAAACCATTATGATCATAGCTAACAAATAGCACTAACTTGTATATAAAACACTGTCCTATGGGCTCTCGACATACTCGCTCAGTTAGTAACCCTAAGAGATAGGTGTTATTATTGTCCGCACTTCATTAAATGCAGAGTCATTTCATTATTCATTAATAATGAAACTGAGGAACAGAGCAGTTAAGTAACTGGCCCAAAGTCACCAGCTAGCGAGTTGTGAACTAGGGATGCAGGCACTGCGGGCTGGCTCCCAGGTCAGCGCCTTTTAACCACTTCCCCACAGTGCCTCTGCCTGACCCGAAAGCAAATGAGCAATGCTCTCGACGACACCCTCACAGTAGACGTCACTTTCCTAAGGATGTTTCTTAGGATGCCCTTCATTTGGGCCAAGAGGAAAACACAAAGCTTTGTTCAGAAGCAGCAATTCCACTGAGGCCAGAATGAGGCGGTCCATCCACGTGGGTTTCTGACACGTGGGCGGGTGTCTCGAAGACATAGAGTCTCTCGAAGAATGGGTGGCCTCGAGCCCTTCTGGCTAATCTTCGTGAATATTATTACTTCTCCTCCACAAGATCTGGTGCGCAGTGAGCAGCCGGGGTGGGGGTTATACTGTGAGGAGGGGCAGGTGAAATCCAGCTCCAACCTGCTGACAGTCAGGGCACGACCACAGGCCAGACAAGCCTCCTGAGCGGGAGGAAGGATGGACACCCTACTAACTCAGGCTGAGGAGCCGACGGGCCCACATCTGCCTGAAGAGCAGGTCAGCCCTCCCCTTGCCTGGACGGGGCTCAAAGGAATACCACCGGGCAGGGCTCTCCTAAGGAAGGGTTTGGCTGGCTCAAAACAAAGGATGAAAAGGCCCTCGCATGCCCGTGTCATAGGACGGGTCTCAACAGGGGTGGTCTGGATACTGCCCAAAGACGGTATCAATTGTCAGTCATGACCACAGCATACCCATGGAATGTTCGGCCTTGAACCACAGGATGTCTTGATGTGGCCCTAGAGTATCACTCTAGGACAAATGATTAAAAATGAGCCAGTTACTGTTTGGGGGAACACTACAAAAAATTTTGAAAAAAGACTTTGGCTTTAGGATAAGTGATTATAAACCTGGCTTTTCAACAGCTTCTCCAAGTTCAAGTTCAGGTTCATTAAAACCATTTCATTATAATTCACTCAGTAACTAAGCACTTAACTATGAATCAGACACTGTTCTTGCTGTTGGGGCAGAACAGCAAATAAAACAGACAAAAAAAATGCAGCTATCCAAAAGCTTACTTTTTTTTTTAATATTTATTTATTTTTTGGGAGAGCACAAGTGGGAAAGGGGCAGAGAGAGGGGGACAGAGGATCCAAAGTGGGCTCTGTGCTGACAGCATAGAGCCCGATGCGGGGCTTGAACTCACAAACTGCGAGATCATGACATCAGGCAAAGTTGGACGCTCAAACGATTGAGCCAGCCAGGTCCCCTTGAAAGCTCATTCTTCTCGTAGTCTGATAGGCAACACTTCCTGCTAACTACTCTTAACATGCCTGACTAACAGTGTCAGGTGGAGATAAACAATCAAGAAACCAAGGCAGGGAATCAGAGAAGGGTGTGACGGGGGGCTACGAGATTATACTGGAGGTCAAGGAGGCCTCACTGAGAAGGGAAATCAGAGCGAGCCCTGCAGGAGGCCAGGGATGGACCGGGTAAATGCCTGGCTGGAGGCGGCCAGCAGGAGAGAACAGCAAGGCGTCTTGAAAAGCCAGAGGGAAGTGCAGGAAGAGGAGAGGGTGAGAAGCAAACGGGGGTCTCCGGGAGGAAGCAGGGGCAGCAGGCGGGTAGGGACGCACCCGGAGGCCACAGGAAAGATTCCGCATCTGACTCCGAGTAGGGGAGTGACCGCTGGACTTTCCTTTTCAAAGGACCACTGTCTGCTGAGTGAGGAGAGGCCACGGGGTCAAGGATAGAAGCAGGGAGAGCAGTTTGGAGGGAGAGGGTGCATCTTTCCACCCACAGCACCTCAGCCAAACGCACGCACAGCCACGTCTTTCTCGGTCTGCGGGTGCAGGTGAGGGTGGTGGGCAGAGAGCACCCGACCGGACACACAGGAGCAGTGGTCCCTGATCCAGCCCCCGAGTGCTGACAGAGCCCCCCGCTGGTAATTACTCCCTCGTGCAACCAAGCAAAAAGGAAAATGAGCGAGTCTCTCAAGGATGGGTTAACCCGAGACAAGTCAGCGCGACCAGAGGGAGGAGAAGCCGGCGGAATGGGAGAGGTGGGGCCCCTACTGGCCAAGCAGTCCCAGGGCTGCCGGGGTTGGGGATCACAGCTCATGGGGCAGACTCTGGACCAGGCCAGCCCTTCTAATCTCGGAGCCCAGTTGTTCTCCAAAGCATATTCCAAAATACATTAGAGTCTAAAATATTTAATAGTTCCTCCATCCACTTCGGTTCCATGCCCACACATAATACTGCCTCCCAAAGTGCATCTGATGCTCAGATGATGCTCTCCTGCCCTTCCTCCCAAGGGCTTTGCCAAGATGCAAGGCTGGGGCGCCCTGACCTGATCCCGGGGTGCATATGGCCTGCCGGCATCCCCTCCCCGAGTCAGATGGCAGCCTGACGACCAGGACCGGCTTCGGGGTTTCCACGCACCTCGCCCTCGCCTCCCCGAGCGGCGGCTGGGCAGACTCACACCCAGAGACTCCCACGTGTGTTATTCTCACTCGTTGTGACAAAAAACTGTGGTAAGAACAGAAGGGAAAATGGCAAGGCCTCCTGAGGGTGGAGGGGACCAGCATGCAGCTTCCTCACGAGCCTGGTGTTTGTGAGAAGGACCCAGAGAGGCACACCCATCTGTGACCTGTCATCTCCTCGTGCGTTGTACCCGAAGGGGGGAAAGAACACAGAAGTGTCAACTAAGCTTCCTTTTAACTCTCAAGAGCCTTCACCCCAAAACAGTATAAATAGTCAGATTTAAAATAATAAAACTATCAATATTTCTCTCACACCCATTACAGTTTTCTTTCGTGCTCCCTTTCAATCTCTCCCAGAATGGAGGGACCGACCACAAGCCATTAGTAAGAAAATTTCGCCAGGGAAAAGACTAAGATGTAAAAGAACTGAGTAATTCACTATCACTGGTATATACAATGCCCTAAATACAGACCTTGCCACGTATTATTTCTGAGACTATACCGAGAACATGTAAGCTCATAAAGCTAACTTAGAAAACTAATCTGTAATCAATTATCATACTCCAGCTTCTCTCTCAGTATGCATTTAAGCTCTGATGAATGCAGAGCCTCCTCACACATACAAACGAGCACCTCGTAATTAAACTTAAGGCCACTTAATTACCCCTTTACACACCCAGGCTACAGATACACACGCATCCTGAAGTAAATAAATACATTTGCTTTTTTAAGTAAAGACAAGTTTATCCTAACACCACCAAACTACTTGTGAATTAAGCAAGACAGCATTTACCAGCCAGGAGGAGATCAATAATTCTGAGTCTTCTTTTGTCCAGTTGTATGCTGTATATTCAAGGGCATTATTCTCTCCTTGCTGTTTGCACATGTAAGCACAGTTTCTTTCAAAGACGGTGCGGATGCCTTTAAACAGAATGACACTAGTAGTGCAACCCATCCCCAAGGTGTAGATGTGCGGATTTCTAGCAATCTCTACTCCATCTCCAGATCATCTTCCTTGGCTCTCCTGAGCAGGCTCCCACTGTACCACCCTCATGACAGGCAGCTGCCGGCACCAGAACAGAAGGGAAGCTCCGAGCTGTTGCACTAGAATCTGCTCCTGCCCAACTGCCTGACAAAAAAAAAAAAAAATCCCGGCTCCGAGTGTCAAACAGGAGGGGTGGTGCAAAAACCAGATGACACACCTCGGATGCACCAAAATCTTTAAAGTATCGTTTTTTCCAGTAGACTGCTTCCCTGTGAATACCAAAGAACGAGTAAGCAGTAGATTTACATGTGGTTACTGGAAAACTGCCGGCTCCTGTGATTTGCTTAGGATTGTGCGGAATCTCAGAACCTGCCCAAAATGAAAAAAATGGTGCCAGACAGCCACCCTGCTGCAGATGCTGCTGGAAGGCACAAAGAATGTTCATCTGCTGCAAGGAATCACTCTCCCAGAATGCTTAGCCCAGCATCTATATTAGCAAACATCTCTTTCCTTGACCTAAATATGCTGTTTGTTTAATCCTGCATCCGTGAGGAACAGAGAAGCAAAAGAAAAAAAAGAAAAGAAAAGAAAAGAAAAAAAAAAAAGCCCCCAAAATGAGAGAAATCACTAAGATGACTGCTGCTATGGAAACATGTGTAAGCCCACTTCAAACAACCTTTTGCATGTGTGGGTAACAGCTTGCCGACAGCAAATCACAAGGGAACACAAAATTGCTGTGTCAATCTTGACTTCTGCCCACTTCCACTCTGCTAGAGACAGGACTCGCAAGTTTGCGCTGCCTAATAGGATTCTCCCATGTCTGGTGCCCAAAGACGCAAATGAGAATGCGCCTAACGGGTCACCTGATCGGGCTGGACACACACCTGCGGAAGCGGCGCTCTAGTACGTGACAGTCCTACACACTGAAGTCCCGCAGTCGACAGGGCTGTTATCTGGGGGGCATAAGTTAACCCAGGTCCTCCGGCTGGAGAACGAACTCACTAACACTGCACTACCTTACGTGTGTCTTTGGGGATGGTGAACAGGGAAGCTTGTCACTGATAAACTGCTCAACTGACCCTTGCAGTCTCCCTCCGAAAACTGAAAAGCAAATTATGTAAAAAGACTATGATGAACACACAGGAAACCCCTCCCACCTACGATATGCATCCAGAAAAAAGTTACTGCTCTTTTAAGATCTGCTCCGAATTCTTCCTTATTTCACAAGGCAACAGATGGTTTTCATTTTATATCTACAGATTTCAAAGTTAGAGTGAATTATAATGATTGAGTACCTGCTGGTTGGTAACAGAGACCCGTGTAAGGTAAGAAAAGCAGATCTTTAGAGAATACTATGTAATCACATAATCCCAAATTTTCTGTTTTTTTATGGTTACTTATTAGACCTCATAGATAAGCAAAAATCTAGGCTTCTTTCTCCTGCATTTTTATGCAAAGTTTCTCTAACAGCCACAGAATCAAAGGAGTAAAGATACTGGCCACCTGAAAAATACAGAGTAACTATATGTAGTCTAGAGCATTCACCTTCAGAATTGCAATTCTGTTAAAGCAGAGCTACAGCTTTCAAGATTACACCCAAGTCCTGACATCAGAAGAGCCGAGTCTTCATGTGACGTCACAATGCTGGCAAATAAATAACATGGAAACTCACCTACACAGAAACTGAATATCATGGACTATAAAACAATAAACACATGGGCTAAATTATCTATCTTGAGAATTCCGCATGGTCACCATTGATCTTAACTTCTATACTGCGAGGAAAACAATTTAAAAAATAATAGTTCCCTGAATATAAATAAAGATGATACCTAGAAATTTAAACCTAATTTATTATTGTTACTACCTATTTTAGACATCCTGGCTGCAGAGCCAGGGAATATTATTTGAGATACAAAAGATTATATTTGAACTTTACAAAGGATTATAAATGATAACCAAGCAAATTTTGAAGCTGCTGGTATGTTCTATTTGAATTACTTTAAAAACTCCTAAGTTAATATTTCAAACAAGGGGACAGAATGGAACAACTTCCCAACAATCATTCAGAGGAAAAAGAAACATTTCCTATGGGCCTACTAAGAAGCATCTAAGCAACTTGTATTAATCTCAAATATTAATCATTTTCCAACAACAAAATTAGTGGGCAAGAAAAACAAGAGAAAATATTTAGAGCAAAGGGTTCAACAAGGCTAAAAATGAGTTTCATGCTAATAGAAGCATGACAAAATGAATCATTCAAATGTGTATTTGGTTTCACTGATTTTTCTGCATCCGACTGATCCTGGATTAGTCTAAAAGGATAATTACCATGGATTCCATCAGAGGACACGGAGATGGATGGTATCTATTGGCAACCAGCTCAGCCACCTACGGAATATGTGTTTCAGTTTGGAGAGCACAGTTACTCGCTCATCTCTAAATGTGACTTCGAATTTTCACGATTCCCAAGACAGGATGTCTGTCCTTGACTCTGTCCCGAGCCTCAAGCCCATGTCTTCCTCCCTTGCTAATAATGATACCCGACTCTCCTAGCACCGCCTCACCCTCAGACGCTCCAAATCAATCATCGTTAGTATGACACGCTGGGATGGTATGTCCGCACAATGTCAGATTTTTAAGCCGTAGAAAGGGATGAAGTCGTGATGCAGGCTACGATACGGATGAGCCTGGAAAGTGTTATGCAGAGTGAAAGAAGCCAGTCACAAAAGACCTCATATCAGAGGCTTCCATTTCAATGAAATGTCCAGAATAGGCAAATCCATAGAGATAGAAAGTAGATGAGTGGTTGCCAGGGAATGGGGAATGACTGCTAATGGGCACAGAACTTCTTTTAGGAGTAATAAAAATGTTCAGAAATTGGACAGTGTTTCTAACACATTCATTATCTATACACAGCATACAGTCTGTGAATTACTAAAAACCACCGGATTGAACACTTTTAACAGGTGAGTTCTATGGTCTGTGAACATACTAAAGAGGCTGACTCCGCTAGCTCTTTTACTGCCGACAGCTTTAAGTCTCCCTGCTCTTTCCCCTTCTGTCCCACGTCTGGCCAAACTCGACAGGAGATTCCAGGTGGCTCCCTCCGGTGGTCTCAGCAGGAAATTCAAACCACTCAGGAGCCCTCACCCTGGCCCCACCTGCTAACCACTACAAAAACTCCGGACCAGGCTCAGGACCTGCTTGGGAGCTGCCCTGGTCCCCTCAGAGAGCTTCATAACATGAGTAATAAACCTCTTGACACCCTCCTCCTGAGTGCGGTGTCATCAGTGTCAACGTCCAAAGCAAATTTGGGGGGTGAGGGAGCAGAGGGAGGGTCCATTCTGTTTCTGTGGAATGGCCCCACCAGTGAAATATATCTCAATAAAGCTGTCATTAAAAATGGGAGAGGGGAGGAAGATAACATCTACTCTGCCCACCATGGAAGGTCGTCAAGTTCAAATAAAATAATAGGTGAGAACTCAACCAAGAAATTGCTGTAAACACATAACTACTGTTTTACACCGCACAAAAGACTTACTGCATAGCTCGAAACAGCCACCCTGCTTAATGAACGTACAACTTCGGAATGTTGCTCCGGCCCTACCGTGTAGGAACACAGGAGCCAGTGACCATGGGGGGTACTTGGGGTTGCCCTCCGGGGGTGCATTTTTTTTCCTTTTTTTTTTTTTTTTTTGATTTGAGAGAGAGCAAGAGTTCATGGCGGAGAGGGACAGAGGGAGGGAGAGAGAGAGAAAGAGAGAGAGACTCTTAAGCAGGCTCCACACTCCATTCGGAGCCCTATGCAGGGCTCAATCCCATGAGCCTGGGATCATGACCTGAGCCATTATCAAGAGCCAGCTGCTCCACTGACTGAGCCCCCAGGCGCCCCGGGGTGCGCACATTACCCTAGGAAAGGAGCTCCCCACTGTACAAACCACCAGGAAACCCGTACGAACAAGAAGTCCAGGATAAGACCTGCTGTCCCACTCGGCAATCACAACAAACCTCAGCCATTCGGCCACACAGACCACAGCAAACAGGCCTCAAGCTCTGAGCCCCCACCCGAAAGAATAGCCATCTAGAACCACCGTTCCCATGTGCAACCCTCCCCTTGCCAACTGCCTTTCTGTTTTAATATGCTCTAAAGGTCAAAGTCGTTTGACTAGTAGATTTACTTCATACTCTGTCAGAAAACTGTGCATACAGAAGAATTTGAAGTAACACCAAAAACATCTAGAGCTACAAACTAGAATTAATATCATCTCCCCAACAGGTATACGTCTTCTACCTAAGTCCGACCTTGGGCCCTACCTTAGGAGGAGGCCAGGAAGGGAGGGAAATTCTGTCCACTCTGCAGTGGCTAAAATGAAGATCTCATGTAAAGATCATACATCACTCTATCGAACTGCCATTACTGTGGCCAGTCCGTAAGAAGAGATAATTTTCATCCCTGACGGTCCACACTACAGTTCTCATTGTAGTGAATTCTGCTGAACAAAGAAAACTTATAAAGTTGGCCTATTACTCCTTATTCATTTTATATCCAACAGTATAATCAAAGGTAAGTAGAGTGTTGAGCGTACGGCCTAGAATATACCACAAGCTCAATAAATGGTCTTCTCCATCTTTGCCCCAAATTAAATTTTTTTTCTTCCCCATTAGAAAGTGAGGTAGTTCTTCTAAAAATACAAGTACTTCTTACACAAAACTCAGGCATACAAGAGTTTACGATCTAATAAATTCAAACTACTGAATTCTGATTCGTAGACAGAAATGGATTCAAAGACAGAAATGGAAATGTCGGGGCAACAAGAAGAGGGAGTTAAGATAGTTAGTGAAGAAGGAGTGGAGGTTTTAGCCATGATCATTAGAAAAAGTTTGTTGTTGTTTTTCTAAGTAAGAGAAGTTAAGGAAGTTTTATTACATAAGGACCTTTTTAGAAATAAGGAAAAGGTGAACTCTCCTACCATTGTCTATTTCAGGAACATAAACCTCACAACTGTAGGAAAGAAGGTAGACTTATAGTATATCTAAATCTATCCATCACTTATCATCCCCACCTCCAAAACACTTGGAAGTGCCACTACCAGTTACCTGGGGATGCACAGAGACGGCACGTTGGCCTCGCGGCCAGTGCACGGACAGGAGTTTTAGACCCTCAGAGAGCTCAGTGAAACACTGCAGTGAAACAAACTAATTTTGCTAAAAATGTATCTCTAAAGTCATATCCACATAAAATATTTGAGCCAAGTCTGCTGCTAACAGTGGTATTTAAATGTTCCCAAAAGTACACAACACAGTTACACAAGCGTCTCCGTGTTGGCACTAGAATATTTGGGAGAATATTAGGAATGCAACCAGTCCCTGTGGGGTGCTCTGAACACCGAGGGACAAAGTAAGAGTGGATGCAACCAGACTGGCTCCCCAGAACTGAGGGCGGTGGTCTTCCAGAGATGACCAGACTCTCTCAAAAGAGGCTGAGGGGTGCCGGGGTGGCTCACTCGGTTAAGCGTCCAACTTCGGCTCAGGTCATGATCTCACAGATTGTAGGTTCGAGCCCCAAGTCAGGCTCCATGCTAACAGCTCAGAGCCTTGGAGCCTGCTTCAGATTCTGTGTCTCTGTCTCTCTCTGCCCCTACCCTGTTCACACACTGTCTCTCTCAAAAATAAATACACATTTTTTAAAAAATTAGATAATCTTCCTTTTACTGGAAGGAGACTGAGTTAAACAGATTTTAAAATAAAACAGAACTCCTAAACGAAGAAAAGTTGAGGTTAAGAAGACCAACCTACTTGGCTAGTAGGAATATAAAATGAATATAAAATAACCACTGTGAAATAGAGTATGGTGATTCCTCACAAAATTCAATGAAGAATAACCATATGAGCTGGCCATTCCACTTCTGAGTAGGTGTCCAGCAGAGCTGAAAGCACAGGTTTGAGGAGGCATTTGTACACCCATGTTCATAGCAGCGTTACTCAAATAGTCAAGAGGTGGAAGCAACCTAAGTGTCCATCAACAAATGAATATACAGAATGCGGTTATGTACATACAATGGGATATTGTTCAGCCTTAAAAAGGAAGGACATTCTGGGGCTCCTGGGTGGCTCCAGTTAAGTGTCCGACTCTTGGTTTTGGCTCATGTCATGATCTCATGGTTTCATGGGCTCTGCACTGGCAGGGAGGAGCCTGCTTGGGATTCTCTCTCTCTCTCTCTCTCTCTCTCTATGCCCCTCCCCTGCTCACGCTGTCTCTCCCAAAAACAAATAAACTTAAAAAAAAAAAAAAGGACATTCTGATACATGCTACGGCATGGATGAAACTTGATGACATTATGCTCAGTGAAATAAGCCAGACACAAAAGAACAAATACCGTACGATTGTACTTAAATGGCACGGCTAGAATAGATACTTGCATGGAGACAAAAAACAGAACGGTGGTTACCAGGGGCTGGGGAGAAGGAAGAACGAGGAATTATTGTTTAAAAGGTGCAGTTTCAGTTTGGGAGGATGAAAAAGGTCTGGAGATGGATGGTATAAATGGATGGTTGAACTTTGTGAATGTACTTAATGCCACTGAAATGAATATTTAAAAATCATTACAATGGTAAATTTTATGTTATATATATCTCACTGCTGTAGAAGGAAAAAAAAAACCCAATGTACTTACTAGACAATGCTTTCCTGTGACTTCCAGGAATGAGTGAAATAACGGAAAATCAGGAGGGTCCTAGTCTCTCCCATGTGTGACTCTGGCCCTCACAAAAGGCAGAGAAGTCCAAGGAAGAGGGTTCATCCTATTTATATTCTATTTCGTCATTCCACTTGGTAATGAACCTCTTAGAAAAACCTTCCAGCTATGATCCACTGCAGAAACAAGACAGCCCAGATTTCAATTCCTGATTCGGAGACAACTTCCACTTGTTTCATGGAGGACTACCAAATGAGAGAACCACCATAGCTTAGGGTTCCGATTTATCTATCCCTCGGCTCAGGTAGCTGCGGGCAAAGTCAGAACTTCAGTGACCATTATGGGAGGTTATGGAGCAAAATCATAGTTTCCGAGGGAGCTCAGTTCTTTGAAGAAAAACCAATAAATCCGTAAGTGTTGATCCTGTCAAATATGAGAAGCTGCCAGAAGAGCTCACTTATCTGCAAAGCCTTCTGTCCCCACCGAAAACCTCCGTGGAGGGGGACCGATGATGGCACAAGATTGTAATGAACGCAGTAAGCACCAACGTCCAACTGTAATCGAAATACTGAGTGAAGAACAAGGAAGCTGAGCAAACTCACAATGGAAGAATGAAATCAGAACTCGCAGAGACCTGCTCCTGGCCTCCACCAGCCCCTTCCAAGGAAATTCTATTTTAGGCAAACATCTGAAGAGATCACTTAGTGGAAAGGTATACTGAATTTAAAGGACAGAAAAGATACACAGCATAATTCATGTACAAACGCACTCAGGAAACAGTTTCTGTGCTTCAAATACAGAGTCACAGTTGTGCGAAAGTTGTTCTTATAAGCGAAGAGAGAGACTAAAATTTAGGATCTACACACCTCAACTCCTTGTGTCGCACATTTTAGCAGCTGAATATTTTAAATCTTTTGCTGTCCTTGTGCCAATGTAGAAATACTGTCTCAAACATGATTAAAAACTTCTTGAGGGGTAAAAAGGAAAACATAAACATGCAGTCTTAATTTGTCATTTTAAAACTATTACAATATAGTCAGATTTTCAGTTAGATTAATCGAAAGGTAAATAATAAGAAATAAAGATACTGCGATGGTTACTTGCCCATAGTATAGGAGGGAAAATACAACTTTTTGAAATATTCCTACAACTTTGAAAAAGCAGAGTAAACAGACTCAAAATAAAATAAGGACTCCTTTGTCCGGGCTTCTGGTCAAGTCAGAAGGAACTAGACCTACCCTATGTCCCTGCTTGCAAGGCTCAGAAAGCTCTATTCTCTGAGCCCTTATGAGTTTTTTATTTCTTTTTGCAAAGACACAAAGTTCAGGACTTCATAAGATTTACGTACAGCCTATGCGTGGGCTATACTTAACTGTAACTGTGTTTTAAAAGAATGGTACTTTGAAGGCACCTGGGTGGCTCAGTCGGTTGAGCATCTGACTCCTGATTTTGACTCAGGTCATGATCTCATGGTTCATGAGATGGAGCCCTGTGTCAGGCTCTGCTCTGACACCACAGAGCCTACTTGGGATTCTCTCTCTCCCTCTCTCTCTGCCCCTCCCCTGCTCGCTCTCTCTCTCTCTTAAAATAAATAAACACTTAAAAACATATGGTACTTCGAATAAACATTTCCTGATAGGTAAGTGAATTTCACTCAGTCAGAGAAGTGAGAAACTTTCAGGGAAAACACTCCCCACCCAAGAACTGGACAGACTGCAGATATTGTCATCCCCCCATGCCAACTAAAAACAGGACCCAAATAAGATATACAATTGGCCAATAAGTAAATGGAAAGTCATCAGAGAAGTGAAAATCAAAACCATCATACAACACTTCATACCTACTAGGGTAGCTAAAACAGAACAGATCCTTACAAGTGTTGGTGAGGATGTGGACAAACGGGACCCCTCATACACTGTTGGTGGGAATGGAAAATAGGGCAGCTACTTCAGAAACACTCTGGGAATTCCTCAGTCAAATCCAGAGTTACCATATGAACCAACAATTCTACTCCTAGCCATACACCCAAGAGAGTTGAAAATATACGTCCATACGAAAGCTCGTACGCGAATGTTCTTAACAGTATTGTTCGTAAGAGCCCCGAAGCAGAAACAACCCAAATGTCATCGACTGATGAACAGATAAATAAAATGTGGTATATCCATACGACAGATTATTGCTCAGTTATAAAAAGGAATGAAGTACTGATACAGGCTACGATGTAGATGAACCTTGAAAATATTACGTTAAGGAAAAGAAGCCAGTCACGAAGGATCACATATCATATGATTCTGTTGGTATGAAATGTCCAGAACAGGCAAATCTTCAGAGACAGAAAATAGATCAGTGGTTGCCTCGGGCTAGGGGAGAGAGTAAGGTGGAACAGGAGGGTAACAGCGAAGGGGTACAGGGTTTCATTTGGGAGTAACAAAAGCGTTCTAAAATTAATGATAGCGGTAGATACACAACACTGTGAATATACTGAAAACCACTGGATTGCAGGCTTTAAATGGTGAACTGTATAGTATGTGAATTGTATTGATAAGGCTGTTTAAGAAAAAAAAGGGACTTACCAGGGGCACACCTATAAAAAGCTGAATTTATCTAGAAAGCACTCTACCCTTAACACAGTTATCCTTCCAAAACATATCACTATCTCCAACACAGTCAATTCCCAAAAGTACAGAAGATAATGGTAAGATGATTTCTTCAGCAAGCAAGCTATCTCTCTGCTTTAAATTCACAGAGCACTTAAGGGAAACCTTTTGTCTGCTCTAAAACTTTGGCTCATACATTTTGTTAGGCAAGGTCTGGGTCTGAGGGCTGAGCCATCTATCCCAATTCACTTATTCCAAAAATAAAGGAATTTATTTTATAGATCTTTTCCCACAAAATTTTCATCTCTACTTTAACCACAAGGCTCTTGAAATCCAAGGAAAAAAATTGCATGTAGAGGAAAAGAGATTATTAACAGGGGATCTGAAATTTTACTCAAATCATAGAATTGGCTCTATTTAGGTCATTTCCAGTCACCTGAACTACATAAGAGATTAACATTTTAAATGTAAATTTTAAGGTAAAATTTAAAGGAAAACATTATATATATATATATGCACGCTGGGCACATTCTTAACAGAGTATGCGACATAGACCTAAGTCTTACAACGTGCCAGACACTGAGACAGAATTCAGTCACAGGATCTCACTTAATCTTCTAAACAACTCTAAAAGTGAAGTTTTATAGGTGATCTCACTCATGATTGCCATCCCTTGACCTTGTTACAAGTAAACAAGATTTCCAGAGAAATCCGTCTTCATAGGACCACTAAAGGATTGCAACCAACACTGATGTCACGTGGGGTGAGACTGACAAACCATGGGGGGTTGGAGATAAGCAACCCACAAGTTCAAATGTATCCTTAGGCCAGTTGCTTTCAAAGTACTGTCACCATGAATTATATTAAGAAGTGAGTTGTAGGGGCACCTGGGTGGCTCAGTCGGTTAAGCGTCTGACTTCGGCTCAAGTCATGATCTCAAGGCTCGTGGGTTCAAGCCCCGAGTCGGGCTCTGTGCTGACAGCTTAGAAACCGGAGCCTGCTTCAGATTCTGTCTCCATCTCTCTCTCTGCCCCTCCCCTGCTCATATACTGTCCCTCTCTCTCTCTCTATCACTCCCTCTCTCTCTAATATAAACATTAAAAAATTTTTAAGTGAACTGTAAATGATAGAGTAAATGTGTAAAGAACATTCCCCCTAAAAAGTGTACCCACACAAAATATATTACGCTATACTTTTTTTTAAATTCTTTCAACATTTTTTAAATTTATTATTGAAAGACAGAGAGAGACAGAGCATAGCATGGGAGGGGCAGAAAGAGGGGAGACACAGAATCTGAAGCAGGCTCCAGGCTCTGAGCTGTCAGCACAGAGCCCAATGAGGGGCTCAAACTCACAAACCTCGAGATCATGACCTGAGCCAAAGTGGACACTTAACCAGCTGAGCCACCCAGGAGCCCCTACACTTCATTATTTTCTATTTCTGCCTCTCTGGTCTATTCTAGCTCTCTAGAGGGGAGAGAAGAAGGGAGGAAACCGGTCATTGCCCACTAAACTGTTTTCAGGACCACTGTGGCTCCTGGCCCACAGTTTGAATATCAGTTATTACATAGGGTCCGTTGTCACTTGGAAGTCCCCAGTCTCACCACATGCTCTCATTACCGACAAGCAGTTGGCCCAGGAGAAGAATGGAATGGTCTACTGAAGAGGGCCTTTGGAAAACCACACTCTGAAGGATGGAGTTGTATCTCACACATGTAGCATGTACTCTCTATCAGCTGTCTCTCCCTGGGTCAGAAGACACTGGTCCAGGAATCAAGGGGTGGAAGTAGGAGTGACCCCTCTCTATTGCCCTAAGAACGCGCTCCATCCCTGCCAGTATGGAGATCCTGGTTTTAAAGGGAAGAATGCTCTCATTAAAGCGAGACCACGGTGTACAATGAATCAGAAGGTCAGACTGCCATCTGGGCTTTCGGAGGCTCCTCAAGACTGAACCAAGAGGCAAAAGAGGAGGAGCCGCTACCCACTGGGGCAAGAGAAAACTGGGTGACTGCCTCTGAAGGCTCAGAAATCCAGGGAGGTTCTTCAGGGCATCTCTTAGTACTTCTATCTCTAAGTCCAAGTCCATGAAAAACCACGGCAACCAAGAGAAAGGTGGGGCCACTGGGGATTCAGGCTCTCAGGTAAAGAATTCTAATCAGTTGAGGTCCTGGCTGGGGGCAAAGGAAAGATGGAATGGGTAATAGGAGAATAAAGATCTGAATACCAACTGCTGCCAAGAAGCCATTTAGGGAAGCAAACAGGGCAGGAGCATTGCATGTTTCCCTCTTGCTTGCTGCTTGGGGGTGGGTGCAGGTACCAATTTCCTCTCCTTCCTCTCATATTATTTTATATAAGCACTGGGCTGTCACTGAAACTTGACTCTACAATTTAAACTTTGGGTAGCACATACTCCTGTGAGATTGCAACTCAGTTTTAAGGATTAATGAAAAAACTCCAGAAATGGGTAATGTGACTTTCTCCCAAAGACAGATACAATGACTAATGAGATGCTGTGACTACTTGTTTCGAGGAGCTAGTGAGAGCATCTTCCTCAGAGTTAAGGGTATCTGTGTTCTGTTAGGCTGAAACATAGTTGTTTTTGTTGTGAGGAAGCTCATGCATGCAGCGGGTGGGTGTGCATGCTGAGTGGTCACGGGGATGGGCTGTGCCGGTTATTAAGCTATTGTCTCCCAGCTCCAGCCCCAGCCTTCCATACTCAGCTCTGTGATACTGGCTCCAAACGTCCTGTTCCACTTTACCAGCTGGGTCCTTGTTGGGCTCACCACCAGGGGGCACCAGAGAGAGATGCAAAGCTCTGGGGAGAAAAGGAGCATGCTCCTTGGTGCCTGCTTCCTGCTGGCTTTGGTTCCTCCTGTCACCCTGCAACACTCCTTCACCTGGCAGCAACGGGTCCTTCCTGTGCAGCACCTAAATCAGGTTTGCCATTTTCCCAGCACTTGTAAAATGGCAAACCCCATTTCCCCCCACAGAAACCATCACCAGCTGCCCAGCACCCTCCAAGTCTTGGTTTCAGCTCTGTGGACAGCCCCTCCAAGCTTCTAAGATTTAGTATCACGATCTCATTCGTTGGTGTCCCCAACCCCAGAGCTGATGGCTGCTTCCTGCAGCCACTACCTCTATGGCATGTTAATGTTCTCTTTTTACGTTTTCGATACCTAAGCAACAACTTTATACCTAATAACAATTCTTTAACTCCCTCGGTTAAAATAACTGGTGTGATTTGTGTTTCCTAGCTGGACCCTAACTATCATACTATACTAGGGTCTAAACGGTTGTGGATTTTTTTAGCTTATTAATTTATTTTGAGAGAGAGAAAGCACAAGTAGGGGAGGGGCAGAGAAAGAGGAGAGAAAGAGAATCCCAAGCAGGCTCTGCCCTGTCGGCACAGAGCCCGATGCAGGGCTCGAACTCATGAACTGTGAGATCATGATCTGAGCTGAAGTCCTACACTCATCTGACCGAGCCATTCGGGTGCCCCAGGGTCTAAACGGTTTTAAAGGACTAGATCACCAAAGAATGACAATGGTCAGTAAGTGCAGAGAAAGATGCTCAACATCATTAGGGAGCAAATTAAAACTACGACGACATCCCACTACACATCTAACAGGTTGGCTAAAATTTTAAAAGACTAGTCATACAGAGTGTCAGCAAGGATGTGGAATAACTGGAACCCTAATAATGTGGGAAACAGTTAACAGTGCCTAAAAATGACAGAGGTACCATCTAACCTAATAACTCCACCCCTAGGTATCCGCCCAAGAAACATGGAAAGCACATGTGCACACGGAGATGCGTGTTTACGATACCATTTCTCACGATAACCAAAAAGTGGGAAATAACCCAAAAGTCCATCAACTGGTGACTGGATAAACAACCTGTGTTTTGTTTGGAATAGAATACTATTTGGCGATAAAAAGGAATGGCGTACCAATACATGGCTATGGCATGGATGAACCTCAAAGATATTAAGTAAAAGGGGCCAGACAGAAAGGCATATATTGTCTGATTCTATTTGAAACTTCAGAAAATGTGACTCTATAGAGACAGGAAGATTAGTGGTTGCCTGGAGCTCGGGACGGGGACTGAAAATGGGCACGAGATTTCTTTTGGGGGTGACAAACGCTCTACAATTAGATCATGGTGATGACTGCACAAATCTGCAAATTTACTGAAACTTGTTGAATTGTACATTTAATATTTAGACTGAACTTTATGGCATATAAATTATACTTCAATGAAGCTACGAAACAAAAGACTAGGGAAAATATTTAAAGAAAATATGACCCTAGAAAATCTAGTGTCATAGACAAATGAGATAAATCACGATAAGAAACCACAATGCCCCGATAAGTAAAATGAAACATTTGTGTCTAGACAGACATATAATTGCATGTAATAAATACAGCATGCCTAAGGACCAAACTATTTCAGGAAACAGAGTTCTCTTTCTTTCAAATGCTTAAGAATAGATCTGGTTGTGCAGCATTAAAGACATGCCCAGCTTGAGTGAAAGATGGTTTCTTCAAAACTGAACATATGGGGTACCACCAGAATTCATACCTCGCTAATGTCTAAAGGGGAAGATATAATTTTGAAGGTGAGAAAATTCTCTCAACTGAAGGGACAGGCTTTTTTATTTATTTTGTTTGTTTTAAGGAATACCTCTTTTTTTTATTTTTTTGATGTTTATTCACTTTTTGAGAAAGAGAGAGAGCACGAGCAGGGGAGGGGCAGAGAGAGGGAGACACAGAATACAAAGCGGGCTCCAGGCTCTGAGCTGACAGCACAGAATCCAACGTGGGGCTCGAACCCATGAACCGTGATCATGACCTGAGCCAAAGTCGATCACTTAACCAACTGAGCCACTCAGGTGCCCCCGGAATACCTCTTAACAATGACAGTGACACTGCTCAGGAAGACAGGCCGATGATGCCTCATTAAAAAATAGCAAAAACTGATTGACCACAGGCAACCAAGACAACAAAATACACTTAAGTGCATCTCTGAAATCATGCTTAAAATCAGATATCATAATGTAAACGTAAGGGATTTCTAAAGATAGAAATACTACCCCCCACTAGACTAGCCATTCAGACAGGCGAATAATTTTTCTTAAAACGAATGGCTTAAATTTTGTGCTTATTTGTTGGTTTCTGGATGGTGTCTCCGCTTGCTACAAAGAACTATTCTTTAGCCCAAAGTTCAGGGCATTTATATTTTAAGAAGACTCTTCCCCCAAAATGCACAAAGAATATCTCAAAAAGGAATATAATTATAACATACATTTTGTAATAAATATCTTGTTTTCCAAAATTAATGTTTTTTAAAGTATTTATTACTATAACTTTTAAAAATAATACTTAGTATTTTTATTAGTTTATAATAAAAATAATTTCTGCCATAGAATCCCAATTTGTAACATTGTGCTTAAGAGAAATAAAAGAGAAATTTAACAGACATTGCTTTGAATGTTACCCAGGAACTGATTAAGCTATAAGACACGGGGCACCTGTATGACTCTCACATCATAGACAAGACCAAGGCTCAGAGAAGTAAACTAACTTGACCAAAGTCACATAGCTGGTGTACAGAATATAAACCAAGGCTCCCTGGCTCCTCAGTCCCTGCTCTTTCCAGCATGTCACAAATTCCATTAAAAATAATGTTGATTATGCGGTGCCTGGGTGGCTCGGTTGGTTAAGCATCCAACTCTCGATCTCAGCTCAAGTCTTGATCTTAGGGTCATGAGTTCGAGCCCCGCATTGGGCTCTATGCACAAACAAATTTTTTTAAATAATAATAATGTTGATTACACAAAATTATAAAGTATTTAAAAATTATAAAGTATTTATAAATGAATATTATAGATATATGTTATATCCAAAAGAACACATGAAGTTCCAGTACTTTATTTGGTTTCATTAGTTCCTTAAAATAGATCTGGTCCTCTATTTGGGAAGGGGAAGGGCTAGATCCTTTTCATCAGCTGAAAGGGGAAGTATATACTCCAGAGCCAAAACATTCCAAAAAGATGCTCAGTAAGTAGCCAGGTTATCATTTTTATTATCCCAGGGCCCCACAAAAACTTCTAAGATAGCAAAGGTGATTCATGCACAGCCAATGGAAAGTCTCTATTTGAAGGGCCTGCTTCACGATCTACTCACAACACAAAGTCTTTACTTGTATGGAAGGTAAGGAATCATTCCTACTGTTCCTGATGAGAGCCACAGAGAACTCAAGAGCTGATGTCACAGCTACCTGCTTAGCACACACTCATGATGGGTGAGAGAGAGTGGAATCCTCCAACTTCCAAAGAGGAACAAACTCTGGCAAGACATGCATGTGAACTTCATGATAACCCACAGATTATTACATTTATTATGTGACCAAAGAAATGTTTTGATGATTCAGTATTTCCTGGGAAAAACTCATGATGGAGTTCCTTCTTTTAACTCATCAGAGTCACCAAGGAAGGTTACTGGCTGGAGGTCACCAGATCATGGCACATCCTTATGCTGAGTGGCCTCGGTCCAAAGAAGGTTCTATTTTTAGTTCTCACCCAGTAAATGGGAAGATGGCCATATAATCTGTTATCAGTGCCAATGAAGATACAATGGTGATGACTAATGTTAAAATTGATTCCAAAATCCATCCAAATATACAAACTCCTAAAACTCCTCTATTTGGGAAAGAGAGGATAACGGCCATGTCCTTTTTATGAACCAAAAAGGGAGGTACTATAAAAATTTATTAATTTATATGCTATAAAATAAAGTGAGCTGGTATTTTGTTGCTTTTCCATTGAGGATATCAAACCTAAATAATTTTAAAAGAATTCTGAAAAGTCTGCTTCAACATATCACAAACTTTTTTGTACTTGGCAACCAACAAGAATGTCAACTTATGTGAAAGTCTTTATTCAGCAGATGTGTGTCTAATTAAAAATTAACAGTGGGCACCTGGGTGGCTGTCGGCTAACCATCTGGCTTCAGCTCAGGTCATGATCTCACAGTCCGTGAGTTCAAGCCCTTCACTGGGCTTGGTGCTGACAGCTCAGAGCCTGGAGTCTGCTTAGGATTCTGTGTCTCCCTCTCTCTCTGCCCCTCCCCTGCTCATACTCTGTCTCTCTCTCTCTCTCAAAAAGAAATGTTTAAAAAAAAATTTAATTAACAGAAATTATGAAATGAAATTACACATTCCCATAGGAAGTTCAAAGCTGCCTAAAAGTGAAAGTTTTCATTTTACTCCATTAAAACTTTATAGCAGATTCCAGTAGTCTAAGATACCATTGGCTTTTAGGAACAAATGTGTCAGCAACTGTTAAGGAATAGGTCCTTGCTAGGGGCGCCTGGGCGGCTCAGTCTGTTAAGTGTCTGACTCGTGATCTCAGCTCAGATCTTGATCTTAGGGTCCTGAGTTCAAGCCCCACATTGGGCCTATGCCTAGATGGAGCCTAATTTAAAAAAAAGGGGGGAGGGTAGTTCCTTGCTATAAAAGCTAAAAATTTTAGGACATGTGATGTTTTAAAATATCTGAGCACAGAAAACAGATTGAAATATATATATCTTGCTTTTCTATCCATCAGGTAAGAACTAAAGACTAGGAAACATTTTGATGATGCTTTTTTTATTTCTTACAAATAGATCATTTATTTATTTATTTTTAAGTTTTATTTATTTTAAGAGAGAGAGAGAGCACAAGTGGGGGAGGGACACAGAGAAGGAGAGACAGAATTCGAAGCAGGCTCTGCACCATCAGTACAGAGCCCAGTGCAGGACTCAAAACTCACAAACCCTGAGATCATGACCTGACCCAAGATAAAGAGTGGGATGCTTAACTGACTGAGCCCCCAGGCGCCCCTCTAGGTAGATCATTTAATTCAGCCAGGCCCAGGAGCAGAGAAGGCAGACAAATGTTCCATTTTGGCTCTAAACAGAAAATCTGAACAGGGATAGCAGACTAGGTTACCAGATCCGGGCTGCTCTGGAAGGGACACAGGACCAATATGTACAAAGTCTCTAATCACCAGTGCTGCCCTAAGGCAGAATAGGCTATCTGGGAGAAAATGAAACTCCGGCCCCCGGGGGTGCTCACACAGGAGTGGGAATGCCAGCGAGTGACAGAAGCATTGCAATGGCAGCTGAACTAAAATGACATCGAAGGTCACTTTGGGTCCTGCAATTTGATGGTTCTCCACTTTATAGACCTTGGCTGTGACTGCAAGTTCAGTCAGGCAAAATGAGAGCTAGTGTGTCTTTGGTCACATGGGTGGCCTAAAGGGATGGCCTGGAAGACACAGTATACCCAAAGGATAAGGCACACTTCATCTGTCATTGCCTAGTACAACAATGTCGTAAGTGAAGGCACTGAGGCTCAGAGGCGATTAACGATGACCACAATCACAGAGTCCCTCGTCCTCAGACTTCCTCAGAGTCCTCAGAGTAGACCTCTCTCCACTCCACCACGATGCTTCCGTGTCAGGCCTCGAAAGAACCTCATACATTGCTGACACATAGAAGCACTAAGTAAAAGAAACGTTCACACCTATAAAGGAAAAAAAAAATTCACAGATCAAAATGCTTGGTCAACTCAATACCGCTCCGATGTGAAGACCACATCTTTTCTTCTGACTTCGAGTCATGAAATATATTCAAGCCATGTGCTCCATCTAGTGGATTCACGGAACAGCCTCAGGATGAGGGAAATGTACATTTTTAATACTGTTCAATTCACACGGCCCTGAAGTATTCATTTGCAGCAATCAAGGTTGAACTCATTCCAACTGGTTAAAACTATACTTCAAACTTGCCTCCTACCCACCCCCGCGCTTGCCCCGTTTTCCCCAACGTAAGGCAGCGAGGCGGGTCCTGTCACTGGTAATCGAGGTGCATGCTCTCAGTGGGCACAGCCACCAGGTGTAACTCAGACCTGACTCTGAGGCTCACGGACACTCCGTAGCCTCTTCACGTTACTGCGGTGGCTGCTCGTCATCTTACGCCCAAGAGCAGACCTTCCTCTCAGAGCAGAGAACTAGATGTGGTAGGAAAAATCCGGGCTCAGAAATCAGCCAACATCCCTGGTCCTGCCAAGTTTCTGAATGTCGCAACCTTAAGTAAGCCATCTAACCTCTGCCTCGGCTCCTCCTCTGCAAAACGTGGACAGTAACGTGGCCCTAAGCAGGATCCACAAGGACCTTTGCTTCTGCTCCAATCTTCTATTTTAAGAGGTAATAAAATGGCTGGTATGGTTGCTAGAAGATATAGAGACACATAATAGTAAGGAACAGTCAAGAAACTGTATGACTAGAAGATAGGCGATACCGATAGATGCCAGGCGCTGCGGTATAACAAGAAGGTAGAGCCTTGTAAACCTTATTAATGTGTTTACATTTTGTCCACAACCAATGGGAAGCCAAAGCATTACCTTTCCTTTACCCACATCTATCACTGCCTCACACAGCTCCAAAACTTGGAGTCAACCCATTCCCTAAAGAATGAAGTAGAATGCTCTTCTTTTTTTAATTTTTTTTAACGTTTATTCATTTTTGAGAGACAGAGAGACAGTGCGTCAGCGGGAGAAGAGCAGAGAGAGAAGGAGACACAGAATTTGAAGCAGGCTCCAGATTCTGAGCTGTCGGCACAGAGCCCGACGCGTGGCTCGAACTCATGGACCTTGAGACCATGACCTGAGCCAAAGTCGGACGCTTAACTGACTGAGCCACCCAGGCGCCCCTCAACCTCCCACTTTTGAGTGAGCATATTTAATATTAGCAGTAAACACATTCAACTCCAGTTAAACTATTAACTGTAACCTTACACAACATATGCATGAGCACTGTCAGACTGCTGATTGCCCCCCTCACTCTGGTCATCTATCCTCCCCTGTCAATAGAACAATAGCAGTATTTGTGAGCTTATGACCACCCAGCCAAAGACTACATTTCTCAGTCTCTGCTACATGACTAGGTTCTGGCTAATGGGATGCAGGCAAAAGTGATGTGTACAACTTTAAAGTTGTGCACTGAAATGGGAAGGAGTGTACCATCCCTTAGCATCTCCCCTTCCTGCTAACTAGAATACAGACATATTAGCAGAAGCTGGAAGACCTGTCTAAAACTACAAAGAGAGGGGCGCCTGGGTGGCTCAGTCAGTTAAGTGTCCGACGTTGGCTCAGGTCATGATCTCACGGTTCATGAGTTTCAGCCCCACATCGGCTCTGTGCTGACAGCTCAGAGCCTGGAGCCTGCTTCGGATTCTGTGTCTCCCTGTCCTCTAGTCCTCCCCCCCTCACGCTATGTCTCTCTCTCTCCCTCTCTCAAATATAAATAAACATTTTTTAAAAAATTTAACTACAAGAAGAAAGACCATGTGGAAGATAGCACAACAACTAGACAGAAGGAGGCTGGGGTCCCAACATGGTAGAGTCATCAATCGAGACTGTTTGCATTTGGACTATCATGTAAAAGAAAACTTAACTTCTATCCCGTATAAGTCACTGTTTCATGGTCTTTGCTAAAGTTAAATCCTAACTAATACTAAAATATCTACAAACCTGAAAACAAACATTTTGTCCATCATGAATATTTATCGGGGACCTACTATGTGCCAAGGATATTAAAGACTCTAGAAAACCAATTGAGAATAGGATTTAGCTCCTACCCTCTAAAAGCTCATGCTTAGATGGGCTTTTTAAGACTTTGTACTACAGATTAAAAGAAAAACACAATGTGAACATACTTAATGCCCCCAAACTATACAGTTAGACAATGTTTGTTTGTACTTTTTTTTTAAGTAAGTAATCTCCGTGCCCAGTGTGGTGCCTGAACTCACAACCCCGAGATCACGAGGCACATGCTCTACTGACTGAGCCAGTCAGGTGCCCCACTCATACGGTGTTTAAACAGTAAATTTTATGTAGTCTACCGCAATAAAAACAAAATGCTACAAAAAAGAAAACTGTAGAAGAAACAAATTTTAACTTAGCAATTTGTTTTCAAATCATATATCTGATAAAAAAATTTATACAGATATATAACTTTCAAAATGCAATAAGAAAAAAACTAAAAAATAGACAAAAGATCTGAACAAATACTTCCCAAAAATGATATACAAAAGGCAGTACAAAAAAGATGCTCGACTTTGTTAGCAATCAGCAAAAATTATTTTAAAGCTCAATGAGCTACCTAGACATACCATTTCAGAAAGGCTAAAATCAAAAACAGACCATAGCAAGTGTTGACATGGATGTGGAAAAAAGGAACTCTATTACAAGATAAGCTGTTGGGGGAATGTAAAACGGTACAACTACCTTGGAAAATATTCTGGCAGTTTCTTAAAAGTAAACGTTCACCAACTGTATGACCCAACCATTCTACTGCTATGATATTTACCTAAGAGAAATTAAAACATGTATCCATATACAAGCTTATACACAAACGTTCATGGCAATTTCATCTGTAATAACCAAAAAATGAAAGCAACCCAAGCGTTAAGTGAATTGACTGATGGATGGATAAATTACAGTATAGCCACATAATCAAATGTCACTCAATAAAAAAGAATGAATTATTGATATATGCATGTATGAGTCGCAAAATAATTATGATGAATTAAAGATGCTAGACCAAAAAAGGCTTGTAACATATGATTGCATTTTTATAAAAACTAATTTATAGAAACAGAAAGCAGATCTGAGATTACATAGGGCTGAGGAAGGAACAGGAAGGATGGGCACAAGGAGACTGGGAGTGATGGATACGTTTATCTTCTGATTGCGGTGATGACTTTACAGATGGTGACACTCATCATACTTTACATTTTAAGAATATATAGTTTAATATATGTTATTTATCCTCAGTAGAGCTATTTAAGGGGGGACAGTCTTTATGGCAACATTTTCGCACAGATTCAAATGTATGCTCTCTTGTCGTTAGCTTCCATCAATCTAATTCAGACTCTGCTCTCAAGTTATCAATATACCCTCGTGTTACTAACTAGTAAGCTGAAAACCTGATGTAATACCACTTTTAACTCAAAACAAAACTGACTTCTGAGAAAAGGGAGGAAGAGCATGCATTTCACACTCTCTGTCCTTTGAAAACTAAGAGGATTCCGTTTTCCCACGTGCCATTTTTGGCTTCTCCCATGGGAAAGTGCATTTACACTCAAGCCCGTGCATGTGTATATTCTTCAAAGGGGGATTAAAAAAGGAAAGGATAAGAAGCGCCTAGAAATTACTGAGCATTAATAGATGAACCAAAGTTCTAATTCCACCATGAGAATTTCTCCAAAACAGTGAAAACTCACAAATGCAGCATCTATTTGATACCTCGGAAGCCATACGCATCCGGTGTAGGACCATTATTGTTCGACATCACCCTCTGAATGTAAAATAATTTAACTTTTTAATCCACGTGATTTATATCTACTTACTTTCTTCGAAAATTTCTAAATAAAAATCTGTGCTATTGCATTCGCTCTATCTAGCGCAAAATAATAAAACCTTTGAGGAAACATCTTTTATAGATTAACTTTGATGCATCATTTAAAAAACAACATCTGTTTGGGCACGAGATCCATCCAGCGGATAATGTATTATTTTAAAACAACATCTGCTTGAGTAGTAAACATTTTTTGAAGTTAGAAAATTTATTGTTTTGTGCACATAATAATTATGTTAATAAACTCTCCAATACATAAGGCAGGGTCTTAAATGTCTTAACACTGGAGCTCACAAAATAAACCCTGTAATTTATGGGTGTTAAAATGGCTGTACAATCTAACTTTTAAATGACATTATTGTCAACCATGACTCATGGGAAGAAAAAAAATATTTTTCATTTCTTAACACTTGGGAGTTATTTTATTTTTAACTACGAAAATAAAACCTCACTCTCAAAGGAAACTGTGGGAAAATGTTAACAAAGAAGAAACCCTAATAGAAAGTAACACATGTAATACTTTAATTGAATCCTGATAATAATAATAATAACAAAGCGTAGCAGCTATTCTCTGCAAAATGATGCCATTGGGTTAGCGTTCTTTCAACAAGCACTACGCTTGGTGGAGGAAATTCAGTGGAGCAGTAATTCAATCCCACAAGAGTTTCTGTCTAGCAGAGAAGTTTTCTACGAGAGGGGAGGACCAGCCCCTTCCTGGACAGACTCTAAGTAAGGGTTTCCTCCACAGTCATTCAAGCATCAGCATGGCAACACTGTTAAGAAGGCTGAGTATCACTAGATTTTGATTACAAATCCCTGCCTGGACTGCCTTTTGGGAGTTAGAATTTTCAGAGAGGACTGAGAAGGTGCTCAAAATCAGAGGGGCCCTGGACCCTCAACGCTGGCTTGAGGAGTTCCACCCACACTTTTCACTGGCATGTAACCCTGAGCAAGTTACTTACCCTCTCAAAGGCTCCGTTTTCTCATGTGTTAAAGGGGGACAAGAACATTACCTTCCTCTAGCATAGCGAGTACTCCATGAACACTAGTTTATTACCATAGAGCTTCTTTTTATATCAGAGTCAGGAATACGGGCATCCAAAGTACTGCTGAGACCTGAGTAGAAACAAAATTGGGGGGTGGGGAGCGCCTAGATGGCTTACTCAGTTAAGTGTCCGACTTTGACTCAGGTCATGATCTCGTGGTTTGTGAGTTCAAGCCCCATATCAGGCTCTGTGCTGACAACTCAGAGCCTGGAACCTGCTTTGGATTCTGTGTCTCCTTCTCTCTCTGTCCCTCCCCACTCATGCTCTGTCTCTTTCTCTCAAAACTAAATAAACATTAAAAAAATTTTTTTTAATTTTTCTTTTAATGGCACTTTCTGCGAAACCAAAGATATCATTTTCAGAAATAAATAAATTTCAGGTAAATGTATACATGGTGATTGTGTAAATAAAGTGTTCGGCTTCAACATTTAGTTCCAAATATTGTACCAGAAATTTAGTGGCCGCATAAAGCATTCAGGGATCCCCAGAATTCAGGTAGTCATTCACTTAACATCTATGGAAGGCTCCTCCTCTGTTCCAGAGTCCAGGGACGGGATACACGGAGGGAAGACGTGCTCCGGCCCTAGAGGAACCCATGACGACACAAGGTGGGGAGACGAGAGGGAGGATACACCTCGGAACAGAATGCACTGACCAACCCCCTCCCGTCCCGCGGCTCCTCCCAGAACCCCTCAGGCCATCACTGCAGGACACGCGAACTTCCCCAAGCCAGCAGTACAGCAGATGGCTTTATGGAATGGAGACTGGTTTGGGAGCGCACACAAATGTTTGTGCGCAGAGGTGGTTTTCCTGTTTCCCGGCATTCGGCTCACACCCAAGGCGGGCCCTGCCTGTCAACAAGCATCTAAGTGCCATCAGGCAACAGTGGGGGGTTCTTGGGTGGCGGTGGGTGCCGGGTAGGTATTAGCCCACTAGGGCTGCCACAACAAAGGACCACAGACAGGATGGCTTACACAACAGAAATTACTGTCTCACAATTCTAGAGGCTGAAAGTCTGAAATTAAGACATCGGCAGGGTTGGTTTCTTCTGAGGCCTCCCTTCCTGAGTACCTGGCCGTCTTCTCCCTGTGTCTTCCTTTTGTGCGTGTGTGTGTCCTGATCTCTTCTTGTGAAGACACCCATCGTATCGGATTGGGGCCCGCCACAATGACCTCATTACTTCTTTAAAGACCCTATTTCCAAATATGGTCACATTCTGAAGTTCTGGGGGTTAAGGACTCAATACATGGACTCAGAGTGGGTGTAGAGACACATCTTAGCCCATAACACGGAGGATAAGCATCTGTAGCCAGGACATCTTTGAAAGAAGTACAGGGAGGCATGAAGATTTTCAAGCAGGACATCAGGTAAAAATAATCCACTTTCCCCTGGAGAGAATACACACTGGTAAGCAGATACGTTTTTCCCCTGGTTTCTTTACAGTCTTCTGTATGTTTCAAATGTCCCACAATAAGCTAAGAATGAACTACCTTAATGTCTAAAAAGCATCGGTCCCCCCAGAGTTGATCTCCTAGTGCAGGCAATGAGGTGCCTGGTATACTTTCTAATCATCAGTATACAGACGGAGAGTATGGTGTGCTGAATGGTATCCCCCAAAAAAGATACGTCCATGTCCTATCCCCCCAAACCTATGAAAAAGAGTCTCTGCAGCTGTAATGAAGAATTTTGAAATGGGATCACTCCTGGATTCTGCAGGTGGACCCTAAATCCAGTAACAAGTGTCCTCGTAAGAGACAGAAGACAGGAGATGCAGACCAGGGGGGAAGGCCACACGAAGACAGAGGCAGAACTGTTGTTTTAAGCTGCCAAAGTTGTGATAATTTGTCTCAGCAGCCCTAACAAACAATACAGAGAAGAATATGATTAAAACAGGAAACTCTGTGGTTGTAAGAATTTTCTGGTAGCCTTGTACAGGCAGCCAACCGTTGGGCACCTTTATTTCTGTTGTAGCCAATATTCTTTTTTTTTTTTCAACTAAGACACCAGAAGAGATGATTTATTGTACACTACGACATTCAGCCCCACATGAAAAGAGAATTAGTCCCGAAAGTCACAGGTCCAGGGCAAAGGACCAAAGGGACCGTCTATGTATGAGCAAAGTGGGTCTCTCAAAGGAGGTCGTTGCGACCAAATGGCAATGGATGTTCTGGATCCGTTGAATCAAGCTCTAGAAGGTAGGCATGCCGTCCAACAATTTGTACCAGCATCCGTGGCCTCTCACTTTCCTCATTTCTGCCCCTGTGGCTTCCACAGGTGCACAGGCTAGAGGTTTAGTTGGACCTCAGCCTCATCTTCTTTTTTCGCTTCTTCCTCCACTTGGCTCTCCCGTCGCAGAGGTTTCCAAGAAGAGGCCACCAAGGCCAAGAGTGTAGCCAATTTTCTTACAGACTGCCAAGGCAGGTGCGACCTCCAGTCCACAAATACTCAAGCAAGCACCAAAAGCTAACGTGCTTGAGATTCTGCAGCAAGATGTGGCGGAGAAGCATCACGTGTCCACTAAATGTGGTCTTTTTCCTACATCTCCATGCCTTCCTCCAAAAACTCTCTAAGTTTTGCACACCGTCCATCCCCCTCCTGCTGCACATCGGCGACCCACCCCCTCGGTCCCACTGGGCAGTGATGCTTCCCAGACTTCTAGATCCCTGTCAAATGAGGAAGGAACCTGGAAGTATTTTTAAACTTTGATTGAAATGTGTTAACACCAACGAGTTACTACTCCCCAAGCGTTTACATTTTTAGACACTTTGCTTTCAACTGTGGGACAGAAAAATCTGTCACTATTATATAAATGGACCGAAGATGGCCTCTATGCCTTGAACCTCAGGTAGTTTATTTTTTCACCACAGGCTGAGACCAGTTAGCTCATAAGCCGACAGGCACAAAACTCAAATTTTTACACATCCAATTAAATAACCCAAATTAAATTTTTAAAAAAATTTGAAACAGCACAAGCAAGCAGATTTGTAGCCATTTAGCCTGCTTTATGTACCCCATGAACCTCACCTGATACTGAAAAGACAGGATCTTGTCACTTGAAGGCTCTAAGCTGCTGGGCCCTTGGGGGCTCTCTGCAGCTGAGGAACATCCCCAGATCCCTGAGCCTCCTCCAGGACCCCCTCCCTGCAGGTGCCTCCTCCCCTCTGAATAGTGGTCCCTTTGCTGTAAGTCTCTGGCCACTCTTATGATTCCTTCCAAGTGCCGTCCAGTAAAGCCTGAGTGTTACTACGGCCTCTCTCGGTGGCACTTTCCCTAATTCCTGCAGACCCCTGCGGTCACCACAGCAGGACCACAGGCAACAAGAAGAACCCGAGGAAGAGATCTTCCTGTCTTTGTCTCGCCTTAGAAATCAAACTTCCGGGGCGCCTGGGTGGCTCAGTCGGTTAAGCGGCCGACTTCAGCTCAGGTCATGATCTCATGGTTCGTGAGTTCGAGCCCCGCGTCGGGCTCTGTGCTGATGGCTCAGAGCCTGGAGCCTGCTTTGGATTCTGTGTCTCCCTCTCTCTCTGCCCTTCCCCTGCTCACACTCTGTCTCTATATCTCTCAAAAATAAATAAACGTTAAAAAAAAAAAAAAAGAAATCAAACTTCCCTTAGCGCTGGCCCCTGCAGACAACCTACCCTCAATTGCAGGTGCCTGTGGGGTGTGGCCTTGGCCGGGGGTGGGGGCGGCATACACCCATCGCTCTGCCCTAGACCTCTGAGGGGCCTCCCTCGAGGCACCCCTGCCCCTGCACCAGCAATCCCGGACAGGCTCTCTTCTCCCCAAGTAAAGAAGGGTCTCACGTCCTGAGGTATCAGCCCCTCTAGCTTTCCATCACTTATAACAAACAACCTGGGCACAAGGGGACTCAGGGACCCTTCAGGTATGTGGGGGAGAGAGGGGGCTGCCGCACAGGTGCACGACAGGACCCAGGGATGAGATGAGGCAGACAAAGCGCAGCTGCCAAGGGCTGCCTCTATTATCTACTAAGGGTCAGGTAGAGGGGCCGAGGGTATCCCGGAGGGCATAGCTAGGCAGAGGTGATGACAGAGAACAGACCCTTTCACCAGAGTCATCTTGTCCACATGCCCACCCACACTCCGCTCAGGCCCGCTGCGAAGCCCTCCAAGACCACACACGGCGGATGTCAGCGTTCCCTCGCTCCCGCCCCACTGGCCTCTAGACCTGCCGCTGCTGCCGAACAGCACTGGGGCGACCCCTCCCTCTACTGAGCAGGGGCGAGGACACAGGACACCGCCTGGCACCAGAGGCCACTAGTAAATGTTTGCTGAACTCATGAACGCAAGCACTAACTTATCATTTACATTTCATTACAGTATAAACCGATTGTGATTCTTATTTATATGACAAATTACCTCTGCTATAAAGCTAGCTACTAAGGGTAGCTCAGGAAGGCTCAGTTATGGTTCGCTGGTCACAAAGCACGTTCAGCTGCTCCTGCAACGCTGCCGAACATTCTAAGTAGAAAGCCAGGGCCAACCCTGATTGTTCACTGGCCCCAGTTTCATGAAACGAATTGATCTTGAACATAGACACGGAGAGAACCAACTGGCCGGCCCTCCTGCAAACGTTTCTGTTGCAATCCCCGACTCCAGAAACAAGAAGCCCGCAGGCAACTCAGCCCCAGACGGTGGGTCTTATTATGCTCCCCCAACAGCCAGCAGGATGCATGGTATACAGCAGGCCATCAATACATGCTTCTCGGGGGCTCTCCTGCAGCAGCCGATGCCTCGGAGAGCTGAAGTGTTTCAACCTCTAGAGACAACAGCCGTCCCCTCACCGGGCCGAGGGCCCCAGCACGCCCACACCACTCAGGACCGCCACGCGGTGACAAGTGGAACGGAACAACAGACTATTATTTATGATGACTTCCTACTTCCTTATTTAAAAGTAATACTCGCTGATCCTTTACAGAAGTGTAAATTTTGCCACATACACACACACACAAAAGAACGTGGAAATCCAAAAGCTCAGGACAAAAAGCAAACCAAGTGAACTTAAAAGACACATATTTTGGGCCGCCTTAGAAATCGTTTCCGTGTTGACCGTGGGCTGAAGACAAGAGTCACCGTTTCCCTCAAACTACAACAAAGTTTTGAAAACCACAAGTGAAACTAAAAGAACTATCATCTGATTATAAACACAGCTGCTTACATCACACTCATGCTACTTCATTTCTTCCTATATTTTTTAGGGACAGGATGGGATTTCATACTGAGTAAAAAGGGGAGAAACTCCCACCCTAATTCCAACCCATAAAAATATCTACCCATCAACCATTTAGCAGCGCCCAGGTAGATAGACATTTTGCAAAAGATGTCTCACTACGTTTTTGTTTTGTTTTTCAAAGTTTATGTATTTATTTTGAGAGTGTATGCGTGTGCAAGCAGGGGAGAGGCAGAGAGAGAGGGGAGAGAGAGAGAGAGAGAGAGAATCCCAAGCAGGCTCTGCGAGGGCAGCATGGAGCCTGACTCGGTGCTCAAACTCATGAACCGTGAGATCGTGACCTAAGTTGATATCAAGAGCTGGACACTTAACCGACTGAGCCCCCCAGGCGCCCCAAGATGCCTCAGTATGTTAATTGGCATTTTTAAAAACATGTTCGAGTGTGTTTCTCTAACAAAACAACCAGAATATGTCCGAAGCAGCCAGAAAAGACAGGAACTCCTGCTCTGACAGCGGCCACCCCAGACTCAGAACCAGGCAGAGGTGGGTGCTCACATTCCCCTGCGCTCTGACCTGAGTAGAAGGATCCTGACCTCCAGGGCCACACACATTACATAACTAAAGGCTCAGCCTTCTCCCTCATCCCAACAGAGATTAAGAGAGGAAGTAGTTTGTTGGTTTTGAGGTTTTCAAAAGGAGGAAGGACTTTACACCCAGTGTGCTAAACCCCTTTGCTCTATTCTGGAAAACAGCAATTAAAAGGTTGCTCAACTTTCCGGTCTGGTCCCGGCAGCAAACACCCCATCGGACTTGCCCAGTTATCAAGAGAAGCACCTGACAGGCAAGCGGAGGGCCTGCAGATGGGTGGTTCTAGAGAGCCATTCTGAATCACTGCTGGGTTAAATACCTGCAGTGGATTTCATACACACCCTCAAAACCTGTTTTGTTGGGTTTTTTTTTTTTAAGTTTTTATTTACTTATTTTGAGGGGTGGGGCAGAGAGAGAGAATCCCAAGCAGGCTTCACGCCATCAGCACAGAGTCCAACGAAGGGCTTGATCTCACAAACCCTGAGATCCTGACCTGAGCCGAGACCAAGAGTCAGACACTTAAATGGCTGAGCCCCTCGAAACCTGTTTTATTCAAACTCAGATACTGATATCTGTCTCTGCCTGAATCCACCATTTACTTTTTTTAAATTCTTATATCCAACCCCTGGCCCCCAGCTCTCCTAAAGACATCTCCCGAAACATCTCATGCAGGCAGTGATGCTACAAAATGTAGCCCTGGGTGTTTCTTCAACATCCTTCTTCGGTTATGCTTCGAGTGAAAATCCGCCTGACGTTTCTCCTCCCATAAGGCGAATATGAAGAGAGACCAAATGTCGATGAGCCAAAGTTTAATCGCTTCTATCCCCAGTAGTTAATAAACAAAATATTTATTTAAAATAATGTCAAACAGTCACTGAAATCTGTGCTATTCTTGGTGGGTGTGTTGGGCTCAAAGGTGGGGGCCAAATAAGTAAAACAAATCGAGCCTATTAGTAATCTTTTCCCAACAGTAAAATTTCCCAACATGAAGTGCTGATTAAGATACATTCCAGTTGACCTTGGAAGTAAAGGATGGCCTACCTACTACCCCCAAGAAAGTACATGTCCTTGATCTCCTCAGAAAACATAGCCTTTCCTATGGGACTACCTAGACAGGGCAGAAAGCCACCAGACTGAGAAATATGGGGTCGGATGGACGCCCTGCCAGCCAAACACACAGGTTTCAAATGAGCATTTCGGTTTCTGTCAAGGACCTGGAATTAGACAACAAGAATAGGGAATTATTCTTCTACTTTTAAACTTTTTTTGGTTCAGTTCTGTTCTTGCACTGTTTTTCACTGGGGTATTGCCTGAAAATAATCAAACCAGAAATTAAACATGAAACTCCACAGACATATTTGTCCTGAGAATTAGTGATTCTAGGGGTGCCTGGGTGGCTCAGTCAGTTAAGCGTCTGACTCTTGGTTTCAGCTCAGGTCATGATCTCACAGTTTGTGGGTTTGAGCCCCATACCGTGTCAGGCTCTCCGGGCTGACAGTTACAAGCCTGCTTGGGATTCTCTCTCTCCCTCTCTCTCTGCCTCTCGCCCACTTGCTTTCATGCTCTCACTCTCCTTCACCCTCTCTCTCTCAAAATAAATACATTTTTTTAAAAAAGTGATTCTAGGAGCACATGGGTGGCTCAGTCAGTTGAGTGTCTGGCTCTTACTTTCGGCTCAGGTCATGATCTGAGGGTTGTGGGATCAAGCCCCATGTTGGGCTCAGCGTGGAGCACACTTGGGATTCTTTCTCTCTCTCCCTATGCCCTTCTCCCCCGCTTTCACTCTTTCTCTTAAAATAAAAAAAATAAACAAAAATTTAAAAAAAAAAAAAAAAGAATTAGTGATTCTAAGAAGCGCCAGCCTTAAGCAACAGCCTCTCCTGTAAAGTGTCCCTGGACACAAACTCAGTATTTTGCTCTCCCCTCTTCTTCCTCGCCTGTTTGGAACTCAGTTCCTGCTTGTATACTATTTCCAAACAGCAGGGCTCCCACTAGGCAAATAATCGGCTCTGACATAGATTTCTAGCCTGGAAAGGCCCCCTGGTCCTGGGGCAGCACCAGGGACCACGATGGCACAAAAGCGTGACCCCAACACTGATGCTCAACGTCAGTGCTCATAGATAATTTTTTCCATTGGGCCTCAAGGTTCAGAAGGTATGTCCACTACTTAGTTTCTTTTGTTTTGTTTTTTCACAGTTCAAAGCTTTCGCAAGATTTTCATCAAACGAGTTTTAGAGAAAGAGGCAAAAGTGGAGTCAGCCTGCGGGTGACGAGGACTGGAGGCTTCCCCAAGTTCATCCCTCCCTCCACCGCTTCCTGCCCACCACTCTCCCATCTGGTCCCTACCACGGAAAAGAAGGTAAGATGGAGTTTTTCACTCTGTGTGTTTTGTGTTTATAAAGGTAACATATGCACATAACTAAAATATAAATATAACCAAAGATCTTGAAATGAAAAGCAAATGCCGCCTGGCTCACCCTGTTCCACTCCCAGCCCTGCTCCTCAGAGAAAACTCCTTCCAGTGATGTTGGTGTTTCTCCCAATTGTTCCTGCCGTATCGCTAATGTATAGATTTCCTAAATTTACTCTTTATAAATATTTTTAACTTCATGCTATGAGAGATGAGGATAGTATGTAAACAAACACTCCCAACTTCACAATGCCACTATTTTTAGGTCTCCTTAATTACCTGTTTAACCTTAAGTAATAGACCTTTATTATATATTCCATCACGACTTCCCGCTTTATACGGTAAAGATGTCAGTGCCAAAAAATGAAATCTGAATCACTAAATTACAGCTTTGCTGATATCAGCTGATAAACGAATGAATGAGAAGGAACATTTAAAAATATGTTTTGGCGCTCTGTGGACTTCAATCAATCACTCCGTTCCCTGGTGCCAACTGGCAGGGTGTGATCGACGGCTACTCTCACTCGATCCTCTCATTACTTACGGATTTCGGAGGTGGAGCCCACATGGGAAGCAAAACTTCAACAGTGACACTGAGTTCATCTGAGTATGTTCACTATACCTCCAGACTTGCCCACCCTACACCCCTTCCCGTTTTCCAATCTCACAATGTCTGAGGGGAGATAGCAGGTGATGCTGAAAGCCTGCTCGTCAGACCAGAGGGTGGCTTGGCCGGCCCGGAGCTCCAGGAAGCGTGCTGTAGCCATGGAGTAACGACATACTACGAAAAGGCAAATCTGATTTACGGGGGCCAATTAAAGGTGATTGATGTAACAGAGAAATTTTTGCGGCACGACACATACTACCTGGCCAGGTAATGATCTCTAACACATAAAATTGAATTCATTAGGAAATTACTGAAATTTCTAGATAATCGATGCTGCGGACACTCTCCTAAGTGAACTTCACACCTAAAAATACAATTATGAAACAGGTGGGGGGGAAAAAAACCTGTAATCCAATATATGAATGTATTTTAAATAACCTGTGAAGCTTTCATAGTTTATAGAAGATATTTAAGTTTCAGAACGTAGGATGACACCCGATTACATGTCGAATCCTGTCTAATATTTCGAACACTAGACAGCAAGTAAAAACAAATCAAAAATTGAAACACACATGGTTTATACATGTCACAAAGCAGAAGATAAAAGGTCAGCAATACTTTAATTATAACCCAGTACCGACAGTTCATCCCATATTTCAGGGCTGTAGGAGAAAAATAAACAAAACAGCTTTGTTTGGGGCGATACAGCAGTAAAACCATCTGAGAGCACAAACCTGAGTCAATGACCAGTTGAATAACTCCCCTTATTCTCCTGTCCATTCAGCAAGCATTTCCCAAGCACCCCACGTTCAAACAAAACAGAAACTAGAACGATGAAGGCAATCTATACGGCACCTGACCCAGCCACAAAATTGAGTTTTTGCCATCACCATATTTACCCTTTTTGCCTGCAATTACCTCCCTACTCAAATAAAAATGATCCTAAGCTGCTAAGAATGATCCACAAAATACATAAAAACCCTTTCAAAAACCAACAAATAAAAACTATGTTTCCAGTTTGGAGATAAAAACATGTTTCACAACTCGAGGGGCAAAAAAAAAAGAAGAAGTAGGAACTCACAATCTGCTAAACTTCCCTCCTAATACATTTGCCCACAAAAAACACAAGAACCACAGGAAATACCTCATAGGAAAGAGAAACGAGCTGGCTTTTTGAAAATGGAGAAGAAGTTCAAGGAGCAACAGGAGCCAAATTGATTTTCAGCCAAGGTACCATTCCTGTTTAAAGATTCAAAACATCCTTAACAACCACAAGGCATTAGCTCTCGGCGTGTCGGCATGCTCACTTTCCCGCTGGAAATACCTGGACGCCAGCAGAACTGGGACTTATACTGGGAGTTTGGGACACAAACCCACCACTCCACAGCCGGTGCAGAAACACCGAGGGAGCTGTGGGCATAGGGGACACCCAGCAAAGGAAGGAGCACGCACAGTCTGGTGCCGACATCCTCTCCTCCAGGGGACTCCACCCTGGTCTACCACCCACCCAATCTGAGCGTGAAGAAGGATGGAAGAATCTCACATCAAACACAAGCCAGCACACAGCTTATTCGATTCCTTGAAGGAGTAATAAGCCGTATGCAAAATATTCTATCCTAAGATACTTACAAGTATCAATTTCTCCATTCACCCTCTTGCCACAATCTCCAAGGAAGAAAGACTACAGGCTTTATTGTCATTTTTTTTTTAACCCAGAAAGTCTTCGCTTTCCATTCTACAGGCTATTAAAGAGAGTGGAACTATATTACTCTATTGTATCTGTAACCACCGATAAAGATACTATTGTTAAGAGGCTTTGTAAATTCAGTGCCTGCCGTGCGTCGAAGCTTAAGCCGGGTATTTTATGCACCGTCTTTCATCATCCCGGGTTTAGAGTACAAAATCAGCGACGGGTAAAAGGTGCTCTGGATCACTGCTGATCCATTCTTGCCAGAAACAACCACGCTGCCAGTGAACTTCCCAGTCTTACTGCTAACTCCGCCATCATCCAGAGTCGCTCAGTGTCTCTCCTATTCTGTGCTCTTTCCCTCTTTTACGCCCCACCTTACCTTGGAGGAGAGTTATCTCACAGAAAACGTAATTAGAAAATCTCATAGAAAAACTAATTCACACTAAGATATTAGGGAATTGAAACATAATTGCTCCAAGAGACATGTACTGGACCAAAGAAGACCACAGGAACACAGGTGCTTAACACAAACCGATGAATTAGTAATGGTAGATTTTTCAGGTCTCGGTAAGGATTATATGATGGGGTGAGGTCGCTGCCACTGCTCCTTCAATCAAACCACTTCCACTAACCTGTTTCTTAGTTGCCTCCAAGAGCCCAGTTCCTAACTAGCCCTGAAAATGCCACTTCTGAGCAGCACCCTCTACGCCATCCCCCTACATGGATTACTACTGCCGACATCATAACTACTCCCTCGCCCGGCTTCCTCTCCTACTCTTCTACTTTCTTTTCTATTGAAAACAGGCAAGCATTGTGTCAATAATAACTCAACACACATAGATTACAAGGACTTTGATACATGAGAAAAGTAAAAATTCGCACATCTATAAAGGTGGCTCACTGGTTAAGCATCTGACTTCAGCCCAGGTCATGATCTCATGGTTCATGGGTTTAAGCCCCGCGTCGGGCTCTGTGCTGGCAGCTTAGAGCCTGGAGCCTGCTTCAGATTCTCCATCTCCCTCTCTCTCTCTTTCTCTGCCCCTCCCCCACTTGTACTCTGTCTCTCTCTCTAAAATAAACATTAAAAAAAATTTTTTTAATTCACACGCCTATAAAATGTGTGGAAAGAGAGTTAAGAAGAAAAATTTTGTCACTCTTATGTTCAAAACTGTAGCAATGGGTACTATAATTTCCCACACAAATCACATAAGTCAAAAAGAGAGGAAAAAAACCTAGAAACTCTGATACATATTGCCAAAATAACATACTGTGCTTTTAGGAAAAAATTTAGGATATAAATTTAATTATTCAAATTCAACTGAATTGAATGTAATTGCATTACATTATTTAAATTGTTTTCAAAGATATTCTTTCTACAAGCCACGTGAACCAAGAAAGTCACCTGTTTTTATTTAAGGCCAATGGCAAAACTTTTCTGAGAGAAACAGAAACCTCTGTAACTCAGATCCGTGTACAAAGGGATAAGAAATAAAAGCAGGGTCCCAGGTTTCGGTAACTGCTGGAGGGTTCTGCCTCCTGCCAGGGCCTGGAGTTGGGTTCGGTTACTGTAACGAAGAAACCTCCGACGGTTACCTGGTCTCCGGCGATAGATGGGACAACACGTGGCCTGGGCCCATCAGATAGCACAAACCCAAAGCTATCCAACAAGGAGAGCGAAGTACTCCATACCCTCCACATCCACCCCACCTCCCTGCTCCCAAGGTCAATTCTGCATTGAAAAAACACACAACAGATGGGTGCTGCGAGAGTTTAAACACCACATCTCAAAGATGATCTGCCCTAACACAGTAAGCGAGAAAGGGGGGAATCACGGGGAAGCCCAAGTCAAAATCTGGGGTGAATTTCCATATGGATCAATGTCATCTTATTCCTTTTCCACCATAAGAGATGTTGCGGTGCTTTGCCACATGTTGAAGGATTTGACTCTTCTGTTGCCTTGGTCTGAAATCTAGTTCATTGGGATTATCCAGGTCTATTTTTAAACCCAATGGCTGCGAACTTATAAATATAAGTGCTCTCACCTAGAAAAAAGAAGCCTCAGTTCCAGGGTAATTATAACATAGAAATGTTACTCTCAGTGTTCTGGGACCCCGAAGGAGGGTTAACTTCCAGCCTAGCTGAAAATTTGAGAGAAGGTGGGGTCCGAATGGCCCACTATCACCTAGAGCTCTAGGTCAAGACCGCTGAGCCCGAATCTTAGAACATTCTGAAACCCAGACACCGACACTGAGCTCACAACAGTAGAAATGATACAAATCACGATGAAGCAGGTTCTACAGAATAACTAGAGAAACAACACGAACCCACACAGAACAGTGAAGTTCCTAACAGTGACAAACCTAAAAACTGGGCTTTTTTCATTTATCGGTTTGTTGGACAGAGTTTAAGGGCAAGTAAGAGAGAAGTCACAGCCACGGGTAAGAGCAAATTACTTTTATTGCTATGGTTTTGCCCCAGGCATTAAGGTTTGATAAGACCTGCTCCTCTTTTTTACCGTTGCTACGTACGTTCTCTCTCCTTTGCTGAGAAGGCGGTACACTGCTACCACTCACGGAACGAGCCCAACCAAAGACCCCCCCATTCCGAAGTTAAGAGATGAGGCTAAAGGAGAGAGGAGGGAAAGATCAAAACCACCTAGCATCTGAGCTTGCCTTTACTATGAGCCCTTCGTAAAACAAATATCCCGCAGAGAAGACAAAGAAGATGGTCTCAGAATTATACAAAGCCTTTTCCATTGACCTTCCCAAGTGAGAGAGATTTCCATTCATCTATCTTACAGACCAAGAAACTAAATCACAATTATGACTTGCTATTATAAAGTAGGGAGAGAAAGTTTCTCATCCATTTGTTTAAGTTTTCTTTTTTGTTTTTTTATTTTATTTTAGAAAGAGAGAGCACAAGCAGGGGAGAGAGGCAGAGAGAGAGGGGGAGAGAGAGAGAGAGAGAGAGAGTCTTAAGCAGCGCAGAGCCCAACATGGGGCTCAATCCCACAACCGTGGCATCATGACCTGAGTCAAAATCAAGAGTCAGATGCTCAACCAACTGAGCCACTCAGTGGTCCCCTCATTCATTTTTTAAAAAACCTCTTGCTATGAAAATTTCTTGAAGGAACATATGAATGAATAAATGAATGAATGGCCCGTACTTACTCCATACTTGGGAGTTCAGTGGCTTACTTGATTCTGTTTACCTTATGCAGAAAACATGTTGAGAGTTAGAAGAGGAACAATGCCACTCCTAGGTATACACCCAAAGGAACAGAAAGCCAGGACTTGAATAGTTAGATACTTGTACACCCGTGTTCACTGCAGCATTATTCACAAGAACTAAAAGATGTTGACAACGAAGGGGGGGGGGGGGAGGTGGCATATACATACAATGAAATATGAATCAGCCATAAAAGAGAATGAAGTTGGATAACCTTAGAAACATTATGCTTCAATGACAGAAGCCAGCAACAAAAGCACAAATATGCATGATTTCATTTACTGGGAGTTAGCTAGAATAGGCAAAGTCATAAATACAGAAAGTAGAATCGAGGTTCCTGGGTCACGGAAGGACGAATGGGGACTTAATGTTTAAAGGGTACAGAGTTTCTGTTTGGAGTGACGAAAACTTCTGGAAATGCATAGTAATGATGGTGACACAACATAATAGATGTAATTAATACCACTGAATTACATGCTTAAAGATTGTTTAAATATCCTCGGAACATTAAAAACACAACTACCACATGATCCAGCAATTCCACTTCTGTGTATATATCCAAAAGATTGAAAGCAGGAACTTGAAAATATATTTGTACATCCATGTCCACAGCAGCGTTACTCAATATAGCCAAAAGGTAGACGCAACCCAAGTGTCTGACAGATGAGGGAATAAATAAAATGTGGACTAGACATATAAGGTACAGTCCTTAAGCAGGAAGGAAATTCTGACGCATGCTGCAAAATGGATGGACCCTGAAGACGGTATGCTGAATGAAATAAGCCAGACGCAAAGAGGCAAACACTATATGATTTCACCCACAGAAGGTACCTACAAAAGTCAAATTTATAGGGACAGAAAGTAGAACGGTGGTTGCCTGGGGGTTGGGAAGAATAGGGAACTATTGCTTAACAGGTACAGAGCTTCGGTTTCGCAGGATGAAAGAGCTCTGTGGCTGGATGGTGGACGGCAATGTGAACGTACTGAACGCCACTGGACCGTATACTTAGAAAAGGCTAAGATTGCAAAGTTTATGTTTTGTGTATTTTACCACAATTTTAAAAAATTTAAAAAAGGCCAAATAGTAAATTTTGTGTTATACATATTTTACCACAATTTTTGAAAACTAGGGGCACCTGGGTGACTCAGTCAGTTGAGTGTCCAAGACTCTTGATTTTGGCTCAGGTCATGAGCTCACAGGTCATGGGATGGAGCCCCGCACGTGGTTCTGCGCTGACAGCGAAGAGCCTGCTTGGGATTCTCTGTCTCTCCCTCTCTCTCTGCCCCTCCCCTGCTCGCATGTGCATTCTCTCTCTCTCAAAATAAATAAATAAACTTTAAAAAAAACACTAATATAAAAATTATCAAATTACATACTTTAAATAGGTGAATTGCATGGTAAGTGAATTATACCTCAATAAAGCTGTTAAAACAACCGGAGGAGAAAGGGACAGCCCCCACTGGGCTACCTACCAGCAGTCACCCCCACTACAAAGCCAGCTGTCTCCCTCACCCACTTCTGGGTGCCTCCCCTTCCTCCCTATTCCAGACCACAGGCCATAGGGAGCAAGCTAGAAAAGAAGCACCAGGACGCCCCCTTCACAACGTCTTCACTTACTTTCACAGCCTGACACACAGAGGAAACCCAGGAAATGGCTTATGGAATGAGCGAGTGGGAAAAAGTAAACTTGATAAAAATGGCAATTGCATTCAATGACTTACTAAGTTCTCACCAGCACGACACTGGGACTTGGCAAAGAATACACCATTAAATATTGCTTGATATGGGCACAAACACCAGAGACAGTAAAAGGTCTAAAAGCACAGAGAAGTCACAGGTCTTCAGAGTAGAAAAGAAACTGTATCTAGTTCATGCTTTTTCCATGTGCTTCCAGCAACATGGCCGATCGCCCGTCCTCACATAAACGACTGGAGGACCTGGGTGAACAGCACGTGGGAACCTCTGGTTCTATTCTCACCTTTCTGCGTAAGCTTGAAATTGGGTAAATTCTCCTATTCCAAAAACAGAATAGGAGAACAAAAATATTAATTTGCCCTTGTATGTGGTAGGAGTCCTTCGAATGAAGACCATCGTTAAAAGAGCTTTCTAGAAACTTCCAAGAGCAAACTCTGCGTCCCCATGTAGAAAGAAGCAGGAAAAGTAGACTCGCTGTGAGGGATCTGAAAGGAAGGAGGGCTATGGCAGGAGCTGGAATGCTTGCGGCTGGGGATGCTCGAGAGATGGAAGCAGACAGCTGCAGGCTATGGGGCACCTGGGAGAGAAAGCTGGGGCTTCTCCCTGGTGCCATTAGATACACGCCAGAGATAAGAGAAGCCTGGAAAGTGCTCCGTCAACTGTGGCCACAGTAGAAACAGAGCAGAGCAGGAAAAGCAGCACAAGGAATTTGGATTTGGGTTTGAAGGGGAAACTATATGCAATTATATGTGACGTGAATAATGTGATAAATTATATCGATGACTACTACGCACATAGTTCTTAGCTTTTCTCCAGGCTTCTAACAGGGCTGCCTGGTAAAAGCCTGGACCGCCTCTGTCCAGCATTAAATTAAGACAGATAGCAGATAGAGCTTGTAACAGACCCTTAAAGTTTGCAGAGACTAGATCCAGGATCTGAGGCCCATTGTAAATTCCCAGCCCGAGGCATCTGCGCTTTTTTCCGAAATAAGCCAAACTTTCCAAAAGCGCTGTCAGAAGCAAATATCAGCCACGCTAGCATCACAGGGACATGGAATTCTAACAAAGTGCCTTTGTAGCTGAATGAAACAGAACCGAGTCTGGTTATTGTATTCTGTACCAAATGCTTTGAAGATGACAAATTTAAATTTCAGAGGTCTTCTTCCATTTCAGTGAATATAGTATCTCTCTGGAAATCGTTTTGTTTTGTTGTTTTTTTTTTCTGATAAAGTATACGCTAAATATATTTTGAGGTATTTTTTGAAATATATATGTAAAAAATATTTCTGAAAATACAACTGTGAGATCTGTTTTGCCACAGAATCTAATAACAAGCAATTCGGCTTCTCTGGGCAACCAATTACCGGATGTTTGGCATTGTCTTGGCACATAAATGGTGCCGAAGAAGTAGTTTCTGAGCTTGTCTTTTAAAACAAGAAATCTTAAAAATAATAATTATAATAAATAAAACAATAAATCTTAATGGAAAGCATCATCAGAGTGAGAGTTAAACACTAAATACTCAAAAGCATAAAGATACGTTGTTACCCTTATAAAAAAAAATAATGAATATTAATTGTTCGTACACTATTAACTCCAGGGGAGAAAAAGATGTTATGTCTGTAATGATTCAACTAGGTGTGGCTCAAGCTTTGCCATGAATAAAACCAGCTCCTAATGGCCCAGAACAAAGACATGAGCAATCCAAATGTTATTTCTGAATGGATTTATGTTTTGGGGCAACAAACTTGCCTCCCTGATTCTGTTTTTCTAAGTCAAAATAAACTTCATGAAGCAAAGGCTGTAAGGCCACCCAGGCCCATTCTTCTCTGAGCCAAGAAGTCCCTAGCTCTAACGAAAGGGATTGGCCAAAAGCCACATTCCTACAATGACCCAGAGCCCTGGCCTCAAGGGAGGCTTCTAAGGGTCAACATCAGACCCAATCCAGACCCCCGCCCTGGGGGTTTCAGAGCTGACGCTGAGAGAAGGACCAGTCCCTTCCCAAGTAGCTGGATTCTCAGAGTGCTATTTCCCACCATGTAGACCAGGACTGAAGAAAAGCAATATCCAGGTAGAGGAGGAACCAAACACTGAAGGACAGCAGAGGTAAGGGAGAGACTCTTGAAGGCTGGGAAACCCCTCAATACACCCAATGGCATCCCTGCCCTTGGACTCTGTGAGACACTCCGTGTGCTTATAATCTCTTTCCCCCTTTTTCCTTAAATCCCCTGAACTGAGCTTCTGTCCCCTGAAATCCAGACTCTAAATCAATACACAGAACTTCTAGCATTCACACCAAAGAAGTGGTCTCGAAATATTAGGAGTTGACACACAGGGTCTGAAATCTTGCAGCACAAAATAGGTAACTGTGGAACAGGAGAAAGAAAAAATGATACTTTTAAATCCTCATCTTTGAACAAAGACCCTGCTACTCAGGTACGGAAAGTCCTGGCTGAGCTGGAGGCCTGCTTCCACTTCACGTGGACTTCTCCAGTAGGCCACTGACGCACAGTCGACTCTGCATTAGGGGACTTCCACATCTGCACAATAGTCCCCCAAATAAAAGAATAATAGCTATTTGAACACCTAAAAGTTTCCGTTAACACCAAAATTCTGCCTTTAATAAAGAAAAAAGCAACTGCAACTCACAAAGGTTAAAAGTGCACATTACAAATTTAAAAGTGGAACAGCTTCAAAGCTCTTTGAAACAATAACTAAGCCCTCCTTAAAGCGCAGTGGTTTCAAAAACACAGATAAGCAGACCCGGAGCTCCACGCTGGCTGACAACACGCTAAAAGATCAGCAGGCGTTCTACCGAGGCAGTAACCTGACATGCATTTCACTGGATTTGAAGATACTGTCATTCACACCGATTTTCCTTACACTGATAATACACAGTAATTTTATTACGCAGAACTGCAGAGACCAGATTTACAACTCTAAGAGAACTGTGTAACTTTTACTAGACAATATTTCAAGAGGCAAAAGAATGTGCCAAAATCCCGGGGGGAGGGGGGGGTGTGGAGGGGTGGGGGAGGGAGTGGCTATCACGTCCAAGTATTTGTACATTACCTCTCCCAAAACTGTACATGACCAGCAAAGCAAGAAAAATGTGAAACGCCGCAACTTCAAACACCTGGCCTTAGTGATTCAGACCCGCAGCTCAGCAGTATCTTGACACGGGTACTGTGGGGGTCACGGAGCAGAGTGCCGGGCTCTACCAGGGCAAGTAAAGAACCAGACAGGCCGTCTGCTAGTGTCAGCGGCCCCCGCTCGAACACCACACCTCCCTTGCCCCCCAGCTCCACAGGTCCCGTCAGCCTGGGCCGTTCGCCGAGGGTGCCCCACACGCCCTGGCCAAACACTCCCAGCGGAGGCCTTAGGAGCACTCAGCGTATTGCAACAGGCTGAGGAATGAGGCCGAGCCAAGGAGAATGTTCGGAGTGGCGGCTCATGGGGCTTCACCCCGTGGAGGACCCCCGGGCCTCGTGTGGCAGCGCCACGCCAGCCCCACTCTGGAGACACGTCTCTACCATACAGGCCCTTACTGAAGGCCACTCGGTGGGTAAACCCAAAGCACATTCTGCATCTCTTGCGTTTCTTCTCAGAAGCCGAGGACACCCTGAGACACCTCCTTCCTTGCTTCTCTGACACCCCACCCTCCTGGATGAGTAGGACAAAAAGGCCAAGGGAGGAAGAATTCGGTCCTTCCTGGACCTGATTTCTTAAGCTGGGACATCAATCTTCCTCTGCCCTCGGTGCTCCCGGCTCTCAGGCCTTCGGACTTGGACTGGATGACACCACTGGCGTTCCTGGGTCTCCGGCCTACAAATGGCAAAATGTGAGACTTTTCAGCCTCCATAATCGTGGGAGATGGTTCCTTACAATAAATCTCCTGTAGGGTCTGCTTCTCTGGAGAAGCACACATTTGTGTGGACATATGTTCTCAATTCTCTCAGCTATATACCTACCAGTGGAATAGCTGGGCCATAGAGTAACTCTGTATTTAGCTTTTTGAAGACCTGCCAACAAGGTCTTCAAACAAAAAAGTGCAAACACTTTCCCAACGTGGCTGTGCCATTTTACATTCCCACCAGCGACGTATGAGGCTCAAATCTCTCCACGTCCTCACCAATATGACAATAACAGAGAAGACTTATTGACTGTCTTTATGTTATAACCATCCTAGTGTGTGTAAAGTGGTATCTCACTATGGTATGGGTTTGTTTTTTGTTTTTTTTTTTTTGAAAGTTCATTTTCAGAGAGACAGAGAGAGAGAGCACAAGCAGGGGAGAGGAGAGATGGGGGACAGAGGATCTGAAGTGGGCTCTGTGCTGACCGCAGAGAGCCCGATGCAGGGCTCAGACTCATGAACCGTGAGATCATGACCTGAGCTGAAGTCAGAAGCCCGAGTAGTCAGCCAGGCGCCCCTCACTGTGGTTATGAATTATATTTCCTGAACAGATTTCTACTGTTGAGCAGAGCCATTTGTAAATTTCCTTTAAAGAAATGTTTGTGTAGATTCTTTGCTTATTTTTTAAGTTATCTTTTAATAGAGTTGTAAGAGTTCTTTATACATCTAGATGCAAGTCCCTTATCAGATATACGACTTACAAATCTTTTCTCTTATTCAGTGTACTATCTTTTCACTTTCTTCGTTGTGGCCTTTAAAACACAGAAGTTTCCATTTTCATAATAATCAATTTATCTATATTTTTCTTTTGTTGCTTGTGCTTTTAGTGTCATATCTAAGAAATTAATGCCTAATCTAAAGCCATGAAGATTTATAACCAATGTTCTTTTTCAAAGAGTTTTATAGCTTTAGGTCTCACATTTGAGTCTAGGATCAATCATAAGTTAGTTTTTACATATGGCATGACATTAGGACCTAACTTCATTCTTTCACAACATATGCATTGTCCCAGCACTGTATGCTGAAGAGACTATTCTATCTCCACTGAATGGTCTTGGCACTCTTGTCAAAAATCAATATACTATGGGGCACCTGGGTGGCTCAGTCGGTTGAGCATCCGACTTCGGCTCAGGTCATGATCTCGCGGTCTATGGGTTTGAGCCCCGCGTCGGGCTCTGTGCTGACAGCTCAGAGCCTGGAGCCTGCTTCGGATTCTGTGTCTCCCTCTCTCTCTGCCCCTCCCCCACTCATGCTCTGTCTCTGTCTCAAAAATAAATAAATATTTTTTAAAAAATCAATATACTATAAGTGTATCAATTTATTTCTGGACTCTCAATTCTAGTCCACCGAAATATATGTCTATTCTATGTCAGTATCACTCTATTTTGATTACTGTAGCTCTATAACACGTTTTAAAAGCAGCAAGTGTAAGTCCTCCAACTTTGTTCTTTTTTCAAAACTATTTTCACTATTCTGGGTTCCTTGCATTTCCATATGAATTTTAGGATCAGCTTGTCAATACCTGCAAAAAAAGGATGCTAGGACTTTGATAGAATTGTTTTAAATCTGTAGATAGATTTGGGAACTACTGCCATCTTAACAATATTAAGTCTTCCAATCCATGAACACTAGATGTCTTTCCATTTACTTAGTATTCTTTCTTTTAACAATTTTTTGGTACACAAATCTTGCAATTCTTTTTGTTAAATTCAGTTCTAAATATTTTATTTTTTTTCATGCTATTGTAAAATGGAATTGTTTTAATTTAATTTTGGCTTATTCACTGCTAGTGTAGACAAACACAATTGATTTTTCTATAGTGAGCTTATGTCCTGAATCTCTGTTGAACTCCTAAGCTCACACATGCCCTAGATGGCCTTTTGTGTTGGGCTCCAATTTACCTCTTCGGAGCTCTCTCTTATCACCCTCATCTGGGACTATAGGCTGTGTTCATATTGACTAGCTTTTAGCTCCTGGATGATTCCATGCTTTTTCTTGCCTCCAGGCCTTTGCACACACTAGAATAAAATATCTCCCTTTATCTGGCCCATTTCTTCTTATCATTCAGGTCTCAGCCTAGATGTCACTCCTTCTGGTCCAGAACAGGTATCTTTCCTATGTCATCACAGAACATCCCACATGTCTCTTTTCTGAGTTCCTATCCCGCTATGTTGGAACTGATTACCTATTAATGTCCTGATCAGGGAAGGGCTGTGAGATCAAGCATTCTGTCTGTCCAATTCATAGTTCTTTCCCACGTTCTAGCCCAGTGGCTACTATGTAACAGTAGTCAATGAATATTTATTACGCAGCCTACCAAAACCAACAGGTTATCTAGTCCAAGCTTCTACACCTTCCTTTTTACATGTTAATCCTGTATTACTCATAATAAAATAGCTAGTAGATTTGATGTTAAATATGTTTTCACAGATTAAAAAAAAAATCCCAAGATAATTTATTTGTTTAAATGTTTATTTATTTTGAGAAAAAGAGAGAATCCCAAGCAGACTCCACCTTGTCAACACAGAGCCCTACACGGGGCTCAATCCCATGAACCATGAGACAATGACCTGAGCACAAATCGAGTCAGATGTTTAACGACTGAGCCAGCCAGGCACCCCAGCCCAAGACAATTGAATCCCATGCCTTATAAGGATTTCTCACACTATCTTTATAAACTAAAGCAGACTGAAAGCATGACCTACTGATGGCTGCTCTATTAATGTTTACTGAGATAAAGGGAGAAGCGTCATTCCATTAAACACCTAAGCACTTGTCAATATGGCAAAACATGGAGGGAATGGGAAGGTCAAGAAGATAAGGCAAAAAGGGCAGAAGCCACTGTACATTTCCTCTTTATGCCTCAAAAAACTGTTGTATTCTCCCACGTCTTCTCTTTTATATTTTCTTTATCTCTCTTACAACCAAGTCTGTTAAAGATATCCTCTCTCTCCACCCCCCAACACACACACCACTCACTCACTAATATAAATCTGTCTTCAAAAACTTCCTTCTTGCCCAGCACTCCTCTTCCTTGACTGACCAGATATGAAATACCCTGAGTTGACCAGCTTCTCAACTGGCCGTTACACAGTTTTCCAGCTCCAAACAACCTTGGAGTGATCAGGTCTAAAACCCACGGCAGAATGGGAGGCCAGCCTCAAAGGTAAAAAGTCACCGGTCAATGTGACGCATGCGGGCAAGACAGCTTCCACGGAGAGTTTCCAGGAGGATCTTTCCTGACCCTGTCTCCACTCCCACTGCACTGCTCTAATGTGCCATGTCTAAGTCTTTCCAGCCCATTCCTGTACCATTCGGTTGCCCACAGGTGTTTTCTAATTTTCCTATAATAAACGTGTACTGCTCCTGTAACAAGAGAGGCAGAAGTTAGTTCTTTTTAAAAAGAACCAACAGATGATTTCATAGGAGGTTATGACAAACCATCTTATCACTCTAATTTGGGAAGAATTTGGTTTGTTTGTTTTGTTTTGTTTGAGAGAGAGAGAGAGAAAGAGCACATGAGTGAGGGAAAGGGGTAGGGGGGCGGGGAGAGAGAGAGAGAGAGAGAGACAGAGACAGAGAGAGAGAGAGACAGAGAGAGAGAGAGAGAGAGAGAGAGAGAGAGAATCCTAAGCAGGCTCCATGTCGGAGCAGAGCCCGACACAGGGCTCGATCCCACAACCCTAGGTTCATGACCTGAGCTGAAATCAAGAGTCGGACACTCAATTGACTGAGCTATCCACTTGCCCTAAGAATTTGCCATTTTTATGTGATTTTTAAACCTAAAAATAAATAAAACTTGGATAGAGTTTCAGTTCATTGCCCCCTTGCAGGCAAACTTAGAATGACCTCAGGAGAAACAGAATAATTGTTTCGTTTTTCTAATCTATCATATGCTATAGATCTCTGTGTCTGGCAAGGTTTAAATCATGAAGCAAAACCTTAGAACCGTCTTATTAAGCGCCATAAATAAAAAGAAAAGCATTGACTTGGCCTGCGGAGTGACTGATTTCCTTCCCATCCTCTCAGATTCCTTAAAGACATGGAAAGAATGAGGTGCGTTTGTCTGCATTCTCTCCCCCAAGCCTCCTCCAACAGGATATCTCCATCCGCTGCTTGCTTTTTGTTCACTGCTCGTAACAGGAAAACTCGCTTTCCTGCTTTCTCAATACCAAATGGGTTAGTTCTGTGGGGGGGGGGCGGGGAACATCCCCTCAGAATCCACCCCAAGGCTACACAGAAGGCAAGAGAAACAAAAGCTGGTCCATTCTTTCCCCAAATATTCCGTTGGCAGGCAGCCGAGGACCACGCCAGTTCGGTGGTTTAATATCCTGTCGCTTCCAGCAAAGCGGAAAAGATAGAAAAAATTATAAAGTTGCCAGCTCAGGATCCCAGAATCTGCTTTGCTGGTGTTAATATGTGTGGGGCATTCGTCATGACACCACCTTGCAGAGAAAGAAAACACGGTCCCTGCCAGATAAGTTACAGTGTTAAGAAAAGCCCCATGGAAAGGTACATGGCTTTGAAAACAAGGGGCTCAGGAAAAATATCAACAGAAGGAATCACTCTTCATGTTAGAAGAATTTTAATTTTTTTTAATGTTTATTTTACTGAAAGAGAGAGCGTGCATGAGGGAGGGGCTGAGAGAGAGGGAGACACAGAATCTGAAGCAGGCTCCAGGCTCTGAGCCGTCAGCACACAGCCTGACACGAGGCTCGAACCCACCAACTGTGAGATCATGACCTGAGCCAGGGTTGGATGCTTAACCGACTGAACTACTCAGATGCCCGCATGTTAGAAGAATTTTAAATAAAGGTTCAGTAAACACAGAAGAAGAATCAACATTAAGGTTTGTGCAATACGTCTGTCTAGGCGCAGTTGAGGCAGGAAAGAACAGAGCCCAATAAAGGATGAAAAGCAAGCTAAGAGCATACCAGAAGATGAGATAACCCTATTCGTGTCCTGTGAGCCAAAGACGACACTACTGCTGATGGTCCCACAGCCCGTACTCAGGCTGCAGGAAGCCCCTGACCAGCCTGGAAGAGAAGGCCCAGCCAGCAGGGCGAGGTACACATTCCTACCGAACACCGGGGCTGGGCCTCGCTCAAGCGGGGGCGCTGCGTCCAGTCACCATCCTCCACCCCACAACTCCCCAGAGTCACAAGACCCTGTCTCAGCCGGCCCCCTTTCTTCAGGTGCTCAGATGAGATCCCCACCTGCTCCCAGCCTGCCCAAACGAAGCACTTGGAGTAAAACCTCCCCAACTACCGTCTCCACAAACCTCCAACACGCTCCTCAAACTACCTGCAGTGAAGCTGCGCTTCCTCCCCCAAACCCATCTGGAACCAATACTTTTATAAAATACAAAAGAATAATAATAACTGCTAAATGAAATTTGAAAAAAACAAAAATATGCAAAATAAAAGTCCCAAATTTTTATTAGATTGAATAAACTTAAAGTTGGCCTGTCAAATTATTAAAGGTTTCTAGACCCTTATTCTCCTGGGTATATAGCCCATCACAGGTCAGCTACACGCGAGTCACGGACCAATCCCTGTCTGTGGATCCCGCACTGAGTGGCACTGCCTTACAGTAAGAAACGCAGGGTCAGCACCTTCACGTCGTGGCTCCCTACTGGGCTTCCCTACCCTGAAGCTCCCCCACGGAGACCCGCCCACCTTCTTCCATTTAGGGCGGGTCCTCACTGTATCCGCCTCCTTTTTCCTTATCACATCCCTTCACCGACGGGCTTCCTCCTGACCTTCGCCAGTCTCTTGGTCAGGCTGGAAATAAAGACGTGGGAATGAGTCACTGAAACAGAAGTAGCAGATAAACTTTCTGGAAAGTAGAAGGAAGAAAACATCAGGTACTCATTCTCCTAGGGAATGGCTACGGCGGGAATGGGAGAACAGTAACAGAGGGACGTGAAAAAAAAAATGTTCTTCTTATTACCATTCGCCATATTGATTAATAACCAGGTAACAACAACAGTATTTAGATATCGAAGGAAGATAGAATTTCAAAGAAGAGAGATCTATGGCCATAGGAAGGAAAGAAATCCAAGAAGAGGAAAAACTGAGAACTCTTTTCCATCTATAATTCACCAATCCATGCAGTGACTTAGCTTGTATTTAGAAGTGTTAGAGAAGCTCAGCTCCAAAACTGAATCGGGGCCCTCTTGTACAAAGCAGCCACACTTTCTCTTACCTAAAACAAGGCAACTTTAGAACTCTGCACAAGAAGAGTAGTAAAACTACCTGACTATCTTGACTCTAAATAATTGTTTATGACCCTACCATTTTTAAAGGCTTCTTTGATTTCTCCCTGAAAAGGGGAGAGAGGAAAGTTCATTCCAAAAAACTGACAGGAAGTCAGAATGTCGGGCTTGCAGACAAGGCAGCTGGCCGGGGCCTCACAGTTAAGCACACGCTGATCATGATTGAGTATTTTAAAGAGGACTAGCTAGATGGATGGTTTTTAAAGCTGTCTGCTCTACCCTAAACACTCTCTAAAAAATGAAGGCCACTAACAGCTCACTGCTAATCCTTTTCTCTGGTGGTGGTTTATAATGGGAGATGAGATTCTCATCTGTCTGCAACGGTTTATCTGAAAGCAGGAGACCAGATACATTTACAGTCCCCTCAAGGCCTGCGTAACGAGGGGGGTGTTCTCAGATTTCTGCATCACCACCTTCCTGGTCTCCTCGGGCTGAAACCTAAGGCTATATTTAATACCTCCAGCTTCCCAATCTCCCCTAGCCAGGGAACACTAAGCTCACGCTGGTGTGGGGCAGAAGGAGATAATTGGGAAATATTTATTGAATAAATAAATAACCTAATCTAATCAGGTCCAAATACCCATCTGCTTTATCCCAAAATACTTCTTTTACACATCACTTCTTTACTTTACGCCCTCCTCATTACTTCCTGTCTAAATTATGGCAAAAGTCTCCTAAGTAATATCTAAGACCCCTGTTCTCTGCCCCCATCCATGTCCCAGCTCCAGGCTCCAACCACACAGTCACCATGTATCTGCAGCAAAACTCTGATCGAGGCATCTTCCAGGTCGGAAACCCGAAACAAAGAATAAAGTCAACACTCCACGGCCTGGCCCTTGTCCGTCTTCTCCGCACCACCCAGCGTGACCCAGATCCGTACACCCCTAACTCTCCCCACACTTCGCCAGTCTTACCTACTCACTGCTCCCCAGGTACAGCCCATGATTTCCTCTCCAGGAGCCTTCACTCGTGCAGGACCCTCTACCTACAACAATTCGAGTCTACTTTCGGCTCAAAATGCCATCTCCTTCATTAAGCTTTTTCTGATTCCCTGGAATGGGAGAACTCTCCCTCCTGAGGACTCTTTAAGGCTTTACTTATAACTCTCCAGTGATACAATCTTCGACTTAAACGTGCATAAAGCTTATTTTGCAATCTTCTCGCCCCTATTAGGGTGTCAACACCTTAGGACAGGATCTGCCTTACTCATCCTGGTTCCCCAAAGCACTGAGCACGGTGGTTGGCACACGTAAGGACTCAACAAACGTGCTCAACTAATTTGGTGCATGTCTGAGATTAAAAAATCTATCTACTCAGATAAACATGGAAGCACAGATGTGGAAGCATCTACATAATCCTGTGCATTCATGTATATCTGTCAATCAAATACTTGCTCATTTCTTTTCCTAGGGTATTATTAACAAGATCCACACATGTCCTTAATGGCAGGAAGCAAAATAATTAATTAGTTAAGATGAAACTAAAGTCAAGCCTAAACCAAGTGCCTGCACCTTCGTGTAAGAACCATTTTTAGTGTTTTATGAACAGATGGTTCCTTGCACTTGAAATAGTGACCAGTACCTTACTAGTTACACTATCATTAGCCTAACTGCAATCGACAGGATGTCACCTTGCTTCCAAAAACCCCCATGTTAAGAATTCAGTATCTTTTATGATCAGTAAACACCTAGGTAACAGCACCATGCAAATCTGTGTTCCATGGAGCCTAAAGTTCCTGATGATTTTGCATAAAAAACTTAATTTTCTTTTCATGCACAGTTCTCACAATCAACTCAGATTATTTTTAATCTGGCGCTTCACAAAAATTAGTTTCATTTTCAATTCTAAAGAAAAGAGAGGCTTTACTGTTCTTGCACCATCAACTATGTAGTTGAAAACAAACTACCGTAATATACTATCATATTATTTAATATGAGTTTAAAATGCTAATATGATACTATCATTTAACTTCACACTACTTGTGGGGTTAAGTGAGGACATAATCAAGATCCAAATCCCTACATATTTGGGGTCTTTGCACCTAGGACACACATTCCAGATGCCGAAAGAAATGAATCTCATAAATGCCCTATTTTCCCTAGTTAGCTTCAAGGTAAATCACATGTTTTTAGCTAAAATCTTAATTTTAGGACTCTTTACAAGGTTAACAGCTGCAGTACCAAAAAAACAAAAAGCCTTCCCTCCCACCTCTCTAGCCCATTCCTTTGAGCCCTAACCCACAATTCCCGCCGCAGCGTTATCATTGATGTGCGTTTCCTCCGTCCTCACCCAACAGTTTCATGAGAAACACAATCTACTACCACGCCTGCCATGAACATGTACAACAAGCTTCAAGTTTCCTGGGTCTCATGAAAGCAGAATAATAGATGCGGAGGTCCTGGTATATTTCTATTTCCCAAAAAGCTGACTTCAGTCTCAGCACCTTCCTGCAAATTTGATCTGCACTAGTCACAACCTTCCTTCTTCCCTTTGGCAAGCCAAAGAGCCAAGCGGCAGAGGACTCCCAAAGAGGAACGCCAACCCCAAAGCTCCCTGGGTCTTATCTGGGCTCCTCTTTCCCTCTAATACCCTTCTGGAAGACAAGGTCTGTGTCTTAATAAATGTTTATCCTTTAGTGTTTGCTGAGTCAATGAACGACAGATAACAACTGGGGATCTACTGAACACTCAAGCATAAGAACTTAAAAAATTGTCATAACACTGCATTTTTGTCTGCTAATGTCATCATCAAAAACTCAAAAATGACTCAAGACCCGCTAAGATCCTCACTAAAAGATAAACAAGAGGACAATGAATCCTCAGGAGGCTCTAGGGCAAGATGCCCCAGCCTGATAGTGTGGAAGATCACAGGGAGGCCTGGAACAGAAAAGACGGAGCTCCATCAGATCCCTGCCCCTCCCTTCTCAAAGGTCACTGCTGAGGGAAACGAGCTCCAGGCTGCACCAGGCCAGGCTCCAAACCTAAAGACTTGGTCAGAAAGAATCAGCTTAAATCCATTCTGGGCTGGTTAGTGCCTCCCCTACTGTACAGGAGACACAATGCAGGCCCTAGGCCAAGATACAAAGTTCTAAGTGTCACAGGCAGAACCCAGTTCTGCTGACGAGAAGGAGAATACTGCTCACTGGAGTATGTTGGGAAGTCATGGAGCAGGGCTGGTTTGGGACTTATTTCCCAGAACGGAGGATGCCCAAGACACCAAGACTCCATGTCGTAACAACAGAAGTCGGGCTTCTTTATGACAATTTCTAACAAATGAAGCCACGGGAAAAGACATCTGTGGTTCTCTCAAATTCTAGAAGCTATTTTGAAATTCTGTTCCTCAAATGGAGCTTCCTATATCTACCAAAGGAGCCTATCTTCGTTACCCAACCCGCGGAGTATCAGAACCCATAATCTTTGCTCCTCCTCTCCAGCTTTGAAACTCCAGACGATGACACGTGACTTCTAAAATGTGACTGTCCCCAGTTCAAGAAACTATCATCTTTTCCTGATCACCTCTCACTACCTCTTACACAGTACAGAAATCTCAACGCCAGTGGGTTTACTAAAGTTTGCCTGGATATAGTAACTCGTCCCGGAGAAACTAACACTGTGGCACCAATCTTTGCCTCTCTCAGTTTTGAGTGGTTTTAAGTTTTATGTTCCGTTAAAAACTCGATATGTTAATTGGTTTTTCACAAAATCACCTCCAGAGAAGATGGTCAAGCATACACATTCTTCAGTTTAAAAAAAAAAAAAGAGTTAGCATTCTCTCTGAAGTTTTTCTTAAAAGAATAAAGAAAATCAAAATGGCTAAATGAATATATTAAAAGCTGGGAAAGAAAAAATGTTAACCTACAAGATTAAATATCCTGCAAACTCTAGCTAGTATAACAGTTTATAAATGAGTCTAACATACCATAAATATTATGGCACCTCTGCTATCACCATAGGAACTCTGCTTTCTACTTAAGAAAACAGCAATATGTCAGAATGACAGATTAAATAAATTCACTAAACAATTTTAAAAATGCAACTTTTTCTGTAATAATACAATTTGAACCAAACTGCCATTTATAGATGAATATTTATTTTAGCCAAGGCAAAGCAGCCCAAAATATAAAATGACCTAGATTAACTGACCTTATTCTATAGTAAAATATTTTAGGTTAATAGGCCCAGGAAACTTTTTTCTCAAGCCACATAAGAATTTGAAACAAAGTATACATAAAACCATGATTTTCTATCCCTTAAATAACATTATTTGACTACTAATTAATTATTCATTCCTCAGTAAGTTTCTATTGAGATATTTTTTAAATTAATCTTATAATACTTGCCTTTTAATTCCTTCTCTCTTTCCTCCTAACCCCTTAACAGAAATGCAGAACTCCTTTCTTGGCTTGTAGAAAAATGAATGTCGATTTTACCTACCAACTGGCCTGCGACTAATGAAATATACAAGCAGGAGACCAATAGTGCAAATGGATGTATCATAGTCTGATATTATCTGATTATCATGGCCTGTAAAGACACTCAATGAAATGCAAGTGTAAACAGAGTAAACTCAATTATTTCCCGTGGTCAGTGGAAAGTACATTGGACCCAGAGTCAGTAAACTCAATTTTGTTCTTGTCTATAATACCAACTAGCTGTATGACCACAGACGAATCACTTAACCATGATAGATCTTAATCTTCTTCATCTATAAAATTAAGAAACTGGACCAGACAACCTCTAAAGATAACCTTTCACCTCCAAAACAATATGATTTCATTTCCGGGTGACAAATTTCTCCCAACTCAGAGAATTCACGGTACTTTCCTGAACGGTATTTAATGATTCAAGTTAACAATTTAAAAGTTCTAAGAAACTCCGGGCGCCTGGCTGGCTCAGTCAGTGGAATATGCAACTCTTGATCTTGGGGCCGTGAGTTTAAGCCCCACATGGGGCACAGAGATTACTTTTTAAAAATTTAAATTTAAATTTAAAAAAAGTTTCCAGGGGCGCCTGGGTGCCTCAGTTGGTTGAGCATCCAACCTTGGCTCAGGTCATGATCTCACAGCTCGTGGTTCGAGCCCTGAGTCAGGCTCTGTCCTGACAGCGTTGAGCCTGGAGCCTGCTTCAGATTCTGTGTTTCCCTCTCTCTCTCCCCCTCCCCCACTCGTACTCTTTCACTATCACTCTCTCTCAAAAATAAATAAACATTAAAAAAAATATTTCTAAGACTCTCTAATTATATCATTTAGACAATCCCTGCCATGGAAAAACTGCTAAATATTAGCCAGATGACCTTACGTGAGTCATTTGATTTCTCCCATCTTCAGTTTCCTCATCAAAAAACAGAAGTAAAATAACTATCCTTGTCTGACTGGATTTCCCAAAGGCTCAAGCAAGACAGTTTTTTGAAAGAATTTTATGAAACTGTCAAATGCGAAGTTTCACTATTCCACACGGGCCTCCTTCTGTGAGCATTTAATGCAGGATCTTAAACTGATCGACGATATTGCTGCTTCCAAGATGCATGTGCGTGTCTCACTTCAGGAGCACATTTTATGTCCAAACACACGCTTGTGTAAGCGCTAAGATACACACGAGTAATTTTCAGAGAGCCCTAATTTTATGTGCAACACCAAAATTTTTCTCCTACATTGACCGTGTTTTCTTTTTCTTAATAGACTATTACTATTCATTTATGAAAGTAACACAATTAGGAAATCGAATATATAAAGAACAAATCATAGGCCTACTTTTCATGTATTCCCTCCCAACATTTTTCTTACACACAGGCTATTTCTTCCACAGTTGTGATCAAACATACTTCTGTATTTTGCTTCTTTTTCACCCAGCTTTGTAATTTTTCCATGTTATAAATTCTCTCTAAATGGCACTTTTAAGGGTCGTATGATATCCTTCAGGTTGCTCTCGTAAGTAATGAAAGCTTCTACTTACTGGGTATTTACTGCTGGCCAAACCCTGCTCTAAGTGCGTTAGATGCATGTGCTCACTTAACCATCACAAAGACCTACAAGAGAAGTGCTGGGATAGGGTCCATTCTCAGGGTGAAGAGCCTTCTCAGCAGAGCTTGGGTTTAGAATGTTCGGAGCCCACGTTCTTACCTGTTATATTCCACTGCATCCCTAGAAAGAACAATCCCTATCAACATATATATTACCATTTCTTTCTATGTTCTAGAATTCAGGAACTAAACATCTGATATTTAACTTATTCCTGAAACAAAAGAGCATGGTTTATTACAGCATCTGTAAGATCATAAAACCTTTTCATGAGCAAAATACTGCTTCTACTTTTTTCAGTGAATCATTCTGTATATACTGTTTATAATCTCTTTTTTAACTTAGCCCAGTAAACATCTTTCCACGAAATATTACTACAGCCACATGACAGAACGTGTATTTTCTGTCAAGACGAAACCTACAAAAATAGAGCACATGAATCTCAAATTAAGAACATAAAAGTTTCAGAATATAACTTGAGAATAAAGTGGTCAGTAGAGACCCTAGGTAATTCATGGCCATCAGCTTCCAGATTAACTCTCAGTGAATCTAGTAAACATTCAATAAATGTTAATCTGTAATAAATAAATGGGCAATGTCTCTAACACAAGCACCAACAGAGCCAGCCTCCCAGAGTAGACACGCCCAAGTACTATCTTAATTGTATTTATCCCTGCCAAATTCAAAGAAGGGGAGTGGGGAGATTCAAACACACCATTTGGCATTAGAGTTCTGATCAGATAGTATGTCTCCTTGCTATCAATTCACTGATAAGGACTCACGGAGTCTGTTAGAGACAAAGTGACGGAGACTAAAAGACATGGAAACAACTCCAGCATCCACATACTTCTTGATGGTTTGCAAAACTCATGATTCAACTGAATGGAAAGCACTTCTAGTGGTTTCTACTGGTTGTATTTTTGTTTTATTTTGTTTTGTTTTCAGCTGAGTTAGCTAATAAATAGCTAACGCAAGAATTAGATTCAGTGTGTTACTCTATACACCGAAGCTCTAAAGAGTTAGTGAAGACAAATGGTCCTAAAACAGGAAATTAATCTTATTTGTACCAAAATGTGTGGCTGCTTTCGAAACTATGTAAAGATCAGATTTACTGACAACCTGACTAGTTTCTTTCTACACTAAAACAAACACAGGGCCAGCCCCAAAGTGATATTCTTACGTGCAAGAACATCACCAAATTTGTCGGGTGGCAATAAGAAATTAATGACATAATAGAACTGAGCATTAGGAAAATTAATGTGGCAGAGGGAGAGGGGCTAGAATGAAGTAAACAGAAATGGGTCCAGGGGAGTGAGATTAAGGGCAATGGGGAAATAAAAAAAAAAAAAAAAAAAAAAAGATGAAAAACTGAAACCGTAACATGTAGTCTTCAGGATTCATTCATTCGCGCATAAAATACTCATCGACGCCCTGCTATCTGCCAGGCCCTGGAGAAACTGTTCAGTGAGGGAAACAGACATTAAACAAATGTACACACAAATAAATATCTAAACTGTGCTAAGCGGAACAGAGGAAAAGAACAGGCCAGGCCTGTTCCAGTTTGGGTGGGTAGGCAGGGCCTCTGTGAGGCAAGGGCATGTAAGTACAGTTCCAACAACCTAGGGGAGTGGCCTGGCAGTGAGGAAAGAGGCAAGAGGTGATTATTATCCCAGGCAGAGGTAAGCGCTCCTGTCAAGGTCCTGGGGTATGAGAGAGCCTGGCATCCGGAGACCATTAAGGCCGGGCCAGCGAGCAACGGCAGAGTGGGGCCTGACAAGGAGAGCACCTTACAGTCCCTGCCCCTATACCAAGGGCAGTGGGAAGCACTGATGTGTTAAGGATTCAAAATAAAAGCCTTAAGGACAGAGTAACAAAGGCAGCAAGGAGACCAGACAGAGGGGACTACGGTGGGGTTCAAGGGAAGAGCGGGAGACAGAGGGAAGGGGACAATAGGTCACAGCAGTCAGGAGTGCAGCTCACCAAAGATTTTAGCTCTCCTTCCAGCCACGTAGATAAGACCGGACTTCCCTGCTCTTGGAGCTAGGTATGGCCAATGGATCCAAAGCAAAAGTGACTGTGTCGAAGCATAAGAGCCTACGAGGGAGTCCCCACACTCTTACCCCCCAACAAGGACACATCCCATTCAAGATGGTGGCTGTCTCCAACCCAGGTCCAAGGATGTGGTTAACGTGGCCCCAGCCATCCTCAACAGAGAGGCAGCACTGGGAGGAAAAAAAAAAAACCTTCTGAGCCACTAAGGTTTGGCAGTCATTCGCCCACACTGACAGAAGCAGAAATAGAACATAATGGATGCAGTGATGACGGAAAGAGGAAGGCAAAAGGAGGTGAAGAGATAAAGGAGAAATGAGAGATTTCAAAGTCGGTGGCCACGACAGCGATGCCTATTGCTAAGAAAAAGAACGCAAAGAGGATGGCTGGTTTGGGATGAAAAGTGTCAATTATGTTTCACAGATGCTGAACATAAGGGACTGGCAGGACAGCCAAGTACACATGTCAGACAGGTTCAAGTACACATGGACAAGCAGGTCTCAGCTGGGAAAACTGAGAGAAAGATTCATAATGCCCAGTGAAGGTGCAGAGCTCCCTTCAGAGTGAAGAGCAGAGATTAAAGTCCATGAGCCAATGGTGGAGAAGCGACCCGTCAGAAATGTCCCCAGGTGTCTGGGTAGCAAAGGGACAGAGTGAAGACCGGAGCACGGAGGAGAACCAAGGACAGAAGTCAGACTTCAAGGGTGCCATCCAAGGTCACACCATGCTTAGTAGCAAAGAGGCACTAGAACCCAAACAGCCGGGCCCAAGTCCCTGAACTTAACCACAAGCCCCCCTGCCTTCCAGCAATGCAATGGAAGAATTTTCTCAACATAATCCTTCTAAAACAAAACTTCATGGCATCATAAATATTCCACATTCCACAACTTATTTAGACTACTGTCAAGATCTTTCGATAGTTTGCAGTTGGTTGGTATACATTTTCTGGCCTAAGCAGTCAGCACTGTGACTTCAGACACTGAACTTAATGCACATTTCAGGAAAAATTCCCACAGTGGTAAGTTCTGGACCAAAGAAAGGGAGCGTGTTAACGTTTTTGATACGTAGCCCAACTGCAAAAAGATTATACCATTCATCATGTCATAAAATCCAGGAGACACAATTCTCATTAAATGCCATGCAAGTGGGAGTCCCTGGAGTTGAAGAATTGGGTAGTCCTGCAAATAGGAGTTCACCCATCCTTGCAAATATCTTTTCTCTCTTGGCAAATTTGCAAATTTATCAGGCAAAAATGGCATCCGGTTTTAATCATATTTCTCTAGTTATTAGCAAGCTTAAACATTTTTGTCTGCTCTTTACTGGCTAATTATACTCCTTTCTTTGAGACACTGTGTATTAATGTCATTTCCTATTGTTCTACTGGAGTGTTTTTCTTTTTGTAATTGATTTGTAAGAACTCTCAATATATTTTTAAAAACAATACTATGACTAAGACAGGGATATAGATAAAGGGAGTGCCTAGTGTTTGTAAGCTTATTGACTTTTTATTCTATTTTATTTCATTTTGTTTTATTTATTGGGGTGGAGGGAAGGGCAGAGAGAGAGAATCTTAAGCTCAGTACAGAGCCCAACCCAGGGCCTGATCCCACGACCCTGGGACCATGACCTGAACCAAAATCAAGAGCGGATGCTCAACTGACTGAGCCACCCAGGCATTCCTTTAGAATTTTTTTTTTTCATTTTATTTATTTTAGGGAGAGAGAGAAAGCAAAGCATTTACTTTCTTTATATTTTGGGTATCTATAAATGGACTACAAGGATTTTTTTTTTGGAGAGAGAGAAAGTGAGGGCAGGAGGGGAACAGAGGGAAGTGAGAGAGAATCCTAAGAGGGCTCCGTGTTCAGCGCAGAGCCTGACATGGGGCTCCATCCCACGACCCTGGGATCATGACCTGAGCTGAAATCAAGTACGAGGCAGCTTATTGGCTTTTAAGTTTAGGGTACCTGTTACACACAGAACAGAGGTTTGAGTGTTTACATGGGAAGGCAACAGGCAGAGTGGTTAGGAACCCACGGTCTGAAGCCACAGTGCCCAGGTTCAAGACCCGGGCCCTCCACTGCCGGCAGTGTCACCGTGTGACTCACCCTCCCACGCCTGAAGCTCTAACATGTATCCTAGGACATAGTCAGTGCTCAATAAATGCTGGATCCAGATATACTTAGTCAAGATAACCGATTTTTTCCTTTATTAACATAAACATGACCTTAGTTTTGTTAAACACTTACATTAAGTGGTTTAAATACCTTATTTGATCTTTATTTTAAAAACTAAGATAATAATATCTAATAATCCCAACTCTCAGATGAGCAAACTGAGGCTTAGGTGAAGTAACCTACTCCAAGGCCTCAGCTCACCAGTGGCAAAGCCGCAGCTCACTTTATAAATGCAGACCAAACTGGTTTTTCCCTTTGCTTCAATGCTTTAAAAATCCCTCTCCGCCCTTATATGATTATTCATCAATGTTTTCTGCTGCTTCTTTTATTTATTTCACACGTAACTCTTATATTTAGTTATACTTTATTTCAGTGTAAAAGGTGGGGCTCCAACACTGTTTTTGCAGCACCATTCACTGAAAGGAGTGCACTCACATTTGCCTACTCCTCCTATGAGACCCCAAATGTTTACACACTGAGGCCTGTTTCTGGGTTTTCTCTTCACACCACAGACCTTTATCCCTGTCTGTGGGCCTGCATGACACAACGCTGTCACATTATTTACCCCCAAGGTTACACTTAGGAGAAGATGTCTCTGAGAAGCGCCTGGGTGGCTCAGTCCGTTGAGCGTCCTACTCTTGATTTCAGCTCAGGTCATGATCTCAGTTTGTGAGTTCAAGCCCCGCATCGGGCTCTGCACTGACAGCGCGGAGCCCGCTTGGGATTCTCTGTCTTCTTCTCTATCTACTTTTCCCCTGCTCGCTTTCTCTCTCTCCCTCAAAAATAAATAAATTAAAATAAAATAAAAAAGAGGCATATATTCATAGGCTGCTATGAACCTCTTTCCTAAAATAGGTTTCAAAGAAACCTGGGGAAAAAATATGTATTTTGTGATGTACTCTCAACCAGTCACTGAAATTGTTCCCAAAATTAGCAAACGCACCTCTCAAAATTTCTCCCCCTTCCTCCTAAAACTTGTCCCTCTTTGCCCAAGCTGCTCTGCTTATTCCTTCTTGGCCTGGCCGGGCATTCTAAGCATTTGTTCAATCTCTCATCCTTTTCTAGGAAAAAAAAGTCCCCCTCGTCTCTGCATCTCCCAGGTCCTGTTAGGCTCCTCAGAACACGCTCTCACGTGCCCCAGGTCTGCCATCTCATCTTCCTCTATTCGCTGAACCAGCCGTTTGACCTTTTAAATGTGCTCCTTTGTATTGTGATTCACCTTCTTGTAGACTACTGACCGGTCCACCTGTTTAGATCATAAACCCTCAGGGCGAGCCCTCGCTCTAACACAGCTGCCTATTTCCACCACCCAGCAGACAGTCCTAGTGCAGAGAAGGCCCTTGATCTGCGTGGAGAAAGACTTTACAATTCCTTCCCTCCCTTTTCAAATTCAAGGCATTACTAATGCCCTCCTGTCTCCTAATATTCAAATGGGCTAGAAACCAAAGAAACAGAACCTGTTGTTGATTATCTACTTAGAGATGAGCCTCCACCCTACTTCCTGTGTTTGGGGACATTTCTGTTTGTTAGGACTCCACCAGAGGGTGGAGAAAGACAGTGAAGCGATGCTCAGGCCAGTTCGGCTGCCGATTTACCAACATATCTGATTTAAAATTACAGCCAAAATGAAGTTTTACCTTACCCGGGGATTTCAAAGAACGCCACCACTCGGGTGTCACACTACCTCAGATAACACTGCACCCTTGAGCTGGCTGAGGGAGAGGAAGGCCTCAAGCACATACTCCGGGAGCCCATCATCCCACACCTTCTGTCCATCCTCCGCCAGTAACACAAAGGAAAACTTAGTGACCTGACTCAGTGTCATTTCGTTTCAGACTGCTGCCTCTCCAAAGGGCATAGAATAGTATCACCGGCAGGGCCTTGACATGGAAGGAGAGTTTGAAGCTGAACATACAGAGATGAGATCAGTAAGGCAGCTGGCAGCCAGGTGACTCAGGCATCAATACCCAAGTTCATATACCTGGTAAACCCACGCGAAGGCCCATGTCACAATATTTATACAAATCTTTCAGAGGAAGGATATTTTTAGGCCCTGGGTGGCACAGTCTATTAGATCTAGGCCATTATGATGCTATCTTTAATGAATCTAAAAGACCCAAGGTAAAATGCTTTCAGGAACTCCAAAAGCAATCACAATTCAGCCTATCTCAGGGAAGTTTGTCTTCTGAGGTTGCATATATTTTGAATGTACTGCCCTCCTGACTATTCTAAATCATGGAAAACTAATTCTGGAAATGTGAGGATTCTTCTTTCGTTAGCCAAAATCATAAATTGCTTTTCCTGCAGCTAAGACGATTACTAGCAATACATCTACTACTCATAAAAAGCAACTGAGGGGCTCCTGGGTGGCTCAGTCGGTTGAGCGTCCAACTTGGGCTCAGGTCATGATCTCGTGGTTTGTGAGTTCGAGCCCCGCGTCGGGCTCCGTGCTGACAGCTCAGAGCCTGGAGCCTGCTTCACATTCTGTGTCTCCCTCTCTCTCTGCCCTTCTCCTGCTCATGCTCTGTCTCTCTCTGTCTCAAAAATAAATAAACATTAAAAAAATTAAAAAAAAAAAAAAGCAAGTGAGAATTCAAGCCTGTTGATAAGGAAAGGGACTCTAGGAACAATCTAGTACAGAGCCGCATTTAATATAATGGCGCCCTGAAGTTCAGAGAAGTTATACAACGGCCCAGCGTGACTTAAGTAATTAGTCAAATATATGCCAGGCACTGTCAAAGAGCTTCATCTATATTACTCACTTAATCCTCCCAACCAACTCTATAAAAATAAGTACAGTTATTATCTCCGCTCCACAGATAAGGAAACTGAGGCACAGCAAGGTTAAGTTACATGCCTAAGACTGCCTAGCTGGTAAGGGCAGAGCTTGACTTCCAACCCACACGCTCTGCCTCCAGAGCCCATGGCCTCAACTACTAAATCTATACGATTAAAACCCAGGACTCCTAACCCCAGATAGGGCCCTCACTATCATAATTCTAAGCCTCACGAAAGAGTGAACCAGAGCACCTGCCTGGCTCAGTCAGTAGAGCATGTGACTCTTGATCTTAGGGTCATAAGTTCAATCCCCACATTGGGTGTGGAGCCTACCTTATAAGAAAAAAAAAAAAAAGAGCTAATCGCATTTGAAAAGGTCTGCAAACCTTATTTAAATCCTAAATTAGAACAAGCTACCTATCAAAGATGTTTTCTAATAAGCAATCTGGGAAACTTGAAGAGGATATCAACAATTACTGTTAATTTTATCATAATGGTATTATTCTACTTCCATACATAATATCCCTATTTTTAACAATACGTACTAGGAATATGGGGTGAAAGGACAGGAGGCCTGAAATTCACAAACACACACACATACGTAAAACAAAAAAATGGACAGCTGAAGCAAAGTTAGGTAAAATCTTGATAATTTTTGAATCTGTGTGGTGGACTATGAGGGTTCATTATACTGGTCTCTCCAATTTTTTGTAGGTTTATTTTCAAGTTCTTCGAATTCATACAAAATCATTTTTAAAGGCCTGCAAACCTCAGCCTATGAAAAATGAGGCTATCAAACAATGAAAAATTTGTATTTTGAAGTTTGTTCCTTAAATGGCACCCTTTAGTACCCCTCTAAACTATTTAATTTTGTTGTTTCTGATCTCACTACCAGCCACTCACCAGTACTAGAAGCATGGGAAGAGCTAGTTAAATCCATATCCTCTTCATTTTTAATTTTAGTCCATCTACAAAGTGGCTGTATTCGTCAGCTAGTTAAGAATATTTATTGAGCATTTACTATGCTGTGGGCATTGTATTAGCACTAACCCAAGTTGTCAAAGACAGAGCAAGTCTCTATCCCTCTCCCACTTGCACTTTCTCAAAAATAAATAAAACATTAAAAAAAAAAAGAGGGGCACCTGGGGGGCTCGGTTCGTTGAGGATCCGACTTCAACTCAGGTCATTATCTCACGGTTTGTGAGTTCAAGCCCCACATGGGGCTCACTGCTGTCAGCACAGAGCTGGCCTCGGATCCTTTGTCCTTCTGTCTCTGCCCCTTCCCAGCTTGCGCTTTCTCAAAAATAAAAACATTAAAAAAAAAAAAAAAGGCGAAACAGAGAAATACTTCCATCCAAGCATGGATCAACAAACCATGGGATTCCAAACCCTGAATGGTTGCTGTTCTGCCTCCCGTAAGGATCAGGGAGCCTCCTTACGTCCTCCTAGAACAAAGCCCAACCAGAAATTAGTGGCAAGAGCACCTACAGTGGCTTCCTGATGGACACTGGGAAGCAGCAAGAAGAAGCAGGTGGTGGCAGAGTGCCTGGGAAGAGGTGAAGGCAGTGAGGTTAATGGGTAATTTTTAGGATCTGTGAACTATCTCCAATTCCTCCTTCTGCGACACAGAACCACTGCAATGCACTTCCACGCAGCTCGGGAGGCCCTCTGACGCCCCGGCGAGTACACCGGCTTTCCCGCAATTTGTATTTGTTTCCTCGTACAAGTGACCACCGACAGAGGATACTAAGAGTTGAGACAGCAGCCAGGCACCTGCCGATCCGTGCCAGAGGGTGCCCAGGGAAAACAGATCTACCAGTGAAGTGTCATGAGGTACCACGGAAGCGTGTCAGACACGGGAACAGACACTGCCCGGTCACCATCAGTAGGCCATCCTCCAGGGGGAAGGGCAGATACTCAAGGAATGCTGCACACCTACACCTGTTGCAAGGTTGGGGCTATTCTGGCGCTTCTGTGCTCCACCTGATGGTCATTAAACTAGAATCTCATCCCCAGTTCAAGTCTGCCGGAACTTTGGAAATCACGGCACAGTCATGTTTTACTTACTCTTCTTTTGCCTCAAATCCCTGACGAGGGCAGTGGCCCCCGGGTAAAAGAACTAAATTTCATGTGAGAACAGAAAAGATGCCACAGATACAGGTCCTAGACTATTCCTAACTCCTGCTCTACTCTTACCATCAACTGATCAAGTGCAGGAGAAAAGCAAAATAAAAGCCCTGGATTCTTACTGACCCACTGGTTGGAGTTTGAGGAATCTGAGGTCATCTGGCAGAGCTGTCAACTGGGAGAAAAATCAAACTAAGCAAGCTGGACATGGAGATCAGCAAAGCTTCATCTCCAATCTCCTCAAATATCATTCATGTCATCCTGTGTCTGCCCAGGAAGGGCATCTATCTGCCACCAGAAAGCCGCCCCAGCTCCTGTGTCAAGGGGCCGGCGCTCCACAGGACAGTCCCCCACACAAAGCACCGCAAAGCACAGACAATCACTTCCAAGGCCCATCTTCCTGCATCGTTCCGACAAACGCGAGTCACCGCCCACAAACAAGCCCCTTTCCAGAAAACAAATGCCAACGACAATGCAAGGAGCAGCTAAAAGTTTCCAGCTGCCCCAGAGAACATGCTGCCATCAAAAGTCGCTCCTCTCCTGAGCCATCCGAGTGACCTGGGTGTACTGCGTTTCCAAATATAGTAGGACCAGCCCTGGCTATAGAGAAGTCGATTTAAAACTTCATCTTCCTACACCCAAGGGCCTATTCTTTAAAGATGTTTTGCTACAACCCGATTAATCTTGGACCTCCTCGCTTCGCTTGCTCTAAATCCCCAAACTTCAAGTAATTTGCACCAGTGCTGAAATTACCAAGGGTTTCTATCACGCCCCGTAACCCTTAAGGGGAGGGGGCAGAACCGCTTCCCTTCTGGAGCTCAGCCCACCCAAAGGGTGCACAGGGCCGCCTCCCACCCTGGATTTTGGACTGAAAAAGAAAGCCCCCACCTCCACTCCCCTGCGCCCCTCCAGGCCACAGGTGTCAAGCTCCTCCGGAATACCGGAAGAGCAGGGGACTGCAGGAGAAACGGGGGCAAAGGAGAGTAAAGCCCCATTTGGCAGAAGGAGGTAAACTTGGGGGGTGGGGGGAGTAGTTGAGGGAGATGGCGCTCTCACTCGCAGGAAATTTTCCAGGAGGGAAGGGGCAGCAGTAGTGGGGAGAGGACCCCCGGACTCAGGGTGGGGATATGGAAGTTGCTGCCCCTCCTGGACCTTCCCTCCTCCCCTGTCCAGCATCCACCATCTCTTAATCCTGCGGTCCTAGCAGAGCCGGGCAGCTCGGCCTGGGCCCGATCGACTTAGAGGAGCGTGGAGGAGGTGGCCCCCCCGCCCGCCTCCCACCATCTGTGGTCCCGCACTCACCAGGAGCACCGAGCCGCGCACCACCTCCGACACGCTCTGCCGCAGCTCGGCCGCCGTGCCTGGCTTACTCAGCGCGCGGGTGAACTTCCGAGTCTCCGCCGAGGCAGGGAGCAGCGGCGGCTGCGACATCCTCGCCGCCTCTGCCGCTGCCGCGCCTGCTCCCGCGGTCCGGCCCTGCCGCGCCGCCGCCAGGTGCGCCTTGGGCGCCCGGCCTGGCCCGCCGGCAGCTCCCGGCGCTGCCGCCCGCCCGCTCCTCTTGCCGCTCGCCGCTCGTCCCGGCGGGGCAACCCTGGCCGCGTCCTCCGCACCGTGTCACGCCCCGAGGCGCCCCGCTAGGCATCCGCGGTCCCCCGCGCTCAGAACTGCGCCCGGGCTCGCTAGGCGCGCCCGTGAGTGTGGCGGCGGCGGCGGCTCCCCCATGCCACCAGCCTCCCTCGGCGGCCGCTTGCCGGGCCGCCTCCTCGGGGCGGGGTGTCCGGCGCAGCGCGGGGCGGGGCGGGGCGGGCGGAGGAGGGGCCGGCGCGGCGGGACGGCGGGCCCAGCAGGTCGGCCCCGCAGGCGCGGCACGGCGGGACCTGGGTGGTGGGACGCGGGGCTGCGGGACAGGTGGGGGCGCCTCCGCTCGGATCCCACTGCTTCCCAGGCCGCACGTCCGAAGACCCGAGGTGAGGGCCGCGCACGCCGCCAACTGGGCGCATAATCCGGGGCTGGAGCGGGACCAAGTCCCGGAAACCAGCGCCTGTATAATGGGACGCTGCGGTCAGCGGCAGGGTGCGGGCTCCGTGGCACCACACCCCCTGTGGGCCGGGGGCCTCTGGGGTCTCAGGAAGGTGGACTTTAGGCGGCACCGAGAGAGCACAGAGACGTTGGGCACAGGCGGTCGTGCGGGGCCGGACGGAGCGCCCTGTCTGGGACCCGGCGTGGAGCGCCACACGCACTTGCATTGGGCTTCTCGGCCTAAAACCGCCATTCCGCCCCCAGAGGCGTGGCGCGAACGGCGAGGAGCCTCTGCGAGCCGAAGGGAGCGTCCCCGGGTGAGGGGTGGCGCAGGCCCGCACAGCCGCTGCGAATCACTCAGACCCCGGCCCGCAACGGCAAGCTGCTGCGTCACCTTGGGCGGGATCAAAACTTCTGAGCCTAGCCTATCTCTTCTATCAACTGAGGACAATAACCTGCAAGAGGCTTAAGTGACACCACAAGCGTTCCTGCCCCCCTTCAGCGGCCGGGTGGGAACGCAAGGCGCGGAGCCCGGAAAACCCAGAAGCGCGGGCCTGCGAGTCCCACGAGACCCAGAAGCTAGCGGCTGCTAGCACAGCCACCGATCTGAGGAACTTCCTCTCACGGACTTTCCCACTTTCCCATCCCTAAGGGGCCACACCGCCCTGTCTCCTTTTCCCCTTTTCTGAGGAAATCCTGAGCACCCTAACTCTGACCCCGCCGGAGAGAGGGCGCATGGGGAGGAGGGAATTTGCGCTGGGCCCAGGGCGCATGCTCAGTGGTTTGGGTTTGGGCGCGTTCCCGGGGCGGGGAGCCCTTCTTAAAGGCGGCCCCGCTGATTGGCCGGTCTTCTCAGGCCACGCCCATCGCCTGCTGATGGACAGCTCCTTACCTGCCGGGTCGGATTCCGCAGCGCTAGGTGGTAGCTTGGAACAGGCCTCGTTAGGAATCGCCGCCTGCGCAGCAGCCAAAGTACCTGGAGGTGTCATAACCGCGGTCACGGCGACGAAGGAGGTGCCCCATTGCGTCCCACCCCACCAGAAAGCCAAACACTGGCCTAAATCGGAATCTTAAAGCGGTAGGAAAAACTACCAATCTCGTGCAGAAAGAAAACACCACCGTTCAGGACTTAATGGGCAGGTCTAGCATATAATAAAACTGGAGGTTAGGCATGCAGTTAGCGCCCAATAGAAGCTTGCTGGATTGGATTGTTTTCCGAGGAGGTTGGAATGCAGGATGTGGCACTGAGTGAGCCTAACAGGCTGAAAGATATGCAAAACAAGTCATGTGTAATAACAAAAACAATTACACACTAACCCATTTCCTCCTCTGTGAAATTAGGGACTATAGCCTAGACATTTCCCAGTCCTCTCCTGTTCCAAGAGTAGGCTGGGTGACCCCAGGGATGCAGGCCTTTATCTCCCAGCTACACTCCCAGCCCATCGTCTGGGCTACACTGGGGTATGTCAGCCCCATTTTTACCTAAACTGTTAGATTCTAGTCTGAGAATCCTAGATTAAGATTTCCCTTTGGGCTTCTGACTCCTGAAGTAGTTCCAGACAATAGAAACCTTTACCCCACTATGTTACCTTGGCTCTCTCAACCATTTCTACTTCCATAGAAGGCAAACAGGTCATTTTTTTTTTAATTAAAAACAGCAAAAGCATACAAGGTTATAGGGTTTTCTTTTTTTTTTTTTTTTTTCTTTTTTCCCTTTTCATCTTAAGAAACATATAAATAAAGAAAAGAACAGGGCCACCGGGGTGGCTCAGTTGGTTAAGCCTCTGACTTCTCCACAGGTCATGATCTCACCATTCATGGGTTTCAGCCCCATGTCCTGCTCTGTGCTGACAGCTCAGAGCCTGGAGCCTGCTTCGGATTCTGTGTCTCCGTCTCTGTCTCCCCCTTCCCCCACTCATGTTCTGTTTCTCAAAAATACATAAATGTTATTTTTAAAAAAATTTTTAAAAAGAAAACATAACTAGAAAGTGAAGAGTTCCCCAAACCTTCTCCTAATTTCATCCATGTCTATATCAGTTCTGAATTCTGTGCTTGCTTACTAATCCAATCGATTTTAGAAGAGGCAAATTTTCATTTGGGAAGGAGAGGATGACGTGTAAGGTGCTGACAGTAGTCACTGACAATGTCTAATCAAGTGCAAGTTTTTGGGTTTTTTCTTTAAGATTTTATTTTAAAGTAATCTCTACACCCAACCTGGTTCTCAAACTCACAACCCCAATATCGAGACACATGCTCTACTGACTGAGCCAGCCAAGTGCCCCTCAAGTGCAAGTTCTAGTTGTCCGAGAAGGAGGCACAGAATATGTAAACTAGGAATATCAATTTTCCCAGCAACCCAGTGCTGAGCCTGTTTTTCCGTTGAAGTGTGTCATTAAGAAATGGGACATTTCTCATGTTTAAGGTTGAGCAGAAACTTGTTTCTACTGTTGAGTTGCGTTGTGTCCCCTAAAAGACATATTGTAGTCCTAACCCTGGTACCTGTGAACGTGACCTTAATTTGCATATAGGATCTTTGTGGATGTCATCAAGTTAAAATGAGGTCACACTGGGGGTGCCTGCCTGGCTCAGGTGGTAAGAACATGGGACTCTCCCATGGTCTTGAGTTTAAGCCCCACGTTGGGCATAGAGATTACTAAAAAAAAAAAAAAAGGAGGTCGTACTAGACCAATGTGACTGGTATCCTTAAGAGAAGAGACACAGACACACAAGCAGAAGGCCCTGTGACAAACAGAGGCAGAGATTGGAATGATGCATCTACACGCCAAGGAATGCCAAAGATTGTTGGCAACCACGAGAAGCTGGATGGGACAAAGAAGGACTCTTCCCTTGAGCCTTTGGTGGAGCAGAGTGAGCCTGCTGACACCCTGGCTTTAAATTTCTAGCCTCCAGAACTGAGAGAATAAATTCTGTTGTGCTAAGCTACCCAGTTTATGATACTTTATTACGACACCCTTGGAAACTAATCCACTTACCAAAGGCTATTTTTTTAAATCCTTACCAGAGTGGATTTAGAATTATCTAAGTTTTCACTGCATCAACTCTCATGAGGGAAGTGTCATACCTTTATAGGAGAGCGAGCATCACCTCCCCCCCCCCCCAGGGCGGGCGAGGGTACCCACAGAGTGGAGACAGGTGGTATTTAAGGTGTGGTGGAAGATACTACCATCTATTTTAGCTTGAGGGAGTAACCCATCTTTGTTTTTCCAAAACTATAAGAAGAAAGCTGTCCTTTCTATTGAGGACAATACTAGTAGGAGTAGGTAATGGAGATGAAACGCAATTGCAGCCAGTTTCGGAAATTCGCATGTAAATGACTGGGCCACACCCAAGTTCAAGCAGGATCCTTGTTGTAATGAGTACTTCTTACTGCATCATATCCTTGTGAGGTTTGCTTTTAGGATTTGTAGGTGTCTTAATGATGCAAAATTAGTTTAAAATCTTTTCCAGGTAAGTCTTGAAGAGCTTATCTGTTTTCAGTGTAAAGAAAAAGTAGCCTGTAAAGAGTAGCCAGTCCTGTGGATTGTAGCATCCAGGGAAGTAGGAAGGGGGCTTTCATTTTTTATTTTATCCTCGTGTTGATTGAATTTTTTAAATTAGGCATCTATGACTGTTGTATTTTTTTTCTTACAAAAGCTGGACACTTTCTTTTACCAAAAATATGTGAACTCTGTTATATACCAGACACTACTAGAGATCAATATAATAATAAAATTATGAGGGGCGCTTCGGTGGCTCAGTTGATTAAGCATCAGACTTAAGCTCCGGACATGATCTCGCTATTTGTGGGTTCGAGTCCCGCTGACAGCTCAGAGCCTGGAGCCTGCTTTAGATTCTGTGTCTCCCTTTCTCTCTGCCCCTCCCCTCCTCACACTCAATCTCCCTTCCCCTTCCCCCCCCCCAAAATAAACATTAAAAAAAATTTAGGGGCACCTGGGTGGCTCAGTTGGTTAAGTCTACGACTTCAGGTCATGATCTCACAGTTCACCAGTTTGAGCCCCTCACCAGGCTCTGTGCTGACAGCTCAGAGCCTAGAGCCTGCTTCGGATTCTGTGTCTCCCTCTCTCTCTGCCCCTCCCTCGCTCATACTCTGTCTCTCTGTCTCTCTGTCTCTCAAAAATAATAAATAAAAGGTAAAAAAAATTTTAAATAATAAAATTATGAAGTTTCTTACAGCCTGATGGTGAAAAGACAGTTTTTTTATTGTGTCAAAATGTTCATAATGTACACTTAAAAGAGTGTCATTCAATATCCTTTCAAATATGAAGTCATTATTACCATATCTAGCTGTCTTCTATATTTATTATACTCATTAATATTTGTTTTAGACTATGGCATAGAGCATTGTTTCATGTTATGTTTGAACTACTCTTTTTGGTAAATAGTTGCTTTGCAACAAAACTAATAATAAAGGAGGACTAATAAATTAGCTCGAAAAAAGAAAAGACACCTGTTTTTAAAATACAATTTGGGGGCGCCTAGGTGGCTCAGTCGGTTGAGCGTCAACTTCAGCTCAGGTCATGATCTCACGTTCGTGAGTTCAAGCCCCTCATGGGACTCTTTGCTGGCAGCTCAGAGCCTGGAGCCTGCTTCAGATTCTGTATTTCCCCCTCTCTCTCTCTGCCCCTCCTCTGCTCATGCTCTGTCTCTCTCTCTCTCTCTCTCTCTCTCTCTTAAAAATAAACATTAAAATTTAAAAAAAATAAATAAATAAAATACAATTTGTTACCAGCCAGGTTCATTCTATTCACCTTTCTTTAAAGGACAGCATTAATAGTTTGCCATTATTTTTCTAGGCCAGAGAATCCAAATTGCATTAAAAAAAAACTTTGCAGAAATCATTTCAAGAGGTGATACCGTCTGACTTCCGTCTAAATCCCTAAAATACTCTATTAACACTCTTTAGGGAAGAGTGTATCAAAATATGGGTTTTAAAACTGTTAACCATTGACAACTCTGAGATTGTGGGGGAAGTCCCAGATCCTTCCCTCCACCTTCATAATAAACAACCAGAAATTACTCTGGTCTAGTTCGGTGCTCTTCTAGCCTGGTCGAAATATCAGGGGGTAATCCTGCTGATTCCAGAGAAATGGAGATTTGTCCTCAAGCATTTAGAGCTTCTTCTTCTCTCCAGAAATAAAATAGCTCCAGGCTTCTGGGGCAGGCAAATGAACTCAGAAAAAAAGAAGAGTCACAGTTCATTATCAGCTCTTCCCAATTTACTGTACCTCATGTTACAGAAAGGGGTGGATAGTATAGCAGAATTCCACTGGGATGAACTTGTCTCATTTCTGAACTTCTGGGGCTGGTCTGACCGGTGAGGAGGCCTCACAGTGCTGGGGGACCTGGATGCATAGGCTGCCGTGTGTTCATTATTCCAGTGTGGGAGCACTTTACACAAGGGAAACACCAGTAAATATCAAAGCTGCAGCTTCTTACACACTGGAGTTCAATGAAACAGGCTTCCTAGCTCTTTGAAGGCAATCAGAGTTGTGAGTTTGGCTCGGTTTCGTCCAATAATGCAAAGGGTAAACCATGGGAAAACACTAGGGAAGATGGAAGAAAGAAAGTGAAGAGGAGTTTCCATATATTAAATCCGAAAATACAGATGTTTTACGTAAGAGATGGGAAAAAGAACCTTACACAGGCCAGTCTGATTAGTAGAGACATATTTGTCAGACTGCGCAAGACACTGTCCCCTCGCAACCAAATACAGTAAACCTTGGACTGCAACTTGTTCTGTGAGTGTTCCGCAAGATGAGCAAACATTTCTAATAAATTTTAACTTGACGAATTAGCCGTGTCTTGCAATACGAGTAGTACGTGACACCGAACGTCACATGATCACAACTGAGCCCGTGGTTCCTCTCTCTCCCTCTCTGCAGGATTACGGGTGATCGTCTCCCATACGCAGATGCTTGGTCTCAGGCCACAGTGTTTGGCAGTAATCAGTGATTTTTCAGAACGTTGGAAGGTGCCAACTGGCACTAGTGCATTTTTTGTCACTTCAAAGCCCTATGGATAGTCCTATGCTTCCTAAGTGAGCTTAGGAATGCTTTGCTCCATTCTAAGTCAGACTGCCTGTGTATAGAGACCCTTTCCTCTGCTGCCTTATTGCCAGTTACATTAAATACAGTTTGTGACAAGAATTTATTAATACTGTACTGTAGTCAACATCTGTGCAAGCGTATACACTGGCCCCCATGCAGAAAAAGAGTCCATTGAACCAATGTGATTCCATTAGTGGTAGTGAAAGTGGTCTACGCAGTAACCCTCCTCTCTCTCTTGTCTCCCTCACGCCAGCAATGAAGTTTTTCAAAGGTAAGTGCAAGTTATTTTGGTTATTTTTCTTTAAAAACCTTTTTGTAGTAATTACAATACCGTAATATAATACAAAATAATAAAGAAAATATGAAATATAATGTTTATTTTTGAGAGAGAGAGAGAGACAGACAGACAGAGTATGAGCAGGGGAGGGGCAGAGAGAAAGGGAGACCCAGAGTCTGAAGCAGGCTCCGGACTCTGACCTGTCAGTACAGAGCCCGATGTGGGGCTTGAACCCACAAACGGCAAGATGAGGACCTGAGCCAAAGTTGGATGCTTAAGCGACTGAGCCACCCAGGCACCCTTGTGATCATTTTTACATTAATACTTGGGTTATGAAATGAATCATCTGAACTTCCATTATTTCTTATGGAGAAATTCGCTTTGATATATAAGTGCTTTGGATTACAAGCAAGTCTCCGAACTGAATTATGCTCACAAACCAAGGTTTTACTGTGTTTGTATTCAGCTGGTTGCATACAGTGACTTCAGAAACTGTGGTAAGTACAGTTGTGTTGTTCTGAAAGAAAATATGACCAAATATTTTTATTTTAGCACTTGTTTTTTTTTATTTTATTTGTAAGTAATCTCGACACCCAACTTGGGGCTCGAACTCACAACCCCGAGATCAAGAGTCACACACTTCACCAACCTAGCCAGCCCACCACTTGTGTTTTAAATGTGTTTAAGCCACATTTATTATAAAGTAGTTTCATTCGACATACTAGTTTACTGAATAGTAGAGCCAGTAACAGGTCTGGCACTTCCTGTATTTTCTCTCTTTATAAAATTCCGAACCCACAAATTCTTCCCTGTTTTGTAGCACTGTGAGAGTACAGAGAGAACACTGACTTAGCTATCAGTGTCACAACGGAACTCCTTGTCCTAGCCTGTCCTCGTCCCTGCAAAAATCGCAGGCTGCTGGGAGTGTTAACCAGCATCTTCTCCTCACTTATCTTGACACCCCAACTTCAGTATTTCTGCCACCCAACAAACAGAAAACGATTTGTGTTGTGCTTTCCTTCTCAATGTCAGAATAACTTCTATTGACTTAATCACTCATCTTAACTGTTTAGTTTCATATTCCATTAAGTTTTAGCTGAATTTTTTTTCTCATTTTTAAAATAAATTAAAGGGGTATAAAATAAGCTACCCTTTACATATGTCTAAATACCTTATAGTTTCTCATGTGTTTTTATTGAAATGTTCTTAAACATCTTTCTTTTGTGGTTGTTGATTTATTTTAAGAGAGTATGCATGAATGGGGGTGGGGCAGAGAGAGACAAAGAATCCCAAGCAGGCCTGAACCCACAAACCCACCAACCATGAAATCATGACCTGAGTCTGAATCAAGAGTCAGATGCTGAATCGCCTGAGCCACCCAGTTGCCCCTAAAACCTCTTTCTAAATTGCAGTTAATATGATGTATCCCTAACTCAACATTCCCTTAGCAAATCCCAAAACCATCCACAAAGGAAGTCGAGGTAGGAAGTCATGGTGGGCTTAACGGGCTGCAGTTAAGTATCCTACTTGCACAAGTTTTGTAAAAACTTAAGACCAGATGAGCACAATGCTGGGGCCTTCCCAAGGCCTTGGAAGGGACACTGCACAAACGGACCCTGAAGCTCAGGCAAACCCACTTCCACCACCAGTCCCCACAGAAAGTGCACTCTAGAAGTAATGTCCAGAGAACAATGTCAGCGGCTTGCCAATTGTCGAGCCATACTTGAGTTTCATCTTGTTTCATGACAGCCTCCTGTCAGACTCCAGCTCCTCCCGCTAGAATTGGGTGTGAGGACGAATTCTTTGTTTCTTCCTTTCCCTCCCCCCCTCCTTCCTCTTGTTGGCTGCTTTTCTACTCCTCTTGCATTCTGGGAGATCTCGCTCTGGGTCCCTGCTGTCGCTGACAGGTTTCATTAGCCTGACGGAAACGTTTCTCCTCCTCAGGCCGTCTTTTGGCAGCTGCCGAGTTTCTCTCATCCTGTCAGGGTGGCGCGTCTCAGCTCGGGTCGGCGCTGACCCGGAGCTTTCGCTGGGATGTCCGTGTGACGCAGCGTGTGGCCGTCAGTGGAAATCCAATCACGGACGTCGCCTTTTAGTTCCCGCAAGGAAAGAGTATGCTTTGACCAATGAAAATAACAATACAACTTCAAATGCCCTACATTGGAACTCTATTCTTTGACTACTCTTGGCTCCTCACATGTGTCTGAAGTCACAAGAGTAAACCGAAGGGTCAGCGGCCTGCAGGCTTTAAAACGTGGCGACAGCCAAACTGTCAGGTGCGTTATCAATACCTCATAATTACAGCACTTGAAAAACAGAATTACACTTTCAATGCCAGGAATGAGAGTTTCGAAAGGCAGCCTGCTTGTGGAATAACATTCTTCTCTCCTTAGACTTCCACAGGCCTCCTGAGCCGATGCTCTGAACACTTGCTGGAGAAAAATGAGCACGTTGCCCTTTGCTAATGGGAAGTAGCAGGAGTGGGACCCTGTGTAACTTGGGAGAAGACTTCCTGAGTCACGTTCGCCTCAACTGTGAAAGTGAGAGGATCGCACAGGTCCCTCCAGCTCCAGTATTTGAATTCTATACTGCTCTATTAATGTCTACAATGTTCATCTTCTTTTCTTTCTCCCTTCCTTCCTTCCTACCTTCCCGCCTTCCTTCCTTTCTTTATTTCTCTTTCTGTTCTGCCTATGACTTGGCCTTTCACTTTCTATATTTATATACCACAGTAGGCAAAAAAATTGAAGACCAAATTCCGTCAAGTATAGACATATTTCAACACAAAGCCTTGGAAATGAGTAATCCCGGCCCACGGTCATAGTCCTAGGCCTCAGTTTTTGTCGAACTTGAGGCAATAATTACTGTTCACTCTTTGCTGTAGTCTAAAGCAGGAGTCCCCCAGATCATTTTGTAAAGGACCAGGTAGTAAGTATTGTAGGCTTTGTGGGCCACACAGTCTCTGTTGTAACTTTGCCATTGTATTGCTAAAACTGCTGTAGACAATATGTAAATTAATGAGCATGGTCGTGTTCCAGTAAAACTTTATTTATGTGCATGGATATTTGAATTTTATATAATTTTCACTTGACATGAAATACTATTTTTCTTTAAAAAAATTTCAAAACAGGGGCACCTGGGTGGCTCAGTCAGTTAATGGCTCACAGTTCATGAGTTTGAACCTCACATGGGGCTCTGTGCTGACAGCTCAGAGCCTGAAGCCTGCTTCAGATTCTGTGTCTTCCCCTCTCTCTGCCCCTCCCATGCTCATGCTCTGTCTCTTTCTGTCTCTCAATAATAAATAAATATTAAAAAAAATTTTAATAAAAATAATTTCAAAACATTAAATCCATTCCAAGTTTAGAGGCCATACAAACACAAGTGGCAGTACAGATTTCAAATCTAATTTTATCTAAATTAATGTAATCTAAATTACAGCTACTGCTTTTGCAGAAATTGACAAGCTAATCCTAACCTCATATGGAAATTCAAGGGGTCTAGAATAGCCAAAATAATCTTGAAAACAACAAGCAGGAAGATTCATATTTCCCAGTTTCAAAACACATTACTACAAAGTTACAGTAAACAAGACTGTGTGGTGTTGGCATAAGGATAGATAAACACATTGCCAAAAAAATTACAGACCGCTCTCCCTAATTAATACAGAGGTAAAAAATCTTTAAAAATATCAGTAAAGAGAACCAGAGACACCATGATGAAGTGAGGTCTATTCCAAGAATACAAGACTGGTTCAATATCTGAAAATTGATCAATGTAATCTGTCATATTAACAGAATAAAAAAGAAAAATCACATAATAGTACCAACCAATGCAAAAAAAAGTGACAAAAGTCAACACTCATTCATAATTTTAAAAAACTCTCAGAAAAATCTAAATGTAAGGGAACTTCCTCAACCTGATAAGAGCATCTACCAAAAAGCTACTCCTAACATTATACTTTGTGTAGAAGACTGAATGTTTTCTTTACAAAATTGGGAACAAGGCAAGGATGCCTACTGCTTAGCACTTTATTCAATATAGTTCTGGTTGCTCTCAGCCAGTGCAATAAGGCAAGAAAAAGAAATAAAAGTCATACAGATAAAAAAGGAAGAAACAAAACTATCCCTGCTCTGTATTTTGTAATTGTCTTCATAGAAATCACAAGGAATCTACAAATATACTCTTTTTTTTTAACGTTTATTTATTTTTGAGAGACAAGAGACAGAACGTGAGCAGGGGAAGGGCAGAGAGAAGAGAGGGAGACACAGAAACCGAAGCAGACTCCAGGCTCTGAGCTGTCAGCACAGAGCCTGACACAGGGCTCGAACTCATAGACTGCGAGATCATGACCTGAGCTAAAGCCAGCTGCTTAACTGAATGAGCCATCCAGGTGCCCCTCTACAAATAAACTCTTAGAATAAGTAAGCTTGATAAGGTCTCAGAATCTAAGATAAATATACGAAATCATTTGTATTGCTGTATACCTGCAATGAAACATAGATACCAAAACTAAAATACAAAACTATTTACAATTGCTTGAAAAACATACAACACTTAAGTATAAATCAAGCAGGACATGTGCAGGTTTATGCTGAAGACTACACAATGCTGGTGAAAGAAACCACTTATCCAAATAAATGTGTTCATGGAATAGAAGACCAAACAGTAAAGATGTCAATTCTCTCCAAATTGATATATATGGCTAATAAAATTCCTATAAAAAAACCAGCAAGAGTTTTTGTACCTATGGATGAGATTATTTTAGAATTTAAATAGAAATGCAAGGGAGAGGTGCCTGGATGACTCAGGCGATTAAGCATCCAACTCTTGATTTCAGCTCAGGTCATGATCTCATGGCTCATGAGATCAAGTCCTGCATCAAGCTCTGTGCCAGGCTCTGCGTTGATAGCACCGGAGCCTGCCTGGGATTCTCTGTCTCTCTCTGTCTCTCTGTCTCTCTCTCTCTCTCTCTCTCTGCCTCTCCCCCACTCATGCACGTGCTCTCTAAATAAATAAATAAATAAATAAACTTAAAAAAAAAAAAAAAGAAAAAGAAATGGAAGGGAACCAGAACAAGTAAAACAATTTTGAAAAAAGATGAATAAAACGGGAGGAATCAGTCCACCCCAATTTTTAGACTTACGTAGCTACAGGAATTGAGACTGTGTAGTATGGGGGGGAAGATAGACAAAAAGATCAGTGGAATGGGATCAACCCAGAAACAGTCTCACACCTCAGTCTCCTACCTTATGTAAAATTAACTCAAAATGAATCAAAGACATAAATGTAAAAACATAAAACTATTAAAAGCTTAGAAAAAAACATGAGAGAAAATCTTTGAAATCCAAGACTAGGCACAGAGTTCACATACTTGACATCAAAAGTGTGATACATGTAAGGAAAATTTCATAAATCGGACTTCTTCACTCATGCATTGCTGACACTTTCTTGATAGGATCTGGTATCAACGAATGTTTTCTGATAATGCCAGGACTCATATTCTCCCTGCAGTTGGACCTTAAATGGCTTCCTGACTAAATAGCATGGATTTCAGTTGTCCAGCTGTTCAACTAGAAATAACCAATGTCAGGTATTTGAAGGTAATGACTATCTCTGTGAACGCTTTGTCAATAATTTTAAGACAGATTTGCATTTCAGAGTTATAAAAATATTGAGGTGGAGGAATGTGCAATTCAGTAGATTCTATTGCTGTTTAGGGTCTAGTGTGCACTTTTCAAAGCATGGTGAGTGATATGAATGAATTGGAGGTCTTTTAGGGGATCTGGTAGTAGAATATTTCCCCATACTCACATTCAGTTGTCCAGGAATGTTCCATCTTGTAAATAGAGAAGGTATGTAGTCTTCATAAAACACTTACTAATTAACCAATTAACTAATAAAAGTGCTGCTCGAGTCCAAGATACAATTATAAATAACTGTGTGTAACAAATATAAACACAAATGTGTATTTTACGTATACATTATCATTATTCATTTACAGGGTTGTGATTTCTTCATTTAGGGTTGCTATTATATTGAACTTATTAAAGAGAGAAATATTTTAGTTTTATCTCTTTAAACACACTTGATTAAAATCAACCCTGGGACCTAGTACATTCAGTACCCAGTTACCTGCAGTTCATCAAAGATTAGTTGACCTTTGAAGCTGGTATGTAATAGAGTCTAGCTACTTCTGAAAATGAGAAGAAAAAAAGACATACAACCAGCCCTACAGGAGTGGGTAATGGAATTTGCAGAGAGGTGGGAAGTCCTTCCCCTACTCTTCCTTGCCTCTTCAAAACTAACTCCCGTTGGCCTGAAATGCTGCTTATTTCTTTAGGCAAGGCCATTTGCCTATAAGACATCTCAGTTTCATAGTGCTGTAACTTTACAATGTTTATTTACTGAAAGTTCACTGTGTACCAGGCCCTCGGCTGGGTGTTTTACTTTTACAGGTAACCCAAAGAAAGGCTTATCATGATTTAGTTCAAGAAATAGTTTTCTGACTTGGTAACTATTCATGTCCAAGATGCTGGGAGATTAGGATAGTTGTTCTTAAGGGGAGCTATGCCAGCTCTTGAAGGCCATTTTGGAAAATTACGGAGTGTTCAGTTTGTTTGTACATTTTGACATAAGGATTGGGGCTGCCATTGGCATTCTGAAGTCAGGAGCCAGGGATGCTAGATTCAGAGCTGTGCCACACAGGTGTTTATTTTTGTACCACGCAAAGGCACTCAGCAAGATTTGTAATTATCTAAGCCCAGACTCTAACTCTGTTTTCCATATAAAGAGTAAGGTATTTTTTTAATCTTATTTTTTTAATTAACGTTAACATGATTTTTGAGGGTATATAATTTTAACACATATGTAGATTTTCATATACTTATTTGCTATCTGCATGTATCCTCTTTAGTGAAGTGTTCAAGTCTTCTGTGCATGTGAAAGTTGGGTTTTTCATTTTCTTTCTGTTGAGCTTTGAGAGTTCTTCATATATTGTGGATATAGGTCCTTTGTTGGATGTGTGATTAGAAAATATTTGTTCCAATGTGTAGTTTATCTTTTCATCTCTTAATAGTCATTCATAGAATTTTGACGAAGCCTAATTTACTAATTTTTTCTTTAATGGATTATGTTTTTAATGTCACGTAAAAGAACTCTGACTAACTCCAAGTCACAAAGATTATTATACAAGTTCCCTTCTAGGATTTTCATAGTTTTGTGTTTTACATTTAGATTTATAATCCATTTTGAGCTAATTTTTGTATAAATTGTGAGGTTTAGGCTGAGTCTTTCTCTCTTTCTTTCTTTCTTTTCTTTTCTTTTTCTTTTTTGCATCTGGATGACCAATTGTCTCAATACTACTTACTAAGAAGACTAACTTTTCTCCATTGATTGACTTTGCTCCTTTGCTGAAAATCAAATGATCATATTTGTATGAGTCTACTTATAAACTCTCTTTTTTCTATTTCATCGTTTTTTCTTTATGTAGTTTTTCCAGTGTCAGTTTCCATTTTCAAAATCTTTGCTGTGCTATTTGGATCTGTCCTATGTATACAACACCTAGTGGCCAGTCTGGGACCTGGGTGGTTTCTACCCCATAGTTCAGTTCTCAAAGTTTTTAGTATGCTGTTTCAGGTCAGATTCATGCGTGTGCAGTTCAGAGGTGAGCCCAGTAGTTCCCGAACTTTCCTGAGGTGTTGCCTGTCTGCCACGATGCTAGTACTTTCTAGTTCCCTATGGCTCCCTTCTTTGGTCCTCCATTTTGGAAGCTGAGACATTAGTTATCCCCCCGTGCTGCACACTTCTCAGAATGGTATCCATTTGCAGGACCAAGAGATGGGAGGACAAGGGGAGAGAAAGCGCTGGAAATTTGCTCCCTGTGGTGGGATCACAGCTTCTACGATTAAAGAGAAAGGCTTCCCCACCTCAGCATTTTAGATACTTGCAGGCTCATACTGCTGCTGTGTGGCTGGGATTGCCTGGGCACTGGGGCTCAAGAGAATGGAGAAAGAAGGAAAACAAGGTGTCTTCCCCTCCAATTCTAACTGTTCGGAATCCCCCTTCTAGTTGCTTCAGTCAGGACTAGAGAGATTTTCCTGGAGCTCTTCCCAGGGCCCACCTCTACATTTCAGACTACGTTGAGTCCAGGTTGGGGGGGGAGGGGCGAGGTACCGGAAGGGGCAAAAATAGGGAACTCACTGGTAGTTTGGTGGTAGTTCAAATTCTGGTCTTTCCCAATCCATCTGCTCCCATTTACCCAGGACCAGAACTGCTAAACAAAAAGCAGTCTTTATACCGTTTCAAATACGTACTGGATTTTCAAGGAATGCACCTAACATGTAAAATCAAGAGTAATGTACTTGATTTTGTTTAGAACTTTATGAAACCGTATTTATTCTCTCCAAAAGTCACCAAAGGCCATCCTACCCATGGCATTGGCATTGCCAGCACCACATGCCTGAATTTGTAGTTTTGTGCCTTGCCTGAGGCATTAAACATTAAGATACATATTGTTTTATGATCAATAAGTTAGCTTTTATTTTTCTCTATATTATAGATAAGGCATCGGAGTAACATTTTTGAAAATAATGTGCTTTGGCAAATTAAGGAGGAGGACCTTAAGTCTTTTGACATTCTTCATGTCTAGAGATGTTTTGGGGGCTGGCCCAGTGTCTCTTCATGTTATTTCAGGGACTCTCCCTGTGTTCTCTCAAGCATGGTGGCCTCGGGGTGGGTGGACTTTGTACATGGCATTCTAGGGCTCCATGACTGTTTCCAGAAGGTAGCTACAAGAATTCTCATGACCTAGCACTGGAAACGCCCAAATGCCACGATCTGCTAAGCTTGCAACCATGAAGGCCCAGCCTGGATCCAGGTACTCAGAAGGGGCCAGTGCCAGGAATGGCTTGTGGGTAAGATAACAGCCTGGAGAGCCCAGGCTCCCCAGATGCCATCAGGGAACAAACAGCTAAGCATTAGTGACTCTTGTTGACTCCTAAAACAAATAGAGAGGGCAGTCCCTGTTGGGCGAATTTGCATGTAGTGTCCATGGTACATATTTCTTGTCCTTGAACAGAGTTGCCTAGGACAACCTTTGAATGTCTCTATGCACAGAGAAAATACATATTTATTCAACATCACGGTGCTAAGTATGGGGGTGATAAAGTTCATAAGTGTCTGCCCTTCAAGGGTACAATGCTGTTATAAAAAAAAACAATATGCAAATATTTAGAAATCAAACAGTATATAAAAATTGCCATAAAAATAGTACGTAAAATTGAAGAGGTTTGTGATTCCAGAAAAGAGATGTATCTATTTTCATCTCCAAATTGTGTATCTGTGATGATGTCAACCCTGACTTTTTTTTTTAAGTTTTATTTATTTAAGTAATCGCTACACACCACATGGGGATCAAATTCATGACCCCAAGATCAAGAGTCATACGTTCTCCTGACTGAGCCAGCCAGGTGCCCCTCATTGGAATCTCTTGGGGAACTTTTTCTTTTTTTAAGTGTTATTTATTATTGAGAGACAGAGAGAGACAGAGCATGAAATGGGGAGACACAGAATCTGAAGGAGGCTGAGCTGTCAGCACAGAGCCCAACGCAGGGCTCAAACTCACACTGCGATAATGACCTGAACCTGAGTCAGAAGCTTAACCGACTGAGCCACCCAGGGGCCCCTCACTTGGGGAACTTTTTAAGCATAATAATCCACCCTCTTCTACCCTACCCTTGCCTCGGATTATGATTTAATTGAAGGGTGGAGCCCAGTCATTAGTATTTATAAAGAGCTCTTCCTATGATTCTTCTTTTCTTTTATTTTTGTAAGATTTTAAGCAATCCCTACACCCAACGTGAAGTTCCAACTCACAACCCCGAGATCAAGAATTGCATGCTCTACCAACCAAGCCAACCAGCCGGGCCCCCTCCATGTGATTCCAATGGGAAGGCGGAGCTGACCAGTGCCCAGCGTTTCTCTGCTTTTCTGATCATCAGACTCCAGTGGGTTCCTTTGAGAGCGGTATCATTTCCTCTAGGAGACAGGGATTCAGCCGGTCTGAGATGGACTAGGAATTTGTAGTCGCAACAATCGCCCAGGTGGTTCTCGTCATGAGAGAAGTTTGGGTGACAGTGCCGTGTTCCAATTCCCTCCCAGTGCCATATGTAAATTTCACTCTGAAGCTAACCTCTATCTTAACCTCAAATACAGGGGCAATCCTCACCTCAACACCCCATAAACTCCAACGCCAGCCCTGTATTGAATCCTACCCTAACAATTACAGCAATTCTCACCCTAACACCTACTTCACATGTTAACTCCCAAATCCATTCATTAACACCTCTGAAGAAAACGCCTCATTTTTAGCCCTATTTTTCTCATCAGATTCTTCACCTTTATCTCCATCAGCTTGTTCAACCCTACGTGGGAGTCATTTGGTACTTTAGCTTTAGAGACAAGCAAATCTCTGCTCGAATCCCAGTTCCACGTCCAGCAAGTTGTTGAATCTCTCTCTAGGACTCACTTTACCTTCTCTGTAAAATGGGGATAATAATACTGCTTTATAGGATTGTTCAGAAGAATTAAGAAAGTAATATCTGGGAGGCGTTTAGAGTTAACAGACGCCATTAACATTCCTACAACCTCCCTGATGTTTTCATTCCAGGCCCAATGCCTGCTAAACTCCTGCTTTAGAACATCTAAATAAAGGGGCCCCTGGTGGTTCAGTCAGTTAGGCGGTTAGGCAGTTAGGTGGTTAGGTGTCTGACTTCAGCTCAGGTCATGATCTCTCGGTTATGAGCTCCAGCCCCATGTTGGGCTCTGTGCTGACAGCTCAGATCCTGGAGCCTGCTTTGGATTCTCTGTCTCCCTCTTGCACTTGCACTCTGTCTCTCTCTCTTTCTCAAAAATAAACATTGAGAAAAATCTAAATAAGATTTATTAGACCGTGTTGTGAAGGTCAAAGAAAAATCTCACCTTATTCGAAAAGAATGAGGAAAATTATGAAACAGGAATGGTTGGCTGAGATTCCTGCTCTCTTTCCCTTCTATCTTTCTATGAAAGCTCAGAAAGCAAGTTTTTAAAATCTAGAGCCACTTAATTTGGAAAGGTTCACTATAGGCATTCAAGGAATACTAGCGACAGATGGTTCTCTTTTGACCTCATTTATAGACCTACCGTAGTTCACTCTATGTTTTGAAAAACGTGTTTTTCCTTTCAAATTGGTGTTATCTTTCCTCTAAGAGTTAGACTTCACCATGAACTCCAGAAGAAGCAAAATCATGTGTAGGCATGATTCTTCTCTATTAGAAAATAGAGAAGGACGAGGGCCTTTTTTTAAAGTCAATTCCCTGCTGTGTATTCCTCAGCGTGCACAGGCTGCCTTCTGGAAGTAGGGCATAACCTACTTGTATGTCAGTTATTAAGACGATCAAAAGTAAAGAAAAAATATGTTTAGCCTCACCTTAAAAATGGCTTCTTTTTTGGTAGAATGGAATTAATGGAAATGGAGTTCCCCATGAAAATGGGAAAAGAAGAAAGATTGTTTGTAAAAGAAATATATTCTCATTAAACATACAGATTCAGGATCAGTAGTATTAAGGAAAAAGAAAGTATTTGTCAAATATATAAGTTTCTGTTTGTATATTTACCATATATAATATATAAAGATAATATCACACATATGCTTACACTTGGAGGAGATGTGTGTGTACATTCTCCAGGTAGAAATCTCAAGCTGAGTGTGGAGCCTGTGGTGGGGCTCGATCCCTGGGGTCATGACCTGAGCCGAAATCAAGAGTCAGTCAACCAACTGAGCTACCCCGGTGCTCTTCCAGATAGAAGTTTTTTTTGACTGTATTGTTCATGGAAACTATGACTGGAAATTCACTGCTGAGATATTTCACATGATGAGAAATTCTAGTAAAATGAAGAGAAATGGGGACAACCACCTGTGAACTGAAAATGAAGCTCATTCTCTAGACTGGGGAAACCTCGCTTCTTCTGACTCCTTCTTGACTGGGCAGGAAAAACAATCCTACCTCTCCCTCTGAGTTCCTTTTTTGTGGAATTTTCGTTCTTGCTTTTGTTCTGTCTCTAGTGTGGCTCGTTGCTCCTCTTTGGTGTGGGTGCCTGCTGTAATAAGAGCACATTATTTTTAATTTCTCAAAAATCCATAAACATGCGACTAAATGACATAGAGAACATTCGGCTCAAAGGAGACCAGCTCTTTTAAGCCAAACTTTCCACTTCCCTTCTGTAACTTCTAGGTTATTCTAATTGTCTCCTGTCTGTAGTTGAGTGGTACTATAAAGCAGAGTGAACAATAAAAGGCTTGTTTCAGTTTTAAAAGGAGCAATGTTTCAAATCCTAATTGGGATGGAAGAGTATCATTTATAGAAATTTGCCAGAGTGACCACAGGCAGCCGTGGCAATGCGTGCGCGTCACTGTTATCCATTCTCAAAGCTGTCGCTCTGGCTAAAACAACGATGGGAGTTTTGTTTGCTTGTTTTGCTTTTGGCTTGGGCTGAATAAGACCGCAGCTTTACACATAGTTACTGTGCGTTGTCACCTAACATACAGAGCATTTCAATCTAAAAATTCCTTACGCTTCAAGTTTCAGTTCCCATTAAATAAATTAAAGCCTTTCCAGATCCACGTGGCAGGTTCGTAGGGGAGCAAGATACATTTCTTTCGGTGAGAGGTAACCTGAACGAATGTTGAGGGTGTTTAAAATTCTGAAGGAGGAGGAGAATCGCAATGGGGAAGAATCTCAGTGGTGGGTTTGTAACGGCAGACCAGAGGAAAGGAGAAGACCTTGCTGTTTGAGACAAGTGCTGTGAACTGTAAGCCTGAGAACTGGCCTAGAAGGCTGGGGATGAGGAGCTTGGCAGGAAAGCACAACAGACCCTACCTGTGTCCACGGCCGAGCTGCTTTCCCTGGAAATAGCTGGAATAGAACAGGCTGGCTGAGACCGGGAGATGGGATATTAGGACACATTCTTGCCATAACCTGCCTGATATATCTCACAATGCACAAGCGACTGCCCAAACCCAACGGGGAGATTTTGTTGGCTGCCATGGGCCAGACGCTATACTGACACAAACTTCCTTGGACTGATCAAGGAATTCCGGAGGGAAACACAACGACCAGGGGAAAGTTCAAGGGAGGTAAACTTCAGTCCAACCCTGCCTTACCTTGGAAAGTCACCGCAACTCAACCCAGCACCCAGAAGCTCCCCTTCGAGGTTTCCGACTTTGTACAGATTCGGCCCTCACATGTCTCCCTGCCAGAACAGCTTACAGCCCAGCCCCGCTGGATACGGCCAAGCCGGTGGGCTTGGGCCGGTCTTGGCATTCCGTGCATTGGCCTAGGGACCTGCAGGAAATGCTACACGTCCAGCGAGAGCACTCACGTCCGGTTTTGTGCTTTTCATGCCCCTGGTTAGCCTGCCCTGCTGGCCCTGCTGCCTGGCTCCCCCGACACTCACATTTTCAGTTAGCTCTCCCTGGGGCAGAAGGAGGTGCTGGAAACCCTGTCTAGCTCACCTGCTTCCTTCCACCCCCCCTTGCCCAAGATTTCGCTCTGCATCAGGCTTTTCTCTCCATCCCGGGCACAGCCAGCCATGTACTTTAGCCTGCCGCCCTTGGGAAGACCAGGATTCCCATCATTCCAGTCTCATCCTTTGGGCTACTGGTGACTAGTCATGGCCTGACGTCATCTAGGGTCCTCTCGCTGCTCATCGTCACCACAATTTGACTCAGGCTTTGCACACGTTTCTCAGACTGGTCACCTCCATGACTCCCGGGTTGCCCCCTATTCTCTTGCAGCCCTCCCTGCTGGGGACGCTTCTGGGTTCCAGGACCATATGTCCTGTTCCCGCCTTCAGGTCAAAGGTAGGGAAGCAAAGAGGGGATCGGCATTCTGTCTCTGCGTATGCAACAGAAACTCTTGGTGTTCCCCATGCCAAACCCCTCAACATTCATTTCCAAAGTCAAAGGCTACTTACCACTGACTCCCAAAAATATCCACTTGCAGGCTTTTTCTGGCCTTGGGAAGTACGCACAGGGAAGTCAGAAGTGTTGGACAATTCATTCCTCTGGAAGCACCCTGAGATAGTGACGAATGGAGAACTGGTGGGAAAACCCCCAGCTCCCTGGCCCCTCGGCTGGGTTATTTCTGAGCCATGATTTTCAAGTTTCCCGGTGGGCCTGAGCTCTATTTGCGCACAGCGGTAACTTGCTTGGAATGGGATGCTTCGTTGCCTTCCTCCCCTTCCCTGTCACACACTCACCATGTCCTGTACTTCCTGGGATATTCCTCTCTCAGATAAACTACTTGGACTTGAATCCAAGTCCCGGGAGTTGCCAATGAGCGAGGCACAATGTCCCGCACCCAGCAAGCACTCAGAGCGTGGATTCATTCATTCATCTTTGGCAGGTCATCTATCAGTTTTGTAGATGGGGTTTCTGCATCGTGAGAGAGGCTGCGCTCTATGACTGTGAACGATTCTTCCAGAAGCCACAATACTCCTAGGGAGAAATAAATGTCTTTGTAACTAAAAGACCGGGAAAAGGAGCTGAGAGATGAAAAGATGAGGGAAAAAAAGAGACTTTTCTCCCCTCTGTGCCGGCGTGCTTTCAGATGTGAAGGGGGCAGCAGCTAGGATCACAGGTTAGTTATGAAATCATGCAATTTCTCGAGCCAGCTCATGGCCTTTTATGGGCACTGCCCTCCGGGGTGCCGCGCGGGAGTGATTTTCCTTCCCGGTCTAGAGCGTTCGCAGCTTCTAGTCACAGCAAGCAGCGCCAGAAATAATAGAAGATATTCGAACCCAAGAGTATTGTATTCTAAACATACAATGCCAAAATCATACATGAAATAAAGTTTTAATTCCTCCACGACTGGAATTTTCAGAACACTCTTTTATGGTTGGTTGGCACTGCGTTCGTAGCTCTGTGTTACGAGTGAGGAAATGAGTCACCAAACTGTGAAAGAACGTGTCGAAGACTCTCCGGCTGCTGTCTGAGGAGGGCTGGAAGGAAACGTTCCCGACCGCTCTCCTCATGTGCCCAGCCTGACCCGAGCCTGCCAGCGTAGCTTCAGGTTCGCAAATCTTGCTGATACAGTTTTATGAGGGAACAAAACCCTGTGGTTAATGAGCTGTAGAGGAGCCATTTGTAAAGGGGAATTCAACGATATTATATATTTGGGGGGTAAAATGAGAACATGAAAAATCACATTTTTTTCATAACAACTAAGAGTCTAATATTATTGAGCAGAATCAGATTTTTTTTTTCATAAGGACTAAGAGTTTAATATAGTGGAACAGGTGCAAAATGAGCTTCCCACCCCCCTCCCCTTCCTCCCGTCCCCCTCCCCCCACCCCCCCACCCCCGCCTCCCACCTCCAAGGAGCTACTGTGCTGAGAAGTCTCTGATTTCCACATCTTTTCTACTAGAATAGGAGCTCAGGCAGGGGGTGGGTGGGATAGGACAGCCCAGGAGGGGTCTGCCCCTGAAGTCTAGGCACACTCCCGGGGCACAGACAGATGCTGGGAGGAAAGGGATCCGCGAGCAGGCAGGACATCACCTGCCTGGAGGAGAGTGGCCGGCGATGGCCTGCGTGGTGATTAGCACCCCAGATTTCCAGAAAAGAAGTCGTAGGCGGGTGTTGTGCAGACTCACCGAGGCATGGCGGCAGGGAGCAGGTAATACGGGACATCCAAACAGACGAGTAGCAGCGGTCTGGCAGCCGCAGGACTGCGTGAAGGGACGGTCTCTTGTCAGGCTACAAAAATAAACCCAGAAGAGAGTCAAGAGACTCTGGAACTGAGTACTAGGTGAGGGCGAGGAGCCCAGCCTCTAGAACTGGAACCGAGGTTCGAGAACACCCGGCAACATGGCCAACTTGATCAGGACTCACTCCATCTACTGACAGAGGCTCTAGAAATTCCCCGCGGCCAGGCACCGGGTTAGCCCCAGAGCTGAGCTTAGGGGATTGAAGTTGTTTCCTGAGCTTGAGTATCAGTCCATTGTGTGTGCGGGGTGCGGGGGGCAGTACAAAGGCAGGGGATCTGGCGGGCCACACTACAAATAATCCCCAGGAAGGAAAATGTTGATTTCTAAGAAGTAAAGAGAGGAAGTCACCCTCCCTTTTAAACTTGGGACCTATGATCCAAAGACTACCAACTTCTCCCCGGGACGATGAAAACAAAAGTACACTTAATTTCTAAAAAATAGAGTCTTAGGAAAATGAGAGAATAAATGAAAAAATAATTGGATCCTAAAGACAGAGTCTCCGGGATGGGTATTTTTGGGTCTCATCTATTTTATGTTTTTATCGATGTTTTGGACCAAGACATAAGACATAGAGTTACCAAATAAGACAAGGACAAAGTTCTGGGAAGCTAGCCAAACTCCGGATATAACATTAGGCTCAAGAAGAATCCTGAAAAAATTTTGGGAAAGTGTTGTCTTAAATATCCCCATGGTCTGCTCCCCTCCCAACCCCAAACAACTCCAGGGGAACCCGGGGGGGGGGGTGGAAGGAGGACCCTGGACTCTGCCACCTTTCTCTTAGAGAGAGTCGGCTCATGATCTCCCCCCACTGGACCTGAGAGGTGCTGTGAGACCCGCAGCTAAGTCCTGGAGTAACATTGGAGAAGCCTTCTTGAAGAGGGTTTGGCCTGTGGAGGTCTATGCTCTTGTGTTAGCCAGGGTTCTTCGGAGAGATGGAATCAGTAAGGTGTGTGTGTGTGTGTGTGTGTGTGTGTGTGTGTACAGAGAGATTGATTTTCAGGAACTGGTTACACAATTGTGGGTTCTGGTAAGTTCAAAGTCTGCAGGGCAGGCCCAGGGAAGAGCTGATGTTGCACCGTGAATCTGCAGGCAGTGCAGAGGTAGAATTTCCTCTTTCTTGAGGGACTTCATTCTTGAAGGACTTCAGCAGATTAGAGGAGGCCCACCCACATTATTGAAGGTAATTTGCTTCACTCAAAGTCTACTGATTTAAATGTAATTTCAGAGGTGCTTGGGTGGCTCAGTAAGTTAAGTGTCCAACTCTTGATTTCAACTCAGGTCATGATCTCACGGTTCATGGGATCGAGCCCCATGTCAAGTTCTGTGCTGACAGCACGGAGCCTGCTCTGGATTCTCTCTCTCCCTCTCTCTGTCCCTCCTTCTCCTTCGTGTACTCTTACTCTGTCTCTCTGCCTCTCTGTCTCTCTCTCTGTCCCTCCCCTACTCACATGCTCTTTCTCTCTCTCAAAACAAAAACTTTAAAAAAATAAAATAAATTGTAACGTCACTTGAAAAATACCTTCGAATCAACCTCTAGACTGGTATTTAACGAAATACGTGGGTACCATGCCTTGGCCAAGTTGGCATTTAAATTAGCTATCATAGACCCCCAAGAGGAAGGGTAAATCTGTTCTTTTGTGGTATCTTGGTAGGAATCCACTGGCCTTCCTGAATTCCAAGAAGCTGGATAAGGAGGGAGGGAGATAAAGATGTTTTCATGCAAGGCTAGAACACGTAAGCCCACTTAGCTGAGAAGATGAGGGGTCAAGGAGGCTTCCTCCCAGTGTTGTCATGGAGAATGGATGGCACTCCAGGTGTCACACTGCAGGCGCACAAGGCAGGTACCATCTCGCTTTCATCTTTCATAGAGTGACTTCCCTTTACCTACGGTGGTAGGCAGACTAACATCGCTCCAAAGACATTTGGAGATTACAGCTTACAGATGATTGTAATCTGTATGATTGCATACAGATCTTGAGAGGGAGACAATCTTGGACTATCCAAGTGGGCCCAATATAATGAGAAAAACCCTTATAAGAGGGAGGCAGGGGGCCAGAGCCAGAGAAGGTGACATGACCATAGAAACAGAGGTTGGAGTGCTGTGTTTTGAAGATGGAGGATGGGGCCGTAAGTCAAGTAATGCGGGCAGCTCTAAAAGCTGGAGAAAATATGGAAATCAGTCCTTCCCAAGAGCTTCCAGAAGGAACGGAGTTCTGCTGACATCTTGGTTTTAGGACTTCTGACCTCCAGAGCTGTAAGAGAATACATCTGTGCCGTGTCAAGCCACACAGTAATGTGGTAATTTGCTACAGCAGCAATAAGAAGCTAATATAGTACCTTAAAGGGATCCTGTGGCCACCAGAATACTCATAATAGGTCTTAGGGAAATAACATTGTTATTTCTATTAAGGAGTCAGACGAAAAGCTGAATTAAAATATAAAAAAGCAGGGCACAAAAACAGGCACATAGACCAATGGAATAGAATAGAAAACCCAGAAATGGACCCACAAGCATATGGCCAACTAACCTTTGACAAAGTGGGAAAGAGTATCCACTGGAAAAAAAGACAGCCTCTTTAACAAATGGCGCTGGGAGAACTGGACAGCAGCATGCAGAAGAATGAAACTAGACCACTTCCTTACACCACTCACAAAAATAAACTTAAAATGGATGAAGGACCTGAATGTGAGACACAAAACCATCAAAATCCTAGAGGAGAAAGCAGGAAAAAACCTTTTCAACCTGAGCCGCAGCAATTTCCTATGCAACACATCTCCAAAGGTGAGGGAATTAGAAGCAAAAATGAACTATTGGGACCTCATCAAGATAAAAAGCTTCTGCACGGCAAAGGAAACAACCAACAAAACTAATAGACAACCGACGGAATGGGAAAGGATAATTGAAAATGACATTATCAGATAAAGGACTAGTATCTAAAATCTATAAAGAACTTACCAAACTCCACACCTGAAAAGCAAATAATCCAGTGAAGAAATGGGCGGAAGATATAAATAGACACTTTTCCAAAGAGGACATCCAGATGGCCAACAGACACATGAAACAATGCTCAAAGTCACTCATCATCAGGGAAACACAAATCAAAACCACACTGAGATACCACCTTACACCAGTTCGAGTGGCTAAAATGAATAAATCAGGAAACTATAGATGCTGGCGAGGATGTGGAGAAGCAGGCACCCTCCCACACTGTTGGTGGGAATGCAGACTAGTGCAGCCACTCTGGAAAACGGTGTAGAGGTTCCTTAAAAAAATGCAAATAGAACTACCCTATGACCCAGCAACAGCACTGCTAGGAATCTACCCAAGAGACACAGGAGTGCTGATGCATAGGGGCACGTGTACCACAATGTTCATAGCAGCACTTTCGACAATAGCCAAATCATGGAAAGAGACTAAGTGTCCATCAACTGATGAATGGATAAAGAAGATGTGGTATATATATAATGGAATACTACACAGCAATGAGAAAGAATGTAATCTGGCCACGTGTGGCAACATGGATGGAATTGGAGGGTATTACGCTAAGTGAAATAAGTCCGTCAGAGAAAGACAGATACCATGTGTTTGCACGCATAGGTGGATTTTGAAAGACTTAGCAGAAAACCAGGGGGGAGGGGAAGAGGGGAAAGAAAAAAAAGCCACAGAGAGGGAGGGAGACCAAACATAAGAAGAGACTCTTAAAGACTAAGAACTGAGGGGTGAGGGGAGTGTGGGAGTGGGGAGAGTGGGTGACGGGCACAGATGAGGGCACTTGATGGGATGAGCACTGGGTGTTTTATGGAAACCAATTTGACAATAAATTATTTAAAATATATATATATTATATATATATATATATATATATATATAAGCACATAAAAAGATTCAATTACAGCAGATGCACACACATGCGAACTTTCTGGAACACTTATTATTAAACTATTCTAAAACCTATTAAAAGACAAAAGAGTCACTGTTAAGATCCAACTTGGTGGTACCGAAGGCGAATAGAAAAAAAAAAACCTTAAAAGACAGAGCAAACACATAAAGGAATGGAAATCGTGAGAGAGAAAAATTAAAAACTTGAAAGACATAAGTAGGAGAAGTAACATAAACAATGGGATTCCAGAAGGAAACAAAGATATGATTTGCTAGAAAATAGAATCCAACCTTCTGTGCTATCATGTTGATGGGAGTGTGTGCTCCAGGCGGCAGTGGGGAGGGAAGCCGGATGGAGGCGGGACGGAGGGAGAGCTGTCACAGCGGCTACATCTTCATGAAAAGCATAGGCTGAAAGCTTGGCTCTGCAAAATGTGTTCAGACGACGGGTATAAACTACTGGATCTCAGAATGTCCTCTGGAAGGAGTAGAATTTACTCTCCGGTTTCTCTTGTCACCCTGTCTCTCACTAGTCAAAGGTCGGGGACTCTGAGGTCATGGATGTTAGTTAGATGGTCAGTTATTGTCCTACAGGTCCCTAAGCCTCTGCTCACTTTTTTTTCCAGTCTACTTTTTTTCTTTCTTGCTATTTGATCTTTGAACGCAATACTTCATGGCTGACGCCCATTGGGCCTGTTATCGAACCATCATTTGTTTATGTAACTCTCTTACTCGTGCCTCTGCATTTTACATCAAACCAGCCTTAGAGAAATGAGTCACAGACCAAATATACAAACGATCAAAACAGCCGATGTCTAAATAAATAAACCAGTAGATTAAAAATTAAAGCTGACCACTAGGAGACCAGCGATAAGATAGCCATCATTAAAAATTTAGTCCTTACCGATCTGATTAACATAAACTCATTAAAGTATGAACAAGAGGAGTAGGAGGCGAACTTAAAAGTAACAGATTGATGTATCCAATAACAGTTTGGAAAATCAATTTTTATTATTGTCTTATTTTCTAGAGCATTTTCTTTTTTTTTTCTTTTCTTTTAACGTTTATTTATTTTTGAGAGACAGAGAGACAGAGTATGAGCAGGGGAAGGGCAGAGAGAGAGGGAGACACAGAATCCGAAGCAGGCTCCAGGCTCCGAGCTGTCAGCACAGAGCCCGACGCAGGGCTTGAACTCACAGATTGTGAGATCATGACCTGAGCCGAAGTCAGCCGCTCAACCAACTGAGCCACCCAGGTGCCCCAGTCTTATTTTCTAGAGCATTTTCAAAGGAAGAGAATAACTTTGATAAACCATAGCGTATTTCTAAAAAAAAGAAAGAAAGAAAATGTGCATGTCGATTTTTGCCAGTTCCTCGGACCCATCATAAACAGTTTAGTTTTGACCTTTGGTTCTCCTGGCTTTCAAGCCAGAGGAGACTCAGGGTGTATAATTGTGACACATCATCGAGGGGAGGACAGACCGCTGCCACCAGCGCCCTATTTCCTCCAAATTGCTGGGAAATTCATAATGAAAGTAACTCTGAATAAAGCTCAGGAAGAAGTCAAGGCTTTGGGGCCAAAATACAAGGGACGCTTTTCCGGCCAACACAGACTGGGTGGGGGAGGGGGGGAGGCAGAGGAGAAACGAAGAGGTGCTATGGAGTGTGCTATTGAATTTAATTCTTTCATTTTTTTTTTTTACATTAAATGTTTATTTATTTATTTTGAGAGCCAGAGAATCCCAAGCAGGCTCCATGCTGTCACCGCAGAGCCCACTGCAGGGCTCGATCTCGCAAACCATGAGATCGTGACCGGAGCTGAAGTCAGACACTTAATCACCTGAGCCACCCAGGCGCCCCTCTCCGTGTTTTAATGATTTAATCTGAGTTCATGACTGCCCCCTCAAAGTACCTAACTCTCTGGCCCACAGGTGGTATTCCGAAGTGATGGCTCTTGGTACAGGACGAGCACTTGCTGGGTCACCAGCAATGAAATCAGCTAAATATCCATCGTGCAAATTAGCCTCTTTGCCCCTGAGCTTGCTTCTAAACTTCATACACACGCTTCTAAATTTCTGCTCGGATGTTCCCTTGGGGCATCCCCTTGGTGACAGAAGATAAAAATGTTCAGAAATGACTTCTCTCTGCTCCAGAATATGTTTCCTATTTTCATTGTTGGGATCTTCAGCTTTCCAGTCCCTGGGGTTAGAAAGCTCTGAAACAGGGGCGCCGGAGCGGCTCAGTCGGTTAAGCGTTCAACTCTTGATTTCCACTCAGGTCACACTTTCACAGTTCATGAGTCTGCATCGGGCTCTGTGCTGACAATGCAGAGCCTGCTTGGGATTCTTTCTCTCCCCCTGTCTCTCTGCCTTTCTCTCTCTCTCTCTCTCTCTCTCCCTGTCTCTCAAAACAAATAAACAAACTTCAAAAAAAATTTTTAAAAAAGAAAGCTCTGAAAAAGATAGCTTTGTCTTCTCTCCCTAAACAGGTACTTGGTATCATACTCTCTGCAGTAAGTCCACTTGATTCTACTCCACAGTGGCTCTGAGGTCCGGGCGCCCCTTCCACACCACCAACACAGGTCAGATCCTCTTCTCTCTCAACTAGAGGCCTTCTCTCCACCTGTCTCTATTTTCCCCACTGACTTAATGTTTTCATAGTACTTACACTTTAAGAAGAGGAAAATAGGGAGGAAGCAGAGCTAGACCTAGTGTTAATTCTAGCAAGAGTCAACAGTCCCTGGATACATGAAGGGGAAATACATGGTTGAACGCATTTCGCCCATCTCAGTAAGAGGTACATTGTCAGTAAATTTTTTCCAATATTGTGTTATAAAAAATTTCAAGCATATAGAAAAGTTGAAAGAATTTTGCAGTAAATGCGCATATACCCACTGCCTAGATTCTAGAAACATTTTACTAAGCCTGCGATATCACATATCTATCCGTCTGCCCTTTCCTCTATCCATTATCAATCCAGCTATGTTTGATAAAAAATTGCAGGCCTCAGTACTCGAAATACTTCATACACATCGAAATACACGTCATAAGTTAGAATCCAGTATTTGCTGCCAGTTGTTTCTTTTTCTTTCGAGGCAAAATAAACAAATGAGATGCTCAGATCTTAAGGAAACCATTCTGTGGGTTTCAACAAATGCATACACATGTGTAACCCAAATCCCATCAAGACACAGAGCATTACAATCACCCAGAAAGTTCCCTGACATCATTTCCTTGCTGGCCCCCGCCCCAAATCCACTCCAGAGGCAACCATGGTTCTGATGCTTTTCTACTGTAGATTAGTTTTGCCTGTTTTAGAACTTCATACAAAAGGGAATCACATAATCTGTGCTATTGTATTCAAGATGGCAGCCATGTTGTTTCATGTATAAGTAGTTTGTCCCTTCCTATCGCTAAGTAAGTTTCCACAATATAAATATACCACAGCTGGATTTTCCATTCTCTATCGATGGGCATCTACGCTGTTTCTAGTTTTGGGGCAACATTTTCAATAAAACTGTACTTCATCATTCATAAAAGTTTGTAGTACATTTTTGTTCTGTTAATCAATTATGGACGAAGAGTAATTATAATATCAACTCAATACAAAAGAAATATTTATCACTTTCAATTTTATGGTCACAGAAAGTTAAATTTATAAATATTTTTTATTGCAAAGCATCATGAAAGGGTGAGCAATAAAAAAATTTTCATGCATAAATAAATTACATGAAGGGGGCATCTGGGTAGCTCAGTTGGTTAAGTGCCGACTTCGGCTCAGGTCATGATCTCACTGTTCGTGAGTTTGAGCCCTGCATCAGGCTCTGTGCTGACAGTTCTGAGCTTGGAGCCTGTTTCAGATTCTGTGTCCGTCTCTCTCTGCTCCTCCCTGCTCACACTCTGTCTCTCTCTCAAAAAATAAAAAATAAAAAATAAATTACATGAGGATGAACTACGAAGGAAGAAGTAGAAAAGAAATAGAAGTTTGAAGGGAAAAAAGAAACGATGTGAACTGTCCAACTATAAAGATGATCTGTGCTTTTAGGTGCGCCTGGGTGGCTCAGTCCGTTAAGCATCTGACTTTGGCTCAAGTCGTGATCTCAACGTTCATGAATTTGAGCTCCCTGTCGGGCTCCATGCTGACAGCTCAGAGCCTGGAGCCTGCTTTGTATTCTGTGTTTCCCTCTCTCTCTGCCCCTCGCCCACTCACACTCTGTTTCTTTCTCTCTCTCAAAATAAGTGAACATTAAAAAAATTTTTTTAAAGAGGATCAGTGCTTTTAAATGAATGATGTGATTATTAAATTGCTATGGCATTTTTTTAAGGCTTATTTATTTATTTTGAGAGGGAGAGCGAGAGAGTGTGAGTGAGCGGGGGAGGGGCAGAGGAAGAGGGAGGGAGAGAATCCTAAGTACGCTCCATACCCAGCTCAAAGCCCAGCACGGGGCTTGATCTCATGAACTGTGAGATCACAACCTACAGATCACTGTGGCATTTAGATGCCCTTGGGTTTACTCAAGAGAGTAATGTGACAGTAAAAATATTTTCATATTTAAAATTTTAAGATTCAATATTTATAACACTCCAGAAATGGCAAATTTATGATAAAAACAATTAGACATCAACATAAAATTGGGTGAAGAGGTTCACAGTTTTCTCAAATTATTTTCCGAACCCGATTCGAAATACCAGGAAGAGGAATGGAAGTTTTCCCCCACAGCCTGCTGCTTCGCCAGACTTGGGGCCTGGATTCGACGAATCACTCTCCAGCTCTCGTTGCCATCTTCGAATCTCGCTGGGCCTCGAGAACACTACCAGTCAGGCGGCACCCATGGGGAGCTCTCGGTCATATTCTGTGTCTCAGAATTACTGAAACCGAGGTGAGGACTTGGACCAAATGCAGTCCAGATGGTCAATCAATGTGGTGTCATCAAACGCTCATCTTCTCAGTCTGTGGTCTAGTGAAAATGACCTTACATTTTGAAGCCTTGCACTGGGAGGACGGTAGCTCTTCCATCATCTCCTGTCCCTTTTTGCACCCACGTGGCTTGGAATACACTGAAAGAACTCATAGCAGTCTTTGCACCGGCCATTTTGTTTTTCCTCTGAGAAAGCTTCTTTTTGCTGGAAACTAACATGCCACAGATCCCGTTACAGAAAATACTGGTTACAGAACTTTACAGTTCTTTATGGATTATATTTAGGTGTGTCCATTTACACAATGTGAAAAGAGCCCACTAATTTGTGAAAAATGTAATAAAGTGGTGGGGACTGCATTAACAAAACCACTGACTGATGAATTTTTAATTCGAATATCCTGGAGACTTACTGAAACCGAAGGGTCATGGGTGGACTCAATCAGTCGGGAAGTCAAAGATTAATACTGTGCCCCTGTATAATGTTTTTACAATTTTTTTTTCCAGAAAATGTTCACTTTCTAGTGTCAGAATTGCAGAGTACTATGGACTCAATGTGCCTCTCCAAAATTCACGTGTCGAAGTGTAGGTGCCCAGTGTGATGGTATGGGGAGTGGGGCCCTTGGGGGGTGAAGGCTCTGTCCTCCCTATAAATGGGACCCCGGAGAGCAACCCCACCCCTTCTACCATGCGAGGACACAGTGAGGAGGCGGCCATCTATAAACCTGGAATCCGGTTCTTACCAGTCTCTGTATCTGCTGATGTCTTGACCTTGGACTTTCCAGTCTCCAGAATTATGAGAAATAACCATTTAAGCCACCCACCCAGGCTATAGTATTTTTGTTACAGTAGCCTGAACGGGTTGAGACACAGAGTTTAGCACATACTTATTCCTAACTACTTAAACTGTGTTTGTTCCCACCTCAATTAAGTGTAAACTGTTTTTTTTTAAAGACTTTATTTTTAAGTAATCTCTATATCTAACATGGGGCTTGAACTCCCGACCCCACGATCAAGAATTGCTTGCTCTTCTGACTGAGCCAGACAAGTGTCCCCCCAAGTTTAAACTTTTTAAAGGCAGAGATGGTCTAATTCTTTTCTGCCCCTCGCAGTTGCTGGTCACTGAATTGGATGCACAGCAATTGCTTAATCTGGGGATAATAGTTAAATTCTTCAACAGCCAACTAGTTAGAAGGAACTTACCTTAGGGCTGTAGAGATCTCCTGCCGCGCCCAGCGGGGGTGGGGGAGTGGGGGAGGGGGGTTGGGGGGCGGTTGTTGATGGATCTTAGGGAAATCCAGGGGCCCCAGGGAGGGGACCGAGATAGTAAAGGGAGTGGCTATTTATCACCCCACACAGAACAGTTTATGTTTCAACAGTCGATATGTAGCTACACCATCTGAATATCGGCCCCGAAGAGCAAACATTTTGTGAAAAGAAAAAATTGTAAAAGTATGAACAGTATGTCCTCTTCGCAGAAGAGGCAGCTGAGATCCAAGATGCAAATGTACGCCCCGAAGCTCCCCTGGTTACTAGCAGGACTGGGTATCAGCATCCAGCTCTCCGGACCCCGGATATCACAGGCAGATAGTCTGACAGGTGGGACGATGCCGCGGCTCTGCCTAAATCCCGTTTACCATGACTTTCCTCCCCTCTTTGGGGGCGCTCGTAATTCCAATGAGCAACATGCGCTGTGTGTTTATGGAGAACTACCTTGTCGTTCCTGGATCCCACTAGCCTACTGGTAAAGTCCCTTGGGGGCGGTCTACAACCTGTGGCTGGCGGGGTGCTGGCGCAGGAACTCCAGCCCCCTTGTCCAGGGTGAGCTCACCCTGAGGCATCGCTTAGGCTCCAAAGTCCCCCAGCGGCCAGGTGGTATCAGCTCAGCCCGCGGAACCTGGCTGAGCGTTCTGCAGTCGGCTCCCCTCACCCCCTCCGTTTGGTCCTCCGCGAGCACTTTCTTAACGAGTTCCTCCCACATCCACTCGATTGGAGGAAGCCCAACTATACGTGTTTCCTGGGGCTGCTGCGGTAAGTACAGGAGCTCAATGCGGTAGGACAGAGCTGTGTTCTCTCCGAGCTCTGGAGGCCACAAGTCTGGAAGCAAGGGGCCGGGCAAGGTTGTGCTCCCTCTGAAGTTTCTAGGGAGAATCCGCTCAACGCCTTTCTCTTAGCTTCCAGGTTTGCCACAGTCCATGGTGTGCCTTGGTTTGTAAACACATGACCCGGGTCCCCACCTCTGTCTTCACATGGGGTTCTCCTGTGTCTGTGTCATCTCTTCTTCCTATAAAGACATCAGTCATATAGAATTAGGGGCCATGCCCTAATGAGGATGGTTTCATTTTAAGTTGCTTGTATCTGCGAAGGCCCTGTTTCCAAATTTGGTCATGTTCATGGGTTGGGAGGCCAGTGTTTGCTTAGGGGCATGAAGGAAGGATTAGTTCCAGGCCCCTCTCACTCTGCACTTATAGATGGTCGTCTTCTCCCCGTCTTTGTCTTTTCATACCATTTTCCTTCTGTGTATGTCTGTCTCTGGGTCCTATTCCCCCCTCCCATTTTTTAAAAATGTTTATTTCTTTTCGAGTGAATGCAAGTGGGGGAGGGCAGAGAGAGGGAGACAGAAGATCTGGAGCAGGCTCTGTGCCGACACCAGTGAGCCCGATGTGGGATTCGAACCCACAAGCCGTGAGATCATGACCTGAGCTGAAGCCCAATGCTCAACAGACTGAGCCGCCCAGGCGTCCCTCCTATTTCTCCTTTTTAAAAAGGAGACCAATCACATTGGATTACCTCCCTAATTTGATTACCAGCTGTAAAGCCCCTTTCTCCAGGTACTGTCACGTTCTGAGGTAATAGGAATTAGGATTTCAATATAAGAATTTTGAGTGGATTCACAATTTAACCCATAATAGGAAGTTAGGATTTCAATGTGTGGGGGAGGGGCGCACAATTCAAGTTTCAACACTGACCTAAAACATTTTATTACTCTAAGATCTCATGAGAAACAAATCAAGTGAGCAAAGGGGGAAAAAGAGAGAGAAAAAGAGACAAGCCAAGAAACAGACTAAGCTATAACTAAACGATAGCTAAGACTAAGCTGTAGCTAAGAAACAGACTCTTAGCTGTAGAGAGCACGCAGATGGTTACCGGAGGGGTGGGGGTGGGGGCATGGGTGAAATACGCAGTGGTGATTAAGGACACTTGTGATGAGCACTGGGTGATGCATGGAATTGTTCAATCACCATATTGTACTCCTGAAACTAACACTACACTGATGTAAACTAATATTAACTCAAATTAATATGAAAAACTTTTAAAAACAGATTTCATGAAGGTCAAGAATATAGACACAGAAAATCATGTGCCCTGTATACATAACCCAGCAGTCATATTTCTCAATTGTTATTCAAATGTCTTCGAATACGAGATTTTTATTTTTCTGAATCACCGACTGTAAAATCAGGAACAAAATTATGACTTTATTTATGGGACTCATGAATTTACAACATTTGTGTTTTTGTTGACTACGGTCAAGGTTAGATGCTTATTTCTGATAAGCATTTGTTTTGAATTGGAAGTTATGTACCCTTAAGGGTTGTTTTGTGTGAAACAAATGAGTCATTAAGAAAACAATAAATAAGCTGTACAGTGGGTAAGAACGTGGCTCCGGCGTCGGACTGTGTAGGTTTGCATCAGCTCCGTAACTTTCTAGCTCCGTGACCTTAGGCAAGTTAATTAACCTCCCTGAGGTTTTCATTCCTTCATCTCCAACAGGGAGATGAAAACAGTACTGGTATTCGGAAGCACTTCACACGGTATTTGCTCGTAGTAAGCACTATTATTATTAGCTATTATTTTGTCTGAATATTAGTTTATGTGTAATAATTCTGAAAACAGAAAGACATAAAAGAAGTGAAATTTCTTATTATTCCTTTAGGTAAAATCTCATGCATTCCCAGGAAACGTCCCTAATGGTTTCCTTTAAAAAGACAGGATACAACTAGTTCTTTTCTATTTATCTTCAGAAGTCAACTTTATATTACCAAAATAAAATTACCATTTGAACTCCTTTTATGGGAAGACATTTTTAACGATATTATAGGGGTTGAAAAAAATGGGCAATCCTCTATAGTACAAATTCAAACGTCATAAAGGAAACATAGTAAAAAGTAAGCCTCCTCTTTCTTATACCTAATTCTCAGGTCTCATTTTGAGACGCAATCACTGTTACCCTTGTCTTTTTTTTTTTTAATGTTTATTTATTTTTGAAAGAGAGAGACAGAGTACAGCAGGGGAGGGGCAGAGACGGAAGGAGACACAGAATCTGAGGCAGCCTCCAGGCTCTGAGCTGTCAGCACAGAGACCAATGCGGAGCTCGAACCCACGAACCATGAGATCATGACCTGAGCCAAAGGCAGACACTTAACAGACTGAGCCACCCAGGTGTCCCCCCTATTACCCTCGTCTTGTATATTCTTCCAGAAATAATATATACATATGCAAGAAATATATGTAATATATGTATATTTCCCCACCCATATTTTGAAACATAATCGCATATTATATACGCTCTTCTACATCTTGATTTTCACAATTTAATAATATTTCTAGGAAATTGTCTCGTCAATACCAAGACATTTTGTTTTATTCTTTTTCCCTGTTGCATAGTATTCCACTCATTGGTTGTACTAGAACTTACTCAACCAGCTCTCTGCCAATGGGCATTTGGCTGGGGTTTTTTTTTGTTTGTTACTGCAATATGTATTTGTATGTTTAAAATCGTGTGCAAATATATCCGTAAAATGAATTCCTAGATGTCGAATTTCCAAGTCAAAGAGAATGGACCAATTTATCCTCCCACTCACATTAGTTCTCCCATCAAAATCAGGACATTATTAAATTTTTTGAATTTTTCCAATCTTATAAGTGTCAACAGCATCTCATTAAACCTTGAATTTCATTTTTCTTATTAGGGTGAGATTGAGCATCTTATCATTTATTTATGAATTATTTATAGTTCCTTTATTATAAATTGTTCAAATAATTGCCCATTTTTCTATTCAAATATTTATTTTTATAATTTTTTAATGTTTATTTATCTTTGAGAGAGAGAGACTGAGCACAAGCAGGGGAGGGGGAGAGAGAGGGAGACACAGAATCTGAAGCAGTCTCCAGGCTCTGAGCTGTCAGCACATAGCCCGATGCAGGATTCGAACCCACGAACGGTGAGATCATGATCTGAGCCAAAGTTGGATGCTTAATCGACTGAACCACCATAGCACCCCTCATATATTTATTTTTAAATAATAAGCTGCATTAACTCTACATATATTAAGGGACCTAAACTTGGTTTTGTGTGTGGGAGAGAGAGAGGGAGTTTTCCTGTTTAGTCATTTGTTGTTGGTTTTGTTATAGGTATTTTTTTTTTCTTGCAGAAATTAAAAAAATATGTTTTGGTTGAATCCCTGAAGAAGGTAGAAGACTATTGCAGTTGTCCCAGTCGGAAAGCCAGGTGGCTTGGGCTGAAGTGACGGTGGTGGACGTGGTGACGAGTGGTGGGTATGACAATGCAGCGATTGTAAGGCTAGAGCTCGGTTGATGTCGTTCCGTAAACATGGTGGCAGGGGTGCGGTGGGGTGGGTAAGGGGAAGGAAAGAGATGTTGTCTCTGAGGCTCTGGCCTGAGTAACTAGGTGGACAGTGACGCCGCTGACTGGGATGTACAAGATTTTAGGGGGAGCAAGTCTCTAACCTGTTTTGGAGACATGCTTCCACACGCCTGGTTTCAGAATGTAATACATATTCGGGTCTTGTTCATTCATCTTCTTCTGAGGTTCCTCCCATCAGAGCGAAATGCTGAGTCAAACTCTCCATTTGGCCTGTCTGAAGCAGTCATTACGACGTGGCCTATTTTTACAGCTAGGGCCTTCTAGAGCAAGAGCGCTAACAGTACCTGCAATGTCATCACCTCACCCAACGTCTGCTCATCCTCTTCAGCACACGCCGTGTGATGCGTGGGGAAACGCTGGTCCATCTCTGTGTCTGAGATTGATTTAAATGAGTTTGACTTGTTTTCCCTGAATTCACAGGTATTTAACCAACGAGTTGAGTCAGTTTAGCAACTTGGCTGGTAACCTAACAACAAGAAAACCAGACTGGTTTGTACATGTCCAGAGAGCCATGGTCTGTGAACCTAGCTGGTGGGGGCAGGGGAGAGGGTTGATTTTTTCGCAGATGTTGAAAACATAAAATTCCACATGGATGATTAACATTTCTATGCCATATAATGGGTGTTGGCACACGATGGGAAGAAAATGTTATTGAAAGGGAAAAAACTATGTGACGGAATGACCTCCTCTGGGAGTTTAAGCCAATCTCAAGGAAATCTGTTTAAATCTGTCTTTTTCCTGTGTCCCTTTGGCAGTCAAATTAGCGCACAGCATTGCTAGACATGAGCAGAGTAGCTGCCAGCTAAGAACTTAGTACAACGATGAGATGAATGACCAACTCTACTTGGTCCCTGGTTGTTCTCATGAAACCTATTTTACTTCCGGATATGCCGATCAAATATGCTGAAATTTGAAGTGAGATAAAGTATAGGAGTAGACACATTGATTAACAGGAGCAGCAAGTCCTACCTCAGGAAGACCAAGCATGGGATCCCCTGAAGGTTATAATGCAGGGGGATGGGGAGGGGGACTTCAGGTGGCTGAGAGCCCAGCTGGTATCTGATTGCAACTGCACGAGAGAACTTGCAGTTGAGCTCAAACCACAGGACTGTGGATGGCGCCTCACACAGCAGTAGCGACTGAAGCATCCGCCATGCAGTAGCTGTAACTAGGGGGTCAGAGAAAGCAACAAACACACACTGAGCATAAGACTCTGCGGAAGACGGGAGAATGTATGCGGTTGAGATGGAAGAAAGGACATTTACATAAAAGAGTAACAGTTCAAGGTAGCACATGACTCCCAAATATAGTGTTCAGGGCACAAAGAAGTAAGTGGAAGCTGGGAGTCTTCGTGCAGAAGAGGGACTAAGTGGGAATTAAGACGGGAGTGCACGCAGGCAGCCTGAGGGGTAGAGAGCACGGGTTTAGGTATGGTTTTAGAAATGTGTCTAATGCTCAAGACCAAAGAGCTTGATGTGGCTGGAACACAGAATTGTTTTATAAAATTTTTTAATGTTTATTTATTTTTGAGAGAGAGTGAGACACAGAGTGTGAGCAGGGGAGGGGCAGAGAGAGAGGGAGGCACAGAAACCAAAGCAGGCTCCAGGCTCTGAGCTGTCAGCACAGAGCCTGATGTGGGGTTCCAACTCATGAACTGTGAGATCATGACTCACTTGAACCAAAGTCAGACGCTTACCCAACTGAGCCACCCAGGCGTCCCAGAACACAGAATTTATGTACGTGAGCAACAGGTGGCGACATTAGAGATGGACCCTGAATAACAGGCTAATTGCCTGTGGGAGAGAAGGCAAGAGTTTTAGAGTGAGGAGCTTCTGTGTTTAGATGAGAGGGGAGACCAAGACGTGAAGGGTCTCCAAGGAAAACACCCCAAAAAATATTTGTGTAGAGAGACTATTATCTTTTAAATCGATCATTTATTTTTTAAAAAATCCAATTTCCTCAAAAGCGACTCCACATTGAGTAGGAAAGGGAGGGAGAGCCATTCAAGGAAGGAGGATCACTTAAGAACTTAAGATTGGCTTCGTTAAGGAGGATGGCAATAATCTTGAGGGTTTCATCCTAAGCAAGGAGAAAATTGGGGGTCAAAGGAATCTAACTGGAGTGGAGATCACCGATAACGGATGGTAGGACAGGGCCATTCTCGTGATTTCCATTACTGTTGAAGCCAGTGTCAGGAAGGAGCCACACCCTTCTCAGCCCATACGCCAAATTTATGTTTTTGCAGATATGTCCCAGGGTGGGTGCTCCAGAAGAAGGTGCTGAGATGGAGTTCGGTGGGGGGCAAGATATTTATGACACCTATCCTAAGGAGAGAAGATTGGGTTAGGCAGAAAAGGAAAGAAGAGGTCAATACTCAGTGTAGACCCATCAAAACCTTGGCCAACCTGACAGGTGGCTTTGGAGTGAATTTAGGGTTGTCTTGCATTGAGCTGAACCGACTGGGCCTGTATTCTCACATTACTCATCGCTGGCTCTGAGCTGCCCGGGAAGGGCATGACCTCAGGCGAAGTGAGGTGACCCTCTGTATTTGGGACAGACTCAAAACACTGCTCGCTGACTCTGCTCTCCACATCTGGGCATTGAGCCCTTCCTTCAAGTGGTAGGAGGAGGATCTGACTCTCCGTGCCTAACACAAAGGAGTAACCACGCTCAAAATCACATTCATGAACCTAATAAAGTTAGTGATGTTGTGGGATTGCTGAGGGCGACAGTCAAGAAAGAATTCTTGAGACGTTTCACCCGGCAGCTTAGTAAATTTATTTAAGCAGCAAAGGGACGAGAATCACGGGCAGAAAGAGCTGCACGTTGGCCGTGCGAAGCCGGTGGTTATATGCTTGGAGCTCAAGTGGGAGAGGACATCCATGGAGTATTAGATCATAACGTTTCTTCGGATCTCTACTCGTAAAATTACTTCTGTTGCTTACCATTCAGCTTAATGTTAACTGTCAATGAGATTTACAGGTCATCCAAGACCCTTTAAGAATATAGCAACCAACAATTTTGATCGTTATTGAAACTATGCAGGCTACAGGTCAGCCTTCTGGGCTAAAGGTGAAGATTGTTCTGCTTCTATCCCTCGTTAATAAGACTAATGCTTACTTTGGTCCGTGTGTCTGCTTATTCACTTTAAAAAAGAAAATCAGCCTCATTGATTATTGGTGAAGATGGAATTCCCAATACCAGAGTCTGGAGCCCACCATCCGCATCCCTCTGCAGCCAGAATTTTCCTCTGGATGCCAAGTGGTGGGTCACTAGACAGGCAGTCCCTGAAAGGAGGGTATGGTATAATAAAAATAAGATTTGGTCTTTGTCTCCAGTTTCTGGCACAGAGCTTTAAAAGCCTTTAGAATTTCCTGAGAGATAGGAGTGTCCTTGTTATGCTAATGACGAGCCTAGGGTCTTTGTGGGAGCTTGTTAGCTTCAGGATTAGGGGGAAGCAGTTGCTAGAAAACCCAACCTTATGACTAGAGGGTTAGAACTTTCAACCCTACCGCCAACCACTAGGGAGAGGAGAGGGGCTGGAGATTGAGTTTAATCACCAATAGCCATTAATTTAATCAATCATGCCTGTGTAATGAAACCTTGACTTTAAAAACTCTGAAAACGAAGGTTTAGAGGAGCTTTCTGGATGGTGACCTATTTACCACTTACCAGTTGGGTGGCATACCCCAACTCTACAGGGACAGAAACTCTTGCACTTGGACAACGCCCCCCCCCAGACCTCACTGTATAGCACCCCTTCTTCTGGCTGTTCAATTGAATCCTTTATAATAAAATGGTAACTGTAAGTATAGCACTTTCCTGAGTTCCGTGGGTTGTTCCAGAGAATTACCAAACATGAGGGGGGAATTGTGAGAACCCCCGAATTTGCAGCTTAGTTGAATAGAAGTTCAAGTGGCCCCCAAGACCTCAAGCTGGTGTCTGAAGTGGGAGCAGTCTTGTAGAACTGAGCCCTTCTTAATGCGTGGGGTCTATGCTAACTCTGGGTAGTTAGTGTCAGAAGTGAATTGTAGGACACTCAGTTGGTGTTGGGAAACACAAGGGGTCAGAGGAAGAGAGAGGTGATATAGATCACGGAGGTAGGCCTGAGTGGGGTACCATTGTTCTGAAGTCGTGTGTTTGTCAGGCCCTTCCCTGTGTAATGAAGGGGAAGGAGTCATTTTGATGAAGTCCTACGTTTACTACTTAGGTAAGAGATCTGCCCCCCACATCAGTGGAGTCTGGTACCTGGCACCAAGCCAGGAGGTAATCAGGAAAGGAACTGCTTCCTGGCTGTCTTAAGGGGAAGTGGGATGAATTTAGGCAGAGATGAGGTTGAAGAAGAATTAAATCTCCACAGTCCATGGATTTGATTCCCTATATGGGCCCCCTTTGGATTGGCATACCTTTCCTGCTCTCAGTGTAAATGGGTTGGGTGGGGCTCGCCCCGCCATCTGGCTTCTGAATGAAGCCAGTGACTGGGTCAAGGGGACAACTACCTATGCCAGGCAAATCAGAATCAGGAAGCGTCAAGCCAGGAATTTTGCGAGCACTACTGGGGGGGAAATGCTCTTCTTCACTCTGGGCTTGCTAAGGTAGTAAGACATAAGCCTAAAACTGCGGATGTCTTGACTCAGTTGAGATAAGCTTAACCTGCTGAAGAGTGAAACCAATAAAGAGGAAAGTGGAGGGGAGAGGTGTGTTTGTGCCCGTGTGGGAGACGGAGAGGCAGAGACAGAGACACAAAAAAAGACAGAGATACAGATGACATCAAATCTCTGTAAAGGTTTGTGTGAAGGTAGTTTGTCTTGGGAAGTGATCCCCAGGCAAGAGCAAGCAACTAAGAAGAATGAAATCAGGGAGAAGGCAAAACCAATTGGAAGATGTTTTTATTGGTTACATTTGTTGACCAACTGAGGCTGGATTGCACTGAGACCTTCTAAGGAGCCATACTGAGCACCTCAGAGTCATTTCTAAGGGGGAAGGCTCCAGTCTCCCATTGGATCAAGGGATGCTCCATTGGTATTAACTCTCTTCCCTACTATTATTAGGATTCTCCAGAGAAACAAACAACCGGAGCTAGCTAGATGATAGATTTATTTTAAGGAGCTGGCTCATGCGATGGTGGAGACTTAGCAAATATAAAACCTGATGAGGGAGGCTGGCAGGCTGGAGACTCGAGGAAGAGTTGCAGTTTGAACTCCAGACCACCTGCTGGCGGAATTCCTTCCTGTACAGAAAAGAGTCCATCTTTTCCCCTTAAAGCCTTGACCTTATTGGATGAGAGTCACCCACATTAGAGAGAACAATTTACTTTACTCCAAGTCCACTGATTTAAATAGTAATCTCATTGGGGTCCCTGGTTGGCTGAGTTGGTTTAGTATCCTGACCCTTGATTTCAGCTTAGGTCATGATCTCACGGTTTGTGAGTTCGAGCCCCTTGTTGGGCTCTGTGCTGACAGTATGGAGCCTGCTTGGGATTCTGTGTGTGTGTATGTGTGTGTGTGTGTGTGTGTCTCTTTCTCGCTCTCAAAATAAATAAACAAACTTAAATGTTAATCTCCTCAAAAAACACCTTCGTGAAAGCATTCAGAGTAATGTTTGATCAGTAAGTATGAGGGCACTACAGCCCTGCCAGGTTGACACAGAAAACTACCCATGACACCTCCCCATACTTCCAGATTGCCATCCCTAAGTGCCAAGTAGACATTTTCAGGGCAGACAACGAGAAGGGCTGGAAGTCGCTGAGGCAGGGGGCTGCAGGAAGCCAGCCGGTTTCCGCTGCTCTGGCTGCAGGGGTCAAAGGGCAGCTGAGATGTCGGGTCATGTTCATGAGGCCTGATAACCATGTTATACTTTCTTCTTCAACACTGGAGGGAAAAAAGGTGTTCGAACCAAAACAAATAGCTCCATTTGTCTAAATGTACCCTTGGAAACGAAAAGGGAGTCAGTCCGTATACCAACAATTGTTACCTAGAATAAGGAACAACTGTGGATTTTCTAATGATATTTTAGAGGCGAACTAAAGCCAATCACTCGTTTTTAGTAAAACTAGACTACCTGTAAAAGAACACTGAAATTTTTCACCAGTTAAGATCAGCCATTGGATTTGATGTGGGAAAAAAAATGTGTTCCCCCTCAGCAAATATTCTTCCAAATTGATTTGCAATGGGAAAAAAAAAAAAAGCAAACCTCTTACTTTACAATTCGAGAGCAGACGCTTCTCCTTTCTTAGAGATCGGGGAAATCTCAGAATTCTTGGGATAGCTCCCTGGAACAGAGGAGTGAAACATTTCTAGAAACTCCAAGTAGTACTAGCCTATGTTGTTGAAACTTTGATACACATTCAGGTTAAATAATTCCTCATCTGTAATCCTTTTTTGAGGGACGGAAGGGATTTATTTAGGCTTTTCAATAAACTCAGCCAATTCGTTTAATCAAAGATGCTTAAGATTTATATAACACATGAGATTTTTTTGTTTTCTTTTAAAATCTTTATTTATTTATTTTTGAAAGAGAGATGGGGGAGGGGGAGAGAGAGAGAGAGAAAGAGAGAGAATCCCAAGCAGGCTCCACGCTATCAGCACAGAGCCCAACGCAGGGCTTGAACATGAGAACTGTGAGATCATGACCTGAGCCAAACTCAAGAGTTGGACGCTTAACTGACTGAGCCACCCAGGCGTCCCTGTTGTTTTTTAAGGAAGGAGATAATTTAAATATATTTAGTGCTTGATTCTACTTACACAAGGTACCTAAATAGTCACATTCGTAGAGACAGAAAGTTGAGTGTTGGTTACCCAGAATGCCAAGCTGCTCCCTAGTGGGAGGGAGAACGGGGAGTTATTGTTTGATGGGTACAGGGTTTGGGCAGATGACCATGTTGGGATGGATGGTGGGGATGATTGCAGAACAATATGGATATGATTACTGCCACTAAATTCTATACCTAGAAATGGTTCACACGGTAAGTTTTATTTTACATATATTTCCCCACAATAGAAGAAATATTTTCCGCAGAAACTAACTACAGTGGGTGAGTCAGGGGGTTACGCCACCTCCATGGCAATGACCAGATGGTGAACTTGGCGAGTAGGCCTGACCGACCATACAAAAATCAACAGTTTCAAGGAGTATTGCTGTGTGGCTTGCATGAGGAAACAGAAATCCATTTTCTGGCTTGCTGACAGAATAACTAAGAATGTGATTAAGAGAATGCTTACAAGGATGAGAGGCCAAAAATTTGGCCTGTGCCCTATGTTAGTAATGGGAAGCACAGGGCAGGAAAAGAATTCTTCTCACAGAGTAGGGATTCACTACAATTTCTCCTTAAAAGCCACTTTTGAAACATAGGATAGTCATGACGTAATGAGAAAAAATACTGGGTTTTTTTGTTGTTATGAGCACAATCTACGAACAATTCATCCCTTGATGTTATTAATTGTCACCCCTCCTTATGTGTTATCATTTGGCTAATATACACCGATTCTTTTAACTACCAATGTACTTTATTGTTGTTTTTTTAAAGTAAACTCTACACCCAACACGGGACATGAACTCACAACCCTGAGATCAAGAGTCACGTGCTCTACCAGCTGAGCCAGCCAGGTCCCCCACAACCAATGTACTTTAAACCAAAGCCTTTTTTAGATTTTTTAGAATGTTTATTTATTTATTGAGAGAGAGAGAGAGAGAGAGTGGGGAGAGGGAGAGACAGAGAGAGAAGGAGAAAGAGAGAATCCCAAGCAGGCTCTGCCCTGTCAGTGCAGAGCCCAAAGTGGGGCTTGAACCCGCAAATGCATAAGATCATTACCTGGTCCGAAATCAAGAGTTGGACACTTGGGGCACCTCGGTGACTCAGTCAGATAAGTATCTGACTTCGGCTCAGGTCATGATCTCATGGCTCATGTGTTCGAGCCCTGTGTCAGGCTCTGCTGACACCCCAGAGCCTGGAGCCTGCTTCAAATTCCATCTCCCTCTCTCTCTGCCCCCCCCCACTCCTGCTCTCTCAGTCTCTCAAAAAGAATTAAACGTTAAAAAAAATTTAAAGAAAAAGGATTGGATACTCAACTGACTAAGCCACCCAGGTGCCCCTAAATCAAAGCCTTTTTTAATTAAAAAAATGTGAAATTCCTAAAATAGGAGTCTACTTAAATGTAAAGTTTATATCATATTTCCTTTGATACTTTACTTTTTTTAATTTAGGAGCTTACACGCTGCAAATTAGTGAATTATGATGCTATACATAAAGTTGCCAAATATAGTTATAAAATTGCCAAGTAAACAGAAAATAAATATAAGTGTTATTTACATGGAAATATCTACATGACAATTACATGGTATAATAAATAATATATGAAAAGTTCTTAAGACAGAGTCTAGCAGGTAGTTGAGTGTTTTAACTAAAAGTTGTTTTTTGTCGACAGATATTGATATCTTTAATTTGCTTCCTTTTAAGTCCATGAAATATGTAATCACCACTTGGCGTGTTTTACCAGGTAAAAGTCATATTACTAGGCTGTATGACGGAACAGAAAGTTGAAGGAGATACATACACCATTGAGAGAAACATCACTTCTCCTGGGCATAGGGAGAAAACAATGGACATAAGTAACAAAGTACTTGACATAAGAAAGGAAACCCAACTGTTACGGGGGTTCAGATAGATCAGGGGAAATTTCACAGAGAAAGAGGCCTTTCTCCTAGACCTTGAAGAATAGATAGGATTTCCTTTGGTGAATATGAGAGAGGTGAAAGGAGGAGGGAGAACACAGAGGCCGAGGGAGAGGAGTGAGCGTAGAAATGGGGTATTGGGTGTATTCGGAACACAAGACACGCCAGCCAAGTTCTTGGAGGTCAGCCTCGAGAGGCTGGTTGGGTCAGAGCACGGAGATCTCAGATTCTGAGAGAAAGAGACCCCTTGAAGTTACACATACACAAAAGAATGTGACTAGAGGAAGTTTTAGGAAGAAGGATCTAAAGCATTCTGCTTCTGCTGTGTTGAAAGAAAGGAAAATGGTTAGCTCTCGCCTCATAGGTATGCTTAGCGCAGAGCCAGCCCTTGGTTTTCAGACTCGAAGTGCAGTATTTTTTGCATGCTTTCAAGTACTTTAAGAGATCTTGCCTTTACCGCTGTATCCGTATAGATCTGCAGGCGAGGTGTCCTCGATGGCTCCTGGGGGGGCTTCCTGATGGACTTCTAGAAGTGGTTAGTAACTTAGTGGGATCCACGTCCCTCTGCTGCCCTCGGAGAGCCCAGGCTGCTGTTCTCCCAGCCCTTCCCCCAAGTCATGCGGCCCACCTCAGTTTTCTGGATGGGGTGAGAAAGGAGGGGGTCTCTCTGCACAGCTGGGGAGCCAGCTCCCACATACTCTCACTTTCCCCCATAGGAAAAGCTGCCATGCAGCCAAGAGAAGTCTCTCTTGGGAGAGAGACACTTTGCGAGACAAGCAATGTTGGTAATTCCTCTCACCATTTCCATGTGTCCACTCCTGAGTTGTTTTTTTTCTTTCCTTCAACGACGTGCTGGAGCTTCTCTGCAAAACACCCGGACTTCCCAAAAAGCAATCTCATGCATGGGCAACTGTCAAAATTGGCGTTCCTCAGGGGGATGACAGTGGAAAACTCCCGTTCCACCATGTTGCTGGCATCCCTCTGTAGGTTTCCATTCGAAGGATAAAGATGAATTCTGGGAAGATTAATCTATCTTTGTTCATTCACACCTCGCAGAGAATCATTCTCTTGAGGTTTATTTATTTTTGAAAGAGCACGTGCACAAGTCAGAGAGGGGCAAAGAGAGAGGGAGACGGAGGATCCAAAGTGGGCTCCACGCTGACAGCAGAGAGCCTGACGCAGGGCTCGAACTCATGAACCACGAGATCATGACCAGGGCTGAAGTCGGATGCTCAAACGACTGAGCCACACAGATGCCCCTAGAATTATTTTATTTATACTTTCTGACTGTGTAAAATCAAAGCAATTCAGGGCATATTATTCAGAATGGAAAATCAAATTGATGGATATCAAGCATATGATGGATAAATTTGATCTTTCGAGGATTGGCTTAAACCAGGGTGACCAGGTAGAATCGAATCTCTGTGCTGCTCCTGAAGGAAATTCCAAATGTGATGGCCTAAAGAACATTTTTGAAAACAGACAGCCTTACTTGAATTCCTCATATGACCTCTTATAGAATCTGCTTTGAGGTTCAGTCCTAGTTTGTTTGTTTGTTTTTCTCAAATTTATCAAGTTTGTTTTCAAAACTGAGTTTTATTCTTTCCTCAAAAGTCTGGAGCAGAGGCCGCCTGTGCTCACGGACCTCAAACTCACCCTCTCCTTCCTGGTCACACAGCTGGACTGCACTTCCCAGGCCCCCGCTGTCTAGAGGTGGTCGTGCAGCTTGTCCCGGCTAGGAGAACGTGGTCCCTACTCCCTCTTCGGATTCTCTAAGAGTCTCTCTCCTTGTCTGTTGGTTGGATGCAGAGAATCTTCTGAGGACTCTAGGGCTCCAGAAGACAAAGGTCACCAGAGTCCTTGAGTGACCACATGGAACAGAGCTTCTCGGCCTACATCCGCCCAGCATGGACTGTGACTCTTCTGTGCCGAAGCCAGTTAGCTGTGGCAGTTACATGTTACGGCAGGGAGCCTCTCCTGACTGATGTCCATCATGCCTCTTAGAATCTGATGAAGCTCCTGAGACTTTCCAGGTGACGTGTGTCTCGTATCTGAACCCCGAATGTCCAGACCACTGGACGCAGCAACTTTTTTTGAATTTCTTTTTTTTTTAAAATTTTTTAATGTTTATTTTTTTTATTTTTGAGAGAGACACAGTGTGAGCAGGGGAGGGACAGAGAGAGAGGGAGACACAGAATCCGAAGCAGGCTCCAGGCTCCGAGCTGTCAGCACAGAGCCTGAGATGCGGGGCTCGAACTCGCGAACCGTGAGATCATGGTCTGAGCAGAAGGCGGACGCTTAACCGACTGAGCCACCCAGGCGCTGCTGAATTTCTTTTAAGATTGGTGTTGTGGTTCTTTAGCGGTTTCTGTTTCACTGTCCACGAGTGTCATTCAGTCCAATCACCTCTGCTGGAGGTTTCACACAGTCCGCTGTGTTGCCAGTAAGAAGCTTTGACTGTTCAGGGCTCCCTGTTTTACAGTTTGTCACCCACCTCCGACAGCCCTGTCAACAGGTCTGAGAGCTTCACTGCCTCCCTGCAAAGTGCCGGAGTCTTTCCCACATTGTCCTGAACGTGCACTTGGAGATCGTGAGCTGTCAGCACCCAGTAGAGCCTGACCCACAGTGCCAGACCTTTCGATAACAGAAACAGCCCACTAAGTTCTCAGAGAAAGAGAAACCTATTTTCATATCGGCCTCAAACTTCCTTTCTGTGTCCTCAGGGAGAGATGCACAAATACGTTCTGGTTGTGTTGAGGAATGAGTCAGAGTGCGAACCAGTAATTTGACCGAAGTGACCAAATTCTTGCGTCTTAGGTTCAAAACCCTCAATAGACATAGTAAGTGAATCAATTTCTCCGGCGGCTCAAACTTGCCGCATGGGTGTTTTTATGGTTTCGCTACATAGATTTACTGGCTTAGCAATATGTAAGCTGGATAGAGGTCTGGGTATGTCTGTACGCCTCCCGGAGGGAGGCCACGCCTGCCAGATAACCCTGTGTGTAAACATGTGTCAATGCGATCCTGGCAGTTGTGGCGAATAACGATGTTCTGTACTATTATTCAAAGACCGTAGGATTTTGCTTCCGGCAAAAATGTTTATGGTTTTATAAAAATCGGAGCAGCCCACGGGCTTGTGTTCTGGCCGACAGGAAATTATTGAGAACCACGAATCTAATAACCCACAGGTTTTTTTAGATTTAACATTCAAACACCTTGGAAGGTGCCTGCATTTGAATTGCTTGTGGCTGTCGTAGAACTATATCCCTTTTGTGTGAAAAGCTGAATGACAGCTGTCATGGCCTGAAGTCATCGGCAAGAGGTTACAGTTCAATTTCTCAAGTGATAGTCACACAGCTAATAATGCATAGAACTGGGAACAATGTTACGCATTCTGGGTAAAAAATTTTAAGATACCTCCGAAGGAAGAGAGATTATTGCTGATATTCACAGATACAGGGAAAATCCCTCTGAGGATTAAATTGATGCTAGGAGAACATGATCCATACAAACGATCCCCACGGGCTATGCAGAGCTGTGTTAGATGATTATCGTAGTTCCTTTTACTACAAATGTTTATTGTGCATCTATACTACACCGGGCACTGTGCCTAGACATTTGGATGCGTCAGCAAACAGTTCAAATACACTTGAGTGCTGGACAGACAGTTTAGCATAGATTTCTAATATAAGGTCTGGAGTTAACTGATGATGTATTGCTATAAAATAAAGCAAGGTCAGTATATAGAGAGTTACAGGTGATGATATTTTGCCTCATATGGTCGGGGAAGGCTTCTCTGAGGAGGTGACGTTGCTGGGAAGCCTGGGAGATGAGAAGGAGTGAGCCATGTGGAGATATGAAGGAAGAGTTAGGAACTTGGAAGTGTTCAGCATCCATGGCTATGTTATTTATAGCCATGGACTTGGATGAGATTATCCAGTGAGAGAATATTGAGAGAAATTTAGATGGACGAGAGGAGAGGGGTACTCCCGGGTCACTCCGCCAGTTAGAGGGTGCAAAGGGGAAGAAGAGCCAGCAATGAAGACCAAGAAGAAGCAATGAGTCGGGGGGAAGGAAGATGGGGAGTGTGTGATGTCCCTGAAGCCAACTGAAGAAAGTGTTTTCAGAAAGAAGCTTGAGCAAGTGGTTATCTATACAGAAACAAATATTATCGTCAAATTTCCACCTCCCTTAACCTACAAAAACAGGTTCCATTTGGATTAAAGTCCTGCATGTGGGGGCCTGGGTGGCTCAGTCAGTTAAATGTCTGACTCTTGATCCCAGCGTCTGGCTCCATGTCTACTTGTGAAAAGCAAACCTTAAAAACTTCCTGAAGGAAGTATAGACAAATATTTTTATGACCTCAGCAATGAAAGGATGTCTAATAAAAAAATACATAAATAGCACATGCCACAGAGGAGAAAAATGGATAAATTTTAAATTTCTATCCGTTGAAAACCAGTATTAAAAAGTAAAAAGACAAAGCATAAACTGGGAGGAAATATTTGCAGTGTATATAAGCAATAATAATTAGTAGTAATAAGTAATAATAATTAGTAATAATAAGTAATAATTCAGAATATATTTTTGAAAACTCCTACCGATTACTAAACCAATGACACAGAACCCAATAGAAAAATGGGCAGACGACATAAATAGGCAGTTTTCATTAGAAGAAGACCGAATGGGCAATAAACATATGAAAAGATGTTCAATTTCATTAGTAATGTAGAAAAATGCAAATTTTAATCTGCAAAAGAAATCATTTTACACCCCCAGACTGGCAGAAATTTTAAAATCTAATGATACCAGGTATTGACAAGGAGAGAGAGCATGAGGAATATTATTTACTGCTGGGAGTATAAATTGGTGGCTACTTTGGGGCAGTTTTGAAGCAATTTGGTATTTCTAATAAATTTGAGATGCACATTCCCTGAGGCCCAGCAGCGTTTCTCTAGAGAAACGCTTGCCCACGAGCACCAGGAATCCTGAATGAGAATGATCATACCAGTCGTGTCTGTAAGAGCAAACAAATAAAATAAAATGGAAATAACACTAGCGGCATTAACAAGAGAATAGATGTGGCACGGCCATCTGTGGTAGCAGGCCTCCAGGGCGCGTCCAATGTCCCTGCCTGGTATTCATGTACTTTGTGGTTGCCTCCTACACTGATTAGAGCTGACCTACATAGCCAATGGGATATTTCAGAAATGATGGCGTGCAGCTTCCAAGACTAGGTCATTAGAGTCATTGTGACTTCTCTGCTGCTTTCTTGGTTCGTTCTCTCTGGAGGAAGCCAGTTGCTATGTTATAAGGATACTCACAGCAGCCCTATGGAGATACCCACACGGCTAGGAGCGGAGGCCTCTTTCCAACAACCAGCACCAATTCTCAGTCTTGTGAGTGAGCCATGCTGGGAGATGAATTCTCTAGCCCACGTTAAGCCTCCAGATAGCTACATACTTAGCCAATATCTTGACGGCCGCCTCATGAAAGACCTTGTACTAGAACAACTCAGCTAAGATTCTCCTAAATTCCTGACCTACAGAAACTGTTGATTCTTGTTTTGAGCTGCTGAATTGTAGAGTAATTTGTCACATATCAATAGATAACTAATACGGCATGGGCTGGGACATGGCACAGTGGTGTAAACAAGCTTACAAGTAGCAACATGAATAAATTTCATAAAAACAATGTTGAGAGAAAAAAGCTCATGACGAAAATATGTGCACTTTTATGTAAAGTGTTGCCATTTATGTAAAGTTCATAAAACTAAACTAATATGTTGTTAGTGATATACATGTATGAAGCAAAACAACTTAGGATAGCAAGGGAATAATAAACCCAAAGGGAGAGTGGTTATGTCCAGGGGGTAGGAAGGGACAAGCAATCAGAGAAAGACACACAGGAGCTTCTAGTGGAAATGTTCTACTTTTGAAGCTGACCCATGGGCACACAGGTGTGTATTATAGTAATCTTTATATTTCCTGAATGCATGAAAAGTGTCATGATAATTATTTTTTTATTTTAATTTTTCATTTTTTAGCACAATTTTTTAACGTTTTATTCATTTTTGAGAGAGAGAGTGAGAGACAGAGTGCAAGCAAGGGAAGGGCAGAGAGAGAGGGAAACACAGAATCCGAAGCAGGCTCCAGACTCCCAGCTGTCAGCGCAGAGCCCAACACAGGGCTCGACCTCACGAACCAAAGTCGGACGCTTAACCAATTGAGCAACCCAGGGGCCCCAATAATTATATTTTTAAAAAAGAAGATGGGAACACATGTCCAAAGTTGCTAAGAGGTCAACCGCGTTAAGGACAAAGGGCTGACCATTGGATCTTGCCAGGCAGGTGTCACTAACTACTCAACCGAGCACAATCCAGTCACGGGTCAAAGCCCACCCGGAATGGATTGAAGAGAGATGGGAGATGATGAAATGGGCACAGCACGCACCAGCAGTCTGAGATTCTTCATCATGCGGAACAGAAAAACGGTGGGGAAGCAGGAGAAGAATGAAAAGGTATATATTCTTGGACAAAATATTTTTAAAGCATCTAATAAGAAGTGAAAATAGTTCTTTCAGGAGAGACTATTAAGAACCGCATCTATTCTTGAATAGCTGACAGATGAGATAGAAGTCAAAAGTGAAGGAGTTGGCCTTAGATGAGACTGTGAGAATTGTATTTTCATATTATTGGTGCGATAACAGTCGTGCCAAGGCTGGGTGGGCGGCCGTCTTCGTGCAAGAGGATAGAGCACACAGACTTACGTGATCTTTTTTCTTATTTTTTTTGTAAGTTTATTTATTTATTCATTTATTTTGAGAGAGACAGCGTGAGCGGAGAAGGCGCAGAGAAAGAGGGAGAGAGAGAATCCCATGCAGATTTCGTGCTCAGTGTGGAGCCCGACGTAGGGCTCGAACCCATGAAACTGAGATCATGACCTGAGATGAAATCAAGAGTCAGATGCTTAACCGCCTGAACCACGCAGGTGCCCCTAGGGTTTATTTCTAAGACAGATTGTGTTTATATTCCTGCTATTTGCTGTATTTAGTTACCTGTTCGTCTCCGCTGACACCCACTAACACCTTGCTAGGTCCAGCCTGTCTCTGCAGGAACGGAATCTAACCTTACTGAGCACAAACCCAAACTCTGTGCTGGGCACTGGATAAAGTCACCTGACAAGGTAAGACACTCCCCCCCCACCCCCCGCAATGGGTTAGACCTATATCAGCCGAGGGATGCACCAGCTTCTAATTCCAGGCCTAACTTCTGGAGGCATTGGTACTTCCTTCCATAGGGGATGTGAGGCCCAAATCGGAGACAATATGGAATGTGAAAGTTGACAGAAGCAAAGGAGGTCCTGGCTAGGAAAAACTGGTGAGAAAAGGAAGGTCTGAGAAAACATATCTAAAGAAGGAAATGAGAAACGCTACTGAAAACAGCAGTTACGGGAAACAAAGCCCAGAGGATTTCCAGGAAAGGAGTGCACTGCTCGTCTAAGTAGAATGAACAGTGAGCTAATGGCGTTAGGGGTCAGAAATTACACATTGGTTGCCTGAATCTTTTATTTTTATTTTTCAAGTTTATCTGTATGTATGTATGTGTGTGTGTGTGTGTGTAATCTCTACACCCAACATTGGGCTTGAACTCACACCAGGGAAATCAGAGTCGCATGCTCTTCCGACGAGCCAACCAGGCGCCCCCCAATCTTTTACGGTTAGTATCTAATCCACTGTACTTAAATCTAGCTTGGAGCTAAGTAGCTTCTTCTAAGTGGTTCTTCAAGAACCGCTACCTGAAACAAACCATTCTGCGCTTTCCAAACCAGTTTTGAGGGCACTGGAGATATTTGCTGGTTTTACCGTGCTTCAAAAGGATGGTCTTATTACAGTTCTTGCAACTGGATCTTTTATCGCTGCTGCTTCCAGTTCATCTGACCAGAATCCGCTCCAGTGTCCTAAAAGGAAACGAGGTCAGTCCGTGTGAAAATTTTTGTTCCAAACATTTCAAAGTTTCTATTCTTGTTCTGTCAGTGAGGGGTTGAAGTGTGGGGACCTGAGGGCTGTTGTTTTGTTTTTTTTTCACGGCATAGGTCAGAAACTGTAGTATTTTATGCCCCTGAGCCAAAGAGAAGAAAGGAAAACGTGACTGCGAGTTTGGCTCCAGCTGCCTCCTCTGAGTGGCAGGGTCACTTCTGGACCCCAGAGTGTATCTGGTCATGTTCCTTTAAAGCGTCCTCTGGTCATGAGTTTTTTGGAATAGAGACGAGGTAACTGTGGACAGGAGTGAGGGTGCTAATGACGTTCTCAGGGCAGAGGACGGTCTGGGAACGGAATTCCCAGCAGAAAACCCGGACTGGACACCTTTGCCGTAGCCGCTCGCGCAGGGCAAAAGCGCTCCTCCATGAATTCAGGTTAATTGCTGCTAAAATTATACTGAATTTTCTTTCCTTCTTTCTTTCTTCTTCTTCTTCTTCTTTTTTTTTTTTTTTTTTTTGTAGTCTTTATCATCACAAGAAAAAAAATCTAGGGGGGCGCCTGGGTGACTCAGTTGGTTAAGTGGCCAACTTCGGCTCAGGTCATGATCTCACGGTCTGTGAGTTTGAGCCCCATGTCGGGCTCTGTGCTGATGGCTCAGGGCCTGGAGCCTGCTTCAGATTCTGTGTCTCCCTCTCTCTCTGCCCTTCCCCTGCTCACACTCTGTCTCTATGTCTCTCAAAATAAATAAAAACGTTAAAAATTTTTTTAAAAAGAAAAAAAATATAGGAAATTCTATAAAAATACATTCTGTCAAAAATGATGTTCTTTGCACTCGTCCTCAGCAAACCTTTATGACAGCGAGCTTTCTCCACTAGCAGACTCAGACCTACCCAGTTTCTGAGCCAATTTTTGTGAGGGCAAGAGTACATCTGTGTCTCTTTCCTCACTTCCAACATCATCACTACCAGGTCGAGTCAAGAATGTGTTGGTCTTTTAAAGGCCTGGTACCTCCTGGGTGGAGTGTGGGCCCTGTTTACAGGCTAAATTGTGTTCCCTCAAAATGTTTGGGTTGCAGGGCTAGCCTCCAGGAGTTCAGAATGTGGCTGTATTCAGAGACAGGACTTCTACAGATGTAATTAAGCCTGAATAAGGTCACGAAGGTAGGTCCTAATCCCAACAAGATTTGCGTCTCTGTGAGAACAGATTACGACACAGGCACAGGCAGGGGAGACCATGTGAAGATACAGGGAGAAAACGGTCATCAGCAAACCAAGGACAGAGGCCCTAGAAGAAACCAATCCTGCTGACCTCTTAATCTTTGGCTTCCAGCTTCCAGAACTGGGAGGAAATTAATTTTTGTTGTTTCATGTCACCCAGTCCGTGGTACTTTGCTATGGCGGCCCTAACAAAGAGAGACGAACCCCACACGGTCATTCTCTTCTCTTCTCTTCTTTCCTCCTCATTCAACAAGCCAGTATGAATGGACCGCAGCCGGGCTGGCTCTCTGTCCTTACACTAGGACTTGGCAAACTTTGCCTGGAAAAGGCCAGAGAGTAACTCTTTTAGACTTGGAATGCCAAGGAGCAAAAGAGAGAGAAGATTATGTAGTTGCTAATATAAAATGTTACACTTACACTTGTGCACAAATGTTCATAGCAGCGATATTGACAATAGCCAAAAGGTGAAAACAACCCAAAGGTTCATCGATAAGACAAATGGATAAACAAAATGTGGTATATCCACGCAATGGACTATTATTCAACCTTAAGAGGAAGGAAATTCTGATACATGCTACAACATGGATAAATCTTGAAAATATTATGCTAAGGGTCAGAAGCCAGACACAAAAAGACAAATATTGTGTCATTCCACTTATACGAGGTACTTAAGAGAGGCAAATTTATAGAGACAGAAAGCAGAACAGAGGTAACCAGGAGCTAGAGGGAGGAGGAAATGGAGAGTTAGTGTTTAATGGGGACAAGAGTTTCTGCTGAGGATGATGAAAAAGTTCTGGAAATGGGCAGTGGTATTTGTTACACAGGCATTGTGAACGTACTTAATGCCACTGAATTGTACACATAAAAATAGTTAAAATGTAAATTTTATGTTGGATATAGTTCACTACCACCACTTCAACCACAAAAAAAAAAAAAGATTATTTCCCCTTCCCCCAAATGTAATGAGTTAAAAATATTAAATGCAGGGGTACCTGGGTGGCTCAGTAGGTTAAGCATCAGACTTCAGCTCAGGTTTTGATCTCGTGGTTTTGTGGGTTCGAGCCCCGCATCAGGTTCTGGGCTGACAGCTCAGAGCCTGGAGCCTGCTTCAGATTCTGTCTCCCCCTTTCTCTGCCCCCCCTAAAAAAACATTAATAAAAAAATATTAAATACAAGGCTAAGGGTGCAGGTGGGTCAGACAGAATGCAGACTGGTCCCCCAGACCATAGTGTGACTAGTCCCGCCCTAAACTGTCCAGCTAGTGTCCTGCCTCTCTCCTCTGTTTCTTAATGGTAAGCAAGAGGTCTGCTCTAAACAGACAGATCACTTTAACTGTCAACAAAACATCTGGATTCCCCAGTGTGAGGTGCTCTGGGTCACGGTTTTACCTTTCTCCATCACCCTGTGTTGCTGGATACATGCAGGCATCTCCGAATGTTTTAGGGCCTCGTCCACTAAGGCTATGGATGGACATATGTGAAGGCTTTGCTTGGGGAATGAGTCCTCCATGGAGGATACAAACAAATTAAAAAGCATGATTCTGGTTTTATTGTAACAGGACCACACTTAATATCTGAAGTAAGAAAACAAAACTGAATTCATTGCTTATATAACAAGGGAAGACTATGCTGGCTAAGCTCGGTCTCCCTGTGCAGAGTACAGTGTTGACTTATATAGAGTTTCGGGAACATGAGCTCAGGGATTGGGAGACTTTCAGAGGCATAAGTGGGTTAACATCATCTGGAGAAGTGTGGTTGCTGGCTGAGTTATTATTGACTGGTTGGCACTCAGGTGTGTTTATTAAAGTGAGTCCATCTTTGATTGACTTATTTTCATAAGATAGGGGTGGAATTAATTGGTTAGCTTGTAAACGCATGTTCAGTGAGGCAAGTTGTCATTGATCGATTGAGTGATATAAAACCAGTTCTGGTGGTTAGTTGTTACCATGGCTACAGAACAATCGGGTTTTCCCTAGGTTGGTGGGAACTGTGTCGCTGTCTCTCAGGCCACTAAAAATCTTTGTTATCCTCCATGGCAAAGACTGTCAGTTGCCTACCCAATAGCCGTTCTCCCTTCTGCCTTACTCATAGAGCCCTGTTTTAGTTCACGGTAACAGTGTTCCCAGACAACCTTGCATATTAGATGGACGATGCGACACAGTCCTAACCAATGAGATGTCAGTAGAATCATTGGGTGCTGCTTTTGGGAAAACTCCTTCAAAGGAGAGCAGAATCAGTTGGTATGCCCCTTTCCTCCTTCCTGCTTGGAAGGAAGTCCAATGTCTGAGGGGCAGAAGCCATCTTGGATCTGTGGAAACCAAAGCCACACCCTAATGATGGCAGATAGAAAGAGAGAGAGAGAAGAGATCTGAACGTGAAGCTATCATATCAGCTCTGGACTTGCAGCTGTGCAAAAAAACAAAATAAAAATAAAAAACAAAACCCAAACCTCTATTTGGTGAGTTGAATTTTCCGTTATGGGGAGCCAAACCTATTTCCAACTGGTAAGGCTGCGATTCTGGGTTTTTTAATTTGTCACCTCACAATCACATCAATGGCACCCGTGCATGCTCACTGCACAGCAGAATTCTCAGCCCACCACGTGACACACTGTCAATATATACTCGTCAAGTGTGCAATTCCCAAATGAGGATTTTGTGCCTTGTGATAGGAGGCAATAAGTAAAAAATGTCATCTAGGAAGTAGTCTTGCCAAAAAGATTTAAACTGAATCTGATCATGAAGAAACTATTCAACAAATTCAGCTTAGGAGACAATCTAAAACAACTCACCTGAACTCTTCCAGAAAGTTCCACAAGACAAAACAATAAACAACAATAAGGTGAGGGGTTATCCTAGATTAACTAAACATACCTCACAACCAAATGCAATGTATGAACCTCAGCTGAATTGGGGATCCAACAACAGAATGTATCGGGGTCACCCAAGATTCCTGGACTTTCCTGCCAGAAATCCAGAAGGCACTCAGTAGTGGCCTGTGCGGTATAGAAAAGGCGTTTCTCAAGGGATAGATCCCCACACACAATCCCACGCAGACCACTCAGATCAAGAGAGAAGCTTGGGGAGTTGTTGGTTTGAAAACACTTTGTATGGCTGGGATATAGGAATCCAGGAGTTTCTTTTCTTTTCTTTTTTAAGTTTTATTTGTGCCAGTAATCTCTACACCCTTTGTGCTGCTCAAAACCAGGACACCGAGATCAAGAGTAGCATGCTCTTGACTGAGCCAGCCAGGCATCCAATCCAGGAGTTTCTTTACGGTTCCAAGGATCAATACCACCAGAGAGGCTTAGGAAAACTCTAAAATCTGTCAGAGGGCTTCCTTCAGGAAGTGATGGAATATTTTAACCAACACACGACAATCCCCCACAACCGGCAGGGCTGTTTCTGGGAGGTGAGGACCTGGGGAGCCTCACCAGGCCTGCACCTTAAAACAGCCACTCCTGCCACTTGCCATACGCGGCCAGTGCGGCGCCAGGGCTGAAAGGCGGGACAGGCCCTGCCCGGATCTCTCCACCGTTCCGGAAGCATAAAATAACTACTGTGAAATGTTGTTACCCAGTGCGAGAGAAACGGGTACTCCTCCCTCAGCGCGGTGTCGGTGACACAAGGCGAGACCAGGGTCCACTAGGGGGCGGTAGAGTACAGCGATTAGGGCACAGGCTTTCTCTAGGAGCCTGGCGTCTCTTACTTAGCAATTTGGTGACCTCAAGCTAGTCACGAGCTCTCTGAGCTTTAGTTTCCTCATCAGTAATTCGGAGATGAAAGCAGAGTTTACAACGGAAGTGTGTTCTGGTTAACACGTGTGACTGGTATATTGTAAATACTGGGTTAATATTAGCTATAATTATCATCCACCGATCGCAGGGCGGGGGAGGGCTGCCTCTGCACGTGTACATCTCGGGGTACGTGTGCCGCAGGGCAAATGGGGACACAGGCTCGCTGGAACTTCCAGGCGAGGTCTGGAAAATGCTGCTCACGAAGTTGAGTTGAGGAATGAATCACCAAGTGGAGACATGTGACACACCGGGCCAGGGGCCACCTACCGGTTCCTTCCAGCTGTAACCTTGTTTGGGGGCCTTTTAAAAGATATTTCACTGTGGTAAAATACACATAATGTAAAATTCGCCATCTTAATCATGTTTAAGTGTACATTCAGTGGCATAAAGTGCATTCATCACCAACATCGATGTGCTGACATTTTTCTTTTTTTTTTTTTTAAGTTTATTTATTTTGAGAGAGAGAGAGAGAGAATGAGAGAGAGTGAGAGCACAATCGGGGGAAGGGCAGAGAGAGAGGGAGAGAGAAAGAGAATCCCAAGCAGGCTCCACCTTGCCAGCATGGAGCCTGATGCTGGGCTCAAACTCACCAAGCGGTGAGGATTAGAGGCTTAACTGCCTGAGCCACCCAGGCGCCCCCCAGGGAACATTCTTCATCTTGCAAAACTGAAACCCTGTACCCACTCAACAATAACTTCCCATTTCCCCTCCCTGCCATCTCTGACAACCGCATTCTATTTTCCGTCTCTATAAATTTGACTACGCTAGGGCCCTCAGAGAAACAGAATCATAGGTTATTTGTTTTTTTTTTTTATGACTGGCTTATTTAATGTCCTCATGGTTCATTCCTGTTGTAGCACGTGTCAGAATTTCCTTCATTTTTAAGGCTGAATAATTAGCCCATGACATGTACATACTGCATTTTGTTTATACACTTGTTAGGTCGATGGGGTAACCTTCCGGTTCCTTTTGAACAAGATGGCCTGTTAGGACTTTTCTGGAAGACATTTAACAACCAAGGGAATCAATGGCTGAGCCCTGGAAAGAGAAGGAATCTCCAATATGGAAAGCGACCTAGGAGAACAAGAGACGATTTGCAGACAAGGGAGGAAAGAAATTCAGCCAGGGTACAGACCCGCAAGTGTATACAGTCCCTAAATGTCATTCACATGGTTGAGAGGTGGCCCATGACGGTCGTCGTCTCCCAGTTCCAAACCCATGGCTCTCTACGTGGCTTCGTGATGCTGGGCCGAGACCCTGCAAACCACACATTGGCTCATTGCTACATGAAGGCTATGAGACTAGAGGAAGAAGGAGGGCCCTGTGGCCTCCATTCTGCTTGGGATTCCTCTGAGCAACACGCCAGCGAATTCCTCTATAACCTTGATCTTATCATGAAAAAAACACGAGACAAGTTCTAATAAAGGTAAGCAAGCTTCCTGAGCAGTAGTCCTCAAAACCGCCAAGGTCACAGAAAACACAGAAAGTCCTAAAACTGTCATGGTCAAGGGGCTCCTGGGTGGCTCAGGTCATGGGCTCCGCAGTTCATGGGTTAGAGCCCCACGTCGGGCTCTGTGCTGACAGCTCAGAGCCTGGAGCCTGCTTCAGATTCTGTGTCTCCTTCTGTCTCTAAAAAAGAAATAAACGTTTCAAAAAAAATTTTTTTAATGTCATGGTCCAGAAAGGCCTAAAGAGACATGGCAACTAAATGTAATGTGTTACCTGGATGGGATCCTGGAACAGAAAAAAGACAGTAGGTAAAAACGAAGGAAATCTAAATAAAGGATGGCCTTTAGTTCATATAACATATCAATACCAGTTTGCCACAAATAGACCATAGTCATGGAAGAGGTTAATGACAGGGGAAACCGGCTGTAGGGGGTATGGGAATTCTTTGTACTATCTTCCCAATTTTTGTAAATCTAAAGTTTTCTAAAAAATGAAGACTACTTGGTTGAGCGGCCGACTTCGGCTCAGGTCATGATCTCACTGTCTGTGAGTTCCGGCCCTGCGTCAGGCTCTGTGCTGACAGCTCAAAGCCTGGAGCCTACTTCAGATTCTGTGTCTCCCTCTCTCTCTGCCCTTCCCCTGCTCACGCTCTGTCTCAGTGTCTTTCGAAAATAAATAAATGTTAAAAAAAATTTAAAAAAATGAAGACTACTAAGAATGCTTTTTTTTTTTTTTAATGCAAATTCCTGGGCCTCCCCTCAGAATCTCAGGTGATGAGCCTCAGGACTCTGCTTGGAAACGGGCATCTCACTGGGCACTAATGTCTGAAAAAGTGTCTTAGAGACTCTCTGCTCAGAGATATAGAGAGCCCTTGCTTACTGTGGTTTGGAACCATGCCAGCATGTTGCACAACTCCCGGGTCACCATCGATGTCATGTCCAGTTTACAAGGGTAATGGCGCCCCATGGCGTTGTGGGGTCAACATCTTGCACCTGTGGCCTTTCTGCAGCATCATTTTGATCGGTCTACATACATTAATGTGAGCCGATGCCTAACCATTGGGAAATTCTTTATTAAAATCCAAAACTCTCGGCCGCATTTCTGTTTTCCCCATTCCCTCCTGGTATCCCAAGCAGAGCTAGGAATACTCAGCTCTTTAGATGGGACATGTGCCGGTCAGTTCGACGTGATCGCCACCACCTCCTCTTGTTCCTAACTCTTCAGAGGCTGTTAGTAGATGCCTGTATTGTTGACTTTTTTATGAAAACAAACAAACAAAAAACAGGTCTCTGAATCTGGGTCACCATCAAAAGAGGGAAGAGGAAAGACAAATCAAGTAAGCCTGTGTTTTTATTTTTTTCGATTTTTATTTCATTTTTTGAGAGAGAGAGAGCGGGTGCAAGTAAGTAAAGGGCAGAGAGAGAGAGGGAGAGAAAGACAGAGAGAAGCACCCTCCCCAAGCCAAGAATGAATTCACCCGATTTCATTCAGGACTCAAACTCACGAACAGTGAGGTCATGACCTGAGCTAAGTCAGATGCTTAACCGACTATGCCTGTTTCCCAGAGTTTTTAAACACTGAAAGGCCTTGATCTTTTCATATTTGGCATGACGGACTGTTAGATGGAATTTACATAAACTACCAGGAATAAAAAGTGGCTCTATTAATTAGCCTGAAATATTTTTTATTTTTATTTATTGTTATTTTTTTTTCTTTCAAGATTTTACTTAAATTCAAGTTTTTGTATTTGTTTCAGGGGTAGAAGTTAGTGATTCATCACTAAACACCCAGTACTCATCACAAGTGCCCTCCTTAATGTCCGTCACCCACTTAGCCCATTCCCGCCTCCTCCCCTCCAGCAACCCTCTGTTTGTTCTCCAGAGTTAAGAGTCTCTCTTATGGTTTGCCTCCCTCCTTGTTTTTATCTTATTTTATTTTTCCTTCCCTTCTGCTATGTTCATTGTCTTCTTTCTTAAATTCCACATATGAGTGAAATCGTATGGTATTTGTCTTTTCCTGGTTGACTTATTTCACTTAGCATAATACACTCTCGTTCCTTCCACGTTGTTGCAAATGGCAAGATTTCATTCTTTTTGATGGCTGAGTGATAGTATGAAATAATTTTTAAAATGATACCTTTTATCTTAAGGATTCATGAGGATTATTTTCCTTATCGATCCAACTCTGGTTTATTAGAAGATCGTGTTCGAATCTCTTTCCCTTTCCTTTAGGAAGTCTGGAACAAGAGATTAGACCTTGTCAGTTTTCATCACAAATATGTCATGATCGTTGATATTTTATGCCTCCGTTCTGTACATAGAGTCACATACACTTTTTTAAACTCTGTGGTGTAAGAATATATGGAAAATTGGCGAGAATTCAACAAAAAGAACAAAAATAATCAAAGGGTTGAAAAGTTACAGAAATATTTAGTCTGAAGAAACGAAGGCTAAAGGTGTTTGGAAAAACTCGCTTCTGCGATGAGTAACAAATCAGGAAGATATGGAACAGATGTCCTAGCCAGTTGGTGGCTGGTGGAGCAGGTCTGGTTAAGGACACTACGCAGAGCACCCGGAAGGGAATAAAATAGAGGTGCCAGCATCAGAGAGCAGTGTGTGAACGCTGGGCATGGTCTCACCGGAGAATGTAGGAGCACAGAAGCAGGGTTTATTAAAGGACACTCACCCCAGAGGGACGTAAGGTCGTGGGGATTATCCCAGCTTGGTGTCAGGATCTCCTCACTTCGACGAGCGTCCCTCCTCCTTAGAGTCAGGCTCGCTCCTGCAGGGTCCATCTGAGTTCCAGTCGGCCTGGCATTTTGGCACAGGGTAGAACCTTCTTGGTCTGCACATTGGGACAGACTACTAGCTGCTGGTTCAGCAAACTCAGGTTGTTATTCTTTTGTATCTTTTTGGCCATCGGTGGGGCCCTCGTTGCTGAATAATCCCTATAAATAAATATTCCAATCCCATGTTTATATCCATGAGGACATAAATAATTGCCAAATCGGGCCGATCTCCTCACTTTAACCTTGTAACCAACCTCAGTTTCTATCACACATAATATCTCTGAACCAACAGAAGGGGAAATGTTAAAGCCCCTGATTTATGTGGTTCTGCCAGTAGAGGTTCTGAGATTTTCCTAGAACATAATTTATCTTTTTTTAAGTGTATTTATTTATTTATTTATTTATTTTTAGTAATCTCTACACCCAACACGGGGCTTGAACTCACGACCCCGAGACTTGCATGGTCTTCTGACTGAGCCAACCAGGTGCAATGGTTTTGGAAATCTTCTGTTCATACTTGTGCGCCCTACCCATTCATTGGGGCAGAGGTAGATGCTGGATATGGACAATCTGAAGTCCATCCACTTGTCAGAAGCGAGTAAGGAGCCTCCTTCCCCTCATTCATCTCATTCAATTGAATATATATTGAAGCCCTACTGTGTGCCAATCGCTGTGCTAAGCCTTGGGGAAACAAAGAAGAGAAACGGGCTCTGCTTCCAGTTGTGTGGAGAGGACAGGCAGTTACACAATGACCACGAAGTCGTGTGTCCCTGCTTTGATAAAGGAATGCAAGGCCCAAGGTGTAACAGGAGCTCGGATGCCTGGAATTCAGCCCCCATCATGGAGCAGAGGACTGGAACCTCTCAAATCCCTCTTCCCTAACCTCAGAATTGGTCCTAGTGACTGGACCACAGGCTCATCTGCACAAAGAGTTCAAGGCGAGTCATGACTATGAAGGAGATTGCTACAGGGGAAGGGGGAGGTTGGAGCCAGGTGAGTGAGTGAGTGACAGTTGCTCCTTGATGCCGGTTAAAGGAGATGCTGCATGGCCTTAACTTGAAGCAATTTTAGATTTGATGGACGTCATGGGTGGAAAGGTTGTATCAGTACATGATTTTGGTGCCTGATTTTATCACCACATACATGGCAGAGGAGATCAAAGAAATTGTCACTTTTGGACAATGGAGTTGCTATAAAGGACACGACAAACTGAGTCCTTGTGGTTGCTGGGCAGATGTAAAATCTCAGCGTAGCTTTTACCTAGGTAGAAATTAAGAAAGTGCAAAGAGAAACAGGTGAATCATAGATGAAAGAAGAAACTGGGTGGCTTCAAACAACAGAACTGCACTGCCTCACAGTCTCAGGCTCTCGGTCCCAAATCCAGGACCGTGTTCCCACTGACCCCTGCAGGGCAAGACCCTTTGTTGCCTTTTCCAGCTTCCCGGGTTTAGCCGGCCACCCCGGGTGACCCCTGGGTTGCAGACCCAGCTCTTCAACTGCTTCCATCATCACATGGCGTTGCCCCTGGGTCTGTAGGAGCTTCTTCGAATAAGAAGAGCAGTCATACTGGGCCAGGTCCTACCCTGCTCCACACGACCTCGTCATAACTGACTGCATCTGCAACGACCCGATTTGCAAATAAGGTCACATTCGGAGGTACCAGGGGTAGGAATTCAATAAACCTTCTTTGGGTACACAGTTCAACTAATAACATTGAGAGAGAGAGCTGAAGATGTAGACAACCACAGCTACTCCAACTGGTCCAGAGCCCCGGATTTAGTTTTCCATAGAAACTTGAGGGCTAAAATCAACAGGCAAAATTAAGAAGTGGCATCTGATATCTGATAGTCGATTCATTTTTAATACTTTGTATTTCCAGCCTCTTTTCTGAAATTTAGGCCATATTTTCATGTGTTCTTTTCCCACTGGCTGCTGTGGGAGTGACACTTCTCATGGGTGCACATTTCAATCGCCTTTCTACGGATTTACAATAATAAATATTGCCCATAATGGAAATAAGAAGGATAAAAAAATTTCCTGCACCTATGTTTATGATCATCTTGCCTTGGAGAAAGGAGAATTAAAAGATCAAATAGATGCATTTTGTTTTAGGACATTATGTTGAGAACATGAATTTGAATCTGTTTGAATCAATGGGCTACCACTGGTCAGCCTAAGTGGGCCACGAAGATGCACAAGCAAGCACAATTTAAATGTTGAAGCCGCTCATGACCATCGCATGTCTGAGTAGGTCTTAAAAGTCAGCAAGTGAGACAGGCGTCTGGGTGACTCAGTCAGTTGAGCATCCAACTCTTGATTTCAGCTCAGGTCATGATCTCACAGTTTGGGGGACTGAGCCCCGTGGTCTACAGCATGGAGCCTGCTTAGGATTCTCTCTCCCTCTCTCTCTCTCTCAAAATAAGTAAATAAACACTTTAAAAACTGAGCAAGTGAGGAGACAAACCATAAGAAACTCTAAATATAGAAAACAAACCGAGGGTTGCTAGAGGCTTGTGGATGGGTGGAGGGGTGGACTAAATGGGTGAGGGGCATGAAGGAGGACACTTGTTGGGATGAGCACTGGGTGTTGTACGTAAGTGATGGATGACAAAATTTTATGCCTGAAAACATATGCTACGCATTTTAATACTCAGTATAACACCCTCATGTTGATATAAAGAAACAAAGGAAAGAAATCTATAATGAAATAATACATATTTTGATTTGTAGGTTTTTGGGTGTGACTGCCCTGGAGGCACAATGCTCCACCCACCTGTAAATATATTAGTTTGTACCATATATAGAAGGAAGGAAAGGGTTGCCTGGGTGGCTCAGTTGGTTGAGCATCTGACTTCGGCTCAGGTCATGATCTCATGGCTTGTGGGTTCGAGCCCCTTGGCTGGGGCTCAGAGCTTGGCTCAGATTCTGTGTCTCCCAATCTCTCTGCCCTTCCCCTGCTCACGCTCTGTCTCTTTCTCCTTCAAAAATAAATAAGCATTAAAAATTTAAAAAAAAAGAGATCAGAAGCTAAGGAGATCAGAAATGACGCCACACAGGATGTATAGAGAAATGAGAGGGCAGAAGGGCGACACACAGCAGAATAAAAGCTAGTGCAGGACAAGTAAGTTCATGTCTGGTGCCAACAGACCGGATGTGTTTATATGGACATAAGAAAGAGAAGTAACCTTAACGTAGCCCCTGAGAAAGAGCAGATGGTCTGGGTGGAGAAGATGAGGAGGTACGATTGGCTCACAAATGTGACAGGTTCTATGTGAACGATCTAAAAATACTTTGTTTGGAAGGGGTCGTGATGAAGCCTGACAGAACACTGATCTCCTGCCATGAAATGCAGCCACATGTTAGGGCCTGTGCCCCGTCACTAGGACTTAGATCCAGGAGACCACAGCCTTTGATACGTGATGGGAAACAGAGACGAATCAGAAAAAGAAAAAGCTCTAGAGCAATAAGGTGGTGGACTAGGGTGGGTACTGGAGGAAGATCAGGAAAAAAAAGGCAAACCAACCCTCCCACTTCCCAAATAAAGCCCCACGCCATAATTTCCTTCTGCAAATTCCTCAGCGAGCTTCCTTGTCTTTGTGCCATGAAAACCTGAAACCCATACAAGCTTGCCCTGCCACCACCGGCTCCGCTCGCTCACATGGTGGCCCGCACGTGGGGAGAACCCGCACCGCTTGCAGAGCTGGCAGTGAGTGACGGGATCCGGGGCCAAGGACCCCAGCCGCCTCCCCCTTGGCCGGGCTGACCTGGGGGCACTGGCTCCACTTGCCCACAGTTGGATAATTTGTCTCTGCGGGAGTCCACCCTTCCTTTCTCTGCCTGCTTCCCACTCTCTCACTGGTCTTCCCGAGGACAGCTTCCAGACAACTTGAAACTTTGAACTTGAAACTTTGTCTCCAAGTCTGCTTTTGGTGAGACCCAAGCTCAAACAGATGGTAGGTAATCTGAAATTTTTTTTTAATTAATTGATGAAACTTAATGAGGTTCTGATTCTGTTAAAAGAAATCTCAAATGTTCCATTACATTTGGTTGCTTTGGCAGGAATCGTTCCACTGCAGTGAAACCCTCTCCACCTAAATCTGCAGTTGGGAATACTGTAATAAATCATGTTAGAGAAGATCGTCCCCCATAAATCACGTTTTAGCTCATTTAACATTTCCTGCAAATGGGCTAATATATTGCATCATTTTTAAGTGGATTAATCACCTAATCTGACATCACAAATCCACAATGATCTTTAGACATAACCATTATATGTTTTTTTTAACGTTTATTTATTTTTGAGAGACAGAGAGACAGAGCGTGAGCAGGGGAAGGGCAGAGAGAGAGGCAGACACAGAATCTGAAGTAGGCTCCAGGCTCTGAGCCGTCAGCACAGAGTCTGATGCGGGGCTCGAACTCACAAACCGTGAGATCATGACCTGAGCCGAAGTCGGCTGCTCAACCGACTGAGCCACCCAGGTGCCCCCCATTATATGTTTTTAAGTAGCATGAAAATTAGCAATACCATCTCAAACCAGTATTTCAGACTTACCTAGTCTTAGCTGCCCCAGATACTGGATATGTAAAAATTCTAGGCAAGAAAGCATCTCTTAACATGATAAGTTTGTTGGGGTGCTTATACTGCTTATACTCTCCCTCTCCCTCTCTCAAAAATAAATGAACATTTAAAAAATAAAAATAAATAAAACGATAAGTTTCTTGAGGAATTTCATAATTCCTTTCTCTTTAGTAATCTCAACCTCATTTGCTTACAGTTTAAAGAATTCATTTAACATTTCTGACACATGTGATATATATGTCAAATCACTTCGTAATATTTAGTGATATCACTAATTTTCATTGACTGAAATAAAGACTGCATGTTAGTATCAAAGAGTAAATAAAATATTTTGAAACAATTTTCTTTGGAATCCCGTCTTATTTCCACACGTAGCATAAGGCAGTGAAACTCCTTTTCAGGCACTGCCAAGATTGCAAAATAATCTTTTATTCAATAGCAGTGATAGGATTCATTGATGTGTGGGTCTTTCACCGAGATTTTTGGTGACCGAGGCTGTCCATGAATAATTCAATGACTTGCTAACATGGCTGTTGCTACTTTCAGTTGTTACTCACTGCCCATAGCTGCTGTTGCATCTGTCATACAAGGACATTGCAAAAGGAAAAATGTTTCCTGTGAAATTATGTTTCAGAATTTCAAATTTTCACAACTCCGAGTATCTCTTGTCTGTGCCTATGGAAGTACATTTTCTGACTCGATGTTTTTACTCCCATCCATCTTGCATTTGTGGTTAGCAGAATTTATTATCGTGCAGGCTACTTCCGTTCACTTCCAACAGACACTCTTCCATCCGTAGATCGTGTCTCAGCCCATTTTCTACCGCTTGGAATTTTTCATAGATTCTTCTACATACAATTATTGCTCAACAGAACAGAAGAAATCTTTAAAATTTTTTACTCTCATAATTATAACCTCTTATGCAGCTGGTGAAATTAATTTTTCTCTTATATTGTTTGGATGACCACGGATTGCTGTCATTTGTGCTCTTCTGTTAGGAAATGGTACCTACAGGATGTGAGGGTGACCTGACTGTGACATCCGTCACCCGTGGATCACCAGGGTTGATGCGTCGATTTGGCTGGCTAGGCGGGTGCCCCTTGCCTCCCTCACGGCTCCAAGCGCGTCCTTCCTGAAGCTTTGCGCTTGGTCCATGAGGATGACCCTCCCCGACAGAGGAGGACTGTTCTTCCGTCAAGGGTGTCGGGTAGATGCTCTCTCCTGCTGGACAAGCTCTCATGGTCCATTTGTGGGAGAACGGAGGGGAGCCCAGCTTTCAAGACTCTAGACACATCCAAGTGAGGTGCTGCACAGCGCAGTCTGCCTTTTTTTTAAAAAAAAAAAAAAAAAAGGAAAAGAAAAGAAAAAAAGAAAAAAACAGTAACTGTATCTTTCAGATTAGATTTAAAAGAAACATTTCAGGGACAATACTATGATTTTCACATTTTCCCTAAATCTCTGAAGTTCCTACCTTTGCCAATCCTGTGTCCTTCTTTATAAAATATTCACTTAATCTCGATGGGTTCATCTAGATAAATTAAAAAAAAAACCTGTGTCGTCAGTATGGACACTTTGAAATAGTCCAATGGAGTATTCTCAACACTTTTTAAAAAAATATTTCACATATATAAAAATATTTTTAACATTTTAAAAATAAGGGCTCGATTCGTGTATCTTTGTGAAAGCTACAGAATCACTAAGAGAGCATCGGCAGCACATGGACACTGGTCCTGGTGACTCAGATGCAGTACGCAGAGTTGTGGCAGGTGGTCTGGTGTTTTGAATCAGGGAACAGCTCTTAAGTAAGTTTCAAATAACGAAGCAATAAAGAGTTGCATTTCTGGAAAATTCAGCATGATTTAAAACTGCCAAGCACATGTTTACATGCTAAATGGGATTGCTTCTAGATTCTCACAAAGAGACTTTTATCCACATAAGAAGCGAGGTCGGAGAGTGAAAGGAAAGATCCTCGGAAGAGGATAGGAAAGGGGTGCCTCAGTGGCTCAGTTGGTTAAGTGTCTGACTCTTGATTTGGCTCTGGCCACGATCTCAGTATTTATGAGTTCAAGCCGTGTGTTGGGCTCTGCACTGACAGCTTGGAGCCTGCTAGGGATTCTCTCTCCCTCCCTCTCTCTCTCTGGGCCCCTGCCAGAGCACACATGTTCTCTCTCTCTCAAAATAAATAAACATTAAAAAAAAATAGGTTGGCGGGGGGTGCCTGGGTGGCTCTGTGGGTTAAGCATCTGACTTCTGCTCTGGTCATGATCTCACGGTTCATGGATTTGAGCCCTGCATCAGACTCTGTGCTGATAGCTCAGATCCTGGAGGCTGCTTTGTATTCTGTCTCCCTCTCTCTCTGTCCCTCCCCCGCTTGCACTGTCTTTCTGTCTCTCTTTCTCTCTCTCAAAAATAAACATTAAAAATTTTTTAAAAAAATATATTAGGGAACAGAACAAGTCTTTTTCTTTTCTTTCTTTCTTTCTTTCTTTCTTTCTTTCTTTCTTTCTTTCTTTCTTTCTTTCTTTCTTTCTTTCTTTCTTTTTGTAAAAGGATTGTGTCTGGCATTTACTGGACCCCATGCAGTATGGGAGGTTGTCATTGTGATGAAAAAAAAAATACACTTACAGATTTCCCAAAGGCTCCTTGCTCAGTAAACATCTATTATGAACATTATTGAATCAGTAAAAAGATGTAACTACCTTTTACAAAGCTTCCAGACCAATTTTCTCATAAATATTAGTTTCATAGATATTATATGCTGAAAATGTATTTGAAGCAACATAAAGGACGCTTTATCCAAGGATTGACCATCAACTCTAGTCATTATCTACTGATTCCTCCAAAAGTTTGCTGACTAGAGTCCCCGGGAATTGGGAAAGGGGGTCCTCAGCCAGAATATGGAAATAAGATGTGGCTTACAAGGTTAAGGCACTGTAGCTATCACCTGATCAGAACTCGGTGCTTCGAAGTTTGTGGTTCTTATATTGGTTGTCGTTATTGGCCCCCTCTACTGCTCAATAATCTTTGGGAAAAATTCTTCCTAGCTCTGTTCTATGAAAGGACCATTGTATTAAAGGCAACCTGAAATATACAGGAAAGGCGCACGTTGGGGAAGTTTGGTCAAGAACTTTCCCCCAGAACTCGCCCAGGGAGATTTGCTTTCTCTTGCTAAACCCTTAGAGATGCTGTGTTTCATTTTATGAAAGGAAGACAATGTCTTCACACCAAGAGACTCAAAAGGGAGAGGCTACAACATTTGGCGAGACGCCTCCCCTGCCTGCTAGGGGCTTACTCTTTCAAGCCAATTGCTACTACCCCCGTGTAGAAAGCAGATTCAGCAAGACTTAGCAAGGCAAATGATGATTCCTAGTAATTGACAGAATTAGTTCTATAACACAAACTAGAGAAGACACAAGATGGAAATATAGGCAAAGACATTAGAAATGATCTACCCTGAGCAATCTGGGCCTGCATGATAAAGGTTGGCTAAATCACACTAACATAGGAGTTCCCAACCTTGCACAAATGGACATTTGGGGCAGGAGAATTCTTCATTGTGGGAGGTGGTCCTTCGCATTGTAAGATGCTTAGCGGCTCCCCATCTGCCCATTAGATGCCAGTAGCGGCCCCCTCTCACAATTGTAACACTAAAAATGTCTCCAAGTATTGGCAGTCTTCTGGAGGCCAAATATCGCCCCCTGTTGAGAATCATTGCACTGGTGCTTCTCAGACTTTTGCATACAAATCAGCTGAGTCTTGTTAAATGCTGCTTTCATAAGTCAGGGAGTAGGGCGCGGCGCTCTGTCCAAACAAGATTCCAGCTGAAGCCAAAGCCGCCCATCTAAGGACAATACTTGCTTCTTAGTAGATAAACTTACAGCTTTCAATAGGTACAGGTTTGGAATGTAGAGTACATGTACAAAGTATGGATCGTTGAAAATACTCTCAAGCAAGGTCTGTGTACTATATTAAGTTATTGTGTATTAAGAATGTTGAAATATCGGGGCGCCTGGGTGGTTCAGTCGGTTTTGGGCGTCCGACTTCGGCTCAGGTCATGATCTCGCTCATGGGTTCGGGCCCCGCGTCAAGCTCTGTGCTGACAGCTCAGAGCCTGGAGCCTGCTTCGGATTCTGTGTCTCCCTCTCTCTCTGCCCTTCCCCTGCTCACGCTCTGTCTCTCTCTTTCTCTCTCTCAAAATAAATAAATGCCCCCCAAAAAAATTTAAAAAAAAGAATGCTGAAAAATTGAACATAAATACGCGAAAGGTTTTGTCTTTTTTTTTTTAAACTTCAGAGTGTTTTAGCTCCTTTTTCAGCAGTTCTCAAACCTTTTGATTTTGATCTTGAAATCTCTTCAGAACTCTCAAAGATAATCAAGAACTGTAAAAGCTTTTGCTAACATTAGTTTATATCTATCAGTACTTACCATATTAGAAATTAAGAGACAGAAAAATTTAAAACTATTTGAAATTAGGGGCACTAGGTGGCTCAGTTGGTTAAGTGTCCGACTTCAGTTTAGGTCATGATCTCACAGTTTGTAGGTTCGAGCCCTGCGTTGGGCTCTGTGCTGACAGGTTGGAGTTTGGAGCCTGCTTCGGATTCTCTCTCTCTCTCTCTCAAAATAAATAAACATTTAAAAAATGATAACAAAATAAAACTTTGAAATTAATTTTAAAATAACAATAACATACCCATTGCACATAACTAATATATTTTTATGAAAAATTACTGTACTTTCTCAAGCAAAAAATTATGGGGAAGAAGAACCTTATTGCACAATTTTGCAAATGCCTGATGTTCGCTCGATGACAGCTCAATCCTCATAGCTGCTTCTGCTCTCAGTTTGTTATGATACATTGTTTAGGTTGAAACATAAGAAGAGAATGTGGCCTCACACAGCTTTGCAGTTGGAAAAGGAGGCATTTTAATAGTCATTTCAGATCATTTATGCTTTTTTTGATACTACAGCACAGCTTAAATGGTAGATTCTTTTTTAAATATTTATTTGAGAAAGAGAGAGCATGAACAGGGGTGGGGCAGAGAGAGAGAGGGAGAATCCCAAACAGGTCCCACGCCCGGCACGGAGCGGTCCCAGAGCTTGATTCCACGACTGGGAGATCATGACCTGAGCCGAAATAAAGAGTTGGACGCTCGACCGACTGAGCCACTCAAGCGCCCTTCACATAGTCCTATGACAGGGAAAGGTAGGGCTCAGTAAGCAGAAAGGGAGAGGCTCAGGCTTGCAGGAAAAACACATATTTGAAACCATTTTTTTCTGGGGACATCTGACCTTGAGCAAACTCCCTCAGGCATAAAGTTCCTCTTAAGAATGTGACAAACCACCTACTCCCCCTCAGATTTCCCTCATGATTTTGACAAGAGACCTGACTAAAAAGAAGTAGACCGTAAAATGTATGACCCACAAAGAACAGGACGGCCACGGACCACCCCTGGTACAATGGAAATGAGGCGATCGAAAAGGAATGCTTGGCATTTAGAAGTACCTAGTTAATTAAGGGTAGAAGCTGAGAAGGAACAAGGGGGAAGGTGAGGGGACCCACCAAAACCCTATAAAACAGTCCCTTATGCACAGTTTGCAGATATTCCCTTTGAATGCCCCCTCTCTGCAAAGAAAGCTTCCATACTATTCTTACTTTCTGACTTTATACTTTAATAAACTTTGTCTTCTGCTCATTTTGGGTCCACCTCTTCATTCTTCAAGGTGGTGAGACAACCAGTTTCAAGTATTGAGGTAAAAAAAATCCTGCCGCAGTAGTTTCTTAAAAGATTAATTGCAGTGAGAAATCTAAAACCCTATCAATGAACTTTTTGTACCGTTTCACTAATATTTATTGGTTTATCTTGAAGTTTGGATTGCATAGTATTGTAACATGATGCATTGGTCAACTGGAAAATATCCGTTTACTAAGTTAGACAGCCCTTCTAAATGCATGGTGGCAAATTCCGATATTCTGAGTGAATAAGAGTAAAAACAAAATGTCTTAGCTCATTGTGAAAATAGTTTTGTACTTCCGGATTCCCTAAATTGGGGTGGGGGGAGTCGCCACACCTACTTTGAGAACCATTGAGCTATGTTGGCTATTAGTTTTGTCGCCAGCTAACAGCTTCTGCAAAACCCAAAGCAATCTCACAGTATCGCTTTATCGCAAAATAATTCAATTGGATGAGTACCATTTTTATTGCAAAATAATTCAATTAGATGAATCCGAAGTGAAATGTAAAATCTATTCGAAGATCGTGAACAAACTTAATAAAGAAAAACCTCAGGAAAATAAGTCACTTACCCTTCTAGCAATAAAGCAGTGTTGATATTTTGGGCCGCTGGCACCTCTCAAGCACTCAAAAAGTATTTTCTTTTTCTTTTATTATTATTTTTTTTCAAAATGTTTATTTTTGAGACAGAGAGAGAAAGAGAGAGAGCATGATCTGGGGAGAGGCAGAGAGACATGGACAGAAGATCTGAAGGGATTGCTCCACTGTCAGCACACAGCCCGATGCGGGGCTACAAACCGTGAGAGCATGAGCTGAGCCAAAGTCGGAGGCTCAACCCACCGAGCCACCTAGGCGTCCCCAAAAAGTATATTGTTTTTAAAGTATGTCCTGCATAGTTTTGCCGCCTGTCCTTTTCATTTAGCATTGTAGTAGGTCAATTTCTCCACAATACATATTCTTTAACAACTACAGAATACAAAACTAAAGTTTCCAGGCTCAAGCTCATTAAAAAATAACATGACTTTGCTTTAGCAAAGATTAATTTCATTTTGCAAGGGGAAAAAAATGAAACGGCCCACGTCTAGAAGGACGCCAAAGCAGAAGTTTAGAGCGCAAGGTCGCTCAGCCATAGACAGTCTCGGCACTTTCGGGATCCCCGCCACCGGCTGGAGCGGTGTGGTGGGGTGGGGTCTGGGGACCAGGACACTCGGCGCTTTTTCAGGGGATTCCGCGCAGGAACGACGTAGGAAAGGGAAGACGCTGGACAGCGCTGCTCCGCGCGACCGAGCGGCCTCTAGGACTTGGTTGGACGCCGGACTTCGAGTCATTCACTGTCTACAGTCCTCGCGGGAGCGAACTTCAAAGGGCGGGGTGGGTGGGCGGGTAGCTCTGTCCGGAAAGACCGAGCATGCGTGGAACGCGCCGGGCGTCCAGTCCGTGGAGAGGTGAGGGGTCGCGAGGACTAGCCCCACGCCGGCACTTTGGAAGAATCCGCTGCCACGCGGCTCCACCGGCCGTGGGGCGGCGCTGAGTGTTTAAGTGCAGCCCCAGGAGTTACACTCTTCCCGTTTATTCCCATTCCTTCTCTAAACGGGGCCCGCGGCAGTGGGAAAACCCCGGACACACGGATCGCCCCGGCAGCGGACCGACTTCCCTTCCCAGGCAGGAAGGGAGGGGGCGGGAGAAGCGGTGCCCCTCACGGGCCGCGCATGCGCCGCTCATAGGCAGCCCCTGGAGTGGAATCCGGTTGCCGGATTCGCCGCCAAGCCGGGAGTGCGCCTGCGTTGTTGTCGGGTCCCTCCACCTCCGCTTCCCCTCCCCCGTCCCCCGCGGGGGCTCGGGGTCCGGCGGGACCATGTTCACCAGCACCGGCTCCAGTGGGCTTTGTGAGTACCGGCTGCCGCCTTCGTGGCTGTTTCCCCTGCGACACCCTAGGCAGCTCCTTGAGAAGCCCGGGGGCAGCGGGGACCCTCGGGGTTGCAGGAGGTTTGGGGGCCGACCCTTCATCCCCGCGCCCGAACCTTAGTGGTTTCTGCTCGTGAGGGGCAGCGGGCACCGCCCCCACCTCAGACCGGAGGGCCAAGTGGGGACTGAGTTCTGCCGTCAGTCCCGGCCCCCGCCTAGGAACCTCAGGTGCGATGCTCAGGTGTTCCAGGGACTGCCGCAGGTGGGCTGGACAGTTAGGGTCGGGCCGGGAGTCCTGATGTGTTCCGGGGTCGACCCCTCGCGCTCGTCGGCGCGTGTGCCAGGCTGAAAGGAGGCATTCCCTGGTGGAGCCGATGCTGGAAGCCTGCCCCCTTCCCAGTCACCTTGCTCCATTTAGGCTACAGAGGGACCGCACTGGCTCTCCCCCAGATGCACATTCCAGCCTCTGTCTCAGGAGTTGACTCCTCAGGTTTACTTAGGTTTCTTTCTTCCTCGGTGTCCTTTAAGAGTTTGTAGACAAATAAAAACTGATTAAAGTTCATTAAAGTGGAAGGAAGTTAAGAAATCATTTGGCAGGAAGGCGCAGATACTGCTGCTGGATGTTGCTGTGATCTTGAACGTAAGCGGTGGTCCGCAGAAAGGGAGGGCAATGAAGTATATGCAACCTCTTAAACAACTTTATGATTTTCACTGAAATTGTTTAGTTGGCCTTTGGTGAGGTGGGCAGTGTGTTAAGTAAACAGCACTGGGATCAGGCACTGGTATGGCAACAGTGAACTGTTCAACAGGCATAATTTTGCTCTATCTTGTCACTGGCAGTACTTCATCTCTCTCTACATGTGAACTTGATCTTGCCAGAGTATGGAAGCAGTTGACATTTCCAAAGCTGAAAGATCTTTTTTGATTGTTGGAAGTCTTTTCTGAGAATACAGGTCTCCGTCTGAGAATATCAGAGCCGCAGGCCCAATTTAAAATCTTCCTCACTTTCTCAACCTCCGGTTTTGTAGTAGATTGCATATTTATGATTTCCCTTTTAAAAAAATGTTTGTTTTTTTTTTTTATTTTGAGAGAAAGAGAGCACGAGCACACACAGGGGAGGAGCAGAGAGAGAGGGAGAGAATCCCAAGCAGCCTTGGTGCTGTCAGCACCGGGCGGATGTGGGGGCTTGATCCCATGAACTGTGAGTGAAATCATGACCTGAGCCAAAATCAAGAGTCAGATGCTCAACCAACTGAGCCGTCCACGCGCCCCTGATTTCTTTTGTTTCCTAATTAATTTGATTATGATACTCCTTGGCCTCAGAGTAGGTTACAAGTACTAGCTAGTTAATCTTCCCCAAACTACTGTCTGGATAAAGAACATCGAATTGTTGACACTGTTGGTCAAGGAGGTGGTGCGATTTTTCTTGGGTTCACACAGTGAGCCGTACACTGGTGGATGTACAGTTAATGGTAGAATCTTTAATTTTAGTTATTTCAGCATTCTGAGCCATCCTTACTTGCCAACCAAAATACATGAAAAAATTAGAAAGGTCACTGTACTGTACTACTGAGTTACCTATTACTGTCATTGGTTACTATACCGTATTAGCCATTATACTGGCAAAGTTTATTCAGATTTGATACACAGTGACCCTGGAGAAAGTAATGCTTGATCACTATGGCACAGCGTTGATGAATACTGAGTTCTCGGAACCGAACTCCTGCCCAGGGAGAGGCATAGGCCAAAACTTCTTAGCTGTTTTGGGCTGTTTCTAAAACTAGTGTATCCTCGGGGTGAGACTTCATGGGATGGCCATTCCTCAGAAGGCTATGTCTTATGTGCTCATTTAGCAAGCATTTTGACCATCTATTGTGGGCTGGAAACTGCTAAATGCTGGGATTGCAATGTTGGACTGTTTGCAGTACTTGCTGTGGAGTTTAGGCAGTTTTTCCAGGACTGGTCTTTGGCAAGACCAGGTATGAGCAGCTACCTGCTTTAACAGGGAATTGATTTCATTTAGGTGAGCTGTGTGGCTCTTTGGTAAGTCAAAGTTCTGATCTTGAGTAGGAATCCTGAGGAAGAATAATCTGCCTACCCATTCCCTGTGAATAATGAGTAACATCCTCTTTTCAAGGGAAAAGTCCCTGCCGTTTCATGTCACCCGCACATTTCCCTCATTTTGCGACTAGTAGATGATGGTGATTTAGTGCTGCATTTGCTTTCCTCTCATTTATTTATTCAACAAGTGTCTGTTGGGTACCCACGTAAGCCACACACTGTTTGTGTACAGAGGATAAAGTGGTACACAGGAGAAAGGAGACCAGCATCAAGTAAGTTAACAGTGTGATTTCACATAGTGATAAGCGTCATGAAGAAAACACGAGTGTAATGGATTGAGGTTCTGGTGCATGACCGCTTTAGCCAGTGTGGTCCGGGAGGATATCTGGGAAGATGACTTTGAGCGGAGACTCAAATCGTGTGATGGAGCCAGCCGTGTCAGAATTTATTGAAAAATGTGCATTTTGCCAAAAGGGAACAGCAAACGCAAAGACTGAACCAGGCACAGCTGGGCATTTTCCAGATGCTAAAGGACCAGGTACTGCCTGGGCAACAGATCAAGGGAAGGGCATTTGTGACTCTGTCTCTGAATTAGAGGATTGACTTTACGGCTGGACTGAGCAGTTTAGGAGGGGTGTGGTGAAATCACCCACCTGACGAGGGAGAAGAGGCGGGGCCGGGGAAGAAGCTGGAGGAAGGGCTGAGGCTCCTCCTGTTCAGAATACAGATAGGAACGACTGATAGGGCATAGTCCGGAGAGGCGGAAGGAGGGGCTGATCGAGGGCACCACTTGTGAATGCTTCGTGTTGCTGTGGGAGGGAAGACGGAGATTATTGTTGGGGATGGGAACAGTCTTTTCTAGTTGTTACCTGAGGCCTGGCTGCCAAAAACTCAACCATTGAGCTTTATGAATGTCCATATTCCTGGATCTCATCCCCAGAGAGATTGAGAAGGGCTAATGTGGGCATCAGAAATCTGAATTTTTAGAGTTATGCCCAGGAGATTCTAGTGGACAAAGAGATTTAGATCAGAACAAGAGGCTGGCCAGCAGAAGGGGCAGAGAAAACAGCTAGAGTGCAGTGGGAGATGCTGAAGGCCCACGCCAGGTGGGAGCGGTGAGCGTGAACGGGACAGTGAAGAAAGAGTCTAAAGATGTGTGAGTAGGCGGGTGGCGTCATTTAAACTTGTTGGATTTGGGGGATAAAAAGGAGTTGAAGGGGACTCTGGGGAGACAAATGGCATTAGCATTCACTAAAGTAGGGGATGCGGAAGAGGGGGAGCTCATTTTGAGTTTTGAGGGATGAATAAAATGAGTTCATCTGTGGACACATTTAATGCAGGGGGTCTGTGGTACCCAGATGGAGATTCCCGGTCGGAGAGAAGGAGCTGGACTGGACATGGGTAGTTAGGTGGGAGCTCTGCTGTGGTCGTGAGTGAGGACACTGGAAGTGGTGAGTAGAGTTAGAAGGCCCAGGACAGGCCCTCAGGCCGTTCTAGTAGCTGAGGGATGGTAGGGAAAGAGGAGACGGCAGAGCAGGCAGAGATGGGGGTTTGCTTGGAAGAAAGCTGTCTTTTTCCCCCAGTTCAATTTGAATCGTCTTTTGTTGTAAACAAACTCTTGCAGCTTCTATACTCTCTCACCACAGTGACTCTGAGCCCCAGACTCCATTCTTCCCGTCTCCAGTTGACAGTCGATTTCTGGCATCTTCCATATCAAGTCTGGAGTTACATTCTCATCAAGACTCTCAGAGACCTGGTGCTCCTGTCCCGCTACAGTCGTCTGGCAAAACCCCACCTCGTGTTCACGTGTGGCGCCTGATCTGAGCTGAGTCCTTGGATTCAGTCATCTCCCTGGGCCCTTACCCTTCCGTCCCTATCCTCAAGACTCTTCCCAGTCTCTACCCATACCACTCTTAAAATAACCCCAAAATAAGAGCCGTCACCTGGGCACGGTGTCTCCCTATCTTGTTTATATCCACACTTTAACAGTTGTCATAGGCTTCACATCGAGTGGGTGGTACTCCAGTTGAGTTTTGAGGGGTGAGTAAGAGTTGGCGTGGCATACAAACTTTGTGCCTTTCCCTTTTCCCCAGGCTAAAAGAATGAAACGCCCTAGCTGAGCCCACCCTCCATCTCTTCGTAACTCATTCGTTACTGCCTTTGCTAATACCACTTCTCCCTTCTCTCCTCTGAGAGGATGAGCCTGGCACATGGCTAAATCTGGTGCTTTTTCCTGTTGATGCTGTAGGGGGCTTTTCAGAGACTCCCAGAGTGTTTCAGATCCCCTGCCTGTGGAAAGGAGAGAATATTACTATCTGTTGTATTGAGTTGTTGTGAAGATTAAAAGTTAGTGTGTGTAAAGCTTCTAGACCAGAGTTAGAGTTTTCTTTTTTGAAGTTTATTTATTTTGAGACAGAGGGCGAGCGCAAGTGGGGGAGGGACAGAGAGAGAGAATCCCAAGCAGGCTCTGCATTATCAGCGCAGAGCCTGATGCAGGACTTGATCCCACGAATTGTGAGATCATGACCTGAGCTCAGACGCTTAACCTGCTGAGCCACGCAGGCACCCCCAGCATTAGGTGTTTTTAACTGGATCTTTCTTCTGAGTGTGTTCTGAGAAATGCAGAAGCCTAAGCCATTGTATCCTGCGCCTTCCCGGCTGCTGACTGCTCTGTTTCTTCTTCCCAACCACAGTCCTTGAAAGACGACCTTCGCATGATTTCCTTTCTCCCATCCCTGCACTCTTTAGCTCTCTGCAGTTCATCAGCTGTTCTCTGGGGTTTGCCCACTGGCATGGCTTTGTACTTCACCCACCACAGCCGGAATCCGCCCCGCCTCTCCACGAAAGCTACTGTGGACTGGGTGACCAGGGACTTCCACACCAGCAAATCTACTGGGTGCTTCCCAGTTCGTCCTTGTCTTAGTGGAGTGTTCTTTCACGTTGGCTTTGGTGAACATTTCTTTCTAAACTTCTTTACTCCTTGACTTTTATTTTTAAATTCCATACTCATCTGGTTCCGTTCATACCTCCTGACCACTTCTACATAGGTTCTCTCCTATCCTCAGCGTTTGCTGGATTTGGCATTAGTGTGTTATGGTTACTGTAAGGAGGGCAGTGTCAGTGGCTCATTAGGTCAGACCTTGCTTTGTTGAGGTAAGGAGTGAACCGGAGGTAGAGAGTAGAAATAGTGAGAGTGGACCATAGGGACACACAGCTGGGGAGGGAATCTGGAGGAGACAGAGCTGAGTTCAGCCCTTTGAAGACTTAGGTGCTTGGGTGTCTAAATTCACATAGCACTGAGATGGGAGCCAGTGTAAATTTATTAGAGTGAGAAATACAGTTTTGAGCTGAGCTGGAACCAGTGAAACTGGTTTTGATCCAAAACCACTTAGGGAGCTCGGAGTCAGATGTAGTTACGAGCGTTAGATGCATACAAGGTCCAGTGGGGTCAGTGACTGTGAGGACATTTCTCTCACTCTGGAGATGGGCGAGCCATAATGACGGGTGGGGTCATCCAAGGTCTGCATACTCCGTCCCCTGCATAATGCTGAAATGGACACCTCGAAAATTTACCACTGCAGCTGTTTTTGTGCTCTAAAGAAGTACCAGGCTGCATCGTTACTGACATTTTCTTGCTTTATGTGTTCAGTGTGTTAAATTCAAAACTAGTGGGAGACAATCAAATATTTTTGTCTCTCACCATCTCTTTAAAGTGTACCCAGCTTGGAAAGCTTTTTGTCTTTATGTAAAGGTATCAGACCTATGGCTTTTTTATTCACTCTTCGAGTTATTGATTCAGCGGCTGTTTAATGAGCACTCCTGTGAGCCAGCCAGTCTTCGAGATGCTTGGAATTCAGTAGTAAATAAAAGACGAAAGGTACAGTCAGATGGCGCTAATCTTAGGAAATAGAAGCCACAAAATACAGGCTCAACTTAAATTTAAAAATATGCAGTTAAGGGCGCCTGGCTGGCTCAGTCGGTAGAGCATGCGACTCTTGATCTCAGGGTTGTGAGTTCAAGCTCCACGTTGGACATGGGGCCCACATTAAAAAAATAAAATAAAAATATGCAGTTGAACATTTTAATCAGCACTTCAGTCTTCGTTCAAAGGTAAGACGTTTTCTTTCTCCCAGTTAAGACTTATGCTTGGCAACCACTTGCTGTGAGAGAAAGGGCTGTGATTGGCTTCTGCTCTTTTTGTGTTCCCCTCTGTCTCTCGGATTTTCTGTTTCTGATCTTATTAGGTTGTAGATTGAGTGGTGTGGGAGGAGGAAGGGATAGGCAATAGGATAGTTCTTTGGTTAAAGCTGAGTCTCCAGTGGGCTCTTTAGATTCCTGTGAGCCTCCTGTCCCTGCTACTCCCCTGGCTTGCTGGGGGGGAGGGGCGCATCTTTATGTTGGTGGCTCGTCCTTAGTTCCTAGGAACTTAGATCCACCTGCAATTTCCTCCTTCTGAAGTCCTTTTGTCTTGCTTAAGGGCACTCTCGGACTGAACCAAACTTGACCCCACTGCTGACCGTTGCATGCGGTCCACCTCTGCTCTACCGGAATTGCTGGTTCTTTGCCTTGGTTGTGCATTTTGGGCCCTGAGATCAGCATGGCTTCTTCTTCTTCCCTTCTGGGTTTCCTGAGGTGGAAATCCACTCTGCCCCCACCTCAGGAGTCACATATTTAGCTCACTGAATAGGCCTATCGAGCCCCCAGCTCACCTCGATGCGAGGGTGCGGTTGTACTCACTGCGCTTGGATATGCACTCAACAGATCTTTTTCCTAATACCCTCTGTTCAGTAGAGAACTCTTGCTGTTCCACCCACTCTTTTTATCTTCATTATCAGGCTGAGGAGTCTAAGAGCCACGGGACTTCATTACATTAATTTTCTTTGTAAATTCTGCATTTTGGTGTAGAACTTCCCTTTGGTGTGCAGCAGTCCTTGTATTTGGTACCTTAGTGGAAATTCCAGTTTTATTATCTTGTTCTAGTTGGGTTTCTATTTGGGGGGGGGCCAGGAATTATTTGGCTGGCCCTTGAACAGTGACTTTAGAATTTATATTTTCTGCTCTGATTTCATTTTTTGTTGCAGTAAAGGATTAATTCATCAGGTCTGGGTTGCCCAGATCCTGCACAGTTGCCTTTAATGATTGACTCTTGGGGATAAGCTGTTTCCTACATTTCTTAAAAGTGTTTTTAGAACATTCTTGTTTTTTTAATATTTAAATTTTAATATTTGAGAGAGAGAGAGAGATATGGAGAGAAAGAGCGGAGGAGGGGCAGAGAGCAAAGGAGAGAGAATCCCAAGTAGGCTCTGTACTGTGAGCACAGAACCCAGTGTGGGGCTTGATCCCACAAATCACGAGATCATTACCTGAGTCGAAAGCAAGAGTTGGACGCTTAACCAATTCAGCCATCTAGGCACTCCTTATGTTCTTGTTTTAAATGAACTGATTTTGTTATAATAAATTGAATAAAATTCATTTTAGAAAACTCCAAAATATTGGAAAGTAGTAGAAATAAAAATAGCATTTATTGACATCTTGGTGTTTATCTTCATACTTTTTCTAGTGCCAAAATGAATATCCAAATAAACAATTAAAAATAAATTTATCACACTCAAATACTATTTTGTAACTTGCCTTTATTTCACACAAAATACTTTTAGAAAGCAATCATATGACTATGTGTGTATTCTGCTTTTCTCTCCTTTGTCATAAGCGTTTTCCAAGTATGCTGTTCTTACAGAATTAGGTTCATGCTGCTCTCCTTTTTTTTTTCTATTACAGTGATGCTTAGAGCATCTTAATTTTCAGATGTTTCTAGATGTGAAAGAAGAGTAAATAAACGGTATTATTTTATAATTTCGGATGCATACTGCCAAATTCCAACCCTAAAGGATGGCATGTATAACTTCACCGCAATTTAAAGGAGAAAAGATTATTTTCCTTAAGTTATTATATTTAATTTTCAGAGTAATGTTAGGTATTGTTATTATTTTTTTACCACAAATGAACTTTGAAGCTCAGAACATAACTCATCCAAAATCACATAGTTCGTATGTATGTGGCAGTGCTAGGGTTTAAACCCAGGTTTGCCTACTTTCAAAACCAATGTAAATTTATTGCCCTTTCCCTTTAAGGAAAATGGCTAGGAGCAATGATAATATAATTTCTAAGCTTTCGGAAAAATGTCTGGGAGAAAGAGCCATAACCTAAATGGGGGGTCTACATATCTATATGATTTCTTAAAATTTTTCAATCAATAACTAATGTGTGAGTTACTGTTAGTTTTACTTAATGTCATACTATAATTGTAAATTTTATTTGTGTAACGTATTATTATATAACAGTTACTGCTAGGTTCTGTTCTAAGCAGTTTCCATATATTAACTCATTTAATTCCCAGAACAACCTGATGAGGTAGTAGGATTATTCTCCCCAGTTTGCAGATGCAGATGAGGAAGCTTCCGCACAGACATTTAAATGACTTTCCCAAGATCACATGGTTGGTAAGAAGCACAATTAGAATTTGAACCTAGACAACCTGGGTCCATTTTCTGTGTTCTGAATGAATGCACCTACTGCTTCTCAGACTTAAGGAAGTATTATTTACACTTGTCTCTCTTGACCACTGAGACAACTGTAGTCTAGTGACGAATGCGATAGTTCAGCTTCACAGTGGAGCCCGTTTCCGAGTCTTGGAAAACTGCATTACTGTATCTTGGTGACCTCCCTTGTGGCTGCTGCGGGTGCACCCCTGTGTTCTACCACATTCCTTTCAACCCCTTAAGTCTCCCTCTTTCTTCCTAGGTGGGAACCAAGATCCGTTTTGCTTTCACTAGGAATGTTTTATGTCCTAATTAGGATCTTTTTGTCATAGCTAATACACTATAGTTATTTGCATTTTCTTCTTTTTCTCTCTTCTTCCCTTAATTAGTCAAGTTATTCTTCCGTTCTCAAGTTGTGTCAGTATCAGTCTTATTAATGAAGATGGAAACTACCTTAAATCAAGCTATGTTAAAAACGTATTTCTAGGGGCACCTGGGTGGCTCAGTTGGTTAGGCATCCAATTTTGTGTCAGGTCATGATCTCATGGTTTGTGGGTTAGAGCCCTGCGTCAGGCTCCACACTGTATCTGGAGCTTATTTGGGATTCTCGTTCTCTCTCTCCCTCTCTGCCCCTCCCTCCTCGTGCATGTGTGCTCTCTCTCTTTCTCAAGATAAGTAAACTTAAAAAATGCATTTCTATAGAATTTTAATAAGTACAACCTGATAAAGAATATCTTGTAAGTAATTTACTCCAGTGTTTTTAAAGTGTGCCTTGTGGAACTCTGGTAGAGCGAGGAGCTGCTTAAGTTTTTGGGGTTTTTTTTTTTTGATGTTGTTTTGTTTTTAAATGTCTCCATTGGGCCTGTGTGTTTATATTTATTTATTTATTTATTTTAGAGAAAGCACGAGTGGGGGAGAGTAGCAGAGGGGAAGAAAGAGAATCTCAATCAGGCTTCATGCTTGGTGTGGAGCCCGATGTGGGACTCAATCCCACAACCCTGGGATCATGACGTAAGCCAAAATTAAGAGTTGATACTCAACCAACTGAGCCACCCAGGTGCTCCATTTTTTTTAAAATTAAAATCGCTTTAAGTTTATTTTTAAGTCAAATATTATAGTGTTTAGCTTATTTTGATATTTTTAAAGTTTATTTTTGAGAGAGAGAGCGAGAGAGAGCACATGCGTGAGCAGGGAGGGACAGAAAGGGAATGGGACAGAAAGAATCCCAAGCAGTCTCCACAGAGCTTGATGTTACGACCATGAGATCATGACCTAAGCTGAGATCAAGTGCTGGATGCTTAAGCAGCTCTTTTTTTAATAATCTCTACATCCAATGTGGGGCTCATATTAGGACCCTGGGATCAACAGTTACCGCTCTTCCAACTGAGCCAGCGAGGTACCACTTGTTTAGTTTATTTTTATTAGCTTTATTGAGATGCAGTTCACAAATAAAAGTTTTATATATTTATGTTAAATGTGACCTTTTGTTATATGTACCTGCTGTGAAATGACTACTGAAATCAAGTAAATTAACATCTCCATCACCTCACATAGTTATCTTTTTGTATATGTATATGCGTGGTGAAAACATGTAAGATTTATTTTCAACAGATTTCAAGTATATAATACAATGTTATTATCTATAGTCATCGTTCTGTATGTTGCTAAAGTTTTTTGTTTAAAAATTTTTTTTAACATTTATTTATTTTTGAGAGAGAGAGAGAGGACAGTATGAGTCAGGGAGGGACAGAGAGAGAAAGAGACACAGAATCCAAAGCAGCCTCCAAGCTGTCAGCAGAGAGCCCAATGTGGGACTCGAACTCATGAACCGTGAGATCATGACCTTAGCCAAAGTCAGGCGCTTAACCCACTGAGCCACCCAGGAGCCCCTCTATGTTGCTTAAGTTTTAACCATCATTTAAATTATATGATTATAAATGAGAATTAAAATTTAACCCTCATTTAAATCGTTATTCTGTTTCCCAGATATTTTTCTTAAGATTTTTAACGTTACGTTGCCATTGTTCTCAGACATTTTCCAGTGTTGATGTCATTTTAGTCCCTTGAATGTAGCACGGAAGAGTGGAAAGAGCACAGTATTACTTTTTGGTAAGTGTTCTGTAGCTGAGTATGGTCCTAATGTTGCCAGCCATACCGTTTGTTTAAAGACTGACAAGGAAATTAGCACTTCTAAGGCCTTTAGGGCCCTGCAACAAAGAAAGTTGACTTTATTAACTCTTTGATTCTAAGACTTATTGGAGATGGTTTTCATGGGATAAAATTTGAGAACTATAAGGAAGAAACATAAAATTCCATGTCACTGTGCTGCCCAGACTTGATTCCTGTTACATAATGGTGTGTAAATTTTGTCACCTGTATATATGTATAGAAACAAGTTTAAAAGTCAAGTTGGACCTGTGTGCGGTTTCGTATTCTACTTTTTTCATTTAATCTTTTTAAATGAATTTGCCTTCTGTCATTAATAGTGTTCAAAGCTGACCTTTAACATTGTTTTTTGCCTTATTATAAAACTGAAACATGCTTGCTGCCAGAAAATTCACACATTATACAAATACATAATGTAGAAAGGAGTAGTCCCACAGTAATGACTCCCGCACGGACGTAACCACCACCGATAGGTTAGTGCCCCTTCTTTTAGACTTTTTCTATGCAGTGTTTACCTGAGCATTCTTTTCTCTCTCACACATGTGTGCATGCCTACACGTATGTGTATGTGGTTTTACACAGACATGGCATTCAAGTTTGCTCCCCTGAAATTATCTTGGATACAGAATCATGACTTTGAAATATTCTAAAAGGTTATATGAAAATGTTTTTCTCCAGCATTTTCCCATTTAAACAGTGTTGTGGTGAACATCGTTATCACTAACTTGTTGATCATGTCTTTGCCTTCATCCTGAAGAAATGATCACAGATGTGGAATTACAGGATCAGAGAAGAGAAGCATTTTAAAGCTCTGATCTGTACTGCTGAATCCTTCCAGAAAGGATGTATCGTGTCACACTTTTTATCAACTTAGCATTGTCTTTCTCACCACACTTGTAACAATTGAGTATGATAAGGTAAAATAATTTTTGCCACCTGAGAGATGAAAAAATGGCATTTTATTGTTGTCTTAATCTGCATGTCTTTGAGAAAGTGAACTTTTTTCTTCTTTCATATTTATTGGCCATTAAAAAATTTTTTTAAATGTTTATTTTTGAGAGAGAGCGTGAGTAGGAGCAGGGCAAAGAGAGAGGGAGACACAATCTGAAGCAGGCTCCAGGCCTGAGCTGTCAGCACAGAGTCCGATGCGGGGCTAGAACTCACAAACCAGGAGATCATGACCTTGAGCCGAAGTTGGGAAGTTTAACCTGAGCTGAAATCGGAAGCTTAACTGACAGAACCACTCAGGTGCCCCTTACTGGCCTTTTTTTTTTTTTTTTTTTTTTTAGTGTGACTTATTTTTTTTTTTATAATAGTTTATTTTCAAATTAGTTTACATATAACACCCAGTGTTCATCCCAACATGTGCCTTCTTTAATGCCCGTCACCCCCTCTCCCCCCTCCCTCAGCCCCCTTACCCTCAGTTTGTTCTTAGTCTTTGAAAGTCTCTTATGTTTTATCTCCCTCCCTGTCTGTGTCCTTTTTTCCTTTCCCCTCTTCCCCTCCCCCTAGTTTTTGCTTAGTCTCACAAAGTCCACCAATGCGTGGAAACATATGGTATCTTTTTCTGACTGACTTATTTCACTTAACATAATACCCTCCAGTTCCATCCATGTTGCTACACATGGCCAGGTTTCATTTTTTCTCATTGCCATGTAGTAGTCCATTGTATATATGTACCATAACTTCTTTATCCATTCGTCAGTTGATGGGCACTTGGTCTGTTTCCATGATTTGGCTATTGTCGAAAGTGCTGCTATGAACGTTGGGGTACACGTGGCCCTATGCATCAGCATTCCTGTGTCTCTTGGGTAGATTCCTAGCAGTGCTATTGCTGGGTCATAGGGTAGCTCTATTTTCATTTTTTTGAGGAACCTCCACACCGTTTTCCAGAGTGGCTGCACTAGTCTGCATTCCCACCAACAGTGTAGGAGGGTGCCTGCTTCTCCACATCCTCACCAGCATCTATAGTTTCCTGATTTGTTTAGTTTAGCCACTCTAAGTGGTGTAAGGTGGTGTCTCAGTGTGGTTTTGATTTGTATTTCCCTGACGATGAGTGACATTGAGCATCGTTTCATGTGTCTGTTGGCCATCTGATGTCCTCTTCGGAGAAGAGTCTATTCATATCTTCCGCCCATTTCTTCACTGGATTATTTGTTTTTCGGGTGTGGAGTTTGGTAAGTTCTTTATAGATTTTAGATACTAGTCCTTTATCTGATATGTCATTTGCGATTATCCTTTCCCATTCCGTAAGTTGTCTATTAGTTTTGTTGGTTGTTTCCTTTGCCGTGCAGAAGCTTTTTATCTTGATGAGGTCCCGGTAGTTCATTTTTGCTTTTAATTCCCTCGCCTTTGGAGATGTGTCGCATAGGAAATTGCTGCGGCTCACGGTCAAAGAGGTTTTTTCCTGCTTTCTCCTCTAGGATTTTGATGGTTTCCTGTCTCACATTCAGATCCTTCATCCATTTAGAGTTTATTTTTGTGAGTGGTGTAAGGATGTGGTCTAGTTTCGTTCTTCTGCATGTTGCTGTCCAGTTCTCCCAGCACCATTTGTTAAAGAGGCTGTCTTTTTTCTATTGGATACTCTTTCCTGCTTTGTCAAAGATTAGATGGCCATATGCTTGTGGGTCCATTTCTGGGTTCTCTATTCTATTCCATTGGTCTATGTGTCTGTTCTTGTGCCAATACCATGCTGTCTTGATGACCACTGCTTTGTAGTAGAGGTTAAAATCTGGGATTGTGATGTAAGTAGTATAAGTGTACAGTAACAAATGTAAGTATATAATATGAATTCTCCTCAGTAGGAAGAACTACTTTTAAGTTCCTTTTTCTTTGCTGCTTCTGTTACAGCTACTATCATAGCTTTAAGTGATATATTTATGCCTTTACTGATTTGTCAATGACAAATAGATTCCCCATCCTGAAAGATGAGGGATTTGCATACCTCCAACATCTCCTTCATCTTTTAGTTTGGTTTGGTTATTCCTTGAAGTAGTTGCCTTTATGATTTTAAATAATGGAGGAAACCCCCTTTTTCGATTTTTCAATTTTTGACATGATCAGTAGATTCCACTATGAAAAAGAGCAACTAGATCAAGAACATGGGTTCCTCTTCTGTCCTCTCATTCCTGATTTGTGTTCTATACATGCTGTGTGTGGTTACAGGCTATTCTGTAATGATAATGAAGCCTCCCATGCATTGTCAGTAAGTTAATTTTTATATAGAAAATTAAAGCCCGTAGTTCTATTTATGTTATTATGATGGTATATTTATGGTAGAACCAAGATGTGTAATTAGAGTGAGAAGGACATAGAGCCGTAGGCCAGAAAACATACGCTTTTTCAAGGAGTTTCTTAATTTCCTTTGGTGGTCTTTACTACTTTAAATTCAACTCAGAGTGCCTGGGTAGCTCAGTTGGTTAAGTGTCCAACTCTTGATCTTGGCTCAGTCATCTCACGGTTCGTGGAATGGAGCCCTGTATCTGCGCTGACAGTGTGGGGATTCTCTCTCTCCCTCTCTGTCTCTCCTCCTCGCTTTCTCTCTCTCTCTCTCTCTCTCTCTCCAAATAAATAAATAAACTCTAAAAAAAAAAAACTAGATTAAACTCAACTACATTTGTTTCTTGAATCTTGCATCATTTTCTTCTTGGCTTTGCTTTGTTTTTTTCCCTTGATACCAGGGATGCTCTCCCATAGTGAGCTTTCATGTAGAGGACACAGGTAGTGAACTTTCTGGATACTTGCTTGGCCATTCTTGTACGTAGTGAAAGACTGAATTCGTAAGTAGCTAGTGTGGGTTTCCTCATTATTTGTGGATAGGTCTTTGTCCCCATAAGGCCCAAACCTTAAATGTTGGAGCTGATTGTAGGCTGAGTTCAAGTGTGTGTGGCTTGTGGATAGGCTGGTTTCCCTACAGGGCGCAGAGTGGCAAGCGCGTGTCGAGACCAGGGATGGTGAGAATCCTGTTCAGTCAGCAAAATTAGGTGGGTTTGGCACTTTATGTGAGCTTTACTCCTGAGTAGACTCTCTTGCTGCCCCCTTCCCCATTCCTGTCACCCTGCCGTCTGCTTTGGGAGTTTGACATTGCTCCAAGCTCTTTTTCTCCAACCCTCTCAGTGTCTTCCTGAAGTACTTTGCAAACCCCTTTCTTTGGAGAGCATTTCTTAGATTTTATTTTAGGAGTAAAGATTTTTTTTCTAGCTGAAGTGGTGGAATGAATGAATGGCCGTGTGTGGGAAGAAATGTGAGATAGCGTGTCTCGGGGCGGGGTTTGGTGGAAGGGCCTACTGGCCCAGCTGTCACCTGTGCACGTGCCGTGTTTACGGTACCGGAGATGGTTTAAACAGGATGTGGGCCCAACATGAAGTGCCATTGACACAAAGGTAAGATAATGACTCCCTTTCAGAAACTTCTTTTTCGTCTTGATTGTATCAAGGAGAAAGTCTCAGATACTAGTCTGGAAACCTCTCTCTTAGCAGCTAGTTTCCTATTGTATCAGAGAACAGGAGGCAGGCCCAGGTCTTCCAATGAGCAATAATATTAGTAAAAACTTAGTAAAGTGTGTTTATTTTTGTAGTCACCACCTACTGATGACAAAGTGACCCTCATTTTCCATTGTGTGGTAATACTAAGTTTCAGTTAAAATATGTTTATTTAATTAAATCATAAGTGATTTAAAGAAATATTAAATGGTAAGTGATACTGGGCTCTAGCAAAAGTTGTGGTGCTGCAGTGAGAACGATTGAAGTTTGAGAAATACTCTAAATTGTTCTGATGAGTGATTCTCGTTGCTCATACTTCTCCCAAGGTCTTGATATTTATTGATTAGTTTCCTTGACTCCGGAAGGAGACATTTCTCTGGTGTTTTGAGGGTTCTTGTATTTCAGCATAACTTTAGAAGGGAGGAAGAGTGGACAGGTGTATGAGTCTGTCACCTTGAATTTTCGTCTAGCTGTCTTTTTGGTTTCATTGCTTTTATTTGATTCTTTAATCCTTTTAGAATTAATTGTAGTGCATAGAGTTTAAATGGGACTTTCTGTCCCCATCAGCTAGCCAGTTTCAGCACAGGAGATTAGAGACGTCAGTAGCATGCTTGCTCACGCACAGATTATGTGCCCAAACACCACGTACAAGTCCGAGCAAAAGGATTTTAGTAAGTTTGGTTCTCTTCTGCTTTTCCACCAGACCCAAGAGCGAGAGATTCTTTGGATCCTCAAAGCTTTAAATCAGACTTAGGTTTCTCAGCCTTGTGAATATATGTTCTGTCTGCATTTTTTCCCAAAATAGACCCATTTAGTCTGCACTAAACATCTGCTGAATAGGTAACTGCCTCTCCCATTTGTCTTCTCAGATGTTCTAGTGTCTATCTTTGTAGGTGTGGTATCCTTATTTGTCATCCTACTTTGGTTCATTCAAAGATTCATTATGTCTTTGAACATTCAGAACCAACTGTGCCTTGTCATGAAGCTGTTACTGGCCACACTTTTCCCTGTATTTGGCCTTCACAGCTCAGCCCTCTCTTAAAAAACTTTTTTTAAATTAATTTATTTTGAGACAGAGAAGGAGAGAGAGAGTACTGAGGCAGGGAGGGGCACAGAGGAGAGAGACAGAATCCCAAGCAGGTTCCACATCATCAGCACAGAGCCCGATGCAGGGCTTGATCCCACACACCTGCGAGATCGTGACCTGAGCCGAGATCCAGTTGGACGCTTAACCACCTGAGCCGCCCAGATGCCCCTCAGCTCAGCCCTCTCTTAAATTAGCATCTCTCTGATAGACTTTCCTTCTCTGGTGATTTTCGAGGGCAGACTTTGAAAACTGACCACACAGATGTGTTTTGTTTGTTTCGTGTGTTGGTAGTGAGGCTATGGGGTGAGGAGGAGAGTTACTGTCCGATTTATTTATTTTTACATGTTTGTTTATTTTGAAAGAAGGAGAGCGTGAGTGCGCACATGCGCCTGTGAGCAGGGTAGGGTCAGAGAGAGGAGGGAGAGAGGTTTTGAGTATGTCTTAAGACGACAGTGTAGTAACATCGGGGCTGAATTGTTATAAGACAGTAATCTACTGACCGTGTGCTCTGTGCCGTCTGCCTCCCCTGTTTCGCTGATTCCTGCCTGACCTCTTTAGGACTCGAACAGATTTCCTTGCCCATAACCACACATTTTTCCCTTTTTAAAATTACCTTTTTTTTCCTTCTCTCTTAGAGTTTATCGCAGCGTTCAGAACTATGCACAAACTTCCTGATTCACTCTTTCAGGGTTGTTCTTACTGTTGGATAATTTATTCTCTATTCATGTGTAACATTCATCGTTTTCTTCTTTAGGCTTTTAAAATTATTATTTCGTTATAATATTTTCTGTCTGATTAGCACTTTTAACAATTCCTGTTTTTTATGGTTAACGAAAGGCTTAATGTTTGTATAGAATCTTCCTAAGAAGGATAAACCTGCGTAGTGTCCAGCATAGTGGCAGGACCAAAAATAAAAGTAGGTGACTGATGCCATTGTTGATGACTTGCAGATTTGACACGCTTTTCTCTGGCATGCAAACCTTTTTGTTGTGCTCTGTTTTAGAGCTTCTTTTCAGCGTTTTTGCTCTTTTTTCCCCACCTAACTCACACTCTCTAAACGTTCTAGGTATAGAATACATTTTTGTATCTAGAGGGCACGTTCTCCTCCTTGCCTTTTTGTTGTGGTTGTTATTTTATTTTATTTTTTTTTTGAAACTCTTAGTCTTTTCTCCTGTTCATTTCCCTGATAAGTTTTACAGGCACTGGTTCGATAACCGGCATGTGTTGGCTGCTCTCATGAGCCAGGCACTCTGCCCGGTTGTTTGGTGACCTCCGTGAGGAGCAGTCAGTGTGGCAGGAGCCCAGTGTCATTGAATTGTCCTCAGTACGTGAGGAACAGGAGTGGGTTTGTGGGTGGCTTACAGCGTTTTACTTTTGAACACCATAGGGAAATGAATGTAACAAAACTAAACTTGAGACCTTTTGATTCACAGGCAGCTTTATGGAAGTCTTCGTTGAGGTTAAACCAGAAGGCACTCGTTCCTCCCTGACTTGGTCACTGAGGATGAGTTTCATTGAGTTTTCTTCTGAGAAGCCCCTAGGCCCAAAGAAAAAATCGTAACAGAAGCAGAAGATACCCCTTGCAGTGCACAGGTTATTGCACTGTTTTGGACTTCTACACTTATTTTTTGCTTTAGCCCCTTTCTGGTGAAAGCTTTAAGGAAGTTACTTCATGAGACACTATTCTTGTGGAACCCTGAGAAGTTTACCAAATCGTCAGGTGGTCAGAAATAGGAAAACCGATATGATAGGATATGGTGGCCTCTCCTCTCTGGGGTGTGAACCACACTGGGGTTTTTGACGAGTGTATTTTTACATGGCCGACTTGTGGGGACGGTGGAGTTGCTAGCTTAGTGCCTTCTTCCCCCCAGTCCCACCCCTTCTCTCTCTCTTTAGCTGTGATGCTTCTGTTACAGCCTGCATGGCTCAGCTTTGCAAGATCTGTGGTTAGTGTCCTCAGTACGGAAAAGTCGCATATTTTTATTCAGGTAAAATTCACATAAGACAAAATTCACCATTTTGAATTGTTCCATCATCGTCTTCCAGTACATTCACATTGTTGTGCAATCGTCACCAGTCACTGTCTGATTCCAGAACACTCTTATCACCCCAAAAAGAAACCCAGTACCCACATTAAGCAGTCACTCACTATTCCCTTCTCTTGCCTTCCCCTGATAGCCACTAATCTGCTTCCTGTCTCTGCGAATTTTTAAATTCTGAGCATTACATATAAATGGAATCATGCAGTATGTGGCTTTTGTGGCTGCCTTTATTCACTTAACATGATGTTTTCCTAGTCCATGCATCCATGCTGTAGCAGGTATCAGCACCACAGTCCCTTTCTGACTGAATAATACTCTGTTGTAAGGATAGACCACATTATGTTTGTCCGTTCATCTGCTGATGAACATTTTGGGGGGTGTTTCCACTTTGGCTATTATAAAGCTGCTGTGCATATTTAAATTTTAGTTTGAACATCTGTTCTCAGTTCTCTTGGGTATATAACAGGGAGTAGATTTGCTGGGTCAAATGGTAATTCCGTGTTTAATTTTTTGAGGAACCAAAAAAGTAACATGTGAGGCACTAAAAACAGTAATAATGAAAATCTTTTTGGACCATGGACCGTGATATCAAGATACCATATATCCCTGTTCTACATTAGAAAACTTTTCTTTTCTTTAGAGTCAGGCAGAACTAGGTTTATATCTCAGCCCCTCGACTAACTGTGACGTTGGGGAAGTTATTTAACCTTTTTAAGTCTATTTTTCACCTAGAGTATGCAGGTAACTAATTGCTGCCTGATTCCAGTAAGCATTCACTGAGAGGATAATACACAGAAAGTGCTTTTTTAAGCACAGTGCCTGGTGTCAAGTAATCCACATATACTGTAATAATTATTTTAGGATGACACGTAGTCCGCAAAGCCTGATTGCTAAGTGTTGTCACTAAGAGATGGCTGTGGACTTTGGTCATACCAACGAGGCGAACGACCCAACAGGAAGTATCTTAGACTTTGCTGTTGTGTATCATCTTGGGCATAGATGTACTGCAGCCTTACTTTCAGATTAATGCACTGTCTCTTGTTCTCAAAATTTATAACATCTCTATTTTCAGAGGTGGAAGGACCTACTGCAGAGAAGTGACTTTTTTTTTTTAAGTTTCATTTGATCACTGCTTGGGTACTTCATATATGAACCACTTCCTGGCTCTCCTCACAGGGAGGCCAGAAGATTGCTAGTGACTTGCCTTACCTCGGTGCATAGGGTTTTCATGAAACTTTTTACTGAATTAGTAGCTAATTAAACAAAAATTATTTTTTATTAAAAAACTTGAATATCTTATGAACAGATCATTCAGAGATTACCACTGGTAATATTTTGATAGGTGCTTTTTAAAAATCTCATGTACTACTTTTTACGTGATACTATTTTTAAAAGGATTATGTCATCATACTGCCAGAAATGTTGTGTGCTTACTATTTAGGAACACCTTTCCAATGCATGAAGTAGTTTTCTGCTACTGAAAATTGAATATTATTCCACTTTATGGATAAAACATAACCTATCCATTTTCCTGCTGGACATTCATGCTGTTTCTAGTCTTTTCACTATTATAAGCATTGCTGTGATGAGCATCTTCGTAGCAAAATCTTTGTGCACATCCATGATAATTACTTTGGGCTAAATTTCTACATATATAGATATATGTAGATATATATATAGGTACACATATATATATATATTTTAGATCAGAGGGTTTATATATATTTTAAAACTTTGGATCAGTTCAGAATTTAGTGAGTCCCCACTGCTCTGTGTTGCATCCTTCCCCAAGTGCAGTTTTATATCTCCATTCACAGTTGCACTTACTTTAGTTATACAGGGCACCACTTTGATTTCTATTACTGACGTTTGTGACTATATATGTCTTTCACTAAAACCTACGACGCAGGTGAAAATCCCTTTTAGCCCTGGAGCTCTTTGTCAGTGCAGCATGGGAAGCAGTTTTATCTGCAGGCACATTGTCAGGGTTTGAACCTGGCTCTGCCTCGGCCTAGTCGGCGTAGCAGACATCTTGCTTTGCACAGCGTTTCGGTGCACTCAGCCTCGCCTCTTAGTCCGCGTATTTCCACGGTCTTGTTTGGATTAGCTGGTCTGGTTTGGTAAAGTGTATTTGTCTGTACCTCCCACGGGGCTTCTTTTCTGTGGCCACTCTAGACTGTTGAGGGGTGATGGATTAAAGTGCTTTTCTCTTTCTTCTCTTGGTCCCAGTTCTGAGCTACATTCACAAGGCTTCTTAGAAAATCCTGTGGATCAAGTCCTTGTCAGAAACATCTATCACTTGTAATGGTGCCCAATTCCGTAATGAATCCTTGCTGACTCTCCCTCCCCATTTGATTCCCCATGTTCTTAATTCTGCTCCCTGGGCTCATATTCCAAAATAAACCGCCTGCCTGTAAATCTTTGTATCACCCTTTACCTTCAGCCAAACTCCAGGCTGAGGCATTTTATGATGATGGACAGGTGCCTTCTCTTTGAGTCACCGTTTTCTCATATGTGTACATTTAGAGAGGGTGGTTTCTTTTCTTTATTTTTTTTTTAATTTTTAAAAAATAATTTATTGTCAAATTGGTTTCCATACAACACCCAGTGCTCATCCCAACAAGTGCCCTCCTCTGTGCCCCTCACCCCCTCTCCCCCCCCACCCCTCAGTTTGTTCTTAGTCTTTGAGAGTCTCTTATGTTTTGTCTCCCTCCCTCTCTGTGTCTGTTTTCTTTCCCCTTTTCTCCTCCCCCATGGCTTTCTGCTAAGTCTCTCAAAATCCACCTATGCGTGGAAACATATGGTGTCTGCCTTTCTCTGCCTGACTTATCTCACTTAGCGTAATACAGAGAGGGTAGTTTCTGCCTCACATAATTCATTCACCAAATACACTGAAACATAACTGTGTGCCAGGTGCCATTCTGGATGTGGGAATATAGCAGAGAGCGAGACAAACAAGGCCTCTACCTTCATAGAGTTCACATTCTGGTGAAGGAGACCAAGAAGTAAGCAAAGAAGGATATCAAATAGTGAAAAATGCTATAAAATAAATAAAACGGGATGATGTGCTCCAGAGAAATAAAGTAATGAGAGAAAGCCAGTCTGAGGAGCTGCCGTTTGAAATGGGGACTGAATGATGAAGCTATACCGTACATGGAAGGACATTTTGGGTAGAGGGAGTAGCAGCGGTAAAGGTCCTGAGGTGCGAGTGTCAGGAGCAAGGTAGTACACATAAAGTGCAGTGGATAGTACTTTGCACTTAGTAAGTGCTCAATAAGTGCTGGATGGGATTAGTAGTAAGATTTGATCAAAGAGACAGCCTATCATTAACTACACAGCAGGAAGTGGCCAGTTTTGCCTCATGAATTGACAAAAATTGACTTCGTAAAATAAGCAGATAGTTGTACGGGATGTTAACAGAATTATGTGGTATATTCTTTATTGATATGGTGAAGTATATTGATTTGCTTTGCATTCCTGGTATAAACGTCACTTGGTTGTGATTTTTTATCCTTTTTTCCGTATAGTTGAATTCAGGTTGCTGACATTTTGTTGAGGATTTTGCATCTCTGTTCCTAAGAGATGTCGGCCTTTTGTTTTAATGTCTCTCTGGTTTTGGTATCAGTGTGATATTGTTTTCATAACATGAATTGGGAACTGTTCTCTCCTCTTCTTTGTGGTGGAAGAATTTGTGTAGAATTGGTACTCTTTTTCCCCTAAATGCATGAGAGAATTTTCCAGTGAAGCCATCAAGCCTGGAGTTTCCTCTGTTGGAAGACTTTTAAGTAAGAAATTCATTTTCTTCATTTCTGTAGCTTTGTAGAACTATTCAAGTTACCCATTTCTTTTTGAGTGAGCTTTGGTAGATTGCTTTCAAGGAATTTGTCAGTTTCATCTATGTTGTCAAAGGGACAAAATATTATTTCTTCTATTCACTTACTGTCTTTTTAAAAATTATTTGTGATAAAAAGTACATACATGAATTTACTATTCTAACCATTTTTAAGTGCACAGTCCACTGACATTGCGTACATCTTACAATGTTGTACAACCCCTTATTATCCTATTAATGTCCAAGTGATCTGTAGTGATGCCCCCTCCTTCACTCCTGGTATTGGTACTCGTGTCTCCTCCTTTTTTTTTTTTTTGATCAATCTTCCTAGAGTTGTATTAATTTCATTGATCTCAAAGAATCACTTTTTTTTTTTTTTAACGTTTATTTTTATTTTTGAGAGACATAGAGACAGAGTATGAGCAGGGGAAGGGCACAGAGAGATGGAGACGCAGAATCCGAAGCAGGCTCCAGGCTCTGAGCCATCAGCACAGAGCCCGATGTGGGGCTCGAATTCACAGACCGTGAGATCATGACCTGAGCCGAAGTTGGCCGCTTAACCAACTGAGCCACCCAGGCACCCCTCAAAGAATCACTTTTAATTTTATTGATTTTTCTCTGTTATGTTTTGGTTTTCTATTATTGCCCATGTATTATTTCTTTTGATCTACTTGCTTAGGGTTTAATTTGCTCTTCTTTTTCTATCTTTTTTTTTTTTTAAAGTTTGTAGCCTATGTCATTATTTGAGAACTTTCTCTTCCTGTATAAGCATTTAATGCTATAAATTTCCATCTAAACACTGCTTTATTTTCAGGCCACATTTTGCTTGATTGTACTTTCATTTTTCATTGTCTTTAACATATATTCTAATTCTCCTTGTGACTCTCCTCTTTGGCCTAGATATTATATATGTTATTTAATTTTCTAATTTTGGGGAGATTTTCCATCCTTCTTTCTGTTGTTTTTAATTTAATTAATTAATTAATTTATTTATTTATTTTAGAGTGAGAGAGAGTGAGGAGGAGAGGGGCAGGAGAGTGAGGAAGAGAGAATGATAAGCAGAGTGTTAAGAGAATGTCCACACTCAGCATGGAGCCCCAAGTAGGGCTTGATCCCATGACCCAAGACACTCCAACTGAGCCTCCCATTCGTCCCCTGTTGTTTTCTAGTTTAATTCTCTTATAGTCAGGGAACATACTTTGTACAATTTTAATTTCTTTATATTTATTGAGGTGTGTTTTATGGCCCAGAATATGACCTTTCTTGAGGAATATTCTAAATGCACTTGGCAAAAAATGTAATTTGTTGGGCGGAGTGTTTTTATAAAAGTCATTCAGGTCAAATTGATGGACGTTGTTTTTCAAGTCTTACATATTTTCACTGGTTGCCATACGAGCATATTGCAGACCGCATGGCTTAAACAACAGAAATTTATATTCTCACACGTCAGGAGACTGGAAGTCGAAGCTCAAGGTGTTGGCGAGTTTGGTTTTTCCTAAGGCCTCCCTCCTTGGCTTGTAGATGGCTGTTTCCCTGTGGGTTCACATGGTCTTTCTCTGGATGTGTGCATCCCTGGTGTCCCTACCTTTATGACATCATTTTACTCTTTAAAAAGCCCTATTTCCAAACAGAGTCACAGTGAGGGTTGGAGTATATGAATTTTGGGAGGACACAATTGAGTCCGTAACACTGATTTTTTGTCTGCTTTTATTATCAATTACCAAGAGAGGAGTGCTGAAGCATCCAACTGTGGAATTTATCTGTTGCTTTTTTTCAGTTCTATCAGTTTTTGCTTTATGTATTTTGAAGTTCTTTCTCAGCTTTCAAATTTTGTCATTCAGTGTGTGTTCCTTGGCCGTGTTTTATTGTGAACATTTTCAAACATGCTGAAATGTTGAAAGAATGGTACAGTGCACACCATGGACCTACCACTTAGATTCTGCAACATTTTCTTCTATTTGCTATATCACATATCCATCCCTCTATTTCATCCATCTGTCTTATTTTTGGATGTATTTCAAAGTAAGTTGTAGCACTGAATCTCTAGACACTTAACACACTAAACACTTTTCAACATGTCATTAATTTGAATTTAATAATTGTTTAAAGTTCTTTTTTTTTTTTAGGTAAAATTTTCATACAGTAAAATGTACACAGTATGAGTTGGTTGTACATCTTGCTATCCACAGTCCTACGATATGGGACTTCTAGGACATTTGTATATTTTTGCTTTGTGCGTAGACTTTTGGGATCCTGATTTTGCTCATCTTAAGAGGAGTACTTACAGGTAGAGTTACCTGATTTAAGTTATCAGATCTGTATTTTTAGGGGTTTGTTTAGGGCAGAATTAAAATGATTGTATAAATAGGATCGGTTATTAATTCAGTGAGTGTTTTATTTATTTTTGTCTTGATTTTTAATTGTTGTAAAATATACATAACAGAAAATCAACACCTCAGTCATTTTTAAGGGTACAGCTCTGTGGCAGTTAGTACACTCACATTGTTGTGCGTCTATCTCTAGAACTCTTTTCATGTTGCAAAACTGAAACTCTGTAACCATTGAACAACTCGCTATTCCTCCCTCCCCCACCACCTGGCAACCGCTGTTCTACTTCCTGTCTCAATGAGTTCCACTCCTTAGGTACTTCATGTAAGTGGAGTTATATGGTATTTATCTTTTTGTGTCTGCCTTATTTCACTCAGCATAATGTCTGAAAGGTTGCCCGTATTATAGCGTGTGTCAGGATTTTCTTCCTTTTCAAGAGGGAATACTATTCCATTAAATGTGTATACCACCTTTTGTTTATCCACTTATCCAGAGATGGACAGTGGGTGGCTTCCACCAGTGTTTATTGAGCCCCTCTTATACATCAGTCACATTTCATTAAACAGACATTTGTTGACTGCCTTAATGGGCCAGGGCCTGTTCCAGGCAAGGGGGATGCTGCAGCAGTGAATATACCAAAGTTGCTGCCTTCAAGAAGCAATACGCAAAGAAACCCATTTCTTGATTCTAAGTTGCATTTTTCACATTTTAGTGTTTCTAAAATTGGGTGAATTTTATAATTGATAACATCTTAGAATTTTACAAGGCAGTGTTTCTTTTTTAGTGACATCTAAAATAATGGTTTGTCTTATGGTTTGAATCATAGAGTTGATGAATCACTATTTAATAAGTCAGTTATTGATAAGCGCTTTAAAAAATAATATAGCACAAAGAGGACAGAAAGTTAGTTACATGGGGTATTCACAAATAAGGTGACATTTGAGCAAAGCACATGTACAGTTCAGTTGATTTTTTTTTTTTTTCAAAGTGAGACTTCCTGAAGGATGCAGTGTGCTGGTTCACGTTCTGGTGCAAAGTTCTTACCTCACTGTGTGACTGCTTGCAGTTTGTGGACTGGGTACTTTGAGTAGCATTGGTGTAGAGGGTGGAGTGCTGGTCAAGTGGGGATAGGGATGGGGGTTTGGGAGTGTTTTCAAGATGGGTCTAGGTCTCGTACACACAGGAAGGGCAAGGGCGACGGGCCTTCCTTCCTTCCTTCCTTCTTTTCTTTTCTCTTTCTTTATTATGTTTATTTGTTTATTTTGAGATAGGGGGCAGAGGGAGAGAGAATCTCAAGCAGGCTCCGCGCTGTCGATGCAGAATCTGACATGGGTCGACATGTCAGATGTTGACATGTTCGGTCCCAAGAACTGTGAAATCATGGCTACCTGAGCCCAAATCAGGAGTCAGACGCCCAACCGACGGAGCTACCCCGGAACCCTGGAATTTTCCTTCTTAATAACTGGCAGCAGGTTTTCCAGTTGCTCAGAGCAAAAACGTCGACTTCTCCATTTTGCCGGTACTTTACACCCAGTCAGCCAGCAGATCTTGCCCACTGTGCTTTCAGAGCAGATCCCAGTTCTGCCGCTTTTACCGCCCCTGCCTAAACCACCGTGGCCCGGGCCACCTTCATCTCGTGCCTGCACTATCATGATAGCTTCCTAACTGGTTTCTTTTCTTCTACACTTGCCTTCCTGTAATCTCTTCTCAATATAGCAACCAAAATGATTCTTCGAAAACATGTCTGATTATGTTACTCCTCTCCTTAAATCCCCCCAAAGCATCCTGTCGCTCTTAGAGGAAAGGTTAAAGTCCTTAGGCTGGCTCACAGGGCTCTGCGCTGTCCTGTCCGCTACCTCAGTTCTTTGGCCTTATGTCCTGCCTGTCTGTCTGCCTGTTCTGCTCTTAGCTGCCTTTGGCATCCTTACTGCTTCTAAGTCGTATTGAGCATGTTCCTGTCTCAAAGTGTTTGTGCTTGCTGTTTGCTCTGCCAGAGATACAGTTCCCCAGATATCTGCATGGCCCACTTCCTCAGGTCCCTGCTCAAACGTCACCATATCAGAAGGCCTTCTAATCACCCTCTGTAAAACAGCACCCCTCTTTCCCACCAGCACTGTGCTTTCCCCTAAATCAGGATAGGTTAGGTTGTGCTGCGGTAGCAAACAACCACAAAATATTGGGGGCCTAGAACGATAAGATTTGTTTCTCACCGAAGGTACTCCTGTGTCGCCAGGCACCTGGGGGGTCTGCTCCACACTGTCTTCACTCTAGGATCCGTCTCATAGCCTGGCCGCTATCCTGAGCATTGACAGAGGGAAACACCATTTACTGCTCTTCGAGCATCTCCACAGGAGTGGACATCTATCACGTTTACTTGGCTAAAGCAAGTTGTGTTGTCATACCTAACTTCAGCAAGGGGCGGGTCTGAGTGGCTAAGCAGTCTTATTGTGTATCTGGAAAGAGCCAGGAAGTCCATGGTGGATAACACAGCCACACTTTTTATCCTTCTTAATTTTTCTATAGTATTTGTTTCCCTCTGACATAATACATAATCACCTAGCTTTGTGTATTTTCTTTACTCTCCTGTCTAGGCCACAAAGGAGTAGGACTTTGTCCATCATTAACTATTGTACCCCAGACTGTAGGAAAACGTGTGGTCTGTAAGAGGTGCTTATTAATTTTAGGGCATGGTTGAAATAGTCAGCGCTCATCATTTATCTCTTCACTTGGCGACATGTGAGCCCAGTCAGGAGTGTAGAACAGGGAGGTTTGAGGAGAGGGGAGGAGGGAGTATGAAAATGAGAAGTTGGAGAAAGGCAGTAGAACTGCTGGTTGGCGGAGAGTGCCCACTGAGGGGTGAGACCGGGGACCTGCAGGGAAACGTGGCTCAGCTGTACGATTTCCTCCAGGAACGTCTAGCTGCTCCCGAGCTGGCAAGGCCGGGGCAGGAACGACTATTGGGGCCCATTTCACAAGGGTGGGTGGAAACCCAAGTTGAAGAAGGAAACAGGATCCTCACTGCCCCTTCAGGGTGCATCACCCCTGCTCCGTCTTCCACCCTGTCAGAAAGATGACGGAGCTCCCCTGGAGCAGAGGAAGCCCCTTCTGGGCGGTATGAGTGTGGTGGCAGCCCTTTCTCCTGGGCGGTGTGAGTGTGGTGGCAGCCCTTTCTCCTGGGCGGTGTGAGTGTGGTGGCAGCCCTTTCTCCTGGGCGGTGTGAGTGTGGTGGCAGCCCTTTCTGCTGGGCGGTGTGAGTGTGGTGGCAAGAGCCATCTCCCCCTATGCATTCTTTGTTTCACTGACTTCTCATGTTTTTGAGGTAGATTGTCTTCCCTTCATTTTATGGGTAAGCAGATAAACGCTCAAATGGCTCAGAATGGAATTTAGGTTGGTCAAGCTCACAACCATAGTGCTCTTCCGAACTTTTGAGGTGCTAGACAATGAGGAGCTCTCAGTTTTTAGGTTCCCTGGAACCTCGGTTGCAGATGGGTCCTGAAGATAGTATGCAGCTACTTTACTAATGGTTCCAATTTAGATGCATGTAAGACCTTACCAGAAAGGAAACAGTTGGTCTATTTTTATATACTTAAATGGGTGTAGTAACCACATTACCAACTGTAACTAGTAAATTCACTCCCAGGAATTTCTTATGAATGCAGTTGAAGTGTACTTCACACGATTTGAGAATGTTGCCATTGGTGATTTTCCATTGGCCTTACCTGTTGATGATCTGAACATTTCCTGTGTCCAAGGAGCTGCGATGGGCTCTGTGGCCAATATGGAGAAGAGAAAGCAGGTGGCCTCTCCTCAGGGACGCTTAATATGGTCAGGAAGGCAAAGCAAGTGTGAAACGCTGACTATTCAAATAGTACCTGGAAACAAGGGCGCAGAGTAGGGAAAAGCCCCTGAGGGTAAAATGGTTCACCGAGACCGATGGAGGAAGTGGCCATTGGGCTGTAACTTGAAGACACGGCTCTCAGATGGGAAACTGGCTTGGGCTCCGGTAGTACCTGTGGAGGGGGAAATCTCAGCATGCTGCCGCAGTTAGCAATGGCAGCGCTTTTAACTGCTTTTTAAATTTTTTGAAAAAATACTTATGTGTTGTGAATCCCATGCATGCTCAGAGCTAACTGGTCAATTTAATAGAAAACATCCTCTTGTATTTCTTCACAGTTTGGTGACCATTTTCTTTTCTTTTTTTTTTTTTTTTAAAGTTTATTTGTTTATTTTGAGAGAGACATACAGAGAGAAGAGAGAGAGGATCCCAAGCAGGCTCTGCACTATCAGTGTGGAGGCCGATGTGGGGCTTGAACCTACAAACTGTGAGATCATGACCTGCCAAAGACCTGAGCCAAAGTCAGGAGCCAGAGTCTTGGTGACCATTTTCTTAATGCTGGAAGTTAGTGGCTATAAACTTGGTTTGGTCTCGTGTAAAAGCCAAATGACAATGAGCCCCTGCCAGCAAATTCCTCTTGTTTTCTAGTGCCCTTTGATCACCTCTGCAGACACAGGTTTTGAAAATACATGTTAATAAGAACTAAATTCCAGAGTTTGCAAACTTGGTCTTCATTCTAATACAAAAGAAGTGAATTCTCTTGCTTTTTACCCATGTGGTTTTTTTAAATCTTAGAATCAGTCATTCTGAAAGAAGTTTTCTTTCTTCTAGATAAGGCCCCCCTGTCCAAGGGTCTTTTGCTGGTCCCCAGTGCCCTGTCTCTCTTGCTGGCCCTCCTCCTGCCACACTGTCAGAGGTTCTTCGTGTATGACCTCCAAGCCATCAAGGACGACTTCCAGGTGAGCTGTGTGTGCTCTGTTGGCCCTTGGGAGGAGAAAAGGCAAAAGTTTTTCTTGATTTGTTATTTCTTTTCTGCCATTCTTTTTGCTTTCTTTTCTGCAATTTTTTGTTTTTTGCTATTCTTAGTCCTTCGAAGCCTCTCAGTTTTTAAGACATGATTATTTATTTTAAGTATTGCATTAGCAAGTAAATTTTCTAGTTTTGTGTTGGTGTTTTCAGGAAAGCAAATCATAATGAAGCAATCGCAGTGTTTCCTTTTACGAGTAGGCACATCCCTTCTCACTTCGTACCCACGGAATTGCAGTTTACAGTTTCACAAGAAAAACAATGTTAAATCTTTTTTTTTTTAATCATTAGTATGCATTCTTAGCATTTTTGGAAACATTTTTGTACTTAGCATTTCAAAACTTTGCATTCAATGTTTGAATATTGATCAGATGATCGAAGCTCTTCCAGGTCTAACAGATTGTGAATCTATGAGTTACTTTATTAGTAGTGGTGGTATCAAGTAGGAAGTTTCCCTTGAGTTTTTGGTTCTGGGAAGAACAGAACTTTATGGCTTTTGAGATTTATGGGCTGATCTCATTGAAAATGCTGGTGCTGAGTCTCAGGAGTGAGTTAGGAGCATAAAAGGGATGTTCTAGCACCAGTTTCAATGTGGGGGCTTTTCCCATAGCACCAGGCAATCCTTGGACCCCAACTAGGTGTCCTGTCATTCGTCCAGCTCCTGAGACCGGCTCCTGGAGAGTGTGTCGTACCTATCTCATGGGCTAAGGATTCAGTCCCACAAAGCTGCCTTCCCCTCCTCCGCCATGCTAGCTGCAAAGCCCAGGTTGTTACCTGTGCTTCTGACCAGCTGGCAACAGAGTAGAGGTTACCACCATCTCCCCTTTGGACACCAGATGCCAGTTGCAAGTCCAAGTTGTTGCTAGTACTTAGGACTGACTGGCTTTAAATCAGAGGTTCCCATCACCTCCTCCTCAGGCTTGATTAATTTGCTAGAATGGCCCACAGAACTCAAAGAAACATTTTACCTACGGATTACCTGTTTGTTACGAAAGGATAGGATAAAAGACACAGGTAAACATCCAGATGGAAGAAATGCAATGGGCACGGGATGGGAAAGTGGCACAGAGCTTCCCTGGTCTCTCTGAGACGCCTCGTGCTCACCAGCCTGGAAGCTCTCTGAACCCTGGCCTTTTCGGTGTTTATGGAAAAAGCTTCATTAAATCATTGGCCTTTGGCAGCTGACCCAGACTCCAGCCCCTGCCTGTTCCCTGGGAGGTAAGAGGGTGGGACTGAGAGTTCCAACCCGTAATCCTGAGGTTGGTTCTCCTAGCGGCCAGCCCCATTCTTAGATGCATCTAAAAATCACACATCGACATAATAAATGTTTTCTTTGCTAAATACTTGATTAGCCATTTTAAGCATAATACTCTACTTATGGAACACTGAAACCTTTTCTTCATAGTGATATAATTAATACCATTGCTCATGGTGGAGCCATCAAGTTTCCTCTGAAAGCCTTTCAGTTATTTATCCAAACCACTGCTTTCTGTCAGAATATAGTGCAGCCTCTGTATTGTTTCAGTTGCTGTAATGCACTGGTGCTCGACCCTGGCTGCACATTAGAGTCACATGCATAAACTCACCCTCCCCCCCACCGCAAACACACATACGCACATGCATGATCTCACACATACTGATGCCAGGTTCTCACCCGGGACCAACTGAGTTGAAAACTCTAGTGGTAGGCTTTGGCCGTGGTGTACTTTTAAAAAGACCCCCAGGGGATTCTAGCGTATGGCCAGCCCTGAGAACCACTGTTGTAAGGGAACAAAAGGGCCATTTGGCCCTCAATTGGTGCCTTTCTGATTTGGGGGATTAACTTGGTTTATCTCGCCAAGTAGGCAAAAGTCCCCTTCTGATGCCCCCCTTTATGGGCATCTGTGCTCCAAAGGAGGCAGCCTGCCTGTATGGAGGAGTTTTCCGTTTGTGTGTACATCGTTATTGTTATTAAATTAGAGCATGAAAAATCAACAGTGAAAAGTAAATGTAATAAATTTGGTGAGGCAGAGATCTGAACAAATCTTACTCTTACTCTGTTTTAAATCCCTGTTTAGATTTGGAGGTTGATATGTGGAAGAATAATTTGCCTTGATTTGAAAGACACTTTCTGCAGTAGTCTGCTTATTTATAATTTTAGGATATTTGAAAGAAGATATGGAAGCAGAAAATTTGCGGTAAGTTTTTATGTGTTTTCCTTTTGTTACTTAGGTAATGGAAAAAGATGTTTTCGTTTTCTTATTTTTAAAATAGTCTTATTTTGTTAAGCTTGGTGTTATTATTAGCAATTATCTTTTAATTATATGATCTTCTATCTGATTTGGAGCTTGGCTATTAACCAAAGAATTTTAAATTTGAGCCACTAACATAGTAAAATGATAATGATAATGATAATAGATAACATCAGGTGTATGTGGGCAATAAAAATTTTTATTAGGATTCTGACTTTAATAAAATTTTAATCACGTATTTTGCTTAATAGTTTGTGTGTTACAAACTAATCATGCTACAAATATCTTTTTTTTTTTTTTACCATACTTACAAATTACAGAAGTGTTAATGCGTTTGACCAATTAGCTTTACTCCCCATTTTGAAAACTCTGTTCTAATAAAAACAAATATTAAAAAGTAATACAGAGCTGGTTCTAATTAAATAAATGTTAGTTTATTTTCCAAAGACTCCTTTCAACACCATTTAAAATTTTTTTTTAATTTATTTAATTTATTTTTTAAAAATCTGCTTCACGCCCAGAGTGGAGCCCAGTGTGGGGCTTGAACTCACAACCCTGAGTTCAAGACCTGAGTTAAGATCAATAGTCGGATGCCTCGCCGACTGAGCCACACAGGTGCCCCTGAAGACTCCTTTCAGTAATGTTCTTCCTGTTTTGTTTTTAGTCCTTTTTGCTGGGCTCCTGGGTTTTGTCAGCCTTGGTTGACTTCATGCTCGTTGAGGCTGTGTGGTACTCCTTCGGCATCGCTGCAGCTGGGGATCTGCCTTCTGGGTTGTAAGTAGCTCCTAAAGATTAGCTTAATAATTACTTAAATCTGATGTAAGTTATTGTACATGAAAATCAGCAAAAGAATATTTTAAACTCATAGATGTAGTTAAATTGATTTTATGGGTAAAAAAATCCATTGTATACTTTGTCACATTTTCATTATGTTCTTGAAACAGATCTGTTTTACAGTCTTTTTTTAGAGAATTTTTTTTTAATCTTTATTTATTTTTGAGAGAGTGAGAGAGAGACAGAGCACCAGTTGGGGAGAGGCAGAGAGAGAGGGAGACACAGAATCTGAAGCAGGCTCAGGCTCCGAGCCATCAGTACAGAGCCCGACGTGGGGCGCGAACTCACAGACAGTGAGATCATGACCTGAGCCGAAGTCGGACGCTTAACCGACTGAGCCACCCAGGTGCCCCTTTTTGGAGAATTTTTAATGAATTTTCTGTCCTGGTCCAGAGGAGAGGACTAATTTTGTATTTTTGTAGTGAAATTTTGTCTGTAAGTTGTGAAATAATTAAACACAAAAATACGGAATTTAATTAGATTCGATTAGGTAATAATTAATTTGACCGAAGTTAAGCTTCTGAGGAATGATGTTTTTTAAAATTGATACTGTTTAGCTACTTCTGCCAAAGATAAAGCAAAGTTTACAACTTTGAATCAGCGTCCAGCCTGATTCAGTTTGTTTGTGTGTATGTGTATGTATGTATGTATATATATGCTTTCATAATGTACTGATCTTCTTTAAAAACAAAACAAAAAATTAGTTTACGAAATAAACCAAATTAGTTTATGAAATAACTAGTATGTAAAAGTAGAGTAGTTTGCTCATATAACCTTAGAGCATTGTGGAATTAAGGGTCTGAGATATGAGATACTGTGAAATAAAGATATCAGATATTTAAAATTCTGCGTGTACTAACTTCTGCCTTATATTAATTTAGGTATGTGTTTTTCAGAACTTTTTGGGTATTATATGTGTCTTAATTCAGATTTGCTTTGGATCTCTACATTAAAAATGCAGCTAGTTAGGATCTAATGGCCTTCTTGGTTATGTTGGTACTGTTTACAGCGTAGCCTTTATGGGATTTACTTAATTATAGTCACACTCATTAAATGAGTGTTGACCATTAGCTGTTTTAATAATGTATGATTCTGAATGATATCTGAATGGAGACAGATAAAGTTCTGTGTCAGATTGTTAGGCACTTTTATCGAGTTCCAGGGGTTGTGATTATGATCACACTGAGGGGTTTGAGGTGACTCTTCAGCTTTTGCGGACAGTCGTGTAGTCATCAGGGATGATTCCATGTTGATTCAGAAAAGCAGCAGTTTTACTAAATCATTAGTTTTCCCAAACATTTCTCATCTGGGCCAATTCTTTTTGGTTCTTTATACGGCCTCCTGAGTTATGAAGTATATTGGAAGACAATATGAGTGTTAATTTTGCATCACCTGAATGAGAACATATTCCTCTTTTCAAATCATGAGACATTACAGTATGGCTTTTTAGAGTCTTGAAAGCTTTCTCAAACAGGCTTCTTGGAACATAAATTTTTATTTCTACAAACTCTGCATTTTGTAAATACATGTTTCATTCGATGGTAGCAAAGCATCAAAAACTCAGGAGAGGAAACTTCTCTTTTTTTAGTCAGTGTGCCTTAGAATTTGCAGTATTTTTCACATAACATCTTATTACCCTTTTTCTTTTCCATCAATGCCAAATTTATCCTGCACTCTCTTTAATTCTCTCTCTTTTTTAACCTATTATTAAACTTCTCTTAGAAATGTCCCCAGTAACTATTTTTTTTCTTTTTTAATTTTATTTATGTATTTATGTATTTTTAAATTTACATCCAAGTTAGTATATAGTGCAATAATGATTTCAGGAGTAGATTCCAGTGATTTATCCCCTATGTAACTGACTAATTTTTAAAGCCAGTGGCTTATTTTCAGTGGCTTGTTTTATTTCACCTTTCAGTAGCTCATAAATGGTTTTGACCTCCCGTTATTTCATCAACTAACTTGCTCCCTTGAGCTCCAGCACGCTATTCTCTCCTGGTCCTTTTTGACCTTACCTACTGTGTGCGGCTCACTCTGGGCTTTCTTGTCCACTTCCATGACTTCCACTACAGTTAACATCTGTGGTTTGTTTCCCAGCTCTCTATTTCCAGTCCGTATTACTCTCCTGATCTTGCTAGAGTCATATTTCCTAGTGACTTCTAAGACTCAAAGAACATTTGTCGTGTTCCAGACCTCTCATGGCTTCTGGTCTCTTTTCATGGGCTTCCACTCTGTTAATTCGAAGTCCTGTGTAAAGCACTCATTCACCCCATCTTCTCTACTCCTGCTGTCAGGTCAGTCTAAACTCTAATCTTTTCCTGCCTAGATTTTTATAGCAATTCTCTAACTAGTCATCCTGTTAACTTCAAAGCATCCCATGCAATGTTGTCAGAAGTTAATCTTTCCAGAAATGTAAGTTTGACCGTGCCAGTCTTCCTTTTAAAATCTTTTAAATCCTCATTTCCTTCAAAGTAAAACTCAGACTCCTCCAAGAAGGCACCGCAGCAGCGGAGTGCAGAGGCTCTGCCACCAGATACACCAGATTTGAGGTTCTAGCTCTCTCACATTGTTACTTCTGTGTAATCTTGAGCAAGTTACTTCTCTCAGGCTCTATTTTCTGAGCTTAGTTTATGATGACCCTCATACGTAAATCGAGGGTCAGTACTCTATACTTCCCAGGTATCAAGGAGAATGAAGTAAGCTCTTTCATGCAAACATCCTAGCAGTAACAACCTCACACTGATTTTCTTCTTTCCCTTCAAAGCCCTCATAGTATGGCCCCCGTCCTGTGTCTCAGGTCACTTCGTCGGTCGTTCTGCTTTCTTAACATGCTGTGTATTCGTACTCTCGTGACTGTTGGTTTTCTTTCTGTGCCCAGTTGCCCTTTGGCAGGACTAATTGTCCTTTTATGTGTATTCCAACAAATTTATTAAGATCCTTAGCGTTTATTATGTTACATTGTCATTGTCATTATTACCTGGGCCTTCCATGCCATCCTTCTAGCTGTTTGAGGGAGGACTAGTTTTCCTTGATGTACTCATGGCCTCACATTCTGTAGTGTTGAAGGGATAGTCTTGATTACAGTGTAGCCCCATAAGACTATAAAGTAAGGTCTTCGAACCATAGGCCTGTACATTTCTTTTTCTAGTGCTCTGCATAGAAATTATACCTAGCATCTTATGTTTTGAAAGCAGAGGGTAGGTCCATTAAAAGCTATGTATGTCAGGTGCTTCTAGTAACCCATGCCCATCACTACTTGTCCTTGTTTACCTAAATACCTATTATTTTTTAGTTGTTAGTATTTACATGTGGACATTGTATTGTTTCTCAGAATCAAATCCCTCCAGAATAAGTGGAATTTTGCGTTTTTACACATCATATTAAAATGTACCTGATTACAGCACTTAATAAAATTATTTTTAATTGTGTTTTAGATTATTTATAGTTCTACATTTTCACTTTGTATCAACAAAGTTTTTCACTGTATTTTTTTAAAAAGTGGGCTCCACACTTTTTAAAGTGGGGCAGAACTCATGACCCTGAGATCAGGAGTCGGATGCTCTACTCACTGAGCCAGCCAGGCACCCCTTTGGTTGTATTTTGTGCTCCTAAATTAAGTTCTTCTCATCAAGAAAAGCCATGGCAGGGAACCTGCCATTTAATAAATTACATAAGGGGTGCCTGGCTGGCTCAGTCAGTGGAGCAGGTGACTCTTGATCTCGGGGTTGTGGGTTTGAGCCCCACGTTGGGTGTACTTAAAAATAATACCTTCAGGGGCGCCTGGGTGGCTCAGTCGGTTAAGCGGCTGACTTTGACTCCGGTCATGATCTTGTGGTCCGTGAGTTCGAGCCCCGCATCGGACTCCGTGCTGACATCTCAGAGCCTGGAGCTTGCTTCAGACTCCGTAACTCTCTCTCTCTCTGCCCCTCCCTCGCTCATGCTCTGTCTCTCTCTGTCTCTCAAAAATAAATAAACATTAAAAAAAATAATACCTTCAAAAATAAATAAAATTTGGGGCGCCTGGGTGGCTCAGTTGGTTAAGCGGCCGACTTCAGCTCAGGTCATGATCTCACGGTCTGTGAGTTCGAGCCCCGCGTCGGGCTCTGTGCTGACGGCTCAGAGCCTGGAGCCTGCTTCGGATTCTGTGTCTCTCTGCCCTTCCCCTGCTCACGCTCTGTCTCTCAAAAATAAAGGTTAAAAAAAATTTAAAAAATAAATAAATAAATAAAATTAAAAAAATTATAAATAAATACATAAGAGTACATTAGACTGGATAGTTGAGAGTTGGCTATGACTATAAACCTATAAACCTTTATATAAAATATAGGAGTTATTTCCCTTGTTCCAGAAATAATTATTTGTTTAAAGATACTTGTTATCTTTAAGATATTTGTTAAAGTATCTTGCTCACTTGACTATCCAAACCAAAAACCTCAAGTAGTTTTCTCTTTGTTGAGAAAGTACATCTCAGTATCACCTTGATTCCTTTATCTTATGTAGCTTTGAGAATGTTTATGTTCTGTGAGCTTGTTTGCTTTTTATTACTGAAAAATTGGTGGTTGACGTAACAGGAACTTGGTTTCTAGTCCTGGTTCTTTAGCCGAGCAAGTCACATAACCTCTTTGGACTTCAGTTTCTTTATATATAAAACAGAAGGGTTAGACTAGATCATCATCCAAGGGATCTTCTAGTATTAAAACTCTTTTATGATTAGGCTCCTTTGTGTTCATCTTTTTTGTTTTTTAAGAATATGAATTTACCCATGTTGATTATAGAAATCCATTTATAACTAATGCATTTGTTTGATTCTTAGCCCCATTAGGAGGTGATCCTTTTAAGAGTAATGACAGTGATTTAGCAGGGAGGAAGTTATGGCTGGCTCATTTGCATACTTCTATATTATTTAGAATAATATATCCTTTGCAGATGATAGTTCACTTCCTTTTCTTTTTAAATGGGGAAGTTACTTGGTTTGTTACTTTATTAGGGAAAATTGAATGGCAAGGCTAGGGTGAGACTCCAAGGTCTCTGACTAGTGCTATTATACTGTGATACACAGCCCAGAAAAAAATCATTCTCTTTTAATGTGATATTTAATCACAAAAGAAGCTTAAACTATTTATATTGGAGAATGACATTTCACCATACAGCAGAAATTTCATGTCATAGGAATGAACTTGGGTTATTGGGCAGAAATAGGGTCTTGGGTTAGGTCTCCCGCATTGGTTGTAGGTAGAGTATGGTGCATGGTAGGGTCTCGGTGTGTATCGAATGACTGTAGTCTGTTTCCAAAAGAAAATGAACTTGGAGTAGGGGAGAGCTGATGGCTTTGCAGGCCCCTTCAGGTGATTGTTCTGCTAATTTTGGTCTGTGGCAAGTCACAGTGATGCGTTGAACACAGTTGTTTGTGTAGGAATCCTGGAAGTTTGGTGTTTAGAACACAAAATGTTGTAAAATTTAGACCACCAGTCCTGAATAATACAGATTAAACCAAAGGAAGCTTTGGTTTTGGTTTAATAAAATTATAATTAAGAAGTGTATTTTTAATGTTTATTTTTGAGAGAGAGAGAGGGAAAGAAACAGTGTGAGTGGGAGAGGGGCAGAGAGAGAGGGAGACACAGAGTCTAAAGCAGGCTCCAGGCTCTGAGCTGTCAGCACAAAGCCTGATGTGGGGCTCGACCTCACAAACCATGAGATTATGAGCTGAGCTGAAGTCAGATGCTTAACCGACTTAGTTACCCACCCAGGTGCCTATAAAATTATAATAATAATAAAAAAAACACCTTTCTTTAAGTTTATTTATTTATCTTGAGAGAGAAGAGCACGTGGGAGGGGTAGAGAGAGATGGGGAGAGAGAGAATCCCAAGCAGGCTCTGCACTGATGGTGCAGGCTATCTGTGCGTTTGAGTGGGACTCAAACTCACAAACCATGAGATGATGACCTGAGCCGAAATCAAGAGCTGGCTGCTTAACCGAGTGAGCCACCCAAGCACCCCTAATCAAATTATAATTTGATAATTTAAACTATTTTGGAGCACCTGGGCGGCTCAGTTGGTTGAGTATCCGATTTCAGGTCAGGTCATGATCTTGCGGTTTGTGAGTTTGAGCTTCACATCAGGCTTGCTGCTGTCAGGCTGTCAGCACAGAGCCTGCTTCGGATCCTCTGTTCCCATCTCTCTGCCCCTCCCTTGCTTGCATTCTCCTACCCTCAAAAAGAAAATTTAAACTATTTTGAACAGAAGGTGGATTTTTTTTTTTTTTTTGTCTACTGATTTCGTAGACACCATGATTCCCTTGCACATAGAGTTAAATCCAAAAAGTTGTCAACTATGTATTTATATAAGACTTGAATGGGAATACAAATTGGATATTTTTCTCCCAGTAACTCAAGAATATGTTTTATACATGTTTTGAAAATAAAAATAATGAGTTCACGAGAATACTTCAGAATATTTAATCATGTTGCCACAATAGTAAGATCCCACAAAAGTGTTTTTAAGTTTGTTTTTCAGGAGGGAAGGGACTTGGTAGTATTATACAGAATAACCACTGGCCTTAGAGTAGTTAGAAAGTGAATATAAAGAAATTGAAGACAAAAACCTGCTTATCATTCATAACATTTCACTGTTTACGTTGCTTAGTGACCGTAAACTACCTGATCGGAAGCTTTTTCTGCGCACGCTCCGAAGGTAATTGCGATAGAGCATGACACTAATCACTCGAGCCTGAAATTGTTTTGAAACAATGTAGTAGAGAATCACATCCAGACAGGTGCTGAGGTTCATGAGGAAGGTGGTAAAGGCACCCCAGGGATTGTAACTGTTCTCCTCCCCTTCCAGCATCAGGAAAGCAAAACAGATGTGGAATGGCATAAAGCACACGAGCACCTGCACCACGAGAGTGATGATGATCCTTATAGACTTCTCCTTGACTTTTGGTTTCAGCTTAGATGTCTTCCCATGAAGGAGACTGTGAATAATGACCAAGTAGCACCCAATCATGATGAACAAAGGAATCAAGAAGAAAAATATGAGCCGAGTGAAGTTCAACATGTTAATAGCTTTTAAGTGGATGATGTCAGAAATCTTCAGGCAGGTGGCGGGGGTGGAGGCTTTATCTGGGTCTTCATAGAGCAGTAGGAGCGGAATGGTGGTTGTCAGGGTCATTACCCAGATTCCCACACACGTTAGCACGGCTTTGCCTGTGTTCTTAAGTTCTTTGGCATATTTAGGCTGGACAATGGCCATGTATCTGTCGGCACTAATAAAAGCAAAAAGCCATAGAGCAATACTTGGATAAAACACTGTCAGAGCCCCAAGAATCTGGCAGAAGTTCTCTCCAAATGGCCACTCACCTCTTGCATAATAAAACATCCGAAAGGGTAAGCTCATTATAAATATTAAGTCCAGTAATGCCACATTCATCATGTAGATGGTTACAGTCGTTCTCTTCTTGGTGGTACAACTGAAAACCCATAAGGCGGTGGCATTAACAAATAATCCGATTACGAAGATACAGCTGTAGAAGACAAGGGCTGCGATCTTGTATTCTTCTGGGTGCGACGTGTTAGACGGGCCAGGTTGAGCTTGATCGTGAGGAGTGGTCATCTTATAGCTTGTTGGGGGAATGACACTTAGAAACTGCAAAATAGTTAAGAATAGGAGGAATAAAACCCTTTGTTGAAAAATAAATGCTTAACACTCTCATAGTTGGCTTGGCATGTCAGTGGATTTTAATTGCGAGAGTATTTTATGTTGTAGAGTCAGTACATGTGACTTAGTATTTATTAAGAAACACATTTCTTAGGTATTATTACTAATACACATCAGCCTATTAAAATGGTCTGGTGTGTTATAATGCACTGGCAAATTTATTTATTTTTCCTCTGTTTTTTTCTCACCTCACTTCTCCCCTAAAGAGTAACCTTTTTTAAAATGATTTTTTTCCTGTAGTGTGAAATTAGGTAGCAAGTATTCATATAATAAACATTCTTTGATTGGGACTAATTGGGAGAAGACCATTCTGAGTTATGAATCTTACAAAATAGTTTGCTACTTTTTATCATTTTTATTGTTTAAATATTTTGTGACCCAGGTTAGTAATGTCCAAATAATGAATCTTGACTCAGTATAGTTTTAATATACAAAATGTATATTAGAAAAGTAATACAAAGGAACCATGTAGGTGGCTAATTCACAAGAATTCTCATTTGAGAGCAGGGACTTTTCATTGTGGTGTTCCCACTGCTTACGGAGCCCACAGAGCTGCTCAGTAGGAAGATGTGTGCTGAAAGGTTGGAGTGAAGGAAGGACCCAGAGCAACTGCTTTCCAGTATGTCAGTGAAGACTTGCTTGATTGGTCATTAAACCTATTTTTTTAAGTGGAATCATTTCTTCATAGTATTATATTCTCTCAGTTATCGTAGGTCTAGCGCAGGCACAGCGTTGTGCCATGGTCTACAGATCAGGAACTTGACTCTCAGATCAGTGGATGAACTCGTCTTCAGTGCACAGCTGGGAGGGCCTAATGCCGCCCTCCAGATGGTGTTTCTTACCAGCAGCCCCGCAGTGGATGTTGTTGCTGTGCACGGAAAGCAACACCTTGAGAAGAGGGCATTGCTAGTGTAGTAACTTTCATGCCCTCTGTCTAGATACAGAAACTTAAGTATTATTGGTCAAATGAAATGTAAAAAAGGAATTTCACAAATAGTTATTAGAAATCACTCAAACAACTTCATGTGTATGCAGAAACTAATTCCCCCCGCCCCCGAACAGTGTCCATTTCTAATGGAAAGGAGTTTAGTTGTGACTGTAAATATCAGTGACTCCCCCCCAGAGAGAGACTTCCATCATCCTCAGTGCAACGTCAACAGCAGTGATTTAAAAATAAACTCCCTTACAAAGAAATGGAATCTTGTGGTCTCCCCTTGAAACATGGAGGTGTAAGAAAAGTTTCCTTCAGAAATGTCACTTTGCAGAGAGCTGTGGGGGTGGTGAACAGTCCAGTTAGTGGCATCATGGGCTGTTGATAATTTAAAATGAATTTGAGCAGTTGCTGTGGACACACACAAGATGTGAGTTTGTTTTTCTGTTCTTGCCCTCTCTCCCTTTTTCCTTCCTTCCTTCCTTCCTTCCTTCCTTCCTTCCTACCTACCTACCTACCTACCTACCTACCTACAGCTAGTTTGCCATGTATTTAAGTTATATATGATTTTGGAATGGAGTTCTATTCCAAATATTGGTGTGACTAGAATATTAATTTCTATCAAATGAGAAAAGCGCTGCACAGAAAAATTAAATCTCCAGTATCATACAAAGGAGAATAACTTTGGACTCTTGACTCTTATTTTTAACTTTCATTGAATTTTTAAATGGTAGCAATTGCAATATAAATGAAATTTCATATAATTTTTTCTCTTTCAATATTGTTTCAGGACTCGTTTCCCCCATCCTTCTCCCTGAATTTTGTCACATAAATTTCATAGTTACAAAGCCTTTTTGAGTAGATCTTTTAGCCGTTATTGGGCTCAAGCTGCTCTTAGGTCACCAACACTTGTATTCATTTGTTTAAGGTTGAAAAAACTATGTGTGATGCATGTTTTAAAGGCATTACCAGATAGGTCGTGCTCTGTACACATGGGTACACTTTTGGGTAAATATTAAAAAGTGATCGGCTTTCCAGTCAGCATTAAAAACCTTTAGATTCAGTGATTATCTCTAGTCTTTCTTTTTAAAAAGCATTTGAGTACATTTTGTGAAACTGTGTGACAACATTGTGGAACCAGGTGACAAAGACTTGTAAATATACTTAATGATTTATCATAGCATTTTCCTTAAGTTGAAAAAATTTACATTTACTATTAATGTAAAACAATATTGCAAATTACTAAATCATACATAATAATGCAGGAAGATGACAGCACAACCCACTTCAAGGTCCTTTGCCAACATAGTTTCAGTAATGTATTATTAAAACGAGAAAATGATTTTGAAATTTAGTTAAGTACAGCACTACTTTTTTTTTTCTGTTGCCACCATACAAATTTATTACAATATTATTGACCACATTTCCCATGCTGTACTTTTCTTCCCCATGACTTACTTATTTTATACCTGGAAGTGTATACTCTGAAGTATAGCATTACTTTGTGATAATTTGTGATGAAATTAGTTAAACGCTACTTACCTCCTGTCCATCAAAAGGCTGTGTTGGAGAGGAACACTTTTCATTATATCCAGTAATGTGAAGGAGATATCCTGTGTTAAAATAGTTCTTTCTAGAAATATGTCTAAGAAATGTAGTACTTCTTTTGTCTTAGGCTCTCTGTTGCTTCACAAAGTTGTTTCAAATGTAATTCCTGGTAAAGGAGTTGGTATTTGTTCGGCTGTAGTTGCTGCTTTGTCTCTTTCAGGAAGTACTCTCTGAAATAAGGCTTTTTCAACTTGTGACTTTACCCTGGATGTGGTTTCTCTCTTTCACAAATGATTTGTTTATGAAGTCATGCTTAGCATAAGCTCCCTTTGAAATGATGGCATATATTAAAGAGAATCAAACAAAAAGAGGAAAATATATTCAGTTCATTTACTTTGATGTTTAAAGTCTGCATCATCTATTGAAAGAGAATGAGATTTAAAAAATATTTTTACAGAGAGAGAGATAGGGAGGGAGGAGCAGAGATGGTGGTGAGAGAATCCCAAGCAGGCTCCACACCGTTAGCATAGAGCCCAGTGCAGGGCTCCATCTTAACGAACTGTGAGATCTTGACCTGAGCTGAAACCAAGAGTCCGACGCTTAACCGACTGAGTCACCCAAGCACTTCGAGAATGAGATTTGATGTTGACTAAGATGGGATTCATAGTGTAGCTTCTTCGCTTTTTAAGTTGTGTGACTTTGCCTAGTTACCTCACCCCTCTGAGCCTTTGTTCCTACTTAGTTTCTATACAGTTAAGATAGAGATAATACTCAGCTGGTAGGATTGTGAGGACTCTAAACTAGAAAAATCCCAAGTGTTTAACGTAGTACCTGGCACTTAGTACTAATTTAGATCCTCTTAAACAGAGTTAGGAGTATCTAACCCTAAGTACTTTTACCCTTGAGCAAAGTAACCCTTTTACTACAAAGTTTTTGAAATCATAAAATATCCACTTTTACTGTTAAAATATTTCTAAGGAGCTAAAATTGGGATCTCATTTATTTGCTACTGCTTTGCATTTACATTTATCCACTTAGGTTTGCTTTATTTTTGAGTCCACAAGGCATTGTATCCCTTTTCTGTCACGTGGAAGTCTAGAAATCTCTGCAAATTACTAAGAAAGGACTGGAATTCCTCAGTGGATTCATTTACATATTGGGAGTGTTTCGGCCTAGGAAGGGAAGTGAAGCCAGTGGAAAGAGAAGTGAGCAACCCCAATCCTTGCCCGCCTCACTACATTAGATTTTTTACTTTCTGTCTTCTTAAAAAAAAAATGTCATCATCTCATTTGCTTGTCTTAAAATTTTACTTATCTTTACTTTTGGTTATGTGTGATTTGTCGGTTTTTGAAATGTACATGCACTTAATTATTTATTTTTATTTTTTTTATTTAAGACAGTTCTAGGACCTGTGCTCTTTTTGTCCTCAGATTAAAACCTACAGTTAAGTCTGTGACTTGAAGGTAGATCTGCTCCTTTCCCTCCTCTTCTCTTGTTTCGGTCAGAAGGGACCTTTTGCTCTTCCTTGCCTTTCCCGTGCTGTTCTGCCAGCCCGTGATGCCCTTACCACTGAACTTCCGTCTCTTGGCTTGACCAGCTGTTGTTCAGCCTTCAAGTCTTAGTTTCAGGGCTGCCTTTTCCAGGAAATTTTCTCTGGCCTCTGAAGCTGGGGTTGGTTCTTCACCCCTGTTAGGTTCCATAGTGCTTGGCATTTCCCCCTGTAAGTGGCCTGTGTTTGTATTGTTGCTGAATATTTCCTTGCCTTTAACCTCCACTACATTGAGGTTTCTGGGGGTTGGCGTATGTTGTATATGTGCGTGGGGAGCAAGCATTTAATAAATATTGGTTGAGGAGTGTCTGGGTGGCTGTCGGTTGAGCGTCTGACTCTTGATTTTGGCTGGGGTCATGACCCCAGGTCCTAGGATCAAGCCCTGCGTTGGGCTCTGTGTTATGCATGGAGCTTGCTTGGGATTCTCTCTCTTTCTCCCTGTCTCCCTCTCCCTGTCTCTCTCTCTCCCTCCCCCCTTCTCTCTCTCCCCATCCCTGCTTGCGCTCTCTCTCTCTAAAATTAAAAAACAAAAGTTTAAAAAAATAAAAATAACTATTGGTTGAACATGTGACTGAAACAGTAGGTAAAGATACGGAGTTTCGAGGGAGTCCGGAGTGGATCGCTGAGCCCGGTGACAGCATCAGGGATACTCTGACCAACTTACGGGAGGGAACTTGCCAGTCACAAGGCAGATGTGGAGACTCGGGCACCGGGGCAGTGCCCGGCTCTGCGCTCCATAACCCTAGTGGTGCTTCATCATTCTCTGTGCTCCTGCCCTTCCTGGCCCTTCACAATACCTTTATGCTCGAAAAGTCTCACAGTGAAAGAAAATTCCCCCAGACCCATTGGCAGCAAGTTAACAATGGATCAAGAATTAAACTTTCGTAGTGTCTAGCTTGCTTCTTTAATACTTGATCCTAATGAGTTTTTTTATTTAGATAGAAGAACTTACCTCATTCAGAGACTATTCATGCAGCTTTAATTTCCTCACTGATTCTGGAATATGAGTGAAAGAGAAATTTTTCCCACCGCATAAGAGGGATTTCACATATCCTGGGGATTCACTTCCCTTCACTTTGTGAAGTCATGTGTTCCGGTTCCATTTTTGAATTCCGGTTTAGATGTTGAAGCCCCCAGTGAGTTTTTATTTTAGCACGGGAGCCCAGTTTTTGAGTGTATATATTTTGGTTAGGCCAATTTCATATAGAAAGGATGTAGTTATTAGATTCATACAGTAAATCCCTATAAAACATCCCCTACATTAGAGAGTTGTCTATACCACAGAATTGTATTTTCTCTTCTTGACGTATTTCTATCAAGGCACACATAAGGGGGGGTCTCGTTCTAATTGCTTACCCCAGTGTTGTGATGAGGGGATCACTGTGCTTAATGTTTGTTTTTCTCCATGTGGGTGGGCATCGGGCCATCGCTACAGAAGACTGGGGTGGATGGTGGGCAACCCGTCTGTCCTCAAGAAGAGGGTTGTGAGGGAAGCGAGGGGTACTCTGAACCGGGGTGGGGGGCTCTTACTGCGTGGTCTTAATGGTGTCACACTTTGAGGTTATGGAATTTTTGTTTCCCTACCCCTCTCTTTTTCAAACTTGTGTCTAAACAGACTTCTTTGGTTTTTCATTTGTTTTGTTTTGTTTGAATGAGGGAGCTATATCGAATGGTGTTTTCTGGATAAAGAATATTGAGATAATACTATTCGCCTAAATCTGTTTTTAAGAAAAAATGTCAGCACCTTACAGCTATTCTCCTTTTCCCTTGATTCCCCAAGTTGTATTATAAATTTAGCGATTCTCAAATTCCTTTTCCTAGGCAACTTTCGTATAGTTTAAAAAATTTACAGACATATAGACAGGTAGTTACTTACAGCAAACAAATTGAACCCAGATGACCAAAGTGATATATAATTCTAGTTAAAGTAGATCTAAATCAGCAATGAAAGTAGAGTTCTTTAAAGATATTAAGGATTCTCTCACTTAGAGGATCATAGGAGAAGGCTGCTACACGACAGTGAAGTTGGTCCTGGACCCACTGAAATCCTGCAGGACCCCAGGCCAAGAGTTGGCAGCGTGGTGTTTCACTAACTGACTAGAGATCCAGTTGGAGTCCCGAGGACAGCTGATTGAGTAGAACTCCATGGTTATTGTGAGGTACGTGGTGGCCTCCTATAGGCTCTGGTCTCACAGTTAAAGGAAACAGTGCATTCCATGGGACGCCTAGGTGGCTCAGTCGGTTAAGCATCCAACTTTGGCTCAGGTCATAATCTCATGGTTGCTGGTGGGGGGTTAAATTTGGAAAACAGTTGGTTATTAAGTAGTAAAATGAAGATACATATCCCCTATGACTCAGATTCCACTCGTAGGTAGAAATGCATGCTCCTTTGTATCAGGAAACCTAGATAAGGATGTTCATAGTAGCATTATTTCCAGTAGCTGTAGGAACAGCCCCGATGTTCACCTATAGAATGGATAAATCCATTTTTGTGTGGACATACAGGTGAATGCTTTTCACAGTCAGAATGTATCCCATAGAAGGCACGTGCAACACCATGGGTAAATCGTATATATACAGTGTTAAATGAAAAAAGCCAGACATGAAGGAATTTATATTGTATGATTTCATTTATATGAAGTTCAAGAAGCAAACAAAATGGAAATAAAATGTTTTAGGGATTCATGCTTAGGTGCTGAAACTTTCTGGAAGGTTGTGAGAGCGTGTAATATGAAGGAGGGCACCCAGGAGAGATTTCAGGACTGGCAAGTTCTGTTTATTGACCCAAGTGCTAGTAACCCTACTGTATGTTTTGTGGTAGTTCATTAAGCTGTGTATCTTTGTTTTGTCCTTGTATCTGTAAGGATATCAATAGAAAACAGATTTAAGATAAGTCAAGGAAAAATAAAGTAAGGGAAGTCAAGGAGGCTTGTTTGTAAGGGTCTCATGACAAAAGAACGGAATCTCGTGAGGAAAGGGGAAACCGGTGGGACTGTTGCCTTGTGCTCACCCTGCTCAGGCCCAGGGAGATCCAGGGAGGGGGAGGTTACTAGAACCTGAAGGGAGAGGCCCCTTAGAGTCAGCTGTCTGGAGAGTAGTAGTGCCTTTTTGCTGAGAGACAGTGAGCCTGAGGGAACCAGGGGCATAAGTACCCTGCCTCAGGCTTCTCTTCACTTAAACCTGCTGTGAGACCCCATTAGCAGAACACAGCGGAAGTCAGGGGGCCCGTGAGCCTTTGGGTGGAGTCTGTGCCCTTGGCCTCCTGGGCAGAGCAGGATGGAGAAGGGAATAGAAGCAAATGGATTTTCCAGCGTGTGCTGCCCTTTATCTTTGTGTGTTGCATTTTGTATTCAAAACATTTTTGTTTTTTTAATTTTTGTAATGTTTATTTATTTTTGAGGCAGAGAGAGACAGAGTGTGAATGGGGCAGGGGCAGAGAGAGAGACGGAGACACAGAATCCAAAGGAGGCTCCCTGCTCTGAACTGTCAGCAAAGAGCCAAACACAGGGCTCGAACTCATAAGCCATGAGATCATGACCTGAGCCAAAGTCAGACGCTTAAACTGACTGAGCCACCCGGGTGTCCCTGTTCGTGTTTTTGTCTTTTGAAAGAAGCTTGCTTGGGCTTTGAGTTGACAAAGACTGGGTTGAATATCTCTGCCCCTTGGAAGCTGTTTTTATGAGTAATTTTTTTAAACACCTTGTCTCATTTCCTACCTGTGAATCATCTCATTCCTTAGAGCTTATGTAAAGTACGTTTTAGACACCAGAATACTATTCACTTGGTGTCTCTTCTCGAAATGTCCCTTTTTTTTTTCTTTGCAGCACAGTTAGATTTTTCCTGGGAATTTTCAGACTAGGAGTGGTTAGTATGGGAGCTCTGCCTCCGCCACTAACTGATCAGCTGAGTTATCTTTAAAAAAAAAAAAAAGGTCCATTTCTCTGATTCTCACTCTCTCCACCTCTGGCACTGTACAGCTCTAAGGGTCTCCTCCCTCAGTGGTGAGTCATTCATCTTGTCTCCCTCGGAAGTTTTGTAGGCCCGCAGATGAGAGCCGTGGGCCCTGACCTGGGGCTCTGTGCCCTCATGTCTCTGCACGGAAACCTCAATGTGTCGAGGATTCATCTGGGGAGACCTCATGCCAGAGAGCCTTGAATGTGTGCATAGGTGTCCGGGGCCGCCTCTGAACCAAAGCACCCAGAGCCCCGAGAGGTTCTGCGCACCCCTGGCCTCGTCCTCCGTTCATGTCGCGTGTCGTGATGGTGGTCTTCAGTGTGTGTGTCTTTATCTCATTTTTCCTTTATCTCTAGGTCACCTTACTCTTCTTCACAGATTTGATTCTATTTATTCTTTACTTGGTTACCCATTTCTAGTAGATTGTTGGGTGGTTCCAGCTGATTTGCTGATCTATTTTTACCTTTCTCCCGTAACCATTCCTTTTATATTCGGCGGGCAGGAGGTTCAGCTGAGAGGACACGCCAGGTCCACGCTGCCCTCTCTCAGCCCCTTGGTCCCTCACCCTCTCTGGGGAGAGCTGTCGTCCTTGGTGGTGGAGAACCTCTTGGAGACGTTATAATCAGCCTGCAGAGGAAGACACAAAAATTCTGCGGGCTTTTGTTTCCTTGGTTGTAGAACTGCAGTGATCTGGTTACTCAGAAGGGCTGTTTGCCAGAACTCTCCCTCTTATGCTGAAAAATTCATGTGACCCCAGCGACAAGTCAGTTACATTTTTGTAGCGATGTTATCTTCTTATTCCTTACATTTCCGCATGGATATTCTTGATGAGAAGTGTCTGACCTTTGGCTCATACACCCTCTTGCTGTCAGCGAGCCACACAGTCTAAAAAGAATCTTAACAGACAGGAGAAGGAAGCAGGTGGTACCACCCTCAGAAGGCAGCCAGCAGGGGTGCGTGTTTGGACCCAGGAACGCAGACCGTGGGGCTGCTCCATCCTGCCCCTCTGGGGTAGGCTTTCTTCTCCACACAGCCCTCGGAGGGTCTCAGAACTGGGAGTTAAAGGTGCCTGAGATGTCTGTACTTATGGTTGTGTTGCTGTTTCTCCCTTGATGGCGCCCTCCTCCCTCATGTCGTTCTTCACGTTGTGTGTGTGTGTGTAACTGGCTAACGAGGACCTGGCGCATTTCAGAGGGATTTCAGAGCACCTAACAGAGTGCCTCACAATCAGGGGCCCTTAGTAAATAGACGGTTGATTTCATTAGTGTCTGTGTGTTCCTTTTTCTATAAGAAAGAAAACTCTGCATGTCCCCAAAATTGAATACCTCATCTTTCTAAGTAGATATGATCACAAAGACACAGGCAGCCAAAGAATGAGACCGAAAGTGGTGGGGTCAGAGTGTTTGAGCAGGAGAAACATTTATTAGAGTATCAGAGACGTCCGTGCAATATACTGCTGGAGGAGTCGTGCGGGACGTGGTGTTAGATGGCTCCTGTACCTTTTCTCATTCCGCCTTACTGACCCACGTGGCTAGGCTCGTCGACAAACGCTATGCTTTTACTGCCCCCTACAGGTGATTAGCTGGTTTTGGAACTCTTCACTTTCTGATTGGAAATCTTGTTGAGACTGAAATAAAATTTTTAAAAAGCCATTAATCAGTAGAAGGTAATAAAAATATTTTTATGTTAATTTCTAAGTATTCCCTTATTAGGTAGTATTCAGTAATAGACATGTTGTCATTCTTCTGGTAAAACATTTTTGCTTATACACCAGATCTGCCTTCTTGTATTTTCATTTTTGGGAAACCATTTTCCTCTGTAGAACATGGTATCCCTGGGCGAGGGCCTTGAGAAGATTCCATCTTAAATGTTATTTGTGCCTGATCTTCTACTAAGAGAGTTAAACGTAAAGGTGGCCTTGGAACAAATTTGATATGGTTTTTTGCATGTTTTAATTGCGGGAAGATAAAACGACATGAGATGCAGTGCAGGAGTGTTAAGTACATTCACATGTGGAGCAACCAAGCTCCAGAACGTCTTTCCTCCTCAAACTGAAACTGTGTCCACATTAAACAGCAAGTCCCATCCCTCCCTGCACGCCCTGGCGGCCACCTCTCTACATTCTAGAAACATCCCGTAGGTGGAATCCTCCGGTGTTTATCCTTTGTGCCTGACTTATTTCACTGAGCACGATGTCCTCAGGGCCCATCCATGTGTCATGTGTGTCCTTCCTCCTTTTTAAGGCTGAGTACTGTTCCGTTCGTTGTTGTTACAGCAGATTTTGTTGTCCATTTGTCTGCTGGTGGACACTTGGGTCGCTTCCACCTTCTGGCTCTTAGGACGAGTGCTGCTGTGAACATGGGTTACAGCTATCTCTTTGAGACTCTGCTTTCAGTTTTTTGGGTATATACCCAGAAGCAGAGTTGCTAAATCATGTGGTAATCCTATTTTTAGTTTTTGAGGAACCACTATACTGTTTTCCATAATGGCCTCACCACTTCGTGCTTCTACCAGTGATGCACAAGGGTACAAATTTCTCTACAGCCTCGTCAACACTTGTTATTTTGTTTTGTTTTGATAATAGTGATTCTAATGGGTATGAAGCAGTATCTCATTGTGGTTTTGATTTCCATTTCCCTGATGATTATTGATGTTAAACATCTTTTCATGTGCTTGTTGGCCATTTGTATATCTTCTTTGGAGAAATGTCTATTCACAACCATTGTCGTTTTTTTGTTTTGCTTTGTTTTATTTATTTTTGAGAGAGTATGAGCAGGAGAGGGGCAGAGAGACGAGGGCGGGGGGGGGGGGGGGACAGAGGATCCAAAGCAGACTCTGTGCTGACAGCAGCGAGCCCGATGTGGGGCTCGAACTCAAGAACTGTGAGATCATGACCTGAGCTGAAGTCGAACGCTCACCTGGCACCCCTCCATTGTCCATTTTTAAATTATGTTGTTTTTCATTGAATTGTAGGAGTTCTTTATATTTTCTGGATATAACCCCTTATCAGATGTGTGATTGCAAATATTTCCTCTTATTCTGTAGATTGTCTTTTTACTCTGAGTGTGCCCTGTGATACACAGAAATTTTTTTGACTTGGTTTTAGGTCCACTCATTTTGTCATATTCTCATGTAAGGATGAATCAGAAAGCTCTAAGTTGTTAAAAGGTAGGGTAGGGTAGGGTAGATTTTCCTAAGTAAAATCCATGTGGTTGTTAAGGACCTTTCCAAGTGATTTAATCTGAAGAGTATTTACCTTGAGTGTTTAACATCTTTCCATCGTCCAGGAGGGGGTAAAATGGGGTAGGCAGAAACCGGCTGTGCTCCAGAATTGGCTTACTTCAGAGCCTCCCACTTGCTCGTGCTTTTTTCTTACGCTCTGAGAATCGTTTGTCTCTACTCTTATGATACAAAAATGAAGAGAAACATTCACCTTCTTACAGTGTTCTTGTTCTCTGCTTGTCCTGATTGATGTTTATCCATGATCGCTTTAAAAATATAGCATGTCTGCTCATCGTATTTTCAAATTACAAAAGCTAGGAAGATATTTTAGTTTCTTTAGCTCTTGTAAGAAAGAAACTCTGAATGCAGGGACTCGGAGATCACAGATGTTTTCTCTTTGTAACATACCTGGTAGGTGGGTGAGCTCTGTCATTAAGGGACTGAGCTGGTGGGACTCAGTCATCCTCCAAAGAAGTGACTCTCGATGTTTCCATTTCTAACCAGCATTGGGGAATTGGAAGGGAAGTCCAGAACGAGGGATTGCTTTTTCACCAGGTGCTTTGGAAATTGTAAATGTCACTACTGCTCACACATCATTGGCAAGAACTTGATTGTGTAACTGCACCTAGTTGTAGGAGAGGCTGGGAAACAATCCTTAGCAAGGCAGCCAAATCCCTAGAGATACACTGGAGAAATGGGTTTGGGGGGGAAACTACTAGTAGTGTCTTCAAAGAGCAATAGCTATAACACATTAGCTGGTTTAGCAAGCTGGAGTCACAGGCTCAAAATGAACGTATAAAACACTCGAGAGAACAGCGAGTTTTTCTGTTCAGCAGACAGAAATCAACCGTGGGGCCCTGAATATCATCATTGTTTTGGCAGTCATGTGTGGAAAAGCAATGGGAAGCCGATGAAATAGCATCAGGATGTTACTGCCAGTTAACATTTATGTATTCGTAGATGCCCACACATGGTATTCCAGGGCAGCAAGTATGGCCCTGGTGGTCCTGGTTGACATTGGGAAGGGGTGAGGAAGCAGACTTGCCATGTGAGAAATGGTTGAGAGAGCAGGAGAGGAGAAGGGGGGGGGGCAGGAGAACAGACTCCAGTTACTGGATGGGCTGCTTATGAATGTGGAGTCAGGGGCGCACCATGTTGGGCTCCATACTGGATGTGGAGCCAGCTTAAGATTCTCTCTCTCCTTCTCCCTCTGTCCCCCTCCTCAAAAAAATGCACAGAGTTAAAACTTCGGAGCAGAGGGATGGCCAAGGGTGAATAAGACTACAGAGAGATGCTACAGGAAGCGATTGGTAAGCAGTGACTCCATGGCACTCAGTCTCAAGGCAAAGTGATTCGCTTGGGAGGTGCAGAACTGTGGGCACGGAAGATACGCTAGCAGCGAAAGCTCTGAGCAGGGCCGCTGTCTAGGAAAGCCACACACCGAGTGGGTAGCAGGAGTGAAGACCCTGTGCAAGCCCTTTAAACCCTGAGCAGCTCTGATTCTGCATTCTTCTTTACTGCGGGGTTCACTGGGCTTGCGCATACATGCACACACCACCCCCCCCCGTAATATTCATTTAAAAAGAAGGAAACCCAACCATTTGTGACTACGGATGGACATTGAGGGCATTATGCTATGTGAGATAAGTCAGAGAAAGACAGATACTGTATGATCTCACTTAATAATGTGAAATTTTAAACCAAACCAAACTGAGCATATAGATAAGAGAATGGATTGGTGGTTGCCAGAGGCAGGGGTTGAGGGGGTGGGAAAAATGACTCAAAGGGGTCAATAGTACAGACTTTTAGTCATAGGATAAGAACAACTTCTGGCGATACAATGTACACCGTAGTGATTAGTTAATAACAGTACATCACAGTGATAGCGCATACCACCTCGGCAGCACGTACACAGAGATCAGGAGGATACAGAGATTAGCATGACCCCCATGCGAGGAGGATACACAATTTGTAAAGCATTAAGAAAATACCATATTGGATGTATGAGAGTTGCTAAGAGAGTAGATCTTAAAATTCTTGGTAGAAAGAAAATTCTGTAGATATATATGGTGACAGATATTAACTAGAAGACTTAATTACCATGGTGATCATTTTGTAATACATTTGACTACCAAATCGTATGTTGTGCATCTGAAACTAATATAATTTTTATATCAATTCTAGCTCAATAACGAGGCCATAATTCAGTGTAATATAGAATTATTACACTATTGAAATAAACTGTGAAATGAAAAAGTTCTATTATATTTTGACATAGTCTAAATGATTGACTTTATTTTCTTATGAGCAAAGGGGATTTAAAAATTTTTGAAGTATATGCTTCCAGAAAATACTTTAAAAATTCTTAAAGAGTGGGGCACCTGGGTGGCTCAGTTGGTTAAGCATCTGAGTTCGGCTCAGGTCATGATCTCACGGTTCACGAGTTCAAGCCCCATGTCAGGCTCTGTGCTGACAGCTCAGATCCTGGAGCCTGCTTTGGATTCTCTGTCTCCCTCTCTGTCCCTCCCCCACTCATGCTCCATCTCTCAAAAATAAATAAATTAAAAAATAAAAACGTTAAAAACTTAAAGAGGAACAGAATGAGAAGAAATCTTGACTCAATTAAAATAAGGACAAAATGACAAGACCTAAATAGGGGTTGGTAGGGTGACATCTTTGAAACATTTGTAAAATAAAATGTATTAAAATAATTTGTATTTTTCATATATTACTACCAATGGTTACAGAACTTTAATAAGGACTATTTGCACTTCTGCGTTAAAGTTCTTTTTCTGAAAGTACATCTCAGCGGTTTAGTGCGCTTTGCCTGCAGTCACGCTGTGAGCCACTAGATGGCAGCGTTAGGCAGAACTTGATAATAGAAGCTGTAACCCTATTCTGAAAGTTACTGTGGCCCAAAAGGTAAAATAGTTTTGTAATCAGATAAGTGAGAGAGACATGTTGCGTAATTGTACAAACATCTTGAACAGCTTGGGTACACTGTAAGTGCTTTTTAAAGCCTGTATACCATAGGATTTAAGATAGGTATTGTGGGAATTTGCTTATCTTTTCCTAAACTACATGTCAAAGTATTTTTTTTAACAATAAGTGTATGCTGATATTTTTTAAAATTTTCTTTAATGTTTATTTTTTGAGGGAGAGAGAGACAGAGTGCAAGCAGGGAGGGGCAGAGAGAGAGAGTGAGACACAGAATCTGAAGCAGGCTCCAGGCTCTGAGCTGTTAGCACAGAGCCCAACATGGGGCTCGAACTCATGAACCTCGAGCTCATGACCTGAGCCGAAGTTGGACGCTTAACCGAGTCACCCAGGTGCCCCCATGACAAAGGGTTTCAAACACCATAGATAGAGCGATTGTGAAACTCCTATGACATACATCTAATAATTTTAGGTTCTGATTATTAGTGGACTCAATACAGCACAAATCCAAACTTACAACTAAGCCAGCCGAGGGAACATCCTGCTTGGCCCCAGTAGTAACCTTAAGGGGAAAAATACTTGGTGTCATCTGGAAATTATTGGGCCAGCCAAGGAGAATTATAAGCAGAGATTTTCGTCAGAGTGATACGGTGTTCGGTTTAGTGTTCTGTATCTCTGAAGTCTTGGATGAGGCACAAGCTGTGTTTTTACCAGAATGCACAAGCATGTAACTCTTAGTAAGAAAATAGTCGGAACTTAGCAGAGGTGGATATTATAATACCGTATTACAGTCCTCAGCTTTTGTCTTTCCAAATAAAGTGCTGTGAGCACAGATGGAGAAGTAGACTTTAATGCCTGCTTCTAGCATTTCTGTATATATATCCAAGGGTATAGGTATCGACAATAAGTAGAAATGCCTGAAACTCATAAACTGAGAAAGTAGGAGACAAGAAGTTGTACTTAGACACGTAGTCATATAGAAATTGGTGTTGTTGGTGTGGACATACTCATGAGTTAGTTCTAAGGAAGGATAAAAATAAGGAACAGGAAGCCGAACTGTGAAAGGTGATTTCTATTATTCTGTCTGTGTACTTTTTGTAACTTAGAAAATATCCTAATGTTTTATGGTAAATTATTTTTTAGAAAAGTCAGTTTTAGTCATTTTTTTTTTTAGGATAAGAAGGAAGAACTTCCATAGTAAAGAAAGGATTACCCTTATCCTGAGAATCTCTTGTATAAATTAACTACTTAGTTAATGTTTGAGCATGAGTGTATTTGCATGGATGAATGAGAGAATCCTACCACGTATTCTGCAAGAATGATCCTCTAATTTCCTCATTTCTTCGTTCAACAAATATTTGTTGAGCACCATCTTTATGGTCAACACTCTTATAGGCTCTAAGGATCCTGAAGTGATCAAAACAGACAATATTTCTCATTGAATTTACTTTTTAATTGATGGTGGAAGGTGGTAAACAAGATTTTATATATATATATAAAATATACGTATATAGAGTATGTCAGATGATGATATATGCTGTGTAAAAATAAACCAGCTAACCAGCCAGGGCAGCAGGGAATAGCAAGGTGTGAGTCGGGTTGCAGTTTTAAACAGTATGGTCAGAAATGGCCTCAGTGAGCAGGTGACATTTGAATGGAAACGTGGAGGAGTCAGGGAGTGAGCCATGCAGCAGGCTGGGGGAAGTGTATTTCAGGCATAAGGAACTGCCAGTGCAGAGGCCCTCAGGTGGAGGACTGACTCAGGCACCTGTGTAGCTGGAGCCGAGTAAGCCGGGGGGATCCGTAGGAGATGAAGTCAGGGAGGTACGAGAAGTCACAGGGCCTTACAGGCCATTGCGCAAGCTTTGGCACTCACTCAGAGGGCAGTGGGGATCATTTATGACTCTTCAGGAGATGGAGGCACCCTGCTCTGTACTTCGTTTTCCATTATTGTTCCTGTTTCCTTAAGAAGGTATGTAATCTTTACACGTTAGCTTCTAGTAACACTAGTACTTCTAATTCTGCAGTGATCGAGTTCTCCCACAGGGCGGGCTGTTGCCTCTTGTGGTTTGTGATTTTTTATCGTGAACTCATTTTCAGTGGATTTTGTTTGCTATTGGACCTCCCATGTGCCCTCTTATGGAAGTATCCCTACAGAAGGACTTTGTATTTACTGCTGCTGAGTCCTCAGGCATTTTTGTTGTCCTGGACTGGCTTTTGTATTATTTTTTTACCTTAGAGTTTCCATAGCATTCCACACCATTAAGTCTAGACCACAGATTTAGGTCTGATGTGGGCTGTGGATTTTAACTATTTGTGGCACCTGTTTATTCTTTTCTTTTGATGTGAGCTAAATGTCTTCACTGCTTCAGTGGGCTAAATGTAATATTCTTTTATTTTATTTTATTTCTTAAGTTTATTTATTTTGGGGGCAGGGCTAGGGGCAGAAAGAAAGGGAGAGAGAGAATCCCAAGTAGGCTGTGCTACTGACACAGAGCCCAATGTGGGGCTCAAACTCACGAACTGTGAGACCATGACATGAGCCAAAATCAAGAGTCAGACACTCAACCAACCGAGCCACCCAGGCTCCCCTAAATGGAGTATTTTTCGCCTTCTTTGTAAGATATACAGGTCTTTGAGCATCTGAGCTCAGGCCCAAGTATTCCTCCTTAAGCAAACTGAGGCCATGTCTTCTATCTCTGACTAGGCCTAAAAATCCAGCCCCAAACCCCAGAGGCTTGTATCTAAGTACCTCGGGGTCACTGAAGCAGTATATGCTTTGATTTTTCTCTTTGTTCTGATATTTGAGTTTATTACAGAACTTTTTAAGCACATATGGAAGTTCGTTAAAGTATTGAACTCGAGTACAGTGAACTCTATAATGAACCCAAGTTTCAACTTCACCCACCTCAACAGTGACCAGCTCACAGCCATCTTGTTTAATCTGTATTCTCGCTCACACGTATGTGATTCTAACAGACCCGTGATGAACTGTCTTTGGTATATAAATCCAGGAGCAGAAATGTAGGGTCACAGGGTGTGTGTGTGAATGTGCATATATGCCTGCTCGTTTGGTCCCTGTTCTGTGCCATTGGTCTGTTTATCTGTTCATGTGCCCCGAACTCTAATAATCTCTAAATTATTTTGCTTTTTAAATATGTTAGTATCTAGTAGTATCTAGGAGAACAGGTCACTTTTTTGTTCACCCTTTTAAAAATAACCCGGGGCGCCTGGCCGGCTCAGTCAGTTACATGTCTGACTTGCACTCAGGTCATGATCTCACCGTTTGGTTAGTGAGTTTGAGCTCTGCATCGGGGTCCCCGCTATCAACACAGCACCCACTTCAGATCCTGTCTCCCTGTCTCTCTGCGCCTCCCTGCGCACACACGCTCGCTCTCTCAAAATATTTTTTAAAAATTGCTTTAAAAAATAACCTAACTCTTCATGTACTTTTATTCTTCCATATAAGTTTTAGAGTAAATTAATCAGTTATCTTAAAATTTTAGCTGGAATTTGAGATGCCATTTACTTTATAGGTTGATTTGGAAGAGAACTGATACCTTTATTAAGTTTTCTCATTCAAGAACAGGGACTATCACTCCACTTATTTATAACGTGTTGTTTATTAGATTTAAACATTTTTTGTACAGACCATTTGTATTTTTAGATACCATGTGGTTTTTGTTATGGTGAATGCTGTTGTTATTTATTATGTTTCCTAAGTGTAGTTATTTTATTGCTGGCATAGAGGATTCTAGTTACTGATTTTTGTAAGTTGATCTTGCGTTCGGCAGCCATATTGAACCCTCCTGTTTACCAATTCTGTTCATTTTTCTAGGTGGCTTGCTAAGTATATGTTTTACTTTTTAAAAAAACTGCCAAACTATTTTTCTTTTTCTTTTTAACATTTTTTTATTTTTTGAGAGACAGAGACAGAGTATGAGTGGGGGAAGGGCAGGGAGAGAGGGAGTCACAGATCCGAAGCAGGGTCCAGGCTCCCAGGTGTCAGCACAGAGCCTGAGGCAGGGCTCGAACTCACGGATAGTGAGATCATGACCATGACCATGAGCTGAAGTGAAGGCTTAACCGACTGAAGCACCCAGGTGCCCCCAAACTGTTTTTCATAGTGTCTATAGTATTTTGCACTCTGATCAGCAGTGTGTGAGAGTTTCAGTCACCTTACATCCTCAGATCGTTCGGCAGTATCAACTAAAAAAATTCCTTTCCAATGGATGTACAGTGGTATCTAGTGCTTACTGTTATTTTATTTTGCAGTTCCCTAAAAACTAATGATGTGTCGAGCATTTCTTCCTATGCTTATTTGCTATTGGTACATCTTTCAAATCCTTCCGGTTTAAATTGTTGTGTTTTTTTTATTACTGAATTGTGCGAGTTCTTTAAATTTTGGACAGGAAGTTTTGTTTTTTGCTTTTTGTTTTTATTCTGGGTTTTTTTTTGTTTTTTTTTTATCAAATGTGTATTCTGAAAATATTTTTTTCCCAGTCTGGCTAGTCTTTTCATTTTCTGAATAGTGATCTTCGAAGAGCATAGGTATAAATTTTAATGAAATCTAACCTATCAGTTTGAGGTGTTTTTTTTTTTTAATAGCTCATGTTTATTGTGTTCAGTCTAAGAAAATCTTTACCTAACTTAGGGTTACAGAAATTTTACAGTTTTAGGTTTTTTATTTAGGTGTATGACTCATTTTGAGTTAATTTTTATGTACGGTATGTGAGGTGAAGGTCATTTGGATATGCAATAGTTCTAGCCCTTGTTATTGAAAAGAGTATCTTTTCTAAATAGATTATTTTGGAGCCTTTGTTGAAAATTACTTGCCCAAATACATACGGGTGTATTTCTGGGTTCTCTTCAGTCTCCCATGCATGTTTCTCCCTTTCTCAATAGTGTACTGTCTTGATTATTATAGCTTTCTAAATCTTGAGGTCAGATATTGTGAAATCTTCAAACTTTTTTGTTTGAAAATTGCTTTGGCTATTCTAATTCTTTCGCCTTTTATTATGAATTTTGGAATTTCACTGGGTTTGCACTGATTTTATACACATTTGAGGAAAATTGGTATTTAAGTAGTATAGAGTCTTCTGATCCATGCACATGGATTATCTCCATATATTGACGTCTGTTTTTAAAAGATTTCTGTCTTCAGGAATTCTAGTTTTCAGCATACAAATTTTGCTAGATCCATATCTGAATATTTCATGGTATTTGATTTTATGGCAAATGGCATTTGCATTTTGAAAAAATCTTGGTGATTTGCTAGTATATAGAAACACAATAGTTTTTCCAGTGGGGTTTACTCCAGGAATGCTGATGTAGTTCAGTATAAACAGATCTGTTAGCGAATATCAGGTATTTCTTTACATCAGTAGGTCAAAGGCAGCAAAGGTGGTTATTTAACAGTTAGATATAATGAAGTCATGCCCATGTTTAAAACAAAACCATAGCTTTGTATTGCTTTTTAATTTAATTTATTGATTTTTAATGTTTCTTTATTTTGAGAAAGAGAGGGCATGCATGTGTGCTTGCGCATGAGCAAGGAGGGACAGAGAGCGAGAGAGAAGATCCCAGGCAGGCTCCATGTTCAGCACAGAGCCCGACGCTGGGCTCAATCTCATGACTGTGAGCTCATGACCTGAGCCAAAATCAAGAGTCGGACGCTTAACTGACTGAGCCACACAGGCACCCCAATTTTACTTTTAATTGTGGTTAAAAAACGTTCCACATAGTGTATATTTATCATTATAGCTGTTTTTAAGTGTGCAGGTAAGTAATGGGGAATATACTCACATCGGTGTGCACCATCTTTCCAGAACTTTTCATCTTGCAAAACTGACACTATGCTCATGGAGCAGTCCCTCCCTGTTCCCACTCTTCCTAGCCCTCTGTACCTACTGTTCTGCTTTCTCACACGTCTGTTCTGGTAGCTTTTTGTTGTTGTTATTGATCCTATTAGGTTTTCTTTTTCTACTTAGGTATTCGTGTTGTCTGAGAATAGAGACATTTTTGTGCCTTTTCAACCAATATGCCTTTTATTCATTTTCTTGCCTATTGCACTGGCGAGGACATCCAGTGTGGTGTTACAGAAGTGGAGAGAGTGGATGTATTTTTGTCTTGTTCAGGTCTTTGTGGGGAGACACTAAGCCTTAATTATTAGGTATGTTAGCATAGATATTTCTTAGATTCTCTTTATTGGATTGATTGAGGAAGTCTTTTTTAATTTATAGTTTGCCTAGAGTTTTTATCATGAGTAAACTGAATTTTGTGAAATAACTTTTTTGCATCATCTGTTATGGTTTACTTAAACCGCTTCTGTGGTGTGTTACATTGATATTTGAATGTGTCCCGTCATTCCAATGATGAACTGCACCTGAGGTATACTCCCTTTTATATATTTGCATATTTTTTTGTTTTTATTTATTTAATTAATTTAACTGATTTATTTTTTAATTTATATCCAAGTTAGCATATAGTGCAGCAATAATTTCAGGAGTAGATTCCAGTGATTCATCCCCTGTGTATAACACCCGCTCCTCATCCCAACAAGTGTCTTCTTTAATGTGCCTTACCCATTTAGCCCATCCCCCCTCCCGCCCCCTCCAGCAACCCTCTCTTTGTTCTCCGTATTTAAGAGTCTCTTATGTTTGTCTCCCTTCCTGTTTTTATATTATTTTTGCTTCCCTTCCCTTATGTTCATCTGTTTGGTATCTTAAGTTTCCTCATATGAGTAAAGTCATATATTTGTCTTTCTGTGACTAATTTCACGTAGCATAATACCCTCTAGTTCCATCCACAGAGTTGCAAATGGCAAGATTTCATTATTTTTGATTGCTGAGTAATACTCCATGTATACACACACACACACACACACACACACACACACACACACACATCTTTATCCATTCATCTGTTGATGGACATTTGGGCTCTTTCTATACTTTGGCTATTGTCAGTAGCGCTGCTATAAACATTGGGGTGCATTGCTGGCTCCTAGGGTAGTACTATTTTTAATTTTTTGAGGAATCTCCGTACTGTTTTCCAGAGTGGCTGCCCCAGTTTGTATTCCCACCAGCAGTGCAAGAGATCCTCTTTCTCCACATCCTGTTGTTGCCCGAGTTGTTCATGTTAGCCATTCTGACAGGTGTGAGGTGGTATCTCATTGTGGTTTTGATTTGTATTTCCCTGATGATGAGTGATGTTGAGCATTTTTTCATGTGTCGGTTGGCCATCTGGATGTCTTCTTTGGAGAAGTGTCTTTTCATGTCTTTTGCCCATTTCTTCACTGGATTATTTGTTTTTTGAGTGTTGAGTTTGATAAGTTCTTTATAGATTTTGGATCTGATATCTGATCCTTTATCTGATATGTCGTTTGCAAATATCTTCTCCCATTCTGTTGGTTGCCTTTTAGTTTTGCTGATTGTTTCCTTTGCTGTGAAAAGCTTTTTATTTTGATGAGGTCCCAATAGTTCATTTTTGCTTTGGTTTCCCTTGCCTCTGGAGATGTGTTGAGTAAGAAGTTGCTGCAGCCGAGGTCAAAGAGGTTGTTGCCTGCTCTCTCCTCGAAGATTTTGATGGCTTCCTGTCTTACATTTAGATCTTTCATCCATTTTGAGTTTATGTTTGTGTATGGTGTAAGAAAGTGGTGTCCAGGGTCCTTTTTCTGCATGTCGCCGTCCAGTTTTCCCAGCACCACTTGCTGAGGAGACTGTCTTTCTTCCATGGTACATTGTTTCCTGCTCTGTCAAAGATTAGTTAGCCATACATTTGTGGGTCCATTTCTGGGTTTTCTGTTCTGTTCCATTGATCTGAGTGTCTGTTTTTGTGCTAGTACCATACTGTCTTGATGATGACAGCTTTGTAATAGATCTTGAAGTCCAGGATTGTGATGCCTCCAGCTTTGGTTTTCTTTTTCAGGATTTTTTTGGCTATTTGGGGTCTTTTCTGGTTCCATACAAATTTTAAGATTGTTTGTTCTAGCTCTGTGAAGAATGCTGATGTTATTTTGATAGGCATTGCATTGAATATGTAGATTGCTTTGGGTAGTATTGACATTTTAACAATATTTGTTCTTCCAATCCAAGAGCATGGAATATTTTTCCTTTTTTTGTGTGTGTCTTCTTCAGTTTCTTTCATAAGCTTTCTAGAGTTTTCAGTGTATAGATTTCTCACCTAATTGGTTAGGTTTATTCCTAGGTATTTTATGTTTTTTTGTGCAATTGTAAATGAGGTCGATTCCTTGATTTCTCTTTCTGTTGCTTCATTATTGGTGTATAGGAATGCGTCTGACTTCTGTGCATTGATTTTATAGCCTGCGACTTTGCTGAGTTCATGGATCAGTTCTAGCAGCTTTTAGGTGGAATCTTTTGGGTTTTCTATATGGAGTATCATGTCTTCTGCCAAGAGTGAAAGTTTGACTTCCTCCTTGCCGATTTGGATGCGTTTTATTCCTTTGTGTTTGCTGTCTGATTGCGAGGCTAAGACTTTCAATACTAAGTTGAAGGACAGTGGTGAGAGTGAACATCTGTGCCGTGTTCCTGACCTCATGGGGGGGGGGAAAGCTCTCCGTTTCCCTCATTGAGGAAGGTATTAGCATTGGGTGTTTCATATACGGCTTTTATGATCTTGAGGTATATCTATGTGCAGATTTGATTCGCCAATATTTTGTTGATAATTTTTACATCTATATTTATGTGTGATATTGGTCCCTAGTTTTCTTGTAATGTCTTTGTGTACTTTTGGTATTAAGGTAATGCTGGTCTGATAAAATTAGTTGGGAAATGTTACCTTCTCTTCTGTTAAAAGTGTTTCTGTAGAACTAGTATCATTTCTTCCTTAAATATTTGATAGTTTGGGCCAGTGAAGCCATCTGGGCCAAGAGTTTCTTTTTTGGTAGCGTTTTTGTTTTTGTTTTTTTAGGTATCTTTTTTTTCTGCATTACTTCAGTTTCTTTTACATATTAAGAACTATTAAAAATTATTTGGATGTTTACACACACATGGATGTTTACTTATAATTGCCAAAATTGGAAAGCAACCACATGTCCTTCAATAGGTGAATGGATAAACAGACTTGGTTACATCTAGACAATGGAATATTATTCAGTGCTAAAAAGAAATGAGATATCAAACCATGAAAAGACAGAGGAACCTTAAAAGCATATTAGTAAGTGAAAGAAGGCAATTTGAAAAGGTTACATTACTGTATGACTTTTAACATTGTAGAAAAGGCAAAACTGTGGAAACAGTAAAAAGATAAAAAGATCAGTGGCTGCTAGGGGTGAAGGGGGAGGGCGGGATGAATAGGTAGAACACAGAGGATTTTTAGGTATTTTGTATGATTCCAGTTCATTTCATTTCAGTTTGTTGAAGTTTGTTTTTTGTTCTGTCTTGCCGACTATTCCGTATGCACTTAAAAAGAGTGTGTATTCTGGGGTGCCTGGGTGGCTCAGTTGGTTAAGTGTCTGACTTCTGATTTTGGTTCAGGTCATGATCTCATAATTGTGGGATCAAGCCTGTGTTGGGCTCCACACCAAGCATGGAGCCTGCTTGGGATTCTCTCTCTCTCTCCTCTTCCTCCTCTCTCTCTGCCTCCTTGCCCCCCACTTGTGCCTGCTCATGCTCTCTCTCTCAAAATAAATAAACATGTTAAAAAAAATAGTATGTATTTTGATGTTGTTGAATGGTATGTTCTGTGAATATCAGTTCGGTCAAGTTGGTTGATATGTTTTTTATGTCTTCTCCCTGCTGGTTTTCTGTCCACTTGTTCTGTTACGGAGTGAGGAATGTTGAATACTTGAACTCTAATTGTGGATTTGTTGATTTCTCCTTTTTGATCATCCTTAATTTCAGCTTTCTAAAGTTTCCTCCTTAATTCTTAATAGAGTATTTCCTCCACAAGTATTTTCAAAGGTAATCTTTGTGTATGGCAAAGCTATGACCCCTCATATAAATGAAGATATTTTTTCATTTGCTATCACTTTTAAATGATTTGTATGGATAAAAACTTTAGGTCAAAGTTCTTTTTCTTCAGTATTTTCATGGTATTCCCTCATGAGCTTGTTGAATCTTCTGTCTTGAGAAATCCGAGTTTGGTCTTGTTCTTTTGTCATTTGCTTATCAGTCTTCGCCTTTAGAGGTTATCGAATTACCCTTGATATTCTTACATATCGCTGTGATGAGTCTGCATGTAGGTTATCTTTATCTGAATTGTATGACTAACCTTTAATTGAAATGTTTTTGTGTTCTTTAAATATATTCTTTCCATCCCCTTTCCTCCCCCATCAGCCTTTTATGCTGACTCCCAGGAGAGTTCCTTTGTTTGTTTTTTTTTTTCCTGGCTTCATAATTAGTTCCTCAAGTGAATTTATCCCATCTGTTATGTTTTTCATACTTAATGTGTTCCCACATAATCTGATTTTATATTGTTCATATTTTCTCTTTTTTCTTTTATTAGTATAGTATTAATACAGATTATAACTTGGGGTTCTTCCAAAACTTTGCTTCACTAGTAATATTGTGCAGCTTGTTGTTTCTCTTTCATTGTGCTTATATTCTCAGGATGTCTAGCTATTGAGGCCTCTCCACTCATGTTCCCCTGGGGCATATTTAGCTCTTTGGGCAGTGACAGATCAGATAAGAGGGCGAATGAGCCCGCCAAGATAGAGAACCCACAGTCACCACAGAACCATTTTTGCCCACTCTTGTTTGCTGGTGTTCCATCAGGCATGTAGGCTGGTTGGGGATTCACCTTCACACTCTTCAAAATAAACAGTATTGGGAAGGAGCAGTTTCTTTATATGGTAATTTGGCGATGGGGAGGGAAGGATGTAGAGGAAAAAGTAGGGGAGGGAATGCAGTGCCAGTGCCAGCCTTGTGGTGGCGTTGACACTTGTGGTGACAGTTTGCCACGAGCCGCTTTGGACTGGTTCTGGTTTTCATCTCTCTTGGTTGTACCTTTGGCGGGTCTGTCAGTCAAGGAACTCATGAATTTCTCTTCTTGAATTCTTCCTGAATTATTCTGATCATCTTCCCTCCCATTTTCTTGGTTCTCCCTTTCCAAAGGTCGTACTATCTGGTTGGACAGGTTTAATTTTAAGCCTTTTTTTTTTTTTTTGTCCTTTTCCTTTTTGTAATTTTGCTCTCCTTGCTGGAAAACTACTTCAGTTCTATCTTCTAACTTTTCTAATTAATACTTTAAAATAAACTCTTACCAAAGGGCAACATGTACATGGAAAATTGTATCCTAAGTTCAGAGCCTGTTGAATTTTTGCAAAGTGACATCATTTTAAACACCGTCCAGATGAAGAAGTAGAGCGTCTCCTGCACTTTTGCCGCCTCCCAACCACCACTTCCTCCCCAAAGTCTGTACTGACTTTTAACACCTGGTTTATTTTTGTCTGGTTTTGAACTTGGTATAAATGGAAGTGTAGACTCTGTGTCTAGTGTCTTTCTCTCGGTTTCATCCATGTCACTGCACCTCTTAGTAGATCACACTGTGTCGTTACGGTAGTGCTCTGTCAGGTGAGTCACTACCGTTCATCTGTTTGACTGTTGATGGACTTTGGACTCGTTTCTGATCTCGGCTATTACAAATAATTTTGCTGTGGACATCCTCGAACATGTCATTTGTTGTGTATAAGTACACACACACCTCTGTTGGGTATGAACCTGGGAGTTGGAAGCTGAATCAGGGTGTGCATATGTTTACCTTCAGACTGTCTTAGAGAATGTATTACCACTTTTCCTGTGGGTCAGGAATTTGGGAGCAGCTTGGCTTGGTGATTCTGGCTCAGAGTCTTTTAGGAGGTAATAGTCAGAATACCAGCAGGGACCACAGTCATCTGAAGGCCTCTTCCAAAATGGCTCACTCACATGGCTATTGGCAGGAAGCCTCAGTTCCTCACCGCGAAACTGCCTAGATACCGACATGACATGACAGCTTAACTTCCCCCAGAACAAGTGATCCAAGAGAGTTAGCAGTCCTTTTAGTCATTCTGGAGGGTATATTGTAATGTCTTACTGCGGTTTTAGTTTGCATTTCCTTGATGACTAATGAGATTAAGTATCTTTTCAAATATTGAGTACTGTTAAACACTTTTGCTCTCTTAGTTTTAATTTCCAGTAGTTCCTTTTTATTTTCGGAATATTCATTTTTGCTGGCATCTTATTTTGTTTTGTTTTGTTTTGTTTTTCATGAACCTAGTATTTTTTCTTACATCTCATGATATTAAGGATAATCCCTGCTCCCTGCCAAGGTTTTCATTTCCCTGCACAGTTTCTGTTTCTTCTGAGTTCCGTCTTCCCCTCCTTGTCGTTTGCTTTTCATGTTAGGGGTTTTCCTTAGATGTCTCTGAGCCTTTGGCTATCTGTTTATATTAAAGAGCCAGGTTCTAAAAGGGGCTGATGGAAGTATGCAAGGCACTGACTGACGGTGGACTTCATTGTAGGGCCTCGTGGTTGGGTTCACTATAAACTAACTCTCAGTATCAGGATCTGGACATTTATGTCTTTTTTTTTTTCCCTTGTGAATTGTCAGATTACCCAAAGCATACTCTCTTGTTTACTATCTATAAGGCGTAAGCCTGGGAGTCTCAACATTTAGTATATGAACTTTGATTTTTAGTATTATATTATGCGCTCTCAACTGGCCATGGTGCCCCCCAGTCGCAAGACACTCCTTGTTACCATTTCTAGATAAGAAACCTTAGTTCCCTACTGGGATAGAAGGAGCAGTCGTCAGCAGATAGGCAGACTGTTGGAAGAGGATCAGTGCTCAGACTGTGTCTTCACAGTTCCAGGCAAACCTGGCTTCTCAGATCTCACTGTTGCTGGTTTAGTATTTCGTTTTCTCAGATATGTCAAGTTAGTTAGCACTCTCTTCCTCTTTTCCCATTTAGAGAAATTTTTGCACTCATTAGTTCTGCTTTATCTTTGTGGGTTTATTCCTTTAAAGAAATCTTTTAATGCCATTCTTAAAGGGCTTAGGAGACAGCAGAGGAGGTAAGTACATGTGCTCAATCCACTATCTTTAACTGGTAGTATTGTTTAAAAGTGTGTGTGTGTTTTAAGAACACTTAAAATTGCGGAACCAACTTATTTTTTCTCTGCTGATTGTATCAGGTTACCTCTGCAACCATTCAGGAATGTTACTTAAAGTCCTGTTTCATCTCATTTCTCACCCTGTCGCAGCAACCACGAACATCACTTCAAGGCTCATTCTTCGTTTCTTTGCAGATTGTGTTTTAGGCATTGCCCTAGTGTTCTCTGAACTCTGCTGGAGGAGTGGTGGTGAAGGTGAAGGGAACAAGGAGAAACATGCTTGGCCTCAGGATCTGTCTCCAGGAATTTAGTGTTCTGCTCATTTCTGCAAATACCCCATTTCTAGCAGGATAAATTTCCTACTAATCTCATCATAGAAGGACCTTTCATGTTGTTCTCGATGATCAGATTTTATGTGTGACATAGATCTTGCTCTATCCAGATTTCCTAAATCTGCTCCTTGGCGTTGCAAAGGACAAAACTTTCCAGGACTGGGCACAGATGATTCAGGAGGTTAAGTAACAAATGCTGTCATGCCACCGTAATTATTTGATGGACCAGTTTGGTTATTTGGACCTATTTAAAAGAATCAGCCATGGATATTTAAATGTAATTCTGATTTTTGTAGTCCTTTGTTAAGATCTTCAGTTGGGTTATGGTGTTACTGTGGTAAAAGCGTTGGCACCAAGAGATGGTGTTAACTTTTAATCTTAAAAGTGCTAAGGGATCAGGTTGTCTATAGCTGAGGGCCAGTGGGAGAGTAGCAGCACACCTATAATCCTCTGTGGTCATCTTCAATATCAACCGTTGGGATATTTTAAGGGAAGTGGGTATTGTGGGCAAAGTTAACAATAAGTGACAGTTAACTTTCTAAATTATTTGTCCCTCTGGCTTGAACTTGGGCTAAACAGTTAACATATAAATAATCATCATATCTTGAATGATGATCAGTGCCTTTATTTTAGAAGAAAAGCTTTATTTCTCAAGATAAAGATAGAGCCACCAGGACCTTCAAATTCAAAGTGATCGCATTAATGTGTTTAGAATGATAGATTAACTGAATTGAATGAATAGATATTTTAAATCTCTTCTCTCCTTTGATTCCTATTAAAAAATACTTTGTGAAATTGGTATGGTTATATCTGTTTTACTGGTAAGAAAACAGATTCGCAGAGAAACTAAGAAATCTGCCCAGAAGTATAGGACTTGGTTGACAGAAGTGGAATTTAGACCTAGATCAGTCCTGGATCTAAAAACAGAGCAGCAGTAGAAGTTGACAGGTCGATGGTGCGTCCTGTTGATCAGTTTGGAGAGGATTAGGTTTCTGAGTATTGATCACAACAGATGTTTAGGTATTCTTTCCTAAGGAGTTACTCTTTATAAAGTCTATCGTTGTGTAACTAAGTCTCTGAAATTTCAGTCGTTTCCTTCCCAGTCTGTCTTGTCCTTCTATCCCTCCCACCCCCCTCACCCTTTACCTTTTTCCCACCCTTCTTTGCTCACCCCTAGTTCTTCTTCCCTCCTTCCAGCAATACCTACTGGCTTGGCTAGACTTACTAGAGACTTTAGTAAGTAGGTACTAAAATGTGATTGCACCAAGCAAAGTCGAATAATGAAAGAGAAGTTTCTCAAAACTTATTTAGAAAGAGAGGTATGAGATTAATAGCCTCAGCTCATGGGCTTCGGGAAAAGCTTAAAGGAGACTTCTTGCAGAAGCTTTTTTTTAGCAGCTTTGCCCTCAGACTAGGTCACAGTCTCTTGGAGATTCTTTCCTAGACCATTTCTCACAGCACTCACCACCATTGTAATTGAATAATTCATTGTATAGTGAATGGTTTTATCTGTCTCCTCCACTAGAATATAAGCTTTATGCAAGCAGATCATGTCGGTCTCACTGCTGATGGTCTCACTGCTGATCGTGCTTCAGCTAGCTTATTGACTCCACAGAGTGGGCACCTGTGTTGGCTGGATGGGTTAATGGATAGTGGATGGGTGGACAGAGTAAACAAATGAATGAAAAGGCATTGGTCTTTTGATTGCATTTCTTCTGCTTTTGTTTGGACTACTTTACTGCAGGAGCTTCCTAACTGTTCTCAGTGTCACCATCTCAAAGCTATTATCTGTTCTGTTCCACCCTCCCCTAGGTTATCGCCAGAGAAGATCTTATCTTATTCCTTTCCGCCTTCAGAAACCTGCGACTTCCCACTGCTGTTTGTTAGTAAGGCACCTCAGAGTTGAGTTCCAACAAGCTCTCTAGTCTCATTCTCTCTCATTCCCCCCTTGTCCCCTGCACACCAGCGACAGTGCATTATTCACCACAGGCTGTCACTCCTGTGTCATTTCACATCTTGCTGAATTTACGTATGCAGACAGTCTGATTGAAGCATCTTTCTCCCTTGCTTGGCAGATTGCCGCCTATCTTTCAAGACTTACCTTGGATATCTCTACTGTGGAACCCTACCCCAGCCAGAATTCATCACTCCTTTCTTTGTGTTCATGGGTGACTTTATAAGTTACACATAACATTTAATATTTAGTTTTGTAATTATTTACCTAATTGAACCCCCTTCTCAACTTGGTGCTTTCTAAAGATCAGGCTCCTCCTCTCTTTTATGGCCCTCTCAGTGTGGAGCATCCAGGAGACAGCATGGAGTAGTGAAGAGTGTTCTTTAATACCACAGAGGTGTGGCTGTGATTGAAATTTTGGTTGCCACATGCTAGTTACTTGAATTATTCCTTTGTACTGATGCCCTTTTTTTTCTTTTCCCCCTCTCTTTCAGTAAGTCACCTCAAACCTGTTACTCAGAAAAATATAAACATTGAATTTCAAATTTAAGTTCAGTGGTATTTCAAACCAATGTGGATTTATAAAATCATTTCCAACATCTTACCTAAGAGAAATGTAGAATTCATTCATTCTCACCTTCTCAGAGTATCATTTTTCCTAACCAAAGTTGCCGTCTTCCCATTGATTCAGTGTTTGGGGGTGTAAACCCCTGTGTCTAACATCATCTGTTAGGAGTCAGTGAGCGCACTCCATTTGTATCCCAGGCACTCTGTCACTTGAATCCTCAGAATGATCCTGTACAGGGGAACTTGGGTGGCTCAGTCAGTTGAGCGTGTGACTTTGGCTCAGGTCATGATCTCACAGTTTGCGAGTTCAAGCCCCACGTGGTCTCACTGTTGTCAGCACAGAGCCCACTTCGGGTCCTCTGTTCCCCCCTCTGCCCCTTCCCCGATCATGTTCTCTCTCTCAAAAATAAAGAATGAAAAAACATTAAACAACAACATCTACAACAGAAGAATCCTGTACAGTGGGAACTAGTATCCTCTCCTTTGAGGAAACAGGCTCAGAAACCTTGAGCACCATTTTCTGTAAAGTGATGAAAGAAAAAGCATGATGTTAGAAGATAAGGAGAGGAAGTGGCTTTTGTTGCCTCACTTAGGCATTTGATATTGTCCCAGGAGTGATTAGGAAACAAAATAACTACTCAGTGTAATCAAGATATTAGTAATGTTTGAAGCCCAGTGTCTTCAGAGTCCAATAAAATGGCATTCAGAGTTTCTTACCTTGGAGACTGTTGGTTAATTGTGAAAGGAGGCTTGGGCTTTTAACACTGCAGGGATTTCATTGACAGTTTCAGTGGTCGGAGCGTCTTTCCAGGGGACAGATTTAACGTATCCTGTTTGAAAGGGTCTGTAGGCTATCAACGGAGAGTTATGAAACGCCACATGAGCACTGCTTTTATATATGAATGTGAGGACAGTGGCATAGTTAACCTGGTTTTCTCAACTTCGGTCAGCACGTTTAGCTGCACAGTTCTTTGCTGTGTGGGACTGTGTTGTGAATCGTGGGGTGTCGGGCAACATCCCTGTCCTCCACCCACTAGATCCCAACCCTGCCCCCACCCAGTCATCACACCTAAAAATGCCTTCAGATCTTTCCAGATGATGCTTGGGGGTGGGGGGTGGGCAAAATTGCCCCTGATGGAGGGCCGCTGCCCTAAACTGGGCTTTTATAGCACTTCCCACCTCTGTTTTGAAATCCCATAAGGTGCATGGTGCTGAGTGGTAAGTAGAACCTTGAAGAGAGCCCACACCCTTGAGTTGCTGATGGCCCGTGAAGCTTGTTGAGATCTTTTGACTAGATACAATATTTCTAGTAGGTGACTGAAATAGTTTTGGTTGAGGCTATTAGTAAAAATTTGTTTCAAAGAAGTTTAACATCTGTTTTCATTTCTGCTTTTGTAACTTGCCCTGCTACTCAATTCCTTTATTTTAGATGTCTTCCTCTTAGAACTTAAAATATTTGAGTATATGTCAGAATTTCCAGTTTAATGGGAAATAGATTTTATTTGAGCAGAAATAAATATTAATTACTTCAACTTATGGTAGGACAGTGGAAAGTTTAATGTTAAGTCAAGCTGAGATGACAGCAGAGTAGATAATCATGAAGGGAACTTGAAGTCTGGCGTATTCAAGATTCACTTCCTGTTCTTGTTTATCATTGGAAAGTTGCACCTTATGAAAGATTTGAGATTCAGATCATTGCATTATTCTAAGAAAAAAAACTCAAAATGCTAACCACGTCTCGGTAACCATAGCAAAATATACAGCACACAAAAATAATCTCATACCTATCTTAGGGTTGAAATTTTTTGTATGTGATCTATGCCGAGTTCTGAAGTATCTGATGTGCTTTTATTATCTGAGGTTAAAGGGATAAAGGCTTTCTCAGTTAGGAGAGCACAGGCTTGCCTATCAGTTGAAGTAATAGAACCAGCTCGGGTTTATTTAGCGGAAAGGGAGTTTGTTATTGATGCAGTTCAGAGAACGTCCTGAAGGACAGAGAAAGAGTCATGGATGCAACAAAGCCAGAATAACACTCAAAATAACCCCCTCCCCTAAACCGATACTATTTGTGTACTTAATGTTCAATGTTGGCTTTAGAACCTAAGGCGAATTCACAAAGACGGGTTGGTCTGTATTATTTTCAGCTCTCATCCTGGTGCCTGGAACAGTGCTAGGTTCATAGTAAGCCCTTAATAAACATTTGTTGTATAAATAAATTAATATAAGGATATGTTAATGTTAGCAACAACATGGAGAAAAAATATGGGAGTAGCGTTATGAAATGTTAATATTATATATTCTATTTGGAGATTTTTTTTTCGATAGCAGAATTTAGTCTTTCTTTTAAGGAATCTTGATAAATACATGTTGACTAACTATTTTGTACCCTAGAGCCTTTGTTATATGTATGTTCCTGATTTAAATGTCCATCCACAACAGTCTTGCAAGAGTAGACGTTTGTCTCACGGTGTCTGTGAGAAAGCAGAGGTTCCGAGAATTGATTGAGTCACTAGGGTCATGTCTGTGTATTTAATGGGCAGAGTCTGGATTGAAATTCATGCTTGTCTGACTTTTAGCTCAGACATTTCCTTTCGTGTAACACAGCTTTAATGCAATTTTTTTAAGGTAAAAAATGTAGTGCCCTAGTTCTCTTTGCTGAACTAGAAAGTAATTTGAGTGTGTAAACTCACCAAACTGGCACTTCCTATATACAGTTTCAATAGCAATGTTGCAGATGTTTATAAAAGTAGATGTTAGTGTCTAAAGACAACTTTTAGATTGTATTCAAATTTTGTTGCTAAAATGAGAAGCACAAAATAAGCACATGCTGCAAGAAACTTCTCAGATTAGGGGAAAATACCCCATAGAACAGGTTCTGGAAAAGCACTAACTACATGCCACTCCAGTTACTTAGCTATTAACTTTCTTTTTCTTTTTTCTTTTCTTTTTTTTATTTTTGAGAAGAGACAGAGTGCGAGCAGGGAAGGGGCAGAGAGAGAGGGAGACACAGAATCCCAAGCAGGCTCCAGGCTCTGAGCCATCAGCATAGAGCCCGACATCGGGCTCGAACTCGTGAACTGCAAGATCATGTCCTGAGCTGAAGTCAGACGCTTAACTGACTGAGCCACCCAAGCGCTCATGTTATTTTTCATTTTAACTTAATAGAAGAAACCGTGCTATTCCTCTTCAGAGAGCTCTCCAGTGCTGCCACTACGTTTTATACTTTAAAAACATTTTTTTAATGCTTATTTATGTATTTTTCAGAGAGAGAGAGCGAGCAGGGGAGGGACAGAGAGAGAGAGGGAGAGAGAGAGTATTTGAAGCAGGCTCCTCTCTGTCAGCACAGAGCCCAATGCGGGAATTAAACTCAGGCAATGAGATCATGACCTGAGCCAAAGTTGGCCTCTCACCCCACTGAGCCACCCAGGCACCCCCCCAAACATTTTTGAAGTAATTCTGGCTTATAGAAAAGTTACAGGAAGAGGACAAAGAACTCCCTTAGACCAAAAACCCAGATGCCCTAATTATTAACATTTTTTACATTTACTTTAATCATTTTCTCTCTATATATATGTATGGTATTTTTCTGAATCGTTTGAGAGCAAGTTGTAGATGTAATGCCCCTTTACCCCTAAATGCATCAGTATGTATTTATTCATACTTGGCAGTTGTCCAAATAATGTCCTATTTTATAGAAAAAAGAAAAAAAATGTGTAATAATGGTCTGTGGTCCAGTCCATTATTGCATTATGCATTTATTTGTAATGTCCCTTAACTCTTTAATTTGGAACATTTCTCATTCTGTCTTTATCTTTTATGACCTTGACATTTTAAGGAGTATAAGCCAGTTAACTTTACAGAAGATGGACCTTATTTTAATAATGTGGTAAAATTAAAGTTTTAAAAATGAAGCATTAGAAAATAATATGGACTTCCCATGTTTCTCTTGGTATAACCTGTTAAAGCGTTTTATTATTAAAAACTTCAGTCACAAAAGCAGGGAAAATAAGGAAATGAGCCCTCTTACCCAGATTCAATAATTAACATTTTGCCATCCTTCCTTCTTCTGTTGCCCTAGAAACAAGTATTTCTTTTAAGTATTTTGAAACAGTTTCAAGACATCATAATATTTTCTTTCATGTTTAAGTAAGTTCTAAAAAATAACATTTTCTTGTATAACTATTATTTTGCCTAACAAAATTATTTGTAATTTCTTAATATTATATACTACAAAAACTATGTTCAGAATATCTTCTCCTACTTTGAAGCCCTTTTATACTTGGTTTTGCACTTGATGGTGATGTCTCTTGTTCTTTTTTAAATTAAAAGTCCCTCCTCCCCTTTGGTAGAGTATTATGATATTTTCTGTGGCATGATGGATACGGTAAGATTGGCTCGCTCGTTATCTGTTGCATGGTCCTCCTCCTACTGTACCGTCACATAAAGAGAAGGTGGAAAACCGAATGCTTTATTTCTTAAGTCCCCTTGCATCCAGAGTTCTGGGTATGATTTAGGCTCCACCAGCCAGAAGAACTCGTATGGTGCTTGAGTTCAGTGTGAGCCAAGGCGGGAGCATATAGATACCAATTTTGTGATCCAGTTCTACAGACCCAACAGGGCTCTGGAGGTTATAGTTCCCACAACTTCTGATTCCTAGATTCTACTGTAATGACGTAATGACTTCCTGATTTCCCAGGGTCCTGAATGTGGCAGAGGAAGCAGTCTTCCAGGTAGACCAGTTGTTCCGTGTTGTTCCTGGAGGCACAGCCTGGACCTGCCTTTCTAGGCCTTTCAGCAGTTTCAGCAGTACTAAGTCTTTTTCTGCCCAAGACAGCTTGAGAGCTATTCTGTTATCTATAAGTAAATCTTTGCTGACAGGACTAGTAATCAAGAAAATTCAATTTTTACATTCGACTTCAAATATATATTTACAAAGCAGTGTACCTGACTTTGAAATACTTAGATTTGAACTGGAACATGGTTTAAGGAAAAGGAAGTGGCCCTTTGTGTTAGGAGATGAGTGGAGCATCATGTGTGTGCATGTGCGTATGTTTATGAAAAACTGACAGTCTTTTCACTGGATTTCTAGTATAACCTGTTCTTTGCTGGTGACTTTGTCACCAAAAGCCATCTCTGACGAGGACTTCTTGAAGGGCTGTTGAGGCTATTCTTCCATTTGATCTTAAAATATGAGTGTGACCACATATGTCCCATTCCTGTTTTTTTTGTGTGTGATTTGGGTTGTGCAGCTAACTGATTAGAGACAGATGCAGCCACTTGACGTATGCTGTTGTGTTTCTCTCTCAGTTCTTGGTCAGTTCTGTCCCTGATTTTCTGCCTCCACCCTTCACGTAACAGGAGTATGGAAATGTGTTGGAGACTACACCTACCTGTTTTTAAAATGTATTCTACAAAAAAATTTCAACATACACAAATGCAGAGAGAATACTATAATGACTATCGTGTACTCATCACCTTATTAGCATTTTGCCAGACACACAAACTTCAAGTAATTTGACAACTGGATCCCTAATGGGATACTTTTTTTTCTTTCCATGTGCCATTTTACCATTTGCTCCCTCAGTTCTGCATGGCCAAGACCTACAGCATCTTTCAGCCCCGCCCCTGCCTCCGACTGACGGGTCTCTCCCTGGGTCTCTCCAGAGACCTGAGTGCACGGGTACAGGCACAGCTGAAGGCCATGTCCCATGTCCCAGGTAGAGCATTTACCAGGTTGTGGGACTAAAACAGGGGTGCTTTGATTTCCTCGTTCCGTGAGTATTGTGTGGATGGGTCTGTTGTGATAGTGTCTTAACAGCTCTCCTCTAGGTGAAGCTAATAACACTCAAACTCATGACCTTTCCTTGCCCTTGTTCCTTTGACAGGGAAAAGAGGCAATAATACACAAGCACTTGTGATGCTGTCCTTACCCTCTTGAGTTGTAATCTGTGTATGGTAAACCAGTGCATAATCTAGTCGATATTTATTTTTTAAACCCGAATGCAGGCAATAACCCCATATGTTTTCACTATATATGTTTAAAAAAAAAAGCCTGTGTTTCACTATAAGACGTAAGGGGAAAATTGTAGAACTGGTACCCTCCAGCAATAAGAACACATCACAATGTTACTGCTTTTAGAGCTTGATTAAAACCTTTGTAGCCTCCTTGTAGTTTCATTCTGACACATTTTTTTTTTCTTCTCAAAACCTTCATGGGAAAAGTCATTCTTAAAAGTAAAGAAATCAGAAATAAATGTTCTCACACTCTGAGAAAACCGATAAAGGCCCGTCAAATGCTATTTGAATTTTTGGTTTGGATCAGTTGTAGTAGGTAGCTATGTGGGGCCAAAGAGAAAGACGTCCATGAGTGGCTTGCCTAGCTGGGTAGACAAGACATCTAAAAAGCATTATTAGCCACATAGTAGGTATGCAAATAAAGACAAAACGAAAGTCTTTAAAACTTTTGAGGAAGATAAACTATTGAAAACTAAGATCATGTATTTTCCCACATATGTTACTCTCCTATATGGTTTATTCTTTCTAACTGCAGTGTGGCGGAGATTTCTTTGAAGTAGAGCAGTCTGGATATGTATGTATATGTATTATGGACATTAAACAAATGTGTGTATCACATGTTGCCTCCTTGTATGTGAAAGACAGAGGAAAATCTAGGGGCACTCTTCATACTCACAACAGAAAACCTTTTTTTTTTTTTTTTTGGAGAAGGAATCTTGATTGATTTCAGTGTCATTCCAGTTTCCAACTTGTTATATTTTTCATGGTTAATATTTCAGTACGAAGCATGTATTAGTTATCTATTGCTGTCTATCAAGTTACGACAGGCAGTAACAAAACTCCTCGCGCAGCACACTTTAATAGTACAAGCCGTGTAGTAACTTCAGCTAATATTCGATGACCTGAAGTCAGCCTGTATCTTACGAGCACTATTGATGTGAAGGTGCTGTGCTTGGAGTCACTCGGAATAGAAAGAGGGAAAATTCAAGGTCTCTCCTCCAGGGGAGCTTGTGTTTCATCTGAGGGATATCAGAATGACGCACATGAAATAGTAGATCATGGGCAGTGTGACGATGGCAAAGAGTTTACACGTTATATATATATTTTTTTGAAATGTTTATTTTTATTTTTGAGAGAGAGAGCGAGTGTGTGCTGCCCGTGAGTGGAGGAGGGGCAGAGAGTGGAGGACAGAGGATCCGAAGCAGGCTCTGCGCCGACAACAGAGAGCCCGATGTGGGGCTTGACCTCAGGGACCATGAGATCACGACCTGAGCCAAAGTCAGACACTTAATCGAATGAGCCACGCAGGCACCCTCCACATTATCTAATGCTATTGTTTCACAGATAAGACAGCTGAAATCTAGAAAGGCTAAAAGTTAAAAGACTGGACAGCGGTGGTGTAGCTGATGAGCAGTCAAACCAGAACCAGGCCCCAGGCTTCCAGGCCAGTATGTTTTCTCTTTTTGTTTATTGTAAGATAATATACATCTAAAGTTACAACTCTGTGGCATTGACTATATAAAATCCAAATAAGTCGAGGACAGGAAGATGGGTGGCTGTCAGTAGTCCAAGAAGAATTTAAGGAGGAGTATGATTGGGATGTGACTATAAAGAATAAATAGAGGAAACAGAGAAGTCCAGTGATTGAGAACCAAATATTTGTTACATTCCTGGTACAGAAACAAAACCAACTACACTAACTTGAAAGGTACATGTTGGGCAATAGAGGAAAATTAGGTTGCAGGGGCTTGCAAGTGTGGGAGAGGAACTTGGACTTCGTGTGGTAGATCATGGGGAACTGTTCTCAATCCTGGAGCATGAAATGACACGATGAAAGTGGGATTAAGGAAGGTTGTGTTTGTTTGCCACGAGAACTGGATAGTGTCTGCATTTTTCTTTTCTTATGCTCTGTTTATTGGTCTGTTTCATTCTAAGTAGATTAAATACTGTATTAGTCAGAAAACTGGCTTATGTTATAGCCGCAAATTAACCCTGAAATCTCGGTGGCTAAATACGTAAGTGTATCTCTTACTTGCACTCTTTGGCCAACCCAGGTGGATGGGGTATGAGGTGAGAAGTTCTCCATTTACTCATTCAAGGATCCAGGCTAACAAAGATTCCCACCATCTAGAACATCCCTGGTCGCTGTGGCAGGAAACAAGAAGGGAATGGAATGTCTCTCAGTGCTTTCTAACCCTTCATCCATGTCACGTTTGCCCCCAACCCATTGGCCAAAAGCAGTCAACGTATTCCCCTAAGGGAATTTGAGGGTATTTGGTCAACAGTGTGTCTTCGCTTCCAAGACTCTCTGAGGACCTGGACTGTATAACTCTACTTGTTTAAGAGAAATAATACAGTAATTAAGAGGGCAGACCCTAGAATTGGACTGTCTAGAGCCTGGCTTCCCCACCTATGGCTGTGTGACCTTGGACACCTGACTCATTTTCTCTGGGGCATAATTTCCTTGTTTATAAAACTGGGATAGTAATGAGATGAGCGTCGCAGAAATATTATAAGGCTTGAATGAGGTTGTGTGTGTGTGTGTGTGTGTGTGTGTGTGTGTGTGTGTAAAGAGAAAGAGAGAGAGATTATATGTATGTATGTATATTGCTCAGAGCATTGTGCCATGTAACTGTTAGCAAGTATTTGCTGTTGTTGTTACTACTCTGCTGGCTTCCAGTATAGCATCTGAAAGGAAGACTAGTTTCTGACTGTAGTTGAGGACCTGGGGGAAAGCTGCTGTAGTAAATTTAGGGGTGTGATGCCAGCGTCTTTTCATCCCAGAAAAGATGGGTAAGGGAGCATGCACGGGGGGACACCCAAGCGGCAGTCACTGGCTAGATCCCGCGGACGACAGGAGGGCCGTCGGGTGTGGGTGTCTGAGAGAATGAACCTTGAGTTTGCAGAGAAATTGGGGGCCCTGCAGGAAAGAGGGTGCACAGAAGCCCTGATGTTCTGGTAGGGGATGCCCGGGCCACAGGAAGCACACGAGGAGGTGGGGAGGGAGCCGTCTCTTAACGGACATGCTTCTGTCAACGGGGACATGCTTGCACTGAGAGTTAGCCTCCAGGCACGGGGGTCAGATGCTGTGGATTTCATTCCTGACTCCACCTCTCCATGGGGCCTGGCACTCGATGTCCCCCGTCAGCAAAATGGAGATGATATTTGTCCCCATCTTGCAGGGCAATGAGGAGTAAGTGAAATAATGCCTGTCAGGTGCTCGGAAACATGGCATGAAGGACGGAGTCCGTGAATGTCCTCTTAGCTCATGGAGCTTTTATTTTAAAAGAAATTTAGGGATTATTTATTATTATTAAATGACCAGTCTCTCAGAGTTTGATCTAAACAGACCTGCATTGGCAGGAGTTCTCACGAATGCTTTTAGCCCTCCCTGGATTCGAGAGAATGGGCTGTGTTGTCACCAGATCAGCTTTTCATTTTTTCATTCCTACCTGAATGGTCAGTAAGCAAATGTTTTTAGCTTTGCAGAGAATAACAGATTACAGCGGGCTAAAGAGTGACCAAAATAGACCATTGTAAAAACTAATTTAAGATCAGTGCTTCCCCTTTTAAAATTGTCTGGTACTTTTTACTGATTGGTAGGAGTCACTGCCCTTGCCTGCTGAAATATAAAATTATTCCAAACAGAACGTACTCTGTATCTAGATTTAAATTGTCTTGTTGAGTAATTAGCTCTGTTTTTTAACATGCCTAGTTTAAATTCAGGGTCTCAGAGGCTCACTGTCTTCCATTACACATATGCTCTAGTATGTGTAGTTAAGCGAGCAAGGCATGTCTTTTCATTGAAAAATTAAGAACTTCACAGATATTTCAATAGGGCTTTAGAATTTTGTTAGTAATTCTGTTAGTACAGAACAGGTGCTATTCATTAGATGGATATTTGAGAACTTTTCGTGAGCCAGGCTCTATTCCAGGTACTGTGCACTTGACAGGTGCCGTCCTGGTCTTCATGGAACTCATAGCCCAGCCAGGTTTATAATCTGCCTACTGCTGGCTTTTCGTCCTGTTGAAGAATTAGATGGTCTCCTGGCATATAATAAAACAGTTAAGCCTTCTAATACTTGTTCAGGGTCTGTGTGGTGCAGTTCTGTCTACTGCGTGGCTAGGATATGGAGTCACGGTTACGTTTCCAGTCTTGCCTCTAATTTACCAGGTGCCTTTTCTGAACTTGGGTTTCTTTATAAAGTATGAGTGATACTATATGCTCATCCTGTGTCATAGGAATATGAAAAGGAAGACATTATAAAGTATGTAAATCTTTTGTAAATTATTGAGCTTGCCACATATACCCAATATTATTTCTAACATCTCACATTTACTATTCTATATCATCTATACTATTCTACACTGTCACTGGAGAGTTGATGCTTTTATACTGATTCAAACCAAATAGCTTTGAGGTTTTTTACTTTAAATTAACCAAATATCCTTTAGGAAAAAAAATAAAATTATGGAGAGGTAGATATGATTAGCTGCGGAATAACTGTTAGCTTTCCTAGATGAGTTTTTCTAGTTTGAGATTATAATTTAAAATTGTTAGTAATAGATCATCTGATTCATATAGAAAAGACGTATAGGTTTGTGATTTTCAAACAATGTGTCGTATATAAGGCCACCTCCTTTGTTCCATAACAGAAACCATACAGCATTGTCCCTCTTCTCCAAGTTTGCCTGCTCCATGGGGGAAATAAATGTAAAGCCAACTAATAATAGAAGACAGTGGAAGGGTGCCCAGAGGCCATGTGTAAACTACGGCTGCATGAATAAAATAAGCAGTAAGGGTCTTTTGAAGGAGAGTGAATAGTTGAGTTTGCCTGGAATATAGGCTTTTTTTTTTTTTTTTTTTTTTTTTTTAAGATTAGTTGGAGATAGGTTTAAAGTTTACCTTTTTGGCGATATGACTACTGATTGGAGAAAATCATTTATCTCGATTTGTGGTATATTGGAGGCAGGAAGCAGAAAACTAAACAGATAAAAAAAAAAGTGTGGTGTTTCTTCGCTGAGTGACATAGATGTTTACTTCCTTGTTTGAAGGATCTTCAGATCCTCAGCACAGAGAGGACTTTCTCATCTGCTGTGAAGCCGCACGCACATTGGCTCATACATAAGCTAGGCTGTGTTCAGATGTCGTCACAGAACTCGTGCACCGTAAAGACGCTCTGGAATTAAGGAGCCTTTGTTTCAGGTTTTCCTTCAGGTGCTTTTATAATTGTTTTCCTTCTGGGATCCAATGACTGTGTAAGTGCCACCTTGCATAACATGTAGTCTTCTGCTCTTTCTTCCACTTTAGTTGTGGAGGTTTATGTGTGGAGGGAGGAACAGGCCCTCCCGTCCTGACTTCCGTCCATGTTGGCCCACCTGTCTCCATCAGCTGTTACAAAGATCAGTACCTTTTTTTGGTCAGTGGCTTCAAGGTCAGCGGCTCTTTGTGAAATTCACATAATGCAAATCTGAAAGTACTCAGTAAATGGTGTTGACTCAACCATGAAGATAAATTTTCTTACGGGATAAAAGTTGAAAATGAGTAAGAAAAGAATTCGAAAGAAAAGATTTCCAGGATATAAAGACTAATAACAATTTGAAGTATGACTCATGATGTAGCGCTTCATTTCTGTATGTTCCATTATCAAAATCGGTATTACTGCTAACATCAATACTGCGTTGGGGCAGCTTGGGGATTTAGTAACACACATTTGAACTGGCAGACAGGGTGACTATACTTGCAAAGGTCATGAGTTTGCAAGTACCTACTCATGCTCAGGTATTTATGTGAGCAAATGTATAATTTTGTGAAGAGTCCTGGGAACTCTTCAAGTTTATAATTTTGCGTTTCCACTCCTATCTTATTTAGGAAAGCAGTATCTCTAGCTCCTGCTGCCCATCCTCCTTGCCTTTTCTGGTAACCCAGACCATTGAAATGCAGAGCAGGGTACTACCAACCTATGAGTAAAAAAGGAATGATCCCCTAGACCCAAGAAAAACCAGACATATTTGAAAATTTTTTTATTCCCAACCGGAATTCAACAAGTGGACCCTCCTGTCAGTGGACACCTCCACACGAAATCCTTGTCATATTCCTGAGCTCTGGGCCCTTCACTCCCCTACTGGCTGCTTGGGGAAGAGCTTGGTGCTTTCATTTGCCTTAGTCACCGTCATTATTTATAATGTTGCCATCCGAATCTATTTACTGCTAACTCTGTTCTCTCTGTAAGTAAGCATTTAAAGACATACTCTTAATTTTGTAGCATCCTGCTCTTTATTCCAAAAGAGTTCCTTGAAACAAAATTTTATGACTCAGAACAAAAGAAAACAAAATGCTCATATTGTCAAGGAGATTAAAGTCACAGATTGAAAGAAGTAGGAGTTAAAGAAATATGTTAACAAAAAGAAACATGTTACAATATTGACATTTTTACACTGGCAGTATACAATCTTACAGTCTTTTTTCTTTGGCCAAATTATTGGCAGGAAATATTGATGTTTAAATTTTTCATTCACGTAAAAATCATTTTATACTGAGAGATATTAAAATAGCCTCCCTTTTGGCATAGTATTTTATTTACACATTAGAACTTTGCTTTATGTTGTTTTCTTGAGTGTAAAAAATACTATATGCCAATTTACTTCCAATTTGGAGGTGGGAGCTCATGCCCAGTGAAAGGAATTCATAAGAATCCTGATTGGAAAGTGAACAACTGTTTTTCTTTATAAGAAAAGTCCAGCAAAGTTTGTCATACAGTCTACTTTGCTATAAACGCCAGGTTTAATTCCTTTTTACTTCCCATTTAAAGACTTGGAATGTATCATTGTTTGAGTTTCTGTCATTTCACGTGAGTTTTCTTCCGGCGCTGACTTCACGGCACTGGAAATCGACACACTGACCTGACGCTTCAACATTTTCATAACCTTTCTCTTGTACCCTTTACATGCAAAGAAGTATATGAAAGGGTCCATGCAGCAGTTGAAGTTCATCAGACATACCGTAAAGTGCAGAGAAATCTGGAATGAGTGTCTTTGGCTGCATTCCAGGAAATCAGGAAAACGAAGCTTCTTAATCATGTGTTGAATAATTGCAACATGGTAAGGTGTGAAACAGAGAACAAACACAACAATTATAAAAATAATTGTGTTGAGAGCCTTTTTGTTGACACCAGATTTCTCAGTCAGTGGGTTTTGTTTGGCAGTTTTAAAGAGTTTGCAACAAATTTGAGAATAGCAGATAAGAATGATGAGGAGAGGGAGCACATATCCTATGAAACATGCACCAAGCAGAATCCAGGGAAGATGCTTTGTTTCTTCAAAGTTCGGATACTCCATGCATGTAGTCCTTTCTTCCTCCTTCTTTGACATAGGTTTTATGAGTAGTGGGAGTGTCTGAGCGAATACTAGAATCCAGACAAATATGCAAATGCCTTTTGCATGTTCAATTCTTTTCATCTTGTTGTATCGCAGAGGATGCACCACAGCAAAGAACCGGTCAATGCTCAAGCAGGTCATGAAGTTCACACCTGCGTACGTATTGATGTAGAACACGAGAGCTGTGACCCTGCACAAGGCCTCACCCATTCCCCAGTCAAAGCCCAGTGCGTAGTAGGCTATCCGTGTAGGCAAAGCAGTGGTAAAAAGTATATCAGAAATCACCAAATTTGTTGAATATAGGGTGGTAGAGTTGATTTTTTTCCTGTTTTGAATAATAACAACCAAGGCTAGCATGTTTCCCACAAGCCCGATTATGAAGACAATGGTGTAATGCAGAGGCATTAGTATCCTGGCTGTGTTGTGGTGGGAATAGAGGTCACAGTCACTTTCCTGAGTTGCTGCAGAGGTTGTAGTGAAATTGTTGTCCATTTTTGTATCCATCAGTGGTATTCAGAGTCTCTGGGGAAAACCAAGGAGAGCGCTTTTAATTAGAAGCATATTTAATTAAGTAATATAAAATGCCTTTATAGATCTAGCTTTAAAAAATTTTTAATTTATATAATTTTTTAAAATCTATGATATTTTACACAGTAAAGGAAACCATCAACAAAACCAAAAAAGGCAACCTAGTGAATGGGAGGAGATGTTTGCAAATGGTATATCCAATGAAGAGTTCATACCCAGAATATATGAGGAATTTCTATGACTCAAAACAAAAATAATCTTGATTAACCTGAATAGGCATTTTTCCTAAGAAGGCTGGCAGACACATGAAAAGATGCTCAACATCCCTAATCATCAGGGAAATGCAAATCAAAACCACAATGAGGTATCACCTCACACCTGTCAGAATGGCTAGTATCAAAAAGACAAGAAATAGCAAGTGTTGCCCCAGACGCAGAGAATAGGGAAGCCTCATATACTGTTGCGGGGGGGATGTAAATTGGTGCAGCCGCTGTGGAAAACGGTATGGAAGTTCCTTAAGAAATTAAAAATAGAAATATCACACGATTCAGTAATTTTACTACTGAGTATTTAAGAAAACAAAAACACGCATTCAAAAAGATATATGCACCCCTATGTTTATTTTGTAATAGCCAAGCTGTGGAAGCAACCCAAGTGCCAACCGATAGGTCAGTAGATGCTACACACACACATGCGCGCGCGCGATGTTACTCAGCCGTAAAAAAGAAGGAGATCTTGCCATTTGCAACAACGTGGATGGACCTAGGGAGTATTACGGTAAGTGAAATAAGTCAGACAGAGAAAGACAAATACCAGATGATTTCTCTTATACATGGAGTCTAAAAAGCAAAACAAACCAAAAAAGTCAGGAAGAGATCCATAAATACAGAGAACAAGCTGGTAGTTACCAGAGGAGAAGTGGAGGAATAAGTGAAATAAGTGGAATAAGTGAAATAGATCAAGGGGATTATTAAGAAGCACCCCTCCAGGGGCGCCTGGGTGGCTCAGTTGGTTAAGCATCTGACTTGGGCTTAGGTCTTGATCTCACTGTGAGTTCAAGCTCCGCATCAGGTTTTGTGCTGACAGCTCAGAGCCTGGATGGAGCCTGCTCCAGATTCTGTGTCTCCCTCTCTCTCTACCCCTGCCCCGCTCGCACTCTCTCTCTCTCTCAAAAATAAACATTAAAACAGTTTTTCTTAATTTTTTCTTTAAAATAAAAACACCCCTCCAAAAGAAAAAAAAATCTATGATATTTAATATGTTTACATATATAGTAACAAGAACAGAGAATAAAATATATGTTTTTACTCACAATTTGGCGATTTTGGCAAAGCCCTGTCAAAGGAAATAAAACCATCTAAATAGAGCAAATGTATTTTTGTGACAAGAGGTGACACGCTAACTTTTTAGGCAGAAATTCCCCCCTCCCCGTTTTTTCAGAATCATTGTCTGGTTAAGAACAAAATCGTGTGTAGTACCCCACATTTCAGATGAGAGTAGAACTTTGCTTTTAAATTGAATTTTAGTTGATTTTTTTTTTTTTTTTTTTTTTTTTTTTGCCAAATGCGTATCACTGCCAGGAAATGAAATCAGTCACACATTTATTTAGTGAAATACGAACTTACCACAGTGATCTGATTTGTGTTAACCTAAAAAGTATGAGAAACAAGCTAAGGCCCTGTTAGGAACTGAAAGTTAGGTTTTCTTTTAAAAAAGAAGAAGATGATGACCACGACAACCACGACAAAAACGACGAAAAAGAAAGAAAAAACTGAAGCCGTTTCAGGGGAAATGTTAAGATTAATTCTGAACTAGATTGTTCCACAAGTATACCACCGATGCAGGCAATGTGCATTCCTGCGTTCCGCAGGCTTCTTGTGAGCATTACACGGTGTGGTGTCGTGTTCTGCCTTACTCACTTCACATGTTCATGGATCGGTGTCATCTATCTGTCATGTGTAGATCTTACGTAGACATTTATAGATGTTTCTGCAGTATTCTAGTGTGTTAATGCATAATTTGCTTAGCTACTTCCTTGATTAACAGTTAGGTTATTTCCTATTCTTGTTATAAATAATGTTAAGACGAAATTTCAAGTCCTGCGTTGAAAAGTGGAAAACAATAATAAAACTCACAGTATATGAGGCTGAGCTTTGATGAAACTTAGGAAGGGTAGAGTAGTAAAATTCTGCCAAGTTATCTTTAGAAGAAAAATGATGTTCTGATAGGACTGTGTGCACAAATGTCATCTGAAAGTCACCAAAATCAAGGGAAAATGTCAGTATATCTAGTGATGATGGTTTATGTTAAAAGAAAAAGACTCTCTCCCTGGCCGTATCAAAACACCGACTAGTACTGACCTCTGGATGCAATGAACTGCATCTCTGCTACCTTAGTTCTAACAGTCTTAGACTGCGACAGCAGCAGCCAGCGGGGGTTTTCAGAGCATTGCTCTCGTGTTGGAGGTGTGCATTCCATATACTGTTGATATATAGCTGTTAAAATACGGAAACACAACCTAAAGCAAAAGGGAGCAAAACTGGAAGTAGTACTTTCTGTTAATCAAGAAAATATAGGAAAGGAGACTGTGAGAAAGCAGTTTAAATGTATTGATCTCACCTATTAAAAGAGACTATCAGTTTGGATTAACAAAAAATCCAGCTGTGTGCTGCTTAGAAGAGATATGACTCAAAAAAGTGACTCAGAAAGGTTGAAAATAAAGATATGAGAAGACATGTATCAGGCAAATCCCAACCAGTAGAAAGCTAGAGTTAGCAATACTAACAGCAGGAAAAAAAAAACAGAATTGAAGGCAGATTCAATATTGATCGGGATGAACCGGGTCACTGCAGAAGAGAAAAAGAGCAGTTCACACAGAATATAAAAATAGCCTCGAACCGTGCATGTGACAGCCAAATTTAAAGGAGAAACTGGAGGTTTTAACACATCTTTATTAGTATATGCCAGATAAAGATTAAAGACTTAAAAGATTTCACAGAATTTGTGCTGACGGTACATGAGCATTTTTGGAAGTTTGTGTACTAGGTCATCATAGGGCCTCAGAGCTGTCAGAAAAATGTTACCTAGCAGCTGCCATTCCAGTGACCACAGTGCAACTAAATTAGAAATGAACAATACAGAGATAAAGGATACATTTAGAATCTAAAACAGTACGTTTCTAGGGAACTCATAGGTCAAGGAATCACTGTAGGAATTTGAAGCACTTAGAACAAGATGACTAAAATACTGTATGCCAAACAGTGGGCTGCAGCCCAAACGTTAATCTAAGATAGATGTAGAGCCTTGAATGCATTTATTTTATTTGTAGACTTTTTATTTTGAAATAATGTTTATTTGAATATAACTAACACATAATGCTACATTAGTTTCGAGTGTACAGCATAGTGATGCAACATCTCCATATGCTTTTGAATGCATTTATTTTTTTAAATTGAAAATAGATAAATATATAGTTCAGGAAGCTGGAAGAGAATTGTTTGCCCAAAGAAAGGGGAAGAAAATAATAATAAAGATGGTTGCAGAAATTAATAAAATAGGAAACAAAACAAACACCCGGAAAATATGGAATTTCTGTTTTGTGCAGAAAACAGATAGAGTGATTCTTGAAAAGGAAATCACGGGAATTGCAATTGTGGAATGAAAGTAGAAAAACCTTATCTAGTGAGTTGAGGAAGGCTTCTTGTGAGAAGTAACTTTTCAAGAACTGAGACTAGACACAAAGAGGTGAAAATTCCAGGGCGGGGGGGTCCTGCAACTTAGGAACAGGTAGCGAGAACTTCTTTTATTTTTGTACTTTCTGTGGAATTTTTTTTTTCCTAAAAATCTTGACATGTACGTTTTATTTTGAGGAATATTTGTCCACCAATTCGGGAAATGCTTTTAAAACAAATATTAGGGTAGAAATTCTCCATATGAATAAACATCATTGCAGAGATTAGGAAAGTCACGTTAATGTCAGACTCAGAGAAGAGTGTCCCATTGCTTGCCATGTTGTAAATGTGTGTCCAGCGTCCTTCCTGAAATACGGCGTCCAGTGGGGCCAGAGATGGCAGGCGTTTCAGAACATCCGATGCTCAAGAATATTTAACACGGTGTTAGTTTTAAAGATGCAGATTTGCAAACAAATCAAATGTCCATCATCAGGGCATTGGCTAAATATTTTATGGTATAGCCATAGAGTGGAAATGCCAGCGTGCATGCCCGTTTCTTGACAGGGAATAATGGTAATAAGTAAGGACAGCAGATTACACAACTTGCCACTGTGCAGGGGAGGAAAAGCAATGACGTAGACCTACGTGTGCAGCACCTGCATAGACGTGTATGCCAGGACAGAATTTTGTACAAGCGACTTTTGAGTTTTAGTCATATACTCTTAAACTTAATTTCTTTTTTTAAATGTTTGTTTATTTTGAGAGAGACAGAGCAGGAGAGGGGCAGAGAAAGAATCTCAAGAAGGCTCTGCACTGTCGGCACAGAGCGCATTGTGGGGCTCAGCCTCATGAACCATGAGATCATGGCCTGAGCAGAAATTAAGCATTGGTTGCTCAACCAGCTGAGCCACCCAGGTGCCCAAATATATTCTTAAATTTTTAATACTGAACATGAATTGACTATGAAATGAGTAAGTAAGTAAATAACTTAATGTGAGGGAAAACATTTTTTAATTCAGTTCTTGCAAAAATCTTGTCATCTGACATACATTTCAAAGCTAGTCCTTCAGTGTCCTTTACTCAGATTGATGCGTTAATTTTTATTAGAAGCCTACCTTTAAGTCCTGCCTCGAAGAACACTCATGTTGACTCTGTGGGCTGAGTACTGCTGCCTGCTACCTACTTGCCGTAAGGGGAAAGCAAGAGGTTAAAGGTCATGCTGGATCCTTCTCTCTGGTGACCTGGCTTCAGGTCTCCTACTCTGTCCAGTTCTTGGCAAGGGCAACTGGTTCATATTCCCTTGAAGAACTGAGGGTTTGTGGTTTCGAAGTGGCCTAGGCTTTAAGAACCATCCTCACCTGTAAACAAACAGCCTGGAACATCACAGCCCAGCGCCACGGAGCCGGGCAGCAATCCTTCCTAGGGACAGTGGGATTCCCAGTTCGCGGACAGCATTGATCCCCGATGGGAAGACTCGTGAGGGACCTGTTACCACCCCCCCCTTCGTCCTGAGTCAGTCAGAGAAAGACACCTGCACGGTGCGGACATGTAAATGGGATGGCTCAGAAATGGTCTTTGGTAAAGACGAATCTGAGCTGTCTGGAAATCTGGTGGTGTTTCGGTGACCCCTCGAAGGTTGATTCTGCTAGTCGGTGGCACTAGTATGTAACCGTAGTTCTTCATTATATCTATCTTGGGCTATAGTTTTAGTCATTTTTATCTTTTCCAAATTGAGAGAAAAATTCTCTCATGTACTTGGCTGTTATTATCCCATTCTTACCTGAATCAATCCCAGTTTATTATCATCTTCCCTCAGATATTATTTTATACCCTCCTTTAATCATCTAAGGAGTCAGAATTACTTTCCTGAACCTTGACTTACTCCATTCTTTTATTCAGCAAAAGTTGTTTCTAGAGCCTCTGTGTGCTAGGTCCTGGAAATACCGAGATGGTGTCTTTCCCTGTGGGAGGGCCTGAAACGGAAGGATGAATGTATGGTGTTGGGAGTGTGCTGTTACTTGAACGAGGGAGCAGTGTCTCACTGCTGTTTAAAGGGCTCCTCCTCACGCACACTAGGCTTCTGCTTGCCCTTTGGATTACAGTGCTCCTTGTCAACCTTCGGATTGCAAATTGCTCTTTTAATCATTTTTTCAGCTATAACTAACTCCCTCCCACCTTCCCCTCCTCCTTTTCTTCCTTCATCTATTTATTTTTGAATACATTTTAAGTACTTTACAGTTTTTAAAATAAGTTCATCTTTTTTTTTTTTTTAAGTTAGCTCTATGCCCAACATGGGGCCTGACCTCATGACCCCGAGATCAAGAGTTGCATGCTCTACTGACTGAGCCTGCCAGGCGCCCCTTAAGTAGTCTACGTTTTTATAATCATTAGACAACAGCTCTGTCATGTTATTAGGATAAATATACTGAGGTTTCTTGGAGTAACTATGACTTATTGTTTCACTGCCTAGAGGAAAACACAAAGAAGTATTTGTTTTAAATCTTTTTTCTGTAGAATACTTGGGTATGTAAGAATTCTAGTTCCCTCATAATGCTTTCTAATGAAAAGGTGTGTGTGGCCACTACCTGTCCTTACTGCCCCACCCCCTGAGGAACATGAGTGAGGACTGTGAGCACAGTTAGTAACCGGGCTGCATGAAGTGTGGGGCCGCATTCAGGGTCCACCTGAGGAACCCCCTTCCCTCCTGAAAGTGAACTGTCTGCAGCCCCCTGGCAGCCGTCCGCACCAATTCTCACCAGTTATGCCCCTCAGCAAAGGGGTCTCTCCCAGTTTTGTCTCTGCAGTGCAGTAACGACAACTCTGTTGCTGTTCTAACTATGTAAAACAGCGAGTTCTCCCGTAGCGAAATATCCTCTACTGTATTTTTACTTATGTTTTCGGAAGTGGGTCTGTGTGTGTTTCTCTAGAGGTGATTTCATTGCTACTAGAGTAGCTAACGTATCTTAAGACATTATCATCTCATTTTTGCATAACCGGACATGTTGACATGAACTGACAAGTTCTTTCTAGCCACAGAAAGGAGGAAAATAAAAGGCTCCCCCCAAAAAACTCATCTATTAATATTTAAGAAAATTGAGAGCTAATGTAATTTGTACCCTGGAAATATTTACCCTGGCTACCGACTCGGAGACATTTGTGATTGTTCACAGATCTGCAATCCCAATTTACTTTCTTGGATAATTATTTTCTTAGATTTTATTTGTGACAGAAACAAATAAACCTTCACTATATTCATAGATTTAGTATGAACTAGCATACTGGCTTTTAATTTTGGCTTCAAGATTCTGAAATGTCACCTTTACCCCTAATATTTATTCACTTAATAACCATCAACGGGCTTAAATGAAAAGGAGTTAAACTTTTAGTAATTTTGTTTAAATTCAGGCCTTAGCAATGAATGGAATGGCTCAAGTCATGCGAAGCCATAAAGGAGACTTCTCTGTAAGGCCGAGTCTGCTTGAGACCACGTTTACCCTTCAAGACGATCTGACTCAGAGTGCCCGCAGTGGCGCGCACCAAAGAGGAAGTTCCAGGAGCACAGTTTCAAAAACAAGAGCCACAAAACTGTGGACATATAGATACCAATTGTATTTGTGTATTATTAACTGAGGAGTGTTGATTGATCTGATTTCTCTGGAGACACGGTCCTTTGGCTATTTTGTTGAGGAGAGGTAAGGTTGAGGGAGAGTTTCTGGAGTGGGAAAAAATGAAATCATTGAGAAAGGAGGGGGCAGGCAGAAGCTCGGGGTTCAGTAGCAGGACAAGGATTCTGCCTACTGAGGAACCTGGCAAGCACAGAAGTATCAGGATGGCAGGCAGGAGCAGGGCAGTGCCCTTGTGAGAGAGCACACTCCACGGAAGGAAGAAATCATTGCTCCTTCCTCTGGTTACCTAGCTTTATGAACATTTGTCAGTTACTTGAAAAAAAAAACCTCCTTGCTCTGACTTCATACAGGGACTTCTGAGTTTGGTCCAGTGTCATACAGGTTGTGGCCTGTCTCTCAACCAGTGATTTTTTTTGCCCACCTTGTTTTTAGTTGGCTAAACAACCATCACCAGAGTGGTCGTGTGACCCAGTGGCCCACATAGTAGGCGGGTGGGAAACATTAATTCCTAAGAAAGAAACCTGAGGCCCAGCCGGGCTGTGACCAGCACAGGCACTGCCTCTGACCCCTCCGTTGGCAAAGTCGGACTCTGCTCCAGTAGGCTGCTCCTTGGCTGTGTAATAGTCAGCATGCACCCAGTGCACTTAGTGAAGGAAGTCTTTCTACACTATCAGGTGATTTTTTTCCCCAGCCAACTGTGAGTCTTCCGTTGATGGCTCGCTATGTCTGTGGTCAGGATTCATTTCAGAAGGACATAGGGAACGTCGTCCAGGCAGGTGGCAGGCACACTGACAGCTGCCTGAACTTTCTCAGGATGGAACCTCACACCTGCCGGAGAGTTTATGCGCAGAGTGCAGTTGTCTGTGGTCGGTCTATCTGAGGGGACCTCCCTGCCCTGACTCTGGGTTTGTGGAAGTGTGACCCTCCTGCTGACCCCAGGGCACAGGCTGGTTCTGACCACCTCTCAGTAGGTCTGCAGAGAGTCGCTTACAGGACAGTGCACAGAGAACTACTTCTTTGCTGCCCTTTTTTTTTTTTTTAAGAGAGAGAGGGGGAGTGTGAGCTGACGAGAGGGGCAGAAGGAGAGAGAGAGAGAGAGGGAAGGAAAGAGAAAGAATCCTAAGCAGGCCCCGAGCTGAGCCTGGGGTTTGCAGCACTCGATCTCACAACCCTGGGATCGTGACAAGAGCCGAAATCAGGAGTCAGACACTGAACTGGCTGAGCCACCCAGATGCCCTGAGAACCTCTTGAAGACAGACAAAAAAAAAAAAAAAAAAAAAAAAAAAACCCCGCTGTGTTCACCAGTTTGTAGTTTACTTTTAGTGCCTCTGTGGTGTCCTGACCTAACGGGCACTGACTGAGGAAGACCACTTCACCTCCCATAAACGTGTGCATTGGAATTGAGGCGAAAGTGAAAGGAGCCTGACATTTGAATTACTTGATTAAACACCCACTTGCACATTCGGGGTTTCATACATTCCAGCTATTTTTCTTTCCCCTTTCGTTGATTTTCTTTGTGTGGCTTTTGGCGGCTTTAATAAACTGAGTAGGATGATGTGAAAGTTACCAACGTGAAGACAAAGGAGGCGGTAATACTCAGGACGAGAGTTACACGACATAATGTTTAGGAACTGTAAAAAAACAGAATCCTGCTCTAATACTCATTTCAGTGAAGAAGACAAATACTCTGTTTCCGTGTGGCATGATTTGACCTGTAAGTACGATAACTGGATAATATGAAAAGATTATTTTAAAAAAAAATTTTTTTAATGTTTATTTTTGAGAGGGAGAGAGAGAGAGAGACAGAGTGTGAGCGGGGGGGGGGGGGGGGGCAAAGAGAGAGGAGACACAGAATCTGAAGCAGGCTATAGGCTCCGAGCTGTCAGCACAGAGCCTGAGGTGGGGCTCAAACTATGGACTGCAAGATGATGACCCGAGCTGAAGTCAGACGCTTAACCAACTGAGCCACCCAGGCGCCCCATAAAAAGATTCTTTATAGTAAAGATGTGAGTCTGTCTAATCTTTATTCTCTGTGTCTTTATCCAAACTGTTTCTAGAAATAATGTGTACCTTTCTCCTTAAAGTTCAAGGGAGTTTCGGGTTTTGTTCTTTGTCTCATCTCATGGAAACTAATCAGAAACATTAAATATCCTTATTTTATGGATAAGCAGAAATTCCAGAGAGATTAGATCATTTGCTCAGGGTCCTCCTTCAGTATAGGTACCAAGTCAGCAGTGATGAGGGTGTCCGGGACTCCACACCCTCCCTCACCTGCTAAGTCTGGCAAGTTAGCAGTTCCTGTGCCTGCAGCCTCCTGGCCGCCTCCCTCACTCTGCCCCTTCCTCCACACCATGTGTCCTCTGTCCATCTGCCTATCTGTATACTACTCCCATGCGCACCGCCCGCCTTCAGGCCACTCTGTATCTCTCTGGAGCTACTGCCCCGCCTTTCACAGTGCCTTCCAAATGCGGCCAGCCCATTGAACCCGGGCCGCTGGGAAGCCCTCTGACTCCTGGTGGCTGGGCTCCACCTTTCTCTTAAGCAGGCTCTCTGGTCATCTCCCCATGATGCCCTGGCTCCAGCTTGACTACAATTTTTGCAGGTTTTTGATGTCCTGTGTTGTCTCACACCTCTGTGCCTTTCTGGCACTTTTCCTTCTGTTGGATGCCTTCTCTGCTTTACCCTGTATCCTCAGCTCTTACTTTACTTCAAGACTTAGTTCAGAGTCCTCTGTTTCTGGAAGCTTCCCTGATCTTATCCTCTCCTACTCTGTTGCCAGCACCTGCCAGAAAGATAGTGTGGAGTGTCCTTGTGAGGGCACTGTGTTCTGCATTAGCACCTGTATTGTCGAGTTTATTTTTCTGTTTCCCACTAGCCTGTGGAGTCCTGTGAGTGGAAACTGTGTTAAGTTTCTCTCCAGCCGAACCATGACTGAGGCACAATAAATATCCACTAAAGAACAGCAAAGTCCCATCTTTCTAGATCCTTAGGCAAAGGTTCTTTATCAGAGTTCTTGATTAGTGTTAGGGACCAGTATCACTAAGCGCAGACTCTCCGCCAGGCACCGTCCTGGGCACTTTGCGTTATATTCACTCCCCGAATCATCACAGAACTTTCCCAAACCCATGTCCAGTAGTGAAACTGAGGCACAGAGCACTGTCATGGCTTGCCTAAAGACATAGCTATTAAGTGTCAGGATTCAGTCCTGGCAGTTTGGCTCCTGAAATCATATTTCATGCGACGTGTTTTATCCCTGGCTCCTGTTCCCAAATCGATGTAATGTTACTGGTAGAAAACAGGTTAAAAATGAGAAGATATCTCAAAACTAACATGCACCAGCTCACCCTGTCTGAACTAGAGAGAAGAGGAGAGCTGGGGAGCTGGAAGGAGGGAGAGGAGGAGGGAAATGTGTTGATTTAAATAAAGGCACTCATTGATTTACTTATAAAGTAAGTAAGTAAAGGGTTTACAAATGAATTTAGATTTACTATTTTTAACAATATTTCCATAAAACAATTTGGACTGAAAGTGGTGAATACCTAGGGTAGCTTTTACACTATTAATTTATTTTTATGCTACTTTAGGTATTTGTAGACATTTAACAAAAGATTTTTTATTCTTCTCTTTGAGCTTTCAAGACACCACAAGGATCTTTGTTAACTGTACAGTTTTCAGATGATTTTCACAGGCAGTATCTCATCCGATACTGAAGCCCTGTGTTTTACAGACTTCTTGGAAAGCTTAGGAACTACATGGGCTTGCACTCCCTTAGCATCCTCCGTGCTCTGTGGCCTTGAACACTGCAGCAGGCCCTAACACGTGGCGGAGAGGGAGGCATTACTTGTAAACTCCTCTGTTGGGTGGGGAGCTCTTGTTTTTAAATGCACTCTTCTTAGGGAGGATGGCTTTCTCCCCTACACGTTTTACCCCATAGAGTGTTTCAGAACCGTCCTCCCGCAGATGTCCAGGAAATGTCTGTGGATTTCCTAAGTGAAGGAAAGTCATATAGCGATCCGAGGCAGTATTCATTCTAGTAAATGATTGGTCATGTCACCAATCAGTTCTTGGAAGCCCGTTAATTTATAAGAGGCATTCCCATCCCCACCCGAACCCCCACCGCCACCTCATGAAAGGTGAGCTGGTGGGTGAGGAAGCTTTCTGCAGCAGCGTGTTCTTCATAGCGTTATGTCCCAAAAGTATGATTAAGTCCCGGGGAGAAAGCAGGTGCTGAAGCAGCAGCAGATGCAGCCCCAGACAGCAAGCCCCATTAGATGCCTACCCCTCCACAGACCCAGTCTTTATGTAAAATATTCTGGAAAATCTGCAAGTAAGTGTCAGGAAAATAATTTTCACAAAATGGTAGGGCAAGGAAACTTTGCCTAATGGTTTCATCCTTCGGTAGTTTAATGGATAGAGGGAAGAGAGGTTGATAGCAGACAGTTTTCTAGCGCTGACGATGACAGCCAATGTGATAAGGATTTGGCAGTATTACTACTCCCCGTTTTACAAATGAAGCAGCTGAAAGCAGAGGCTGCCCTAGGCCACGCAGCTTAGGAATAATCAAACGCATGTCCGTCCTAGCCTGATTCCAGAGCCCATGCCCTGCACCACTGCACTGTCTTGTACTTGGACTGAATCCCGCCCCGAGGGTCCCCAGACACACCTTCCTTTAGAGGAACTCTCCTCATAGCTACATTTTGCCAAAAATTTCTATTACTTCCACTCCCAACCTGGACATAAATACTGCAAATCATTCCATATACTCCATTGTTTTGTGACATTTTTTAGGTACATGCAAATTCTAGAAAAAATAGACCTGTTTAGCTTTAGTGATAAGCAACTAAATATAAAGCAAGCAACAGATTCACTTTTCACTTACCAAATTAATAGTTTATATCTAGAATTAAAATACTTGTGTTGGCTGAGAAGCAGGGAAGCCCAGACTGTTAACGGGGCGGGGGGCGGGCAGTAAATTGGTAAAATGTCTTTATAAACCAAAAAATACCAACTTATATATAAAGCTTTAGAAACATTTATACCCTTTGCCCAAGGAATTCTAGTACTGGAATTCTGTCCGGAAAAATACTAGAAAGTATAGAAGTAATAGTGTATAGAAAAGACCTTTAGGTATATAGATACATGGTCAAATAGTAGAGTGTACCAACTTTTTTGATTTTAAGTTGTACTAAATAACTTCTATACATACGCATTTAAGTGTAGGAATACTCCATTTAAAGAAATTTTTGTTCCTTTCCCTTCATACTAAAGTACCTTGAAATATTGGCATTATTTGCTAACTTCTACTTGATATGGTTTTCTATAACCGTGAGTTCACACAGAAGTACAGAGTAAGCCCTGTGTTTTGGCATAGATTTCTGGCATGGTCCCTTGTTCTCACCCACCTCAGTATTAGCTGATTACAACTGCCAGTCATCAGAGACCAAACTATATTAATGATACAATTTTTGTTAGAAATGTTTATAGTTGTCATTGAATAGCTTGTATTCTTTACTTTATACCTTAATTAAGATTTAAAAGTTTTACACAAGACTTTATTTAAAAGAAACAAAATATCTAGTACTCACCTCTCAGGGACTTGTTGGGGCCTCTGTGCGGGAGCAGTCAGTATCTCCCCAACTGAAGTAGGTTACTTTGGCATGTTGCTTGAGAGATTATGCAGACATCCTTTTATGGTGGTGGCTTTTTTGTCACACTGTGACTGAGCAGAGCAATGATCAGTTACCCTCATATATGCGTGTGCACTTTTTTTTTTCAAATGGGAAGTGAAATTTTTCTGTTAGTGATTTTTTTTAAAACAATTATCCAAAAACCCCTTGGAATTTATGAATTGCTAATATCAGTGGAACTTTATAAGTTTTTTTAAATAAAGTTTTAAATCAGTATTAAAAAAATTCTTTGAAAGGAAGACTAAAGTTAATAAACCTTCACCAGGAAAAAAAGAATGATAATTACTGATGATTTTGTATTTATATTCGAGTTTTTAAATGCTTTAAAGAAAAAGATGTCAACTGTGACAGTTTTGTCTACCTGGAAACTTGATGCAGAGAGCAGTTTACTCGTTCTCTATCTTCACAATGAGAAAGAAACAAAGGTTTCTGTGGTGAGTGGGAGAACAATGCTCTTTTGCATTGTAACAGGGACTAGTCGGTGTTTTCGGGCAGGAACCCCGCTGACAGGATCGGTGACTACATGGACACATGGATGACAAGCGAAGAGTTGAAGGGGGACATCTATCGCCGATAGCCCAGCCTCTCTGCAGAGGGTGGAGGCCTGTGCTGTTCACCTCTCAGTTCTAGCTGGCTCACTTTAAACCAGCTCATGTAACAGGACTATCAAAATTCAACTTCTGTGTAGGCTAAATAGCAGCGTAGTGGTCAGAACGAGAGAGGCAATGTTTACACTTACCTAGGACTGACCTGGCCATTCCCAGTCAGTTCTGGGTGCTGCATTTTACGAAGGACATAGATGACCATGTGATTGGGTTGGTAAGGGGTCTGGATCTCAGGTCTTAGGAGAAGTGATTGAATAAACTGAGAATGCTTAGGCTTGGCCGGGATGTGGTCATCCCCCTCATCCACTGCAAAGCTGTCCCATAGAAAAGGATTTAGGCTGTGTATGTCAGTCCTCCCAACTCCAGAGAATGGAAAGACGGCCAGTAAGAGGAAGCCACCAGAGACAGCTTTCAAATCAAAATATGACGGTAGTTCCCAAAAGTTAGGATCATAGGAAAAATGGAAGAGGCTATTTCTTATTTAGGTGCCTACAGAAACTGTTTGACTGTTTCGAGGGGCGGGACAGAGAGAATGGAATCGATTGGCAGGAATTTGTAACTCAGACTTCACATCTTCCACTCCAGAATCTGTCAAAATGGCCAAGGGGCTTCAGCCCCTCAGTGGTATCATTCCATCTAGAAGCTTAATAGGTTCTTCTAAGCTCTAAAATGCTGGAGATGTCATACCCTATAACTTACCTAGTTCTTTGTGCCTCAACCTCACCGTCTGTAAAATAAAGGTACTGAAGTAAATGATCGCCAAGATAATTCCTAGTGCAAACATTCTGAGGGGGAAATATAGAGATTTTATGATTTGCTGATAAATAAGATAAAATATTCTAGAATTAATTTATTTAAAACTTGGATTGAAGAATATTTGAAGAAGACACTGTTGAGAAGCTTCTCGATTTGTTGAAAGGACATCCTGATGCGGTGTTTTGGTTTTAATTTTTGAAAGCGTTTTTATTAAGTAAAACATTGTTATATAATGAAGAACTCACCTAGGTAAAGTGAATGTTCTAGAAAACTGGATCTACCTCCTATTGAGTATATCAAGAAAAGGGTGCAGGGTGATTGTCCCATGAGATGCTCTGGGGGGTTTGGGATGCGATAATTTCATGAGCCCACAAACTTTATTTATTAATTTTTTTGAAGTTTATTTACTTTTGAGTGAGAGAGAGGCATAATGTGAGCATGGGAGGGACAGAGAGAGAGGGGGAGACACAGAATCCGAAGCAGGCTCCAGGCTGTGAGCTGTCAGCACAGAGCCCGACACGGGACTCGAACTCACAGACTGTGAGATCATGACCCAAGCCGAAGTCGGCCGCTTAACCGACTGAGCCACCCAGGCGCCTCCCACAAACTTTATTTTTATTGTTGCTGAAAGTTATCAGGGTTTTTTTGTTGTAGTACTATAAAAGTGCAGTCAATGTCCTTTTCTGTAGAGGAGCTAAGATGGACATTTGTGACCTGAACTGAGTGCTTTTTATGATATTATTCCATTGAGTACAATTGTGAGTATATGGTAGATAATAAATATTAGTGACATTTGTTGAAAGAATGAATGAATGAATAAATGAATTATAACCTGTTTTCCTCTTTTCTTTACTTCACCTTCATAAATTGAGTCAGATAGGGCTTCCAGAAGTTAGCTATTCACAGTTCAGAAAGGGTCAAACTGAATTATTGTTGACAATATACAGAACAGATGTGTGTCATAAAATAAGGAAAAGAGAAAACCTGGTCAGTGACTAATAACATTATGATATTTTGTGAAGTCTGTGTGTATAGAAATAGCAACGGAAATTTCTACAAAACAACCTGTATATTCGTGGTCTGAAATGTGTGCTTTTGTGTTATGGGTGTATGTGGTCTTGTACTTAGTCATCATTTAAAACTATACAGTGATTAATAACTTCTAAGGAATTTTCAAACTTCTTTTATTGGTATATAAGACATGAACTGTGGTCATTAAAATTCCTATCAGTGTTGTCTTAGTTTACATTGAAATGTAACCTCACACAAGAACGTGGCTTCAGATTGTCTATTGTAACATCATTCATTAAACTTTATTGGAACTTCTATAAGTTAAGTATCTCAAAGAACATGTTCTGTGGTGAGATCTCTCAAGTACAACCAAAATAGAGTTTTCTTATTATTACCAAGAGACCCACAGGACATATTTTGAGTGTATATATGAAACTGTATGTTTTAATCCCACTAAAAATAAGATACTTTTTTAAATAAAAGGCAAATTCTGGGTAGTTTGCCATTTTAAAGAGAAACTCATTTATTCAACAAATATTTTTGAAGCAACTCCTCTGTGCCAGGCCCGGTTTTAGAGAGTGGTGATAACGCAGCGAACAGAACGGGCAGAAATCCCAGCCACCATGGAGTTTCCCTCCGGTCGGGGAGACAGATGATAAATAAGTCACACAGTAGATAAGGAGCTTATAGCTGCTGTGGGGAAAGGAAATAGAGAGCGCAGAGCGGGGCTGCGTCTGTGAGGAGGGGTAGGGGCGGCTGCACTTGGGAATGAGGCGGCCAAGAAGGGCCTCTCTGAAAAGGAGCTATTTGAGTAAAGACCAGAATGGCGTGAGGAGTAAATGGCGCACGTGTCTACGGGAAGGTGGCCAGGACAGGCACGCACCGTGGGGAACCAAGTGCCTGCTGGTGCTGGCGTGAGACGTACCTTGTCCAGCGTAGCTGGAACAGCGACGGCGAGTGGTGGGGAGGCAGAGTAGAAGTGGGAGTAGAAGACCTAGTCTGAGGTCTGGGACGCGGGGCCTTTGTGAAGTCTTTGTGAAGACTTTGGCTTTTACTCTAGGCTGGGGACTCCCTGGAGGATTTTAAGCCCAGGAGTGACTAACTTGCACGTTTTAATGGAAAGAATACACAGTTACTTAATCATCTTTTTTTGAGTTTAGATAAGTTGAATTGGAGCAAAACAGTTTTTTTTGTGTAGTATTTAGAATGGCAATTAAATAAGTCTCTGTTGCAGAGATTAATTCCGAGAGGGAATGTGTAGCTCAGGGTCTGGCATGGAATAGGTAAGGAGGTCAGTTAACATTTACTAGATGAGAGAGAGAAGAATTTTCTACACAACAACCAGAACGTTCTTTCAGGAAAGACGACCACATATTTTGCTTTGATTTGCTCTTGGATGTATGTCTCATTCAACTACAGTCACAAAGAGGAAGCTCGTTTATAGACAGCTATCGCCAGCATTTTAAGCTATTTTCTCTATTAATATATATTTCAAAGCTTCAAATTTCACGGAGGAGAAGATTATTTTCTCGTAAAATTAGTGAGCTTTGCATCTTTGCTGAATAATTCTTAAGACTGCTGAGTGTGTGGAGTTGAGAGATCCGCAGAGACGATGGTTACAAAGTAGATCAGATAGTTTTTGTTCCCTAGCAAACCCTTCTGAACCTGGTGACTGGGATGCGTAGGTAGCTCAGTTGGTTGAGTGTCAGACTCTTGATTTCGGCTCAAGTCATGATTCCAGGGTTGTGGGATCAAGCCCCACATGGAGCCTGCTTAATATTCTCCTCTCTCTCTCTCTTTTTCTCTCTCTCTCTCTCTCTCCCTCTGTCCCCTCCTCCATTTGCACACACTGTTTCTCTCAAAAATTAAAAAAAACTTTTGAAAATTAAAAAAAGCATCTCTTCATTAAAATTTCTTCATCAGATTCTTTTATAATCAGACAAACATTGAGAGTCAATTATGTGTAAGGATTTACATTAGGTATCGGGGATGCAATGCTAAGTAAAATATTGTGCTTTCTGACAGAATTTAATAGGAGACTTTTAAAACCCTATTTAGTTAAAATGTGATCATAAAAATAATCTCAAAATGGGTTGGACCTAAATGTGAGGCCTGAAACTATAAAACTCCTAGAAGACATAAGCAGTAACCTCTTTGACATGGGCCATACAAACTTTTTTCTAGGTATGTCTTCCCACGGGAAACAAAAGCAAAATTAAACTTTTGGAACTACACCAAAATAGCTTTGGTACAGTGAAGGAAACCATCAATAAAACAACAAGGCAACCTACCAGATAGGAGAAGATCCTGCAAATGATTTATCTGATGAGGGGTTAATATCCAAAATATGTAAAGAACTTATATAACACAACACCAAAAAGCCCCACAAATAATTCAATTAAAAGATGGACAGACCTGAATAGACATTTTTCCAAAGAAGACCTACAGATAGCCAACCAACACATGAAAAGATGCTTAGTTGTCAGGGACATGCAAATCAAGACCACAATGAGATGTCATTTTAATCTGTCAGAATGACTACAGTCAAAAAGATAAGAAATAACAAGGGTTGACAAGGATGTAGAAAAAAAAGAAACTCTCATACACTGTTGATGGGAATGCAAATTGGTGCAACCACTGTGGAAAACAGTATGGAGTATTAAAAATAGAATTTACTGTATGATCCAGTAATTCCACTACTGAGTATTTACCCAAAGAAAATGAAAATGTCAGTTACAAAAGACAAGTGTACCCCTGTGTTTATTGCAGCATTATTTACAGTAGTCAAGATATGGAAGCACCGCAAGTGTCCACTGATAGATGAATGGATAGAGATGGAGTGCGCATGCGCGTATGCACGCGCACACACACACACACACACACACACACACACACACACCCTGGAATATTAGCCATAAAAAAAAATGAGGAATGAGATCTTGAGGGCATTTGTTGGGATGAGCACTGGGTGTTGTACGTAAGTGATGAATCACTGGATTCTACTCTTGAAACCAATACTACCCTGTTGTGTTAAGTAACTTGAATTTAAATAAATTATGTGCTCAAAAAAAAAGAAAAACCAAAAGAGACAGATCTTGCCATATGCAACAACATGGATGGACCTAGAGGGAATAATGCTAAGTAAAATAAGTCAGAGAAAGACAAATACCATATGACTTTACTCATACGTGGAATTAAAGAAACAAAACGAATGACCAAAGAAAACAAGAGACAAAAGAAAAAACAGACTCTTAAATAAAGAGAACAAACTGGTGGTTACCAAAGGGGAAGTGAGTCTAGGGACAGATAAAATAGGCAAGGGGACCAAGAGTACATTTATTGGGTGTAAAGGGAGAGAGAAAAACAGAAGGACCAGTCAAATATCTACTTAAAGAATATTTAGAGCACCAAATTCCTTCCTTGCCTCCGATTGGCAGATGGCTGCCATGGCTGTTCTCACCCCAGCAGAAGTCTGGGCTTTTTTTATTCTCTGGAGAGGTCTCTGAACTGCAAGATACTAGGCACATACCCTAGCCCCTAACCGCTAACCCCTAACCCCTAACCCCTAACCCCTAACCCCTAACCCCTAGCACTAACACCGACACCATAAGCCTCTGGAGGTCTCTGACTGCAGGATGCGAGGCACATACCCTAAACCTAACACTAACCCTAACTCTAACCTTACCCTAGATCTGAGAAAGTGGCTTCTAGAACACACAATAAGAAAAACTGAGAAGCAGCCTAGTTATCCTGGAGAAGAACTGAAACAGTTAAGAATTGGTAGTATTTCTGTAAATGGATCTGGAGGTAGACGTAAAAACAGAAGGACCAGTTGAATAAAGAGTATTTAGAGCCCGAAATCCTCCCCCTCTTGCTTCAGCTGGGTAGATGGATGCCAAGTCTGTTCTTACCCCAGCAGAAGTCTGGGGTTTCATTCTCTGGAGAGGTCTCTGAACTGCGGGATACTAGGCACACCCTATCCCCTAACCCCTATCCCTAAACTAACCCTAACCTCGATCCCCCGCAGGTCTCTGAACTATAGGATACTAAGCACATGCCTTAACTCTAACCTTAACCTTAACTCTGGATAAAAAAGAGAGTACTGAGCACTGAGTAATGTATAGAAATGTTGAATCACTATATTGTATATCTGAAACTAATGTAACACCATATGTTAATTATACTTCAAATAAAAGTAAATAACAAGAAAGACTAGAATTATAGCCAGTAGGCTATTCTCATGATTACTATCCCATTTTGAAAAAGTGATCATACAGCTGTTCTAGAGTAAGGATGATCTTATGGCCCTAAATCGAATGAGCTGCCGTGCCGTGCCAAGCACCGTGGCACATGCTGGAGGCTCCAGCCCGGGAGGATGCATGTCCTTCCCTGCCGTGGGAGGTACTCCATCTAGGAGGAGAGCCAGATGAGTGAGGCATTTGAAGCTGATCCACTGTCCTGCGGACATACCTTGGCTGCCCTGTCTCCGTCGTCCTTCTCGCAAGACTGAGAAAGATTGCGTCTGACACATCTGTGTCTCCAGTCCTTACCCGGTGTCTGGCACTTAGGTGCTTGCTAATTGGGGTTTTCCCTCTTCTAGTATTTGCTGCATTCGTGTAGATGCCTATGGATGCTGCTGCCACTTTTCACATTTGCAGTGTATGTTGGCTTTCGTTTTGTTTTTGGAAGCAGAATTGAGAGGACAGTGAGTGATTTTTTTTTTTTAAATAACATCTCTATAGAAGGGAAATTTTTGGACAAGAGGCCGAGAGCATTCTGTGTTCCACAAAAGTGGTAATGAGAATATTTCTTGCAATTTTTTTATGGTAAAGATATATTCATGCCACTCACCAAACACAACAACAACAACAACAACAACAACACCACAAAGGAAAAATAAAAGCTACATTGAGTCATTAAGCCAAGTGTCTAATGAAGAATGGGTGTGAGCGTGTGCCCAGACCTCTCTCCTTGTTCATGTTGCCTGCCTACCTTGCGGGAACGTGAGTGTGCAATCCTGGAGCTAGCTCTGGAGGTGAGAGACTGCTTCTTACTCATAGACGTAGATGGAGCTCCTGTAGCTGGGCTGCCCCCTCACGTCATGCCCAGGAGATTCGCTGATTGACTGAAATAGTGAAACCGAGGTATCCGTTAGGGCATAAGAGGGAGCTTCTGGCTGCCCGGAGGGGCTAGAGTAGTGGCTGCAGGAAAGAATTGAGCTGTTGCACGCCGGAAGTGTTTCCTAAGCAGAAAAGTGGGAAGGACATTTAGGTTGGAAGAATAACAAGTCAGTGAATAGTCAAAAGACCCTACTGTCCCCAGGGAGCATCTTTTGAGGTTGAGATGACGGGGAGGAACCAGATCGGGGGAAGGGAGAGAAGGACAGTTGTGGGAAACTACACTTGTAAGCACGAATTGGAGGGCTTTGCTATTTCATGCTAATATTTATATTTCCTCTTTGGATCCTGGGCACCTGTGGAAGGATGGGTTTAATAGGGGTATGACATGATCCGTGTTGCGTTTTGTGTGTCAACAGTGTTAAGAGATGGATTGGAGAGAAACTTTGTGACTTTTGAGTATGTCGAGTTAGAGGTATAAAACTGACTTTCATAACCAAGGGGAGGGATAGGCAGACAGTTTGGGGACTCCGTTTTTGTAATCGATGCGGTGGAATGGCTTGAGACGATAACAAGGAGAGACTGGAGTAAGAAGAGGAGGCTATGGTGAGCCCTGGAGAGGGTAGAAGAAGAGTGGCAGGAGAAATCTGGGTGACCAGAAAGAACAGGTCTTAAGGTAGGGGGGAGAAGGGGCTTGAGGAAGGAAAGGCAGGGGTGGGAGGGGTGTCAAGCGCTACGGTGATATAACTGGACAGTGTGAGATGAGACTTTGGGACGTGACCATGATAAATTATGTTTGTTGCTTTTGTTAAAATCTCTTTCATTAGATTTAAGTCATTCCTGGGAAGAAAACGTAGCAGCAGCTTTAAATTTTTCTCACAATGCCTGACAACTAGTAGATGCTGAACCACCTTTGCAGTAGTTTTAGGAGAGTCAATAAGTATTTAGATAATTAGAGTTTTCATAAAATGTTATATACAAGTCCAAAATTATTTCAGATGTGATGCACATATAGAATCCAGTGTCTATATCTGAGACCATGCTTTCAGATAGAAATAAAACTATAAGCGATGTTACTTCAAATATATACTTGCCGTTGGTATTTTAAATGGAGTGTTATACCAGAGTGATTTTTTTTTTTATTTGTTTGCATAGCCTGGCACCTGTGTTTGCTCTGTTTGTACCATTTTACTGCTCCATACCGAGAGTCCAAGTGGCACAAATTCTGGGCCCGTTGTCCATCACAAACAAGACATTGATTTATATACTGGGACTACAGGTACAGTATGCATTTTTATATTCATGTTTCTTTAACCAGATCTTTTTTGTTGTTGGGGGATGGGTCTTTTTCTCATTTGATCTCCTTGAAAACAATGTTTTTTTCCCATAAGTTTGGCTTCATGATCTATATCAAATGTTCAAAGGAAGTGTTACAGAACAAGAACATCAAGGTATATAAAGTACTAGAATACTTTCATAGTCTTCAGAAATCTGATAAGAGCTTTCACTGTAATTCGTATCAGTGGAAAATATTTTAATTTCATTGTGCAATTCCGTGTAAGTACCTTTTAAAAATCACAGTATGAAGTGGAAACAAATGAGAACCATCAAAAGGTGGAAAGTGGAAATTCACTGTCAAAATTAATGACTACAGTGTCACAGATAGAGCGCTGAAGAAGAAACCAGACTTGCCTTACCCACTTTTTAACTTCGGTGCTGCACGGCCACTTTGCTAAGTGGCTTGATACAAAGACCGTTGAGAGTTCTTATTGTTTGATCTAAATTCAAAAAGGTTATGTTCAGCAATATCCAGTGCCACCGACCTACCCCCGCTGGGTTCCAGGCCAAGTGACAGAAGATACACGATTTTCATTTTCTCCCTGTAATACTCATCACTTTTCTTTCACTCTCAGAGCGTTTGATGTGAACTTTTATTCTACTGTTTCCTGCGGCACCATGGCCTTTTGATCCACTGTTAATACTCATAACATTCCTTATCCCGCGTGTATCAAACCGGATACTAGTGTCTCTGTCAAACGCCCTCCTCCCTCCCCTTTTAACCTTTGGTATTTCCTCCAACCTGTCTAGCGTGCTGTCAGGTGTTATCAATGGTTCATCTGGGGTGAGTGTTTCCTCACCACTTTTACAACTGTTTCTCATGAAACGTTTATTCTTTATCTCTCAACCTGCATACAATTACACTCTCCCTTATCCTTCCTAATGTTGCATCACCTAATAGCCCCTTCCTGCAGTTTATTCTTACTACCAGGATTTGCTGTGGCATGTTTATTTTTTTAAAGATTTTAATTTTTTGAGAGAGAGAGAGTGTGGGAGAAGGGCAGAGAAAGAGAATCTTAAGCAGGCTCCACACCCAGTGCAGAGCCCAACATGGAGCTCAGGCTCAGGACTGTGAGACCATGACCTGAGCCAAAATCAAGAGTCAGATGCTTTACTGACTGAGCCATCCACGCACCCCACGTGTTTATGTTTTGAAAAGATGTTCCAGCAGAAGGCAGAATGCAGTGGGGGAAGAGTACCCTGGACCTGGGGCAGGAGACCCAAGTTCTAGTTCTAGCAAGGCAGTGAGACTTGGGCCAGTTTTGGAAGCCCTCTGAGCCTCTTGTTGACTCTATGGGGCCTTGTATAACTAAAGTTATAGAGCATCCTTGAGAGTGAAAAATGTTGTTTTATCAATTGTGGTGTAGGGTTCAGTGGAGCACTATGGAAAGCCCTTGGAGGCAGGTGGACTTTGGTTTGATTACTTGCTCTGGTAGTTGCTTTGTAACTTCTCTGAGTTCCCGTTTGCCCATCCGTAAAGTGGGGACGCTAATGTCTATCTTACAAAGTCTCTTGAAGGATTAGAGATAATAGTGTTGGTCATTCAAGATAATCCAAACGGATAACAAGAATAAGTCATTTGGTTCCAATATTAATTAATAACTTATGTCTCTGTTGGTTTTTCTGAGATTGTGAATGTTATTTTTTCCTTTTTTTCGTTCTTTCTTTTTTTTGGGTGGGGGGAGGTAGAAGTTAGTATCAGAAAGTAGAGGTGGAGATGCCTCATTGGCTTCTCGATGACATCTAAAGTCCTTACCATGAATGGCATCCGGGGTTCTCTTTGCCTGTTCAGTATCGGCTCCCACCCCTCCCCCACCTTGATGTGAATGTGGACCCCTTACTCTCAAAGTTTCTATTCTCTCCCTACCTCCCTTGACCTTCAGATATGTTTCTGTGTCTTTCTGCCTCCTGCATAACACTTTTTGAAGCCAGAGACATTGGACGAATGAATGAATGAACGAATGAGGGAGGGAATGAGTGAATGATTGAATGATTTTCATCATCATCAGAAGAGCAGAAATGTGCAGGTATCAGATGGCTCGCAAGCCGGTCGTGTCATGCCCTGCGCTGGGGCCGTGGAAGATGACATGAAGTAGGAGATGTGGCACCCTGTCCTCAAGGGGCCCGGCAGTGAGAAAAAACGTGCTGTTGTTAAAACATGAGCAGACACAGTGGGGACCGAGCATGCAATAAGATGAGGGACTTAAGAGTCCAAAGGAAATAATTTTTTATTGACAAAATTAATGATACGCTCTTCTTACTCGCGTATGAGACATGGCAGCCTGGAGGTCATGGTCATTGGGCGGCGGAGCCAGACCACTTGGGTACACTGCCAGCTCCAACACCCCCTAGCTCTCTGACCTTGAGCAGATTACTTAACCTCTCAGTTTTCGTGGTTAAAGTAGAACTTACCTCATTGGGAGATTAGGAGGATTCAGTAAGTTTAATATATGAAAAGTGTTAAGATTGATGCTTGGCACATTGTAAGTGCTGTCAGAGTTTAGCTAAAAACAAAAACAAAATAAAATAACAGCAAAAAAGTGTTAGCTATTTTATTCTTTATATTTTTATTTTTATTTTTTTTAACGTTTATTTATTTTTGAGACATAGAGACAGAGCATGAGCGTGGAGAGGCAGAGAGAGAGGGAGACACGGAATCCGAAGCAGGCTCCAGGCTCCGAGCGGTCAGCACAGAGTCCGACGCGGGGCTTGAACTCACAAGCCGTGAGATCATGACCTGAGCCGAGTCGGCCGCTTAACCGACTGAGCCACCCAGGTGCCCCTCCTTATATTTTTAGAATAAAACTACAGAAAAATATTTTTCCACATAATTCTCACCCGTGTTATTTTCAAAGGCGTTTACACTGAATAAGCACTCATGCGAGGTAAAAGGATTAAATTTTAGATCAAGGGATTAAATTTAAATTTGCAACCAGTGCTCCTTTCTCTGTAAGGCAGCAAGCACTAAGGACAAAGTTTGTCAGCCTCTGTTTTGCCTGTGCTTTGTCATCTCTTTTCTTTGTATCTCTCCTCTGTTTGGTTCTCTCTCTCTCTCTCTCTCTTTTTTTTTTTTTTTTTTTTTTTAGTGAATCTTTGATAAATGTGCGGAACTTTGAGGTTTCCATCTAGCACAGTGAGTGTAGCTAACCCCCGGGTCCTGCTTCTGTGTCGTACACCCAGTGTAACGGCACAAATCTGAACCAGCAGCGCTAGATTTTTCCTCCTCGCAGCAACACTTGGAAGGTCTTAAGGCCTTTTTGTTTACCCTCAGCACAGCTCTCCTGTGTAAATGATTTGTTAAACAAAGGGAGAGACTTAATTCTGATGAACTTATCCATTTGCATGGATTAACGTCAGTATCATCGGCTAGTTTGCTCTTCCCTGAGTGAGTGGGAATTTGAGAGTCACAGGAGGTGAGCCGAGCGGCCTGGACGTGCCTGTGTGCTCACACACGTCGGCCTGCCCAAAGTTAGAGTAACAGTGATTGGAAATTAAAATGCGAGAACTGTGGAAACTAATGTCACCTGTCATTACTCAGCACCAGGCATGGGATGGTGACCACATGTTTTGTATGCTGTTGACTGTCATAATTGCTTGGTATGTGATATTTTACTTTATTTAAATCAATGTCCATTTGTAAATAAGAATATGCTTGAATTTCACTTATTTTTCTTTGCACAGGAGAAGGCCAGTTGCAACCGTCTATTTTAGGCTAGAGAAAGGCTGAGAGCTTGGTTTAAAAGAAAGAAAAAGTGTATTATTTTCTTTTAGATGACAGAATTGATATTTATTAATTTTCTACTTGTTTATATTAAGAGATATACAATTACTATTTAAATGGTTATCACTGTAGTTATGTAAACAGAACTATGCTGTGACTGGCGGTTGAATTTCATTTTTAGTTGCCTTTTTTTTCTTTTATAGCTTTTCACCTCTGGGTCCTACATCTGGATTGTAGCCGTAAGTGGACTTGTAAGTGTGACTTCCCTCCCCCTAAACCTCACTGTTCTGAAGCAACTTTAGGGAAAATGTCACGTTTGGATTATGGGTATATTCACTGGTCTCCAGCGTTCGTTTAACTGTGTCAGCTCCGTCTCAGTGCTACTTCCTTGGTAATGCAAAGGGGCCGGGTACACGAACAGTTAAGATGAAGGGGGCCCGTTTGTCTCAGTTTTCAAGGTAATTTTGATGAAAGTTTTAGCTGAGTTTCTAGTTTTGTTTTTTTTTTTTTTTTCCAAAAAAAATTTTTTAATTAGTTTGAGAGAGAGAACGAGCAGGGGAGGGGCAGAGAGAGGCAGAGACAGAGGATCTGAAGTGGGCTCTGTGCTGACAGCAGAGAGCCCAGTGCAGGGCTCGAACTCGCAAACCATAGATCATGACTTGAGCAAAAGTCGGACACTTAAACAACTGAGCCACCCAGGTGCCCCTCTAATTTTAAGTCTATTTATTTATTTTGAGAGAGAGCATGAGCAGGGGAGGGGCAGGGAGAGAGGAAGAAAGAGAATCAGAAGTAGGTTGTGTACTGTCAGCGTAGAGCCTGATGCGGGGCTCGAATTCATAAACCGTGAGATCGTGACCTGAGCCGAAATCAAGAGTCAGACCCTTAACTGACTGAGCCACCCCGGTGCCCCTCTTGTTACTGTTTTTTAAAATTACCTTAGCAGTCGAACTCATAGTAGGAAAAAAGTGACAGAAAAAATGAAGTTGGATTTACTAAAAATAAATGTTCTGCTTGCTTTGTGAAGAGACAGTGTCATGCAAGGGGAAAAATAAGGCAAAACGGAAAGTCAGGTGGACTGGAACTGGCAGGAGAACCGTCAGGGTGTGTGGCCAGAGACAGCAGCGGGGACGAGCTGAAGGATTTGGGCCGTGTCCTCACCCGCGCGCTGGAATGGCTTCATCCCACCCATCCCCCTGCCGTGCTGTTTTATTTTATCAAGCATTTGTCTTAAACTCTGTTCATGAGATATTTAAAGAGAATTCTAAAAGTTGTGTTTTATTTTTCATCTATAACTTAAATTTGCACTCCCAAGTTTATATAAGAATAAGTTTATAATTAGTGTATTTGGAATACAGTTTCACTTTTTTCTGGGGGAAGACTAATACGGAAGGGATCCGTCGTGTTGTACATAGCGTCACGGGGAAAGGACTTGGAAATAACCCTGCACTCCCCGGCAGATGTTTTTGGTGCTGTCACGATTTTGTCTTGTTTCCTGGTGGGTGGGATCTGGGCCCCTGTGCTGTTACTTTAGCCCTGCTCACCTCTCTCCTTCCTTCCTGCACTCTGTACGGTTTCTTCTGTGTGCTCCTACTTTTCATTTACGGTTTAGTCCTTCATTCCCCAGGCTACCAGCCCACATCCTGAAGGTCGAAGTCACTTCGTTTCCCCCTCCGGAAATACCTGTCTTGGGTACCCAGAGAACTGATTGGCCTCAGGCCCACCGAGCTGACCTCCATTATGTGGTCTTCAAACCATCCAAACCGCCTGGTGTTCCTAAGTCTTCATAGTGACTAGGTGACCGTGTGGGGTCAGACCGCGTCTGTGAGGCATGGTCACCGGGCTGTCTCCTACTCTCCTCCCACCCGAACTGTCAGTTTGATTAACAGCGACTTCACTAGTGTGCAAACGATAGATAGTACAATGCTCTCGTAACGACAGCAGCATGCCAGGCGACTCTTTCTTTCCTGACACATTTTGTTTCCCTTAGCAGTGAATGGTCTTGAGTCCTGTTTTCAGTATTTTTCTAAAGCACTCAAGAATTTGAGAAGTACAGGACTGCGTGCTATTTCACTGTGTCAGTTTAGTATTGATTGATTGGCTCTTGTTATCCAAACCCTCTTTCGTAACTCATTACGTGACATTTGTTTTAAAACATATCATTTTATTTATTGTTTTCAGACTTCTGGTCTGAAATCAAGCGCTTACTGTTACCTCAGAAAGTTTCATTTTGTGGCATTCAGTGCTCTAGAATTGGAAGTTGCATTTTTTTCATTTCTTTGTAGTCTTTTTAGAATCTAGAATATGCATGTTGTGGTCACAGTCTTTTCCAGTCCATATTTAACAGGTAGTAGGTTCTTGTTTAAATTTTTCGTAATTAAGTTTTTATTTTAATTCCAGTATAGTGAACATACAGTGTTATATTGGTTTGGGGTGTCTTGTGATAAGAACTGGGTGACATATGGAATTGTTGGACTTTTTTTTTTTTTTAACGATCAGAAGTTTAACAATTTTTAACATAAAAATCCCTTGTTTAAGAAGAGTAAATAGAGGGGTGCCTGGGTGGCTCAGTCAGTTCAGCATCCACCTTTGGCTCGGATCATGGTCTCACGGTTTGTGGGTTTGAGCCCCACATCAGGCTGTCTGCTGTCAGCACAGAGCCCGCTTTGGATCCTCTGTCCCTCTCTAACTCTGCCCCTCACTGGCTTCTGCTTTCTCTGTGTCTTTCTCATAAATAAATAAATAAACTTAACAACAAAAAAAGAAGAGTAAATAGCATTGCACAGTATTTGGAATATAATTCCCAGAATTTAACATTTAAACAGTCCACCTATTCATGAACACCTCTGAGCCCATTGAATTTTCACTTTTAACAGTAATTAATTCAGCCTGTGTTGACCTACAATGAACACAAATCTGATAAATATTCATATCAGTTTTGTTCTTTGTTAGTTGCACCATAATTAGATGTTGATAGGGTTATTTACAGTGATTAATACCAGTGAGAATCAGGGCCCGCTTTCCTGTCCTTCATGCCTTCCACTAGTGTTGCTGCTTATATGGAGTTTAATGAATACTTTATTTCTGACTTTTTCCAAAAAGCCATGTTTTTATTATGAAACATTTACTATAATATAATACACTTTAGATAGGGATAATTCTGAAGAAGGATATTAAAATTACTTATGAATGTTCAGTTGACACATCACCGATTATAGAATCAGAGTCTGAGAGTCCCAAAGCCGCAGCTTGTCCCAGATGTCTGTTGCTCAACGTGACTTCTCTCCCGTGTAGATCAAGTGACTTCCCTTTTTTTTTCTTAATCCTAAATAAAATGCTAAAAATAAAATAAAATTCTTACTACCAAAAAGAAATGCACAGATGGTATTCAGTGTTCTGGGGGAATGTTAGGAAACCTGTTAATGAAATTTCACCTTCCAGCTTTGAAACTAATATTTCTCCTGACATACTGTGTGTGTTAAGGAAGTGGCCTTATTTCAATCTGGCAATTCTGCGTGGTTTAAGAGAAAGAGCTTTTTTTTGAAGAAGACATTTGTGTAAGACATAAGTCATGTGTATCTGCTGTCATAGAAACCACAAACTTTACTCACGCTTTTCTGGAAAGCTGCCCAGTTCGGATTTATTTTATTTAGTCGCTGGTGGATTTATTTTGGACAGGCTAGTTTTTATCTCTCCTTGTGTCATTTATTCTTGCATGATTACAAATGTTTCTGAATATAAAACTTTAAAATACCTCCCTGATTGAGAAGAGAGAGGTTGATAGGGTTGAGTCAGGACAGCACTTAACTTAGATAGGAGCCCGCTTTCTGTCTTCCGTGATGTCACAGAGAAAAGGAGGACCACATTTTTTTCCTGGGTTGAGAGGGGAAGAGTGTTTGGCTTTCCAGGGGCAGCACTGAGCCAGTTGCCTAGGACAGCCGCCACTCTTCAGTTCTGCTTTGTGATCCAGTCCGGAGTCCACCTGCTGCCCGAAAAGGGTGGGGGCGTGCAGGTGTGCTTGAAGATTACTCCGAGATTATTCACATGTATCATGAATACATGTTTTATGTTTTATTGTTTCTCCTTTGGTAATTCCGGTTTTTAATATTTAAAATGACAGCCATTTCCATGAAAAGTCACAGAATGGTCATTGGAAAGCTTGGCCACAGTAACCAAGTGAAATATCTCAGTTTGAGCATGAACTTCGAGGTATCAGTGTCCACCCGCTTGCATCCCATTCTCACGGTCATATTTGACTGTCCTTCTTCAGGTCTTTGGTGAGAGGCCTTCAGAAATTGGGGGCACTCTTTATATAGTAACAAGTTCTCTGGTCTTCTTACACATGAATACTTTTTCTCCTTAAAGACTGTGTTGTTTCCTTACTGAACTTTAAGTTCTTTTTATGGTTCTGCAGAGCGCCTCCGGCCCATCCGTATCCCTGCACTTCTTCATTTCCTGCCATTTTATGAATCATGGTAGTGAGTCATTACCACTGGGATGTACCCTAATTCTCAAAAGTTGAAGTCTCGGGCCTGAGCTGATTCTGGGATGATTAAAACAGAAAGAGCCTGTTTTCGCCAATTTTCCTTTTACAATTCACATATTTATCGTCATTTGGTCCTCTTTCCAACTATTTGAGGACCAGTTAGCAGACAGGCCTGTATTTCTCAGATTCCAGGCTTCTCCCCTTCAGCTCTCCTTCGCGGCCTGCCTGTCTCCTGCGTTCGTTCCCTGTTCTCTACAGTATGTCAGACTTGATTATCTTATCAAGCAACCTAGTGTGAAAAAAAACAAACTGTCGTACCCAAAAATAAGATTAGAAACGTAGATTGATGGCAGATTATTTAGAACTTTGAATGTGGTTTGAGTTTATATTTCTTCTGTAGGCAGTGGGGATCTTTAAAGCTTTTCAAACAAAAAAACCTCACAATGGTGGGAGATTACAGAAGTCTCATTAGGGTTTATAAATCATGAAAAAGAGGAAGGGAAAAGTGAGCAATCCTGTAGAAGTCAGGATGCCTCATTTGTGGGCTATGATTGCTTTTTTTCTTGTCCATCCACAATCATTTTAAAGAAATAATATAAAACATTGTCGTATGGTAGCTGAAACAGAAAAAGTATCAGAACCTTATGGGTTTAGAAAAAAAAATGCTTATTTATTTTGAGAGAGAGAGGGAGAGAGAGGATCCCAAACAGTGTGACACAGGGCTCGATCCCACACACATGAGATCATGACCTGAGCCGCAGTCAAGAGTTAGATGCTTAACCAGTTGAGCCAGCGAAGCGCCCCCAGAATCTTATGTTGATTGGCTTTCCAAGTCATGATATAACATGAAGGGGAAAGCTTATAGAACTAGCATAATCCGTGGAAATCTAAACTCTTCGGAGTTAAGTTTGGAGTCCTGACTGCTGCCTGGTGAATGAGAATGACGTGTTGGGTCCTCTGTTCCTTCTCCTCCTTTTTTCCTGTCTTTTTCTTCTCTTCATGTTCCCTTTTCCTTTTTCCTTCTTCCCTTCTGTTTCTTCTCTGGATTGGCCAAAGAACGGTTCAATAGAGTGGGTCAGAGAACTCATCCGATGCCCGAGGTTTTCAGTTCATTGAACTGAGGGCAGACCCAGCAGAGGGAAGTGAAGGCTGGAGGGAGCTGTGAAGTTGGCCGGGCTTGCGGAAGTGGAAGATGATAGTGGCTTCCCAGGAACATCCAGACGTACACGGAGCCTTCACCTGCTTACAGTTAACGTGGCGCTGACAGTCCCGACACCAAACGAGTGCTTACTGGCCCTGTCGCACATCACTCGCACACATTGTGTCTCTCGTATGGACTCATTTGTTCCTCCTCCCGTAGCCCCCTTTCCTCCCCTTCCTCTCTCGCCCCTGTCCCCCATCCTGACCGTCGGGAGCCAGGACCTGCTGAAAGAACCTTTCTGTCCTCTGCCATGGCGTGGCAGTTGTCACTCAGTTCAAGGCTGACAGTGCAAACGTCCTGTTAGACAGACGTCCACAGGGAGAGAATGGCCAGGAGGCCTTGATTTTTACACGCTCAGTGTAGAATAAATGAACTTACTATTACCAGAGTCTTGATAAAGCTGTCACAGAAGTGCTTATAAAATAGAGGTGTAAAATTCGTATCTCTGCAATTTATCTTTTACCTGTAGACAAAAACCTAGCCTCCTTTAAAGCCTTTCACAATTTGGCCTCCTCACATACCAGTCTAACCCCTTTGTGCCATATACTTCAGAGCAACTGACTAAGTTTGACTCTTCCCGAACATCTTGTCCTGTCTTGGGATTCTGTGCCATTATGCTGTCACTTACTGTTTACTCGCTATGTACCATGCGCTTGTGGGAGATTATGTTACTTCTTCAGCTACTTCTGTGCTGCCCTTCTCTGCCGGGGCCGCCCTGCGGGGCCTCCCTGTGCTCTGTCAACATCAGCCTCTACTCTGTGACTCGATGTTAGCCGCTAAAATGTGAGCAGAAGTGATGACTGCTTCTCAAGCAGAAGTTCTAAGAACCACTGCACAGCCCCACCATTCCTCTCTTCCTTCTGCCATGAGAAAGGCACGTGCTAGACAGAAGCTACTCCTTCAGCCCAAACCTCAGAATGAAGGGGACACATGGAGCATGGCTGCGCCCACATGTAAAATGAGTGAAAAATAAATGTTTGCTTTAAGCTGCTGAAATTTGGGATGGGGTGTTCCCACAGCATGGATGGCCTAGAGAGAGCAGACTAATACAGCTCTTTTCCAAGCACTTTATAAGCATTATCTTTTTGTTTAATGTTTGTTTTTGAGAGAGACAGTGAGTGAGAGGGGGGGAGGAGCAGAGAGAGAGAGGGAGACACAGAATGCGAAGCAGGCTCCAGGCTCTGAGCTGTCAGCCCGGAACCCGACACGGGGCTCAAACTCACGAACCGTGAGATCATGACCTGATCAGACACTTAACCGACTGAGCTACCCAGGCACCTCTATAAATATCTTAATTAGCATTTATAAAATCCTGGTGAAATAGGGACTGTTATCCCCATCTGATAGGTGAAACATAGATACAGAGGATTAAGTAATTTGTTAAGAATACAAGCTAATAAGTAGTGAAGACAGAGTTCAAATGCTAGCTTCAGTGTCTGCGCTCCTAAAAGGTAGATTTGTATAACCACATGCAGTTTCTTGCAACGACATCCTTCCTTCACCCTTCGATCCTTGCTTTTCCAAGCAAAATCTCACTCATTTAGATCCCGACTCTGAAGCTTTTTCTGAGTCAGCTTTGTCTTTCAGTTTAGGAATTAGACATTGTTCTTTATAATCCCCAGGTAATCTATAAATAATTTTTGAGTTTCAAAATTCACTATTCACAGAATTCACAAAATAATTTCTGTGCTGTGCAGCGTGGCTTTGTGATACTTTGTGAGTGTCAGGGTGCGCAGTGTGTGCTGCCGTACTGAGCTGTTAACACATGCTCTGCGGCGGTGGAGAGACCGAGCTTCCCAAGTGGGAAATCTGAGATTTCAGAGATGAGGCAACTGACGTTCAGCTCCAGCGCCAGGGCAGCCGGCCAGATGCTTTGTCCCAGCGCCAGCGGGTCCATGGCCTCCCATTGCCCCTTTCAGGGCTCTCCTCCATGCCCATTTCAACCACACGATGTGCACGAAGTTATTGTTAGATCCTCCCCTGACTGCACCTCTAACATGGGGCCCTGTTCGTGTCAACTGTACACGTGATTCTGGAGGGAGATCCTGGATATGAAGAAATTAACAACTGTCTGTAGCCTTTGTTATGACTTCTGAGGGCTTTTCCCACTGGCAGCCCCTACTGTCCTCCTGACGTGAAGAATCCAGCCCATAACTATACTTGCTCTTCTAGGACTAAGATATTTAACTGGTCATCCATATAGTGGGTTAAAGATGCAGCTCAGGGGCACCTGGGTGGTTCAGTCAATTGAGTGTCAGACTTTTTTTTAATGTTTATTTTTGAGGGAGAGAGACCCAGCGTGAGCAGGGAGGGGCAGAGAGAGAGGGAGACACAGAATCCAAAGCAGGCTCCAGGTTCTGAGCTGTCAGCACAGAGCCCAATGTGGGGCTCGAACTCAAGAACCATGAGATCATGACCTGAGCAGAAGTTGGACACTTAACCAGAATCACCCAGGCTCCCCAAGTGTCCAGCTCTTGATACCGACTTAGGTCTTGATCTCACAGTTGTAGGTCAAGCCCCACATCGGGCTACACACTGAGTATGAACCTGCTTGGGATTCTCTCTCTCCCTCACTTCCTGCACCGTGCTCTCAAAGAATTATTTAAAAAAAAAGAAAAAAGTCCAACTCAAACCCCAACTTTCAACAAACAGTTCATTGCCTTGTGTTTCTGGCATTGTCATGTACAAGAAAATGAAATTTTAAAAGGCTTTGAGAGAATCGAAAGGATAATTTAAAATATATTGACCTGGAGGCACCTGGGTGACTCAGCTGAGCATCTGACTCTTGGTTTCAGCTCAAGTAATGATCTCTTGGTTCATGAGTTTGAGCCCCACAGAAGGCTCTGCACTGCTTGGAATTCTCCCTCTCCCACTCTCTCTGTATGCCCCTGCCCCACTCATGCGTTCTCTCTCTCTCTTTCTCTCTCTCTCTCAAACATAAATAAACTTTAATAAATAAACAGACGTTTAAAAAGTATATATATTAACCTGGTTCAGTAGTGCTACTGGTCAAAAAAGAAGGAAATGAAGATAAGGACAAGGTTACCAAGAAACACTGGTACTTGACTTGTAAATTTTAGATGATTACTGGTAGATTATCATGTCAGTTGCAACACTGAGCATTTTCCCACAGGGTCTTCTCATTGTTTTCCTATCGAGAGATGAAAAGTCTTCAGTCAGTTTTGATTATCTCTTTAAACTATTTCTTGATTGCTTTTTTTTTAATAGAAGTGCCCAATGTTTCTTCCTTTTTGGGTCTAACGGTGTTGATATTTCTCTTCTGTCTTAATGATAGCCTGTGGGAAAGGACTATGGTAAAATAAATGCACGTGAATTTATTGATTATAAACACTGGCATAACTTACTACCAAAAAGTTCTGTTAGTTCATGTTAGCTGGGAACATTTTCTGTATCAGAAGTTTTTGTTGCTGAAGATTTTTAGTTTACTAAAGTCCCACCTCTTTTAAAATTGAAAAGAAGATTTATGTATCTAGAAATGTCTAGATCTTTCTAGATCGTCACATTCACTTTCTTATGAAAACTTCTTTTTCTCCGAAACTTTTGTTTATTAAAATATTATTTATATACAATAAAATTCACCAGTTTTAAGTGTACATTTTAGTGAATTTTGGTAATTTTGTATACAGTCGTGTAACTACCACCACAATCAAGATAATTATATATAGTCATGTAACCAACACTAGCAGCCAGGTAGAAAACAGCCCCCTTACCTTGATCATTTTTTCATTCCTTTTGCTTTTGCTGTCTGTCCTCTTATCCAACTGCCATTCCCAGGTAACCACTTATATTCTTTATGTCATTTTAGTTTTGCCTTTTCTAAAATTTCATATAATTGGAATTGTATACTGTGAAGTCTTTTGTATTTTACTTCTTTCAGGTAACATGATGTTTTTAAGATTGGCCTTTGTCTTATTACTGTCAGTCCTTGTTACTGTATTAACCTGTAGTATGGTTGTACCAGAGTTTGTCCACTCACCAGTTGATGGACATATGGGGTTGCTTCCAGGTTTGAGTTGTTAGGAATAATGCTGTATTGGACATGTTTACACTTCTCTTGGGTGAATATCTAGGAGGAGAATTGCCGAGTCATATGATAAATGTATGTTTAACATTATAAAGTAGTACAATACGGTTTTACCGTGGCTGTCCCATTTTGCATTCCCACCATCAGTACATGAGAGTTCCAGTTGCTCCACATCCTTGCTAACACTTGGCTTTGTCAGACATTTTAACTATAGCTATTCTAGTTGGCACGTAGTGGTACTTTGGGTTTTAATTTTCATTTCTCTAATGACTAATGGTTTAAACATCTTTTCTTCTGCCTGTTGGCCATTTGTATATCTTCCTTTGTGGGGTATCTATTCAAATATTCTACACACTTTTCATAAAGGATCCTTTTTATATTCTGGACATAAGCCCTTTGTTGGATATATTTTATAAAAATTTTTATCCCAGTCTGTGGCTTGCCTCTTTGTTTCCTTAACTATGTCTTTCAGTGAGCAAAAGTTTTTAATCTTGATTAATTCAGTGTTTCAATTTTTAAAATAGTTTGTGCCTTTGGTGTCTTATCTAAGAAATCTGTGCTAATCCAATTCCACAAAGATTTTTATTCGATATTTTCTTCTGGAATTTAATAGTTTCTGCTATTGCATTTATGTCTGTGATCTCATTTGAGTATAATTCTTGTGAGGGAAGAGTTGAGATATATTTTCTTCCGTACAGTTATCTAGTATCATTCCAAAACCATTTATTGAAGAGACTCTTTGCTCCTTCGCATTACCTTGGCACCTTTGTTGAAAATCAGTTAACCAGTGTGGGTCTCTTTCTTGACTTTCTTTTCTGTCCAGTGATTTATATGCCTATCTTTGTGCCCGTACTGTCATAGTACCATAGCGTCTTGAGTAATTTTGCTTTACGTTAAGTTGAAATCAGATCATGTCGTTTTCTTTTTCAAAACTGGTTTAACTATTTTTGGAACATTTACTTTCCATATACATTTTTAAATCTGCTTATAATTTCTTCCAAAAAAAAAAGTAGTTAAGATTTTGTTTGGGATTTCACTGAAACTATAGATCAATTGGGAAGAATTGCCATTGTGACGATTTGAAAATATACCCACAAATCCTTTTAGAATTCAAGAAATGAAGTTTGATTCCCCCTCTCCTAGAGTGTGGCCTATACTTAGCAATTCACTATGGCAGAAATGATGGTATGTGACTCCAAAGAGCAGGTCCTAAAAGGCACAGATGCTTCCATCTTGCTCCCTCAGATCATTTCCTCTGGGGGAAGGCAGCTGCCATGTCCCAAGGACACTGAAGCAGTAATGTGGACAGGTCCACATGGCAAAGAACTGTGGCCTCCTGCCAGCAATCAGCACTGATTTGCCCGTTGTGTTTTTGAGCCACTGTGGAAGCTGAGCCTTCATGCCCAGTCATCATATGAGCACAGGTAGGCTGACATCTTAACTACAGCCTCATGAGAGACCTTGAACCACAATCACCCAACGAAGCTGCTCTCAGATTTCTGCCCACAGATATATACTCTGTGTATGATGAATGCTTATTTTTTTAAGCCACTGAGTTTTGGGTAATTTTTTTTTCAGTAATAAGTAACTAATATAAGTGTTTCAGCAATATTGGGTCTTCAATCCAGGAACATGGTATATTTCTACATTTATTTAGCAAGTCTTTAATTCATTCCCCTTTACAGTTCTTAGATTTTCAGTATATAGGCCCTGCACTTCTTTTATTAATGTATTCCTAAGTATTTGTGGGCTTTGATACTATTTTAAATGGAGTTGTTTTTATAACTTTTTTTCTAATTGTTTGTCGCTGGTATATAGAAACACAGTTGATTTCTGTATATGGCTATTGTCTCCTGCAGTTTTGCTAAATTTGTTTATTATTTCTGGTAGCTTTTCAATGGATTCCTTAGGATTTTTTACATACATGATCATGTCATTGGGGAATACATTTTGTTTATATGTTTTACTTCTTCCTTTCTATTCTGTGCCTATTTTTTTCCCTTATTGCATTAGCTAAGACCTCTAAAATAGTGTTAAATTAAAGTGGGGAATGGATATCCTTGTCTTGTTCTTGCTTTAGAAAGCATTGGGTTTTTCACCATGGAGTCTAATTCTGTAAATGCATAAATCATTCTACATCTTCACATTCATTTTTAGTTTATTTAGGAAACAAATTTCAATATGTTTTCCATTTATTTTCTTAAACCAGTTTGTGAAAGTGAATAATTTAAAGGGGGATGGTCTCCTTATTAAAAGGAAATTGAAAGGGATTTACATTTATACACCGGATTAGGCTTTTTCCATGTGCTAGAGATTCTGGTTGTCTCTTGATGTATTTTTTTCCTTAGTAGCAGAACCTTCATCTTATTTGGGACAGTAGTGCCTCCGCCTAAATAAAATATCACATTTCCCAGTTTCCAGTGCATCTAGGTGTAGCCATCACATTAAATCCTGGCATCCTGGCCAGTGAGCTGTAAACCCACAGGTTGGTGGGACTTGCGGAAAGGCTCCTTAAAGTACCCTTTGTCCTGTCCTTCATCGTCTTCTTCCCTCTGCTCCCTGGAATGCAGTTAAGATGTTAGAGCTTTTATAACGTGAAGGAGAATAAGCTTCTGCTGTATGTAAGCCTTTGTTATTTGTGGCTTTCTGCTTTGCACATTTAACCTAATAATCCTGATGCATGATTTTCCAAAAGGAAAAGTTTCGAGCAGCCTCCTAAGACAGTTTGTTTAGAAACAATCTGTGGGGTACCTGTGGCTCAGTCGGTTGAGCATTCAACTCTTGATTTTGGCTTGGGTCATGATCCCAGAGTTGTCGGATCAAGCCCTGCGTTGTGCTTCATGCTGAGGGTAGAGCCTGCTTGGGATCTTCTCTTTCCCTCTGTCCCTTTCTCCCCTTCCCTCAAAAAAGGAAAAGAAATATTCTCTGATCAGTCTAATTAATTCCATCCCTTTTCCAGTTTAACTTCCCAAGAATCAGGACATCCAGTGCTTTAATTAGATACTTGGAAATGATATTAAAAGAGACGAGAGCTACAGGAAGTTAATCTGAATCATTTTTGCACTTGACAAAGAACAAGATTGCAAGACTCAGTAAGTGCTAAAGTCCCATGATCCAGTCTGTTACGAAAAGAATAACCATTTCATAATTAATCACAAATGGCAGAAATAACTTTAAACATCTCTAATTTGCATACATATTCTTTGGGTAAAAAAAAAAGTAATTCCAAAGTTTCCTCCTTCTTTGTTTTAGCACTTTTAGTGAAGAAAGGGAATAGGTAGATGTAAGTTCAGTTAAGAGAAAAGATTTTCTTCGTTTTGCTCCCGCTGTATCCCAGCGTTTAGAGCACAGCCTGGCACACCGTAAGTGTTCCGTATGTGTTGAGAGAATAAATGTTGGATGAAAAGCCTCAGTCAGTCTGTTTCTGCAGGACCTGAGTGCGCAGGAAGTCCGTGTGGCAGGGCTCCGGTGCCAAGGGGCGCTTGTTCACTCGGTTCATCCCTGTCTTGTGGACGCGGCGCCTTCTCCCCAGAGGAGCAGGTCCTGGTCTTTATCCCGTTGTCCCAGTAGGTGATAATTTTCTAGGGTCAGGACCATGGCTCATAGGACCCTAAGGTGCAGTTTGCTGTGTAGGTTTCTGTGTAGCCACAGCTGCCTGCAGAAGGAGACCATTAAACACCTGGGTGGGTGTTCTTGCCCAGTCATGGTTTCTCACCTTTGTCGGCTGTGGTTTCATGCTAAGACTGAGCGGGACCAGAGGACATTGAGGTTTACTCTCTATGATCAAGAGGGTTTCACCTATTTTTTGCCCAGCATATTAAATTCTTGATTTGCCCAATGAGCATTATTTCATGGTTCCCTTTCTAAAAGGACTGCTAATCTGAAAAATCAGTATAAGTGTGTAATTGATGCCCATGTTTACTAATGGCCTAAAAGAAAGCCCGAGTTTGACATTCTCAGTGAGATTTATGAGGTAATAGCTTCTGTTGGCTTGTGGGGAGCTCCTAGCACTAATCCAGGGCTGCGGCCTGGCTCTTTGGCCTATGCTTTCAACTGCACGTGGCCTAGGATGCTCTCCTGACCTCTAGGTTTCTTTTCCTGGGCCAGGGTTCCCGATTCCTGCTGCTCGAATGCTCCGATTCGGGCTCTAGCTGGCCTTCCCAGGCCTGTGCCACTTGTTCCATATCTGGTCATCCTGGACCTCAGTCCCAGCCTTCCCGACATCAGTGCTACTGCTTTGTCCCTTGTCATTGGGCCTGTCAGCTTGATCTTGGGCTTCCCGCTCTGAGGGCCTAACCGGAGCCCCTCTGTTAGTGTTTCCCCTGGCCTCTCGACATGCAAATCTGAGCATCTAGTCTATTTTTAAGACCTCTTTTTTTTTTCCCCACAAACTGTGGGTTTCGAGAAAACTCTCATTCAGAAGTCCCAGTATGTGAAGGGTTTATGAGATTATGAAAATTAAAGTTAAAAGTAATGTGTAAAGGGGCGCCTGGGTGGCTCATTTGGTGTCCGACTTCGGCTCAAGTCATGATCTCACAGTTCGTGGGTTTGAGCCCTGCATCAGGCTCTGTGCTGTCAGCTCAGAGCCTGGAGCCTGCTCCAGATCCTCTGCACCCCCCCCTCTCTCTTTCCCTCCCATGCTCGAGTGCATGCACTCTTTCTCAAAAATAAATAAACATTAAAAAAAAAGTAATATATAAATGTAAGGTGGCATAATAATACTCCCTCAAAGTTCTTGGTAGTAATGAGGTATAACTTAGGGAGAATTTAATGTCGTCATTCGTAACTTTCCCGTCTTGTCATAGAGTAGGGTGCTGATTATCAGATATTAACAGGAAACTAAACTGCCTAAGCTCTTTGTATTTTAATCCTTTAGGAATAACTACAACATTTATGAATAGCACTGTACTGACTTGACAACTCGAGGTCAGGCTGGCACACCAGAGGCATAGACGGGTGAACTCCACCTTTGTGTCATATAGGAAAGTATAAACTTAGCACCAAAAATGTATCTGCTAGCAACTTTCCAATTTCCTTTAAAAGAATCTAAAATAACGTATTTATTTTTGTAGAGCATTTATTCATTTACTATCCTCCCAGCAAATACTTAAAGTGTTCTTACCGTGTGCCAGGCACTGTTCTAGGTGCAGAGGTGAAAGCGATCAAAACCAACCACAGTTCCTCCTCCTCCAGAGCATACATTCAACTAGGAGGCGAACCCTTAGGCTGAAATTTAAGCAAATGAGCCCACTTTTATCCCTGCCAGGATTTGCAGCAGTGTACTTACTGATTAATGAGTTATGAATTATCCTAACTGTTCGCAGCATGGTCCCACTAAGACTGAACACACAATTTTGGTGAGCATATCCATGATGGTGGGGGGCAGGCATAGACATGGGCAAGAGAGTGAACATCTTTAGCTCTCATCAGTTCCTTGAAAGAATCTATTAGTCCCCCCACTCTCCAAATTAAGAACCCCTGCTAAATTGTGAACTCTTTAAATAGAGGCCACAGCTGTGGGTTTTCATTATTTTTACCTAATTTCTATAAAAGACATATGATTACATAAAGCAAAAATAACACCATGTTGATAGTGTAAAGTATATAGGTGTACTATATAAGACAAAAAAGCGGCATTGGACCGGGCTGACATTAAGTGGGACTATACTCTTTCAAGTTTCCGTATTTTACTTGAAGTAATCATATTAACTCTAAGCAGATTGTGGTAAGTTAAAGATGGATTCTGTAAGATCCGTACAGCAAACACAAAAACAAAAAAAAAATATGCAGTGAGATATTGCTAAAAACAAAACAAAACCCAATAAATAAAAATGAAATACTAAAAACTATTGTTTTAACACAAAAGGAAGTAGGAAAGGAGAAACAAAGAACAACAAACAGATGAGACAAATAGAAATCAAGTAGCAAAATCCAACTATGTATCAAAGTAAGTACATTAAGTATGAAGAGTGCAACACTCTAATCAAAAGGCATAAATGGTCAGACTGGAATTAAAAGTCAGAAAATGCTATATGCAATTTACAAAACACTGTAAATACAGACACACGAAAAGGTTGAAAGTCAAAAGATAAAGAAAGATATATCATGGAAACAGAATGCTGAAACACCACATTCCTATCGGAAAAAATAGATTTCTATAGGAATATAGCTAAAAACAAAAAGGGATACTTTATGATAAGGGTCAATTATAAGTGTATGTGCACCTAATAACAATTTCCAAATACATACAAGACGTTAAAAAAGCAAAAACTAGGGGGAGGGGAGGAGGGGAAAGGATAAAAAGACACAGAGAGGGAGGAAGAGAAAACATAAGAGACTCTCAAAGACTAAGAACAATCTGAGGGTGAGGGAGGTGGGAGAGGGGGTGATGGACATTAAAGAGGGCACGTGTTGGGATGAACATTGGGTGTTATATGTAAACCAATTTGAAAATAAACTATTATAAAATTAAAAAAAAAAGGCAATAAAGGGGGAAGTGGACAAACTTAGAATCACAGTTGAGGCTTTGAAGCTAAAAAACAAACATTTTAAATCTTTTACTTAATTCAAATCTCACAGTTCTAATTTGATCAATTATTTTCCTATTTTGTTGTGTTTCTAACATTTGCTATCTTCAGCAAAACCAATGCAATGCAGCCCCATTTTCTGTGTTCCTTCCTACCCAGATCTTTAAAAATGGAATTTCTAATTCCTTGCCTCCTATCCATTATGTTTTTGCCATAATATTTCCTATCTCTTTCTTTGTTAAAAAAAATTATAAATATATACAGATGGTGCTACCCGCCACCCACACCTTCCCTCTTCCCCATCCCCCTTAGGAGAAGCCACTCTCCATGGTTCTACACTTAGGATACAAGTATGTGTCCGTAAATAGTCTGTACTATTATTTTGTGTTTTGGAATCTTGGGAAAAGATGGATACAATGTAAGATACATTTAAAAAATACATAAGGAAGGGGAGTCAGGGTGGCTCACTCGATTAAGCATCTGACTTAGGCTCAGGTCATGAACTCACGGTTCATGGTTCAAGCCCCGCATCAGGCTGTGTGCTGACGGCTCAGAGCCTGGAGCCTGTTTCGAATTAACATTGCATTTCCCTGAAAACAAGTGAGAATAAACATCTTTTCATGTGTTTGTTGCCCTTTGAATTTCCTCTTCTGAAATTGCCTTTTCACCTGGTTTTTAAGTTGGGTTGATTGTCTTTTCGTGATAAATGTATAGAATCTCTGTGTGTATTTCGAATTTTACCCTTGTCGACTTCAAGGATTCTGAGTACTTCCTCGAGGCTCTTCCTTGTCCCTTCACTTCATTTACAGTGACTTTTGGCACACTGGGGCTTTTGAATTATAAAGTTAATAAATGTATGTTTTCTTATAGTTGTGTTCTCTCATCCATATTTAAAAATCCTTCCCCATCCCAATGTCAGAAAAAATGTGCCTTCCATATTTTGTGCAGAGAAATTTAAAGTTGGGTGAATTATTTGTTTCCTTAATGCACTGGGAGTGTATGTATGGTGTTGGGAAGAGGGGGTCTGTTTTGTCTCTCTCCTTGTGTTGAGCTCAGCTGGTCTTTTCCTCCTGCTTACCCACTCCTGCTCTGCAACACATGCCCGCCACATAAGGGACTCCGGAGTCTCCTTCTATGCTCCTGTTCCTTAGGTCGATTGGAGTAGCTCTACAAAAAGGCCACGTTATTCTAATTACTCCTCCTTCGTATCAGATCTTGAAATCTGATAAGCCTTATTATGTTTCTTTAAAATTACTTTGGCCATTCTGGATCCTTTCTTTTTTTATTTTAAAATCTTTTTATTGTGATATATATAAACACACACTAAATGCACATAAACGATAAATGTCATGACACCAAACAAATCAGTGTAAACTGAACACAGCTATGAGACCCACGGGTGCCCGAGTCCTACCAGCCCCTGAGGCTCTTGGCGCCCCTCCCTCCTGCGACCGCTCTCCCAGGACATACGGTCCTCACCCTCATGCTCGCTTCCCGGTTTCCCCACTTTATTTATATATAATTCAGATCAATCCACATTTACAAAAGTGGAATCATATAATGTATACATCTTTTGTCTGGGTTCTTTCTCCCAACATTATGTTTTTAACATTTAAGCTTTAAATATCCCAAATGCATTTTAGAATTGGCATTTAAGTTCCAACAAAAAAACCCTAGTAAGATTTTATTTTGGGGACACTTGGGTGGCTCAGTTGGTTAAGCGTCTGACCCTTGATTTCGGCTGAGGTCATGATCTCATGATTCGTCTGATCTAGCCCCGTGTTGGGCTCTGTGTGCTAACAGTGAGGAGTCTGCTTGGGATTTTCTCTTTCCCTCTCTCTGACCCTCCCTGCCCCATGCTGCTCTTTCAGTCTCTCAAATAAATAAACTTAAAAAAATATTTTATTTCAAATTAGGTTGAATTTATGTCTTAATTTGGTGAAAATTAGTATATTAACAATTTTGTATCTTCCCATTCATGAATATGATGCTTTTACTTATTACCAGGGGTTTTTTTAATGTGCCTTTTTATAGTTTTTTAGTTTTCTTTACAACATTTTGCTGTTCTGCAGATAGTTCATCGTTTTTCCTTTCTAGGCAGTCTATATTTTATCTCCAGTTACTTTTAAGGACTTCTTTATTTGTTTCACTTCAGTGAATTTAGGTATAAATTTCCTTTTGTTATCCTTCTCGGGACTCCTATATTCCCAATCTTTATTAATTCTGGGAAACTTTTAACTATTATCTCTTGAAATAGAGTCCCCCTCTCCCCGCACCCGCTCTGTTTTCTTCTGGACTGTCTGCGAGGGCCTGTGTCTTCTCTGCGGAATCTCATGGGTAGAACCCCAGGCCTCCCCTCTGGGCTGGCTCTGCCCACTTCAGAGCTTCTTTGATTTGTGCGCCTAGAGTTCTCACCTCCTCCCAGTGGAGGAAAGTGGGCAAACGCTGCGCTGGGTGGGGCAGGAGTCGGGCTGCTTCCTCCACAGAGTGAGGTAGTGCCCCGTTTCACCCTCGCCTGCCTCTGACCCCTGAGCCTGTCTGAGCTCTGGGGCACCTTGCAAGCATTTGGATTTACCTTTTCCTCCCATATGCCCAGTTATTTTATAAGTCCTCAGTGTGTTTTCCATTTTGTGTAGTGTGGCTTGGGATTACAGATGCTTCTAGTTTCACTCAACGTGGAATTCGTTTGTTTTCATTTTCTATGTTGTTTTGTACCAGTTTTGAGAAGAGTGACATGGAAATTATTTGAGACCAAATCTCCTCTACCTTCACTCTTCCCTCTACTCAGTCTGTCTGTGGCTCCTGCCCCCGCACCACAGCCGTGCCTGGGAGGTTGTCAGAGGCCTCCGTTTGGCCAAGTCCGGGGTCGCTGTCCTCCCCGTCCTACTTGACCTGCCGGCTGTTCCCAGCTTAGAACACCGCTCTCTTTGCTTCAGTGATGCCGAGCCCTGCTGGTTGTCCTCCTGTCCCCTGGCAGCCCTTCTCAGATCACGTCACGCACTCCTCCTCTGTCCGTCCACAGAATATCGCTGGGCTGAATCCTAAGTTCTCCTCGCCCTTTGGTTCATCCCACACCCTTGCTGTTACCTAGTCCCACTGCTTTAACTGCCCTCGGGGCCTGCGACCTCTAAGTCTGCATCTCTGCCGAGTTCCAGGATTGTCTGTCCGACTCCCCAGCCGATATAACCCGAAGATGAACAGGCCTTCCCAGGCTCCCGCCCACGTCACATGCGCTGTCGTCACCGCCCGAAATGTTCTCCTCCAGTCCTCCGCGTCACTGGCAGCCCATTATCCTGCAGCTCTTTGCTCAGATGTCACTTCCTCCAGAGCTTCCCTGACATCTGACCTAAAGATGATCCCTGCTCCAAGCCACTTTATTTTGTCCCCTCCACAGAGCGCATCTGGAATCGCGGTGTTTGCTCGTTTACTGTGTATTCTCCGTGTTGACCACCGTTCCCTCCATAAGAGCAGGATCTTGTTTACCTTGTCTTCTGCTGTCCTCTGAGTGCCTAGAACAGTGCCTGGTGTGTACTAGATGCTCAACAAATCTTGCCTAATTAATTGATTTAAATTTTATTAAGAAAATATTAAAGTGTACTTTTCTCCTATTAGCACATTATCAGTTATGTTCTAATTTGGTATGAATAGCCTTTTATCATAAGAATCAAATTCACAGAATTAAAGATTTTTTTTAATTAAAAAAATTTTTTTAATGTTTATTTTTGACAGAGAGCAAGGGAGGGGCAGAGAGAGAGACAAAATCCAAAGCAGGCTCCAGGCTCTGAGCTGTCAGCACAGAGCCCAATGCGAGGCTCAAACTCACAAACTGTGAGATCATGACCTGAGCCAAAGTCAGACACTTAACTGACTAAACCACCCAGAAGCCCCTAAAGATTTTTTTTTTTAAAGGAATTGCCATGCTCCTTTTAACCTAGAAAACCATAGAGTCTTTAGACATCTATTACCATATAAATTACCTTAAAGATGTGAGTTTTGTAGGCTTGGTTGTAAATAGAATTGTTAATTACTAACTGTTGGTGAGGATTTTAGAACTAGAAAAATCAGTCCTTGAAAAAAGTATTAGAACACTATGTAAATTTTAGATTGACTCTATTTTCTGATAAATGTTTTAAAATTTTATTTTAGAGAGCACACACAAAAGCTGGAGGGGGAGAGAGAGAGAGGAGGGAGAGAGAGAGAGAGAGGGAGAAAGGAGAGAGAATCTTAAGCAGGCTCCACGCTCAGCACTGAGCCTGATGCAGGGGCCCGATCCCATGACCCTAGGATCATGATCTGAGCCAAAATGAAGAGTTCGACACTCAACCAACTGAGCCACCCTAGCCGCCTCTACTCTCTGATAAATGTGTTCTGTGGCTGGGTCACACTATTAAAGTTGTTTTCCGCCAGTATCTCTCTCTGATGGCCATCTGCCAATAGGAGTAACCACAGAGTCAGTACAGTGTGAAAGTGCTTTGATAATCGGTCTTATACAGCTTTTTTTTTAAAAAGAAAATACTGTTTTTTAAATTATCTTACCAGTACTTTTGAGTGTTACATGGTTCGGATTTTACTGTTTCTTCTAGCTTTAAAAAAAAACAAATTCGTTTACTGAGTAAATTAAATTTTTGTCGATTCAGCACCTTGGTAGGGTTTTGGTCATCACCTAACACTGCTAAAATGAAGAAAACTACAATCTGAAATACCTTGTGGTTATGGATTTCTGTGTTAAATATGTTCTTTAACACTGTCATGGTGAAACACCCCGGCTGGACTTTCCTCTTTCAGATCTCGGGCATCTGCTACAACAGCAAAGTGTTTCGAGTTCACCAGGTTCTCTACGTTCCCAGCTGGATGGCCAAGTTCTTTTCTTGGACGCTTGAGCCCATCTTCTCATCTTCAGAACCCACGGCCGAAGCCAGAGTCGGGATGGGGGCCACGGTGGACATCCAGAGACAGCAGAGGATGGAGCTTCTGGACCGGCAGCTGGCGCTCTCTCAGTTTGCCCAAGTGAGGAGGCAGAGGCAGCAGGTGAGCGACAGGCCGGAATTCACGAGGCAGGAACGCCCGGCGGCCTGGGTGCGCCCGCCTCTGTGGTGGTCTGTGGGGTAGAGAGGATGTTTGACTCCTGCGTGTCACAGTGTAGACAATTTGACGTTTTCCCAGGTAGGATATGGGTCTCTGATAGTGGCTGTTCTCAGGGTTTTTTTTTAAGGTAAAAAAATAAATGGCAGCCGACTGCCATTTACCAGACTGGTCAAACTGGACATTCTTGTTCCACTTCTATGAGATAAACATTATTTCTTAGAGAAACACCAACCTAGTTAACAAGATGTGATATTTATCTGTTCTGATAATCTTGTAAAAGCCACAGTGTCTTCCTGTTAAAGTGCTTAGTATCATGTGCTCTGGAGTCAAGAGCTCATGTAAAGCTTCTTGATTTTCCTTGGTTGAAATGGAGAGAGAACATGGAGGTAAGAAAATTTCAAGGGAACGACCAGTGAATCAAATAAATGCTGTGTTTTCTTAGCCTTGTTATCAATCATCAGGAAATATTGAGTGTTTATCTACAAAAACTGCTGTATTCAAACACTCTGATAGCACACTTGTCTTTCAGGGGTTCCTACCTATCAGCCAAAACCTGATCTTTCTTTGGCTCTCTGTGAGCCAGCACAGTGAGTGGGCTCTTCATTTCTGGTCTCCCTCTCCTTGACCGTGGGGTGCGAGAGAGGACACTGTTCTCTCCGGCCGTCTCCCTAGCTCCTGCCTTCACTGGGTGTGAGAACTAGGTCCGCAGGCCTCACGTGGTCTGGAGAAGTGAGATCCAGTGTGGCATCCGGTGTCCCATTGGAGATGCGGGTCCCAGAGTCTGTATCTGGGGTGGAAGAAGGGGTCCCTTGTTAACAGGCTGAGTCCACTGGTGAAAAGGGGAAGTACAGGTTGTTCCCCAGAGGTGTATTTGAACGTGAGATGACTCTGGAGCGTACAACAAAGATACCTGTGATGTGGTTAAGTATGGAGAACAGACTTCCCTCTTAGAGAGGTCAGAGCTGGGGGTATAGATGGTGGAGTCAGCTCTGAAGGGTCAGGAGATGAAAGCAAGGTGCTAGATGAGCTCTTTAAGAGAGTTACGTCCACGATGAACACAGGCTCTAGATAGAGCTTTGTATGTAGCAAGAGGAGGAGCTGGATCCTTCAAGGAAACAAAAGGAAGAATGAAAAGTATGAGAACTCAGAATAATCAGTGTCCCAAAAGTGAAGTCATTGTGAGTATAAATATGTTCCAGGCAAAACGGGCAGAGAAAGAGGTAGGGTAGGATTCTGAGGTTTCTGGCTTAGGTAATGGGATATAATAGATGGATGAGAGCACCATTTCACCAACATCTGAAGAGCAGACTTGGGGGAAGGAGACTGACTGCGGCGCCTGCAGAATACCTGGGCGTCCTGTTAGGTAGCTGTGGACCTTGTGCTCGTGAGCAAGCCAGGGAACTTGTATTGCCCCACCGGGCATTCCCAGGCATGTTTCTGTGCGTGACGTTGCTCAGACAGTAGTGGCAGGATCAGCATCTTTTGCGGGGTGGGGGGGGTGGTGAAGGACACAGGGTGGCTGAACAGCAGTTACCAAGAGGGTCTGAGCCAGCCTTACGGACAGCTGCAGAACGGAGAGAGCCCCAGATTCCGCCTGGGAGCTGATCGCGAGACCTCCAGCGGCCAGTCCCTGGGGGCAGATTGCAGGTCTCGGGCCAGCTGGCTCTCAGATGCTCACCATCCACAGAGGGGGCATCCCTGGAGAGGCGTCAGCTGCCGGCACCCCCACAGCAGGAAGGTGGAGCGCTTCAGTCCCGGGGGAGGCGCGGGCTCTGGGGGGTGAACTGGAGTATCCACCCCGGCGCTGCTTGCATCCTCCAGGCTCACGTTAAGTTCTCGGAGCAGCTCTTCCCGGATTCCGGTGCCACTCTTTTCCCAGGAGAAACCTTCAAGAGGAAGGTTAGCAGGACACACTTCACCCCTTCTGCTGAAGCTGGCCTCCAGGCCACCCTGGTCATCGTCCCCTCCGCTACTTCCCATTCCACTCTCGGCTGGAAGGCGCACTTGGTGAAGTGACACGGAGCCTCGTCCCCATGGGGTCTGAGTCCCCGTCACCATGCCTTTCTCACACTGTGTCTGCTGCCCTTGTCCATCTATTCACTGTAAACCCGGGGCAAGGCAGTGCAAGCGATGCTGCACATATTTTCCCCTCCTACTTTATGTCCCCCTGCCTGTGCCTTCTCCTGAGGATTGGGGCTAACTAATCCTGCCATGGTGGTGATCTCTTTCCTTGCCTGCTGGTCTTTTGGCACACGAGCCCATTATGACTGGGCCACAGCTGTCACTCCTGATGTAATGGCCTCTTTCTGTGTCCCTGGTGAAGCGTTCCCCTCCTGGGCAGTGTGCTCTCTAAACGCATGGAGTCTAGAGTTTCAGGGGCAGGAAGCTGGATTCCCAAGTGGGTCGCTGGGTAAGAGGGCAATCAGGGTCTCATCCCCTGCTGCCACTCATTTCCAAGATCCAACTGTTGGAGACGCGGCCCCGGATGACAGTTGTTGATTTAGGGTCTGCACTGCATGCTGGGGCCAAGGGGGCCGTCCTTGCGGGCATCGTCTCCGAACTGGCATTTCACTCGCACCTTGAGCCGGCTGTCTCATTGGTCTGGCGAGCTGGCGGCTCCCGGGTCGTATGGTATGTGAGAGGACCACAGACGAGTCCCGTCGTCTTTTCGCTGCTATGCACGCTTCGTCATAAGTGGCCTTGTGATCCGACGCGGTGTTAGTTGAAACAGTGGGTGAAACTTCTGAAAACCCACAGATAGTGATGCTGGTTGACAGAAAAGGCAGACAGACCTATAACCAGAATAGGTGTTGGTTTCAGTTAAGATTTGCTGCCTTTGTTACAATTAGGTTGCCATAACCGAGTACCACTGACTGAGTGGTTGAAACAACAGGAGATTTTTTTATTGTTCTGGAGGCCAGAAGTCCAAGGACAACATGCTGGCAGGGTTGGTATTTGGAGAGGACTCTCCCTGGCTTGCAGATGACAGCCCTCCCATTCTGTCCTCCTGTGGCCTTTCCCAGAGTATGTGCGCTCCTGGTGTCCTTATGAGGACATGAGCCCTGTTGGATCGCGGTCCCACCCTTAGAACCTCATTTAACCTTAATTACCTCTGTAAAACCCTTATCCAAATACAGTCACACTGGAGGTTAGGAACTCCAACTGTGAACTTGGGGGTGGCACACTCCAGAGCGGAGGGCTGGTGCAGTCAGTCTCGCACTGACCTGTGCTTCTTCTCGAGGGATGGTGGCGCATGAGGGCTCAGCGTCTGTCTCTGTTGCCGTCGGTAGCCAGTTCACCCTTGAAGCAGGACAGGGCCTCCGTCTCTGCCCTCATGGCCACTGTGTCCGCGTGCCAGCACCAGGGTGGCCAGTGATAGAGGCTGGCTCATGTCTGTTGGCTGAGTCACTCTGTCTCCCTCTTCTGTGGTAGAGGCTTCTGCTAGATAAGACTTCAGCATTATTTTGGAATGCTCATTTTGGCGTATTCCTTTCTATTTCTTTTGCCTTGTTCTGTCATACTTCCTCTCACTGCCTGGCAGCAGCTTAGTGCTCCACGTCACCCACCCCCTGTGGGCCTCACTTGGCTCTGGGGACATAGTCAGTCATTACTGGAAACTCTGAGCAAGACTGGTGGGTACTCTGTGGGCACAAGAGAATTGAAAAACATGTCCTTTCCCTTCACGAATTTGTGATCAACTTCGAGGAGCTTGGCAGACAGACTGAATGAGATAATAGCCAGAAACAACGAAACACTGGCCCTGAGTTCCCAGAGCGGTAAGCTATCTGAGAAGAAGCGCCGTCAGCACAGCCTGAGGCCACGTGGGTTCGGGGCCTGGAAGGATCAGCAGGTTTGGGTGGGCTGACGTGAGGCAGGTTATCCCCTGAGCAGAGGACCAGCGAGAGTGATGCAGGCATGCACGTGATAGAGGCCCCTTGACTGAAGCAGGAGGGGCACATAGTGAGACATGGGCAGTCAGGCTGCACCTGTAATGGAGGGAGGAGTGTTTACACTTGACAGCAGATCGGGGTTTTGACATAGGAGGCTGTGAAAAGCGGTTTAGCTAGTAGTGAAGGTAGACAGTGTTCTAGAAAAATCCATCTTATTGCAGTGTGTACGATGGAAGGGAGAAAGCGGAGAGCAGGGAGGAGGAGACGGATAGGAGGTGGTCTTGAACTCCAGCTCTCAGCTGTGTGAGTGCCGCGGCCAGGACGAGGGCAGTCTCCTCGTCGAGCTCCACTGGCTCCCTCCTGCTGCCTGAGGCTCGGTCATCCCAGGAGGAGACCCGCAGTCCGTCCCATCCCCCACTAAGCTCCAGCTGCCAGATCTAGATCAGGACCAGACGCTCCACACCTGAACCTCACCCCGCCTCCTGGGCCCCTCCACTTGCACCCTCCACAGGCACCCGACGCCCTCCATTTCTTTGCCGAACTGGCTTCTCCTCACTCCCTCCCCTCATGGAGAGCACCCCACCTGCCCAAAGACGCAAGTCAGGACATCTGGCTTCACCCGAGGGAAAGAAAGCTGTCACTCCCTTTCTGTACTCCACCTGGAGTCTTGCCATGACCACCTCCCGGCCCCACCCGGCCCCAGGACTCATCCCGCAGAGTGATCTCTTTGACTGTACAAATCTGACCGTTTCGCTCCACCCAACTCCTTCAGAAGCCCTTCGTGGCTTTCAAGGTCATTAACACTCATTACCCAGAGCCCTTCCTGCGTTTCAGCCATGTGGCCTGCCCCGGACCCCGCGCAGCCTTAGGCTTACCTTGCTCAGCTGGTTGTGGGGTGTCAGAGCCCCGCCATTTGTCACTGCCTGCCTTCTGCCCCTCACTCTGCCTACAACAGACGTCCCCGTGCCAGCGCCCCCGCCCCCGGCACACACGCAAGGTCTGCCTGCCTAACTCCTCTCACCCCCGTGTTCCTGTTGAGCCTCACCGGTCGGCTCCGATTGTCCTTTCTCTGTTCCTGCAGCCCCTGGGTGTCTCTTTCATGGCGCTCACCAGTCCAGCTCTCTCCTGGGGGATTCCCTGTCTCTACCAGCAGTGTCTTGGGGGTGGGCGGAGACTTTTTCTTTGTGTCTCCAGTGTGTGGATAATGCTTGGCACCTACCGGGGACTCACATATTTAGAGAATTAATGACTAAATAGGTATATAGCCAGTATTTACAGAATTGATATACTGAGGCCAGCGAATTCAGGTGAATAGTCAGGGCTGAAGAGTCTACAGATAACGGCTGAGAGGACAAGTGTGAAGCAAACCATTAAAGACCCCCTGATCTAGGGCGCCTGGGGTGGCTCAGTCGGTTAAGCGTCCAACTCTTGATTTCGGCTCAGGTCCTGGTGTCGGGTTTTGTGAGTTGGAGCCCTGCGTGTCAAGCCATGCTGACAGCACGGAGCTTGCCTAGGACTTTCTCTCCATCTCCCCCTGCCCCCCCAGCTCACATGTGTGCTCTCTCTCTCTCAGAAAAAAACAAACAATAATAAAATAAAAATGTGATTTATTAACAACAACAACAACAAAAAAAGATCCCCGAGTCGCACGTGTCCAGAGCACAGAGAGGAGGAAGGAAGGCGTTGAGAAAACCAGAGTTTAGCAGGCAGGGAGCAGAGAGTGTCTGAGGGGGCGTGGGAGAGCAGGTGTGCAGTTTCAGGTGCCACCCACCCCCACCCCTGCAAATTAAAAGCCAAGCAGAGGGGTGCCTGGGTGGCCCAGTCAGTTTAGCGTCCAGCTTTGGCTTGGGTCATGATCTCACAGTCTGTGGACAGCCCAGAGCCTGGAACCTTCTTCAGATTTTGTCTCCCTCTCTCTCTGTCCCTCCCCCGCTCATGCTCTGTCTCTCTCTCTCTCAAAAATAAACATTAAAAAAAAAAAAAAAAAAAAAAAGCCAAGCAGAGATAGGAGGAAAAGACCAAGAGACTCAGGAAGAATTGGTTCACTTCTGAAAGGAGTGTCCTTGGGAATGCTGCACCGAGCAGCCACCCGTGGCTTGGAGGGGCACGCATCCCTTCCGTTCTGATCCATTGGCCTCATTCTGGGACACAGCTGTCGTCATCATGGCTCCATTCGCCCAAGTTAACTGTGATGCGACGCCACTGAAAACGTTTTTAGATTGCTCCGTAGCGCCTGCAGATTGAGCGGCTCTAAAGGACAACAAACGGGGAGACTGTAGACCTCGCCTCATCTAGAGCTGGAGACCCGAGCACTGAGGGGCCGGCGTGTAGTGTCCTTACGTTCATCAAGCCCAGCGATGTGACCTTTCTGGACCCCGCCATGGTAGTGACTGCCGAAAAGCCCGTGGACGGTGGTCTTGAGGACTCGTAGTGACGCTCGCTGAGTTCACCACATGGTAAGGCCTCAGTCCTTCCTTGTGGTTCCCCTCGCCCTCCGCGCCCATGGCCTTCCCACTCCGGCGTGCGTTCGTGTGGGCCAGGGTGTCAGGTCCATCGTGACTCCACTCTCAGATTCTCTCCTCTCCCCCTCACAGAGGTGCTGGCCGCGTGACTGGTAACAGTCCGAGTCATTTTGGTACCTGCAGCTGCAGGTCATTTTTCCACTCGGGGCCATCCCGTAACTTTTCCCAGGTTTGTCTTTTATTCATTCATCAAGTAGTAGGTGAACCCTTGAAGACCGGGAGCTGCGTGGTTTACATATTTTTGTCTCTCTTGGTCCTACTGGAGCATGTAGCCCTGAGGGACTAAAGGACACTGCTCTGACCCTCCAGAGGTCTGCGGCCACACCAGGGGAGGGTAGATGAGTCAGTCCTGGGCGCTGGGCTCCTGCTGGAGTTTGTATGCAGCAAAGCGAGAGTCCTGACCTCCCTGTGTGACTGAGGGAATCTTGAAGACGCCAACTTTCTATAGGCGTTTCAGGCCCAGGAAGCCTTGTGAGAAAGCAGAGGGGCTCAAAACAGCGGGGGGAGCAAAAAGCAATTGCATCTGCCTGACCACAGGTTTCCCTAAGAGGCGGTGAAAGATGAGGTTGGGGAGAATGTGGAGGCCGGGACAGGGAGGGTCTTAGGCCAGAGAGTTATTTTTCCTTTTGTTCTAGAAGTAATGAGTCAGTGAAGCCTTTTAAGCAGGAGAGCAGGTTTTGTTTTTAAGAAGGGTTACTCGGGCCACAATCTGAGTGATCTGTGGAAAAGGTGATGCTGGAGAAAGAAGACCAGCGGGAGGGGATGAGGACTCCGTGTTTTCAGGCTGTTCGTGGCGGCGAAGCAGAGCGGCCGCACCGAATGGCAGTGAGGGGCCGCAGTCAAGCTTTGCAGAGCCTCTGCGTTCACACCTCCAGGGAAGTCACCAAAATTCCCTACAGTCGTGAGCATCTGAACAGGGTTGCTGGACGTGTCCCCACGGCTTTTGGGCACATGCTTCCCTCTCTGCAGCCCTGAGGGAAGAAACCCACGTGCTCACAGTAGAAAAGCCGCGAAATATAAATGAAGGAACAAGGACTTTGCAGGTAAAGGATCAGCCCTGGGTGACAGGGAGCCCTGTACACCGTCTGCCTGATAGCGTTGTCATGAGAATAAAGTAATTTATACAGAATTACTTCATGTACCAGAAAGATCTATCAGATATTAGTTGTTATGATCTTACTCATTGGACCTCTGCTTTCTGGCTCTCAGGAACTTTGAGAGAGAGTTCTGATTTAGGAGCTAACCTGATAGTTACAACTCTTAAAAACTTGTGACGTTTAGAACAAGGCTCGGTATGGCCTATGGGCCAAACCCAAAGCCAAGAATGGTTTTTACATTTTCACTGGTTCTGTAAGTACCTGCACAGTGTCTTCAGTTTTGCCCCGTGGTCTTCAAAGCCTAAAACTTTTACTGTCTGACCTGTCATTAAAAGCAAACAAACAGACAAAAACCTTTGCCAGACCACTGCTCTAGAAGATTACGTAACCAGCAGCTTTCAAAGCAAAATTTTACCAAGAAGTCTTCATTCTCTCTGGGTCTTGATCGTCTGTTATTTGTGTGACCACCATTTTCTCTGTTGGCTGATGATGGTAATGCCATTATATGCCACAGTGTAAACTTGGTGATTGAACTTTCCAGAAGGTACCTCCATAAAATCTCCATTTCCCTTAGAAGCAGAGTTAAGGTGAGATCCACTGTGAATGCATCATGCTTGGGGGAAGCCAAGTGTGAGTTTTGTCAGCAGAGCGATGGAGTCAGTCGGTGCTAATTTCTTCATTGCCTCTTCACTTCTTTGGGTTCCCAGTGTTGCCTGGATGATTAGCACCTGTTTTCAGTAACAAGCAGTTACTGTTTGACCTGCAAGGAGAGAAGATATTGGTGCCTACAGCTGCTCACCATTATTCACGCATGCGTTTCAGTTATTTTTGTGGTGTTCAGTTAAACTGAACTAGATAGATTCTCTCACCCTCGCTTAGTTACCTTTTGTGGCTGTGAAAATTGTTTCTCTCGTTATCCACCCCAGCAACAGTTGTTAGGTTACATCTAGCATATGCATTATTATGAGTCATATCTGCCTTGTAAATCATGAGAGTTAATCATTAATCAAGTATTTTTAATTTAGTAAAATATAGTGGAGTAAAAGTGCTCTCAAGTTCCCAATATGTTTTTTAAGTTTTTTAATAGCTTTATTGGGGTGGAATTCACATACCTTATGGTTCATCTACTTAAAGGATACAATTTAGTGATTTTTAGTATATGCACAGACTTGTACAACCATCACCACATTCGAGTTTAGACCATTTTTATTACCCCAAAAAGAAACTGCGCCCAGTAGCAATCACTTCCCAATCTTCCCATACCCCTGGCCCTAGGCATTTGCTAATCTGTTCCCTGCAGATTTGCCTATTCTGGGGGTGCCTGACTCAGTCAGTAGAGCATGAGATTCTTGATCTCGGGGTCATGAGTTCAAGCCCCATGTTGGAGTTAGAGTTTACTTAATAAAAAAAAAAAATTGCCTCTTCTGGACAGTTCAAACACTACCTGCTCCTTTGTGACCAGCTCATCCATATTGTAGTGTGCGTGATCCTTGATGTGTTTAAACAGCAAAGCCCACCCGGTAGACCTTTACGCTGCCAGGTGCCATCCCATCGAGTGAGCGTCTGTCATCGCCCCTTCATCTGGCTAGGTCTCAGAGTAAGCTTCTTACTCATCTCTTGGCCCCACCAACACGATAGTTTCCATTAACACTTACTTTCCACAAAATATATCTAGAAGTCCAGCCAGGCTCTGGGGAGTGTCACAGTGACCAACATGGCATGATCCTTCCTCTCCCTGAGCGGAGAGTAGAACGAGACAGTTACAGTAAACTGTCATGAGCACTCTTGTAGGAGAAGCACCTAGCCTCGCCTGTGGCGGTTAAATAGTTTCCGAAGGAGGTACATTCTGCGGAGCCCTGAAAACTCTCTACCTGTACCTTCACGTGTGTGTGCAAGTGTGTGTGTGCGCACGCACGCTCGTGCTGCAGAGGGGTCCACCTTGAATCCAGAGGGAGCGAGTTCGCAGCCTAGATGAGCCCAGGCCACTTTAAAGACAGCATGCGGGGTGCTTCTCAGCACTTTTCCTTTTTAGCTTTGCTCTTTCACTTTTTGGTGCAATTTGATTTAAAAACCATTCTCGTCGGGTTGCTGTGCTGCCTTGTCAACTAAGCAATCTAATCAGTTAGAGCTAGTTCTTTTATGACTTTTTTCTTTTATGAGTATGAAGTGTACAGCATCAGGTGTGGGATAAGTTACTAGGGCTTAGTTGATAAAAATCTGCAAATTAAATGAAAATTAGGTGCAAGAACTCTATTTTCAAGTGAAATTAAAGCTAAGCTGTTGATCTCAATCTGTACCTCCTTGCAGAAACTGCAGTCACGGTTTTGGTGCTCTCCTAGTTGATTGCACTGACCTTTTTGACAAAATTCAGAAGAGAAAGATAGGATCAAGCTAAATTCTAATCCCTTTCCAAGACTGACTCATTAAGTGACCTCGAGAAAATCATTTCTATTTTCCATTCTGCCTTGTGTCTTCATGAGAAAGAAGAGTGTGGTACAGTCTCATGGTGACATACTCGGTATTTTGGAAAGAGAGAAGTTATAAGCAATCTTAGTCTTTTTTATAGCTGTTTTCTTTTATCTCTTATCAATCACTTTTTAAGACCACAAATGAATGTAGAGCTGTACCCTGAAGCAGACATAATGTTCAGCAGGGGCATATTAGAAAAATCGTCCTCATAATCATTTGACAAGTTTTTCCTCTCCCAAGAAAGCTGTCCCTTTGGGTTTTCGAAACCAGAAAATGATTCTAGTGCGGGAAAGATCATTGGAGTACCCAGGAGTTTCTCAGGAAAAATCCTTCTGATCATCTTGAAAAGGCTTGAATTTCATGGAACCCACTCCAGGTTCAGACCCTGCAGCCTGATTCTGCGGGTGACAGATGTGGTTTTGTGAATAAAGCAGCAGGAGCCCAGGAATTTCCAGAGTGGTGAGTAATGACTCTTGTCTGAGATCATAACATAGATTAGCAATACCGAGATTTTTAAAAATCGTACTTTTTAAAATGGTAGAGATTTATGCATGCATATATGGGGACTGGATTCCCGGTGGACAGACGGTGTGGAAGGGGCATAGCTGGTGGCCCAAAGCGTGGGCTCTGGGCTGGTAGCGACCATTGCACAGCTCTTCAGTTCTCTGCATGTGCCTTCCTTGCTCGGAGACCGTCCACGCTGCAGTTCTGGTAGGTGTGGTTGCTCGAGAAGCTCGTGGTTCGTTCTAGGTCCTTGATCAGTGCAGTGACACTCGAGAGTAGTACAGGAGAGCGTGAAGTGAGCCCGTGGACCGGTGTCTGCCCAGGAGCCCCTCCTGCAGCAGCTCAGCAGGTGGCCACTTTGAGCGGGAACTGCTTGGCTTCAAGCTATTCTTTAATATATTGATTAGGAAGAGGCAACTCGTCATTGGCTTAAGGATCATCTAGTCCAACTTCCCATTTTACAGCTGAGGAAGCCCGGGTTCTGTTATAGTCTCTAAAACTGGCAACTTGACTGAGTTCTCTAGAACTCTCAGGGAGAGAGAGAACAGTAAGGATTTGGATTGTCAAGAAGGAAGCCAATTACAGACACAAAACAAGGGCTGGCCCTGTGCGGACTACTGGGGGGAGGATGGAAGGAGCAGGGGAGGGCATTTTAGGGGCAGGCACACTGTGAGCAGTCATTGTCGGGAGGAACACTGAGTGGAAGGATTGTGCAGGGGAGACTAGGAAGTAATTTAGGACGGGTCTGGTTTTGGAGGGCCTTCAAACAGGACAGAATAGTTTAGATATGATGTAGTAAGATTTTCAGTTGAGGCAGTGGCATTGTGAAAATAAGGAAGTTTCACCTGGTGTACCAATTGGAGGGGGCAGCATTGGTGACATTGATGTCACTCACCTGTCCGGCTGTGTGTGTTGGACAGGGTCAAAGTTGGTGACAGTGATGTCACTCACTGCAGAGCTGTGCGTATTGGACGGGGTCAAAGTTGGTGACAGTGATGTCACTCACCTGCAGGGCTGTGTGTATTGGACGGGGTCAAAGTTGGTGGCACTGATATGACTCACCTGCAGAGCTGTGCGAATTGAACAGGGTCGAAGTTGGTGACAATGATGTCATCCAAGAGGCTGTTGGCTTAATCTCAGAGTGGAACAACAAGGGTTTAAAAAGCGGCCGATCCCCTTTGAAGGAAAAATCCTCATACTTGCTGGATTTGCTGTACAAAGGAGCAAGTTGGGTCCAAGAGCCACCAGGCTTTCAGGACGCAGAGCTAATGTTAGGAGGGACAGTTGCCGTCCGCCCTGGCTCACCGCTCGTTGAAGGACAGGCAGGGGCGCGAGAGGTGGTCAGTGAGGACGTGAAAGCGGACGGCTTCTCTGTGGAGGGAGACGTAAAAAGAGAGGAAGTCCCGAGTAATAGCTCGTCTCATTTTTAATAATGAGTTCCACCTCTTCCATCAAAACACTTATGGTAACAAGCACCAGCCCTAATTTTGATTTTGACTTTTACTTGGTAATTTTTGTTGAGAGCTTAAGTGGAGGAAAAATAATGACCAGAACTTCTGCAGACACAGGAGGGGGAAAGCAAGAGCTAGAATGCAGAAGTGAGTAATTTCCATAGCGAAAGACGCGTCCAGTCCTGTGTTCAGGGAAGCCGCGCTCAAGTCCGCACGCTCTGCGGCCCTTCCCGTAACGTGTGCTCAGTGATCGCAGGCACGTAAATAAAACTAAGAGAAGCCCGTAGAACAAGAGCTAGATGTCCTCTTCCTGCGCCAGATGTGCCCTGGGTCTGAGGGGGCGTGTTGTCTCGCTCACTGCCCCTCACCTCCGCCGCCTCCTCCCAGCCCAGATGGATGGGGCGTTCTCCTGCTCTACCAGAATCAGAACCCCCCCCCCCCCCACCGCCCAAAGCTGGGCACATCGTTGATCCTGGCTTTCCCTGGAGGAGAAGGTCCCCATCCGAAGGGAGGGGTCCGCACGCCGGCCTTCAGAAACCATCCCAGAGACTGAGTGCTCTCTGTATGGCCCGGCAGGCTCCCAGCGCCACACCGGCCCCTCGCCCGGAGGGCAGGCACCGCAGCCGGCAGAATTGGGATCCCGCTGCTCTGCTTCCGGAGTCCTCGCCCTGGGAATTTGCCGGGGGCCTTGCTTTGTGGCAGCAGAGGGAGAATATGTCTCTTGAATTTGCAGCTAAAGTTGAAACTAACTGTTAAGACTGTACCCGCGTCTCAGGACAAGTGAAGAGTGGCTGTGGGGGAGCCCAGGGCCTCCCGAGATAAATGTCACCGTGCAGAACACACGAGACCCGGGGTGCGTGTCTGGCAGCTCACACCCCAGGTACGGTGCTCCTCGCAGCGCTTCCTGATGGCAGCCCCTCTGCGCCCCTCCCCTCGCCGACGCCCAGGCTGGCACCCCCGGGCCTGCCCTCCCCATCCAAGAACGCGGCAGGCAGTGAGGCTGGGGCAAGAATGGAAGGGGAGACGCGCAGAGAGCAGCGGTACCCTCAGGAACTTCTGCCTTCCGAGCCAGAGGCTCTGAAAATTGAGCAGAACCATGTGTTTTGTCTCCTGATCGAACTAGTGTGGAAAGTGCTCTCTGTTTTGCTGAGAAGAGTGGTATGAAATGAAGTATCTGAGCCCCCAAAACTGGTCAGTAGCATAAACCGCGAAGAAAAGGGGAAACCTCGAGCTGTGAAACTAGCCTGGGATTTTGTGCCAGTTCTCATCTCGTCTCCCTCCAGCTTGTTGTTTTCTTCCAGCACCTGCTGAGACTGCTTGCTGCTGGGCTGCACAGAAAGACACCTCAACACACTGTGGACAGACGCCGGGGGGTGACACCGTAACACGCTGTGGAGAGACGCAGGGGGTGACACCGTAACACGCTGTGGAGAGATGCAGGGGCTGACACCGTAACACGCTGTGAAGAGACACAGGGTGACACCATTACACGCTGTGGAGAGACGCAGGAGGTGACACCGTAACACGCTGTGGAGAGATACGGGGGGGTGACCATAACACACTGTGGACAGATGAAGGGGGGTGAAACCATAACACACTGTGGAGAGACGCGGGGCGAGGGTGACACCGTAACACGCTGTGGAGAGACGCAGGGGGTGACACCATAACACGCTGTGGAGAGACGCAGGGGGTGACACCATAACACGCTGTGGACAGACACGGGTGACACCATAACACGCTGTGGACAGACGCAGGGGGTGACACCATAACACGCTGTGGACAGACACGGGGTGACACCATAACACGCTGTGGACAGACGCAGGGGGTGACACCATAACACGCTGTGGAGAGACACAGAGGGTGACACCGAAACACGTTGTGGAGAGATGCGGGGGGGGTGACACCTTAACACACTGTGGACAGACGCAAGGGGATGACACTGTAACACACTGGACAGATGCAGGGGGGTGATGCCGTAACACGCTGTGGACAGACATGAGTGTGACACCATAACATACTGTGGAGAGACGCAGGGGTGTGGCACTGTAACACACTGTGGACAGACACAGGGGTGTGACACTAACACACTATGGACAGATGCAGGTGACACTAACACGTGGACAGACGCAGAGGTGTGACATTGTGTCACACTGGAGAGACGCAGGGGTGTGACGCTGTGCACACTGGGCAGACGCAGAGGTGTAGCACTTGACGTCACGTGGCTGCATTCCGGCCCCCGCTCCGAGGCGTGCGCACCGTTCGGAGTCGTGAGGCATCACCAGCGAATGTCTTTCTGAACATGCAGGAGCTTTGTTCTGTGCCTCATCATCTCCCCTCCCGTCTTTTACCCAAGGGACGAGTGGATTGCTAATTTGTGCGTGAGAAGGTGGTTTTTTCTTCTTTCTGATTTTTGCGATGAAACTAAGTGTACATATCCTGAGTCTTCAGAGATGCCCGTCACTTAGCCCTCAGTCACATGCCGCATCTGTATGCCTCTTGTTTGGTTTCATGTGTTTCTTTGTTTTGTCACCCCAGCCAAGTCTTCAGGGCTGCGGGAAATTAGTCACGCCCGTGTGGGTCACAGCCCGTTTCCGCCGGCCCTGTATAGCGCACTGCAGCTAGAAGATAAACGAATGGATTGAGGCTCATCCCTACCTACTCTGCAAGCTGCAGCCTCCGCAGAGCACTTGGAAGCAGTGGCACCCGCACACGTGGGGCGCTGGCATGCGGTCTCACTGGCCCCCCCCCACGGGCTCGAGCAGTGGTATTGTTACTGCTGGTTCCTGTGTTTGGGGGAACGTGCCTCTTGTCCTTAAAGAGTGTATCACTCACGTGCTTTCTTCTCTGAGCCGCCTCACTTCAGCCCGCCCCTCCCTTCCATCCCAGCCTCCCCTTCAGCCTCCCACCCAGGCCCCTCACTGCAGCTAACCGTGGGGTCCTTTGCTAAGAAAATCCCATTGAACTGAACTCAGCAGTATGCTCGTTCGCGGATTTGTCCATTCATTGACTCATTCGGTGAATATTTCTTAAGTACTCACATGCGAGGCTGGGTCGACAGAGACAAGACAGACAGTCTCAGCCCTTATGGAGCTTACAGCCCACCACGCGATTCCTGCAGTCAACACGTACCTTGTAACGTATCACGTACTGTCCTTGGACAGTTCGTGAGAGCACCAGTGCCAAAGAGGAGCATCTGGGGGTTAGGGAAGACTCCTGAGCAGCAGGCCAGGATGCGAACTTGGAGAAAGACCACTGGAACGGTGAACAGGAAGCTGGTAAGCCATGGGAAGAAATTCCAACTGTACCCCAAAAGCAGTGGGGACTCAGTAGTATCAAAGAAGAGCATCTACAATTATCTGAGAAGACTCTTCGTGTACTCAGCAGTTTTTCCCTAACCATATATGTTTGTGGCTAGATTTTCTTTATGTACTTCAAAGGCCAAAGTAACAGGGGCGCCTGAGTGGCTAATTCGGTTAAGCATCCAACTTCAGCTCAGGGCTTGTGAGTTCGAGCACCACATCGGGCTCTGTGCCGACAGCCCAGAGCTTTCTTCGCATGAACTGACTCTTTTTCATGTCCCTAAAGAATGTGTCAGCCCTCACAGAAAACAGGTTTTGGAAAACATTGTTATTTTTGGTAGAAATATATTATCTTAGCAAGTGATGAGTTTGTGATTGTTATTGAGTTAGTAAATATTTTAAGATTAATGAAAAGGCCATGGGGAACCACCGAAGGGTTTGTAAGTAAAGGAGTGGCATGATGAGATTGGCACCATGGGTGCAGGCGAGAAATAAGGCCGCGAGAGTAGGGTAGAGAGAAGTAGATGCATTCAAAGACACTGAGGAGGTGCGGCCGACAGAGCCCAGTGTCTGCCTTATGCAAGTGGGTGGGTATTGATGTCATTCCCCAGGTTTGGGGACACAGGCAGAGGTTTGGGGACACAAGATTGAAGATGAGTGTTGTTTGGGACATGTGTCATTTAAAATTTTTTTATGTTTATTTTACTTTAAGAGGGAGAGAGAGAGAGAGTGTGAGCGGGGGAGGGGGAGAGAGAGAGGGAGACACAGAATCTGAAGCAGGCTCCAGGCACTGAGCTGTCAGCACAGAACCCGACGCAGGGCTCGAACCCACAAACCGAGAGATCATGACCTGAGCTGAAGTCAGAGGCTTAACCATCTGACCACCCAGGCGTCCCAAGGGACTTGTGTCATTTTAGGTATCTCTGGAACATCTGAGTGGAAGTGTCCAGGAGACAGTTGGGTATGTGGCTGTGGGGTGCAGGACACACATGGAGACTAAAGGCCCAGGAATGCACGAGCACCTAGGGACAGAACTTGGAAAGAGAAGAGAGAGAACCCTAAACAGAGCCTTAAGGGACACTTGTATTTAAAGGATATAAGTAGGAGGAGATGGCTCTGAGAGAAGCGAGAAGGCCTCACTAGAGAGCTGGAGAGCCCGAGAAAGCGGGGTGCCACAGGAGCCCAGGAGGGAGTGGCTGTAGGGCCCAGTTCCTCTGGGGTTTCCAGCAGGAAGCTGAAGCAGCCCCATTGGGTCAGGCAAAGGGTGTTATTGGTGCCCTAGAAGAAAAAGGAAAAAACTAATGGATAGAAGACCAGACTGAGCTTCTAGAAGGCAGGGTGTTCTACTTCTCTTTCCAGACTCTTTGCCTAAGGTACTAGCAGGGACATTAGTAGACACTAGGTAATTCTGTTGATTTTACCTTCACTGGTGCTACTAAAACAGACTGGTCTTTTCTGCCCTTGAACCTCATGGTAGGTCATCCCCACTGTAAATTGCTCACATTAAATGAATAGGTGTTTCCCGAGCGTCTGTGGTAGGACTTCCCAACCGCAGTGTGATGGTCACAGATGGGCTGCGATATTGATCCCCTCAGCCCACAAGGGAGCTGGTGGCAGGTAGCTTCGGCTGTCTGTCCTGTGTGTCATAGATCTGTCTTCTCTGTGTGCCATGGAAAGTCTTGGTCTGTAACAGGGTTCGTAATTCCTTGTATGGCTGCCGCCTCACCTCCTGCCTGCCTGAGGCAGACGTCACCTCACAGTCTTATCACTCTCCCTGCCGAACCCACACCCTCCCTCTGAATCTTCCTGACCTTGTCCCCAGGCAGCCACAGACGCACAGTAGAGAGAGGTGGCCCCCCCTGCCTGTTTCACGCTTCAAAACCCAGCACACTGGTAAAGCCTTTCAGATCACCAAAGGATGCATTTTTTTTTTCCCAATGGCCAACCTTTTTTTTGTTTTGTTTTGAGAGAGGGGACGAGTATGCCCTCACATACACACAAGTCGGGGAGGGGCAGATGGAGAGAGGGACCCCTACGTGGGGCTCCATCTCAGGACTGTGAGATCATGACCTGAGCCGAAATCACAAATCAGACACTTAACCAACTGAGCCACCCAGACACCCCATCCAGTGACCAACCTTTTTAAAATATGATGATGCTTCTGGAAAGAACTTTAATTGTTCTAAACCATCACCCTCACAATGTCCTCTTTGACAAAACACCTTCTTGGCTGGAGAAATGAGTTCGGGCTGCACTGAGCCTAGAGCCATGCCAGCCACCTCGGAAGGTCGTAGGGGGTACCATTCTTACCCCCTCACAGCCCTGCGGGGTCCCACAGTTGAGCTGGGAAGACCAGAAATAACACTGGCAAGTATTAGGTGGTAGTACTAGCAAATATACAGTAAGCTTTTAGAAGTTTGCAAACTCTGTTTTAAATGCTTTACTTGTATTAACTCATTTATTTCCTATAATATCCTTATGAGGTAAGTATAGTTGTTCCCCATCTTACAGATGAGAAAACAGGCTCAGAGAAATTTTTTTTTTAAACTAAGGCCTCAGGTCACGTAGTAAGTGGCAGAGCTGGGATTTGAACGCAGGTAATTTGGCTTTAGAGACTGCTCTCAGTCACTCTGCTTCCTCTGCCTCTGTCGTGACTCCTTAGCACCGCCTGGCACTATTCTCAGTCCCCTGTCTTTGAACAAGTTGACCGTGGTTCTCCTCTCCATTGTTGAGATCATCCTCATCCTTTAAAATTCAACTGAGCCCCCATCCTCTTTGAAGTTTCCCCCACCCCCGACCCCCGTGCTTGGCTACAGTTGGTCGTGCCCACTCCGAACCTTCGGAGCCCTGATGCCGCTCAGCTTCCTTCTTAATTATATACCACCTTCCTCCCGATTGTTTCCGTTTCTGGATGTCTTGCCCTCCCCTGAGGAGATCGTGGGCTCCACCTGCACCTGGCTCATGCCCTCCCTTGGGAGCTGCCCACGGAAAGCCGCTAGTGAGCTCCTCCAACCCAGCTTCTCAGTGTAGACACGTCTCAGTGTACACACCACCTGATCATCCCATCCTGAAACCTGCCGAAGCCTTTAGCGGTTCAGTTCTACTCCGTGTGATGCCCCCTCACAAGGTTACAAACATTTACTGTGCTCTCCTGGAGAGTTAGTCATTTTTTTTATTTTCACAAGAAATTTTATTTTATTTGAAAATCTCCTTACCACCTAATAACAGATACTTCATAAAACAGTTGTTCAAAATGCAAGCTGTTTCCTCTTTCCTCTTTTAAATATGCGGTTATTGCTTTTGAAGAAGACAAAGTGAAGGAAGCGTTTCCTGTTTGTAGAGGCTCGTAGTTAACCTGCATCGAGAGCAGATTAGTGTCAAAACATCCTAGAGCCTCGAGCTCCTGTCACTTTCTGCTTTTTAAGCACTTTTTCACCATCGCAGGAGCAGAGGGATTAGGGTTCAGTTTTGCTTTGCCTGCTCTTCCTCTCTCACTCCCTTTGAAGAAATAAAATGTTACAGTTTCAACCAAAGGTTTATTGCCCTTCCCACTGTCCCGCAGCTGGCCAGCTGGCGGGTGGAGTCTAAGGCCTATGCGTGTTTGTATCTTTAGCACATGTTTGTGGTAGAGGACCTCAACCTAGACACTGTGGGCATTTTGCTACCGACCGTTCTTTGTGCTGGGGTCTGTCCTGTGCATCAGAGGACATCCCTGCAGCCTCCCTGCTGGCTACACACAGCAGCGCTACCGCCGTCTTGCCCCTCGCCTCCCACCCCCTCCCGAAAATGCCCCCAGACATTTCCACATGTCCCCTGGGGAGCAAAATTGCCACCAGTAGATAGCCACAAGATAGTTTATATAGTATTCTGTTGTTCTGAGAATTTTTAAAAGTTATGTAAGTGGTATATTCTCATATAACCTTCTATGTTCATTCAACATTGTATTTTGGAGATTTATCTGGTAGATCTAGTTCATTTATTGTAGCTGCTTGTGTAATAGTCCTTTATCTAATAGAGCCATTTATTAGTTTATTTCTCTGCTTTTTTACATTTTCTTACTTAATATTATAATCAGTGCTTCATAGAACATCCCATAAATGCCCTGCTAGGCACTTGGAGCCACCTGGAGGTGAAATTGCTGGGTCATAGAATGTCCTCGGTTGTACTCAATCTGGACACATCGCTCTCCAAAATTTTTGTGCCAACTTATACTCTCACTGACAGGACGTAGAGTCCACTCCTTCACACCATCCCCATGCTTGGCATTGCTAGATGTTTTATTTTTGCCAGTCTTGTGGGTATGAAATAACTTATTGCTATCTTAATTTGCATTTCCTTATCCTAGTGAGTCGAACATCTTTTCTTATGTTTATTGACTCAGGGTTCCCTCTTGTGTAAGTTGTTTCTATACAGTCGATCCTTGAACAACATGGGAGTTAGGGGTGTCAACCCTCAACACAGTCAGAAATCCATGTGTAACCTTTGACTCCCCAAAGACTTAATTACTAGTAGCCACTTGTTGACCAGAAGCCCACCGATACCATAAACTATACCATGTTTATCAAAAAATGTGAGTATAAGTGGATTTACACAGTTCAAACCCATGTTGTTCAAGACTTAGGTGTACATTATTCATTTCTTTCTTGAGTCATTTATTTCTTTTCATTGATTCTTTATATATTCTGGTTATTGGTTATTATATATACATATATATACACCTATATATGCACGAACACACACACACATATATACACACATCCACACCTCCCTTATCTTTTCGTCTATCAGTGGACACTGGGGCTGCTTCCATAATTTAGCTATTATAAATAATGCTGCTATAAACATAGAAGTTCATGTATCCCTTCGAGTTAGTGTTTTTGTATTTTTTTGGTAAACACCCAGTAGTGCAATTACTGGATCGTAAGGTAGTTCTGTTTTTCACTTTGAGGAACCTCCATGCTATATTCCACAGTGGCTGCACCAAGTTGTATTCCCACCAACAGTGCATGAGGGTTCCTTTTTCTCCATATCCTCACCAACACTTGTTTCTTGTGTTTTTTATTTTAACCATTCGGAAAGATATAAGGTGATATCTCATTGTAGTTTTGATTTGCATACCCCTGGAGATGAGTAATGTTGAACATCTTTTTATGTGTCTGTTGTTTTCTTTGGAGAAATTTCTGTTCATGCCTTCTGCCCATTTTTTAATTGGATCGTCTTTTGGGTGTTGGGTTGTATCAGTTCTTTATATTTTTTAGATACTACCCCTTTTTTGGATATGTCATTTGCACATATTTCCTCCCAACTAGTAGGTTGCCTTTTAGTTTTGCTGATTGTTTCCTTCATTGTGCGGAAGCTTGTTTTTTTTTTGTTTTTTTTTTTTTTTTTTGGTTTTTTTTTTAAGAAGCTTGTTTTTTATATAGTCCCAATAGTTTATTTTTGCTTTTATTTCCCTTGCCTCAGGAAACATACTAGAAAAATGTTGCTACAGCCAATGTCAGAGAAATTACTGCCTGTGCTCTCTTCTAGGATTTTTATGGTTTCAGGTCTCATATTTAGGTCTTTAATCTATTTTGAGTTTATTTTTGTGTGTGGTGCAAGAAAATGGTCCAGTTTCTTTCTTTTGCAGGTAACTGACCAATTTTCCCAACACCATTTGTTGAAGAGACTGTCTTTTTCTCATCATATATTCTTTCCTCCTTTGTCAAAGATTAATTGACCATAAAATTTTGGGTTCATTTCTGGGCTTTTTATTCTGTTCCATTAATCTGTGTGTCCATTTTTGTACTGGTACCGTACTGATTTGATTACTGCAGCTTTGTAAAAGAACTTGAAGTCTGAAATTGTGATGCCTCCAGTTTTGTTTTGTTTTGTTTTTCAAGATTGCTTTGGCTATCCGGGGTCTTTTGTGGTTGCATACAAATTTTAGGATTGTTTGCTCTCGTTCTGTGAAAAATGCCATTGGTAGTTTGATAAGGATTGCATTAAATGTGTAGATTGCTGTGGGTAGTGTAGACATGTTAACCATGTTTGTTCTTCCAATCCATGAACATGGAATGTCTTTTTATTTATTGGTGTCATCTAAATCTTTAAGTTTATTTTTTAAATAAACTTATTTTTTTATATGGTATGAAGTAAAGCTCTAATTTTATCTTTTTCCATATAGCCAGTTGTCCCATGGCTATTTATTAAGTGATGTGTCCTCTTCCTGCTGACTTGTAATGTCTCCTTTGTCACAGACCAAGTGCCAGTGCTTTTCATTCCTAGACACTAAGGATCTAATTCTTCTATTTACTGTACACACTGAGTCTTGCTTATGATGGGTTTTGAATTTTGGATTCTAAGTATTTCCCAATTGAGTTTTAGCTATAAATCTAAAACATGTAATATAAAACATGTAATCCCAGGGTAAGAGAGCGGCCCTCTAGAGTAATTTTACATTTGCTTTTGCTTGGCTCCTTAGGTGTATCTAGCTCTATCCCAGAACCAATTCTTATGTAATTTTTGATGGGTTCTTAAAACTTATTTAATGTAACTTCAACCTTAGATTTCTCATTTCTCATTTCTTAATTCTCAGGCAGGCCAGGAGCCCTGCCCTCTCCCTCAGAAAGATCGCCCTTTGGGTTCGTTTTCTCTCATCTTCTCTTTCACTGAGGGTGTTGCCACGTGAGGGTCGTGTCTGTGTGTAGGTAATAAGCTCAGAGTCACTCCTTCTCTCATACTCGAGGCCTCATCTCCTGAACCCAAATAGATGATGAAACCCACGTGGTTCTAGGTTAGCAGGATGTGCTCGCCCGTACAGCCCCAACCCTGGCAGCTTGCTCGCTTACTGTTTTGGTTTCCCAGCACTTGTTTTAGAGACCTTGGGGCCTCCATTTGTTCCTTTCTTATTCAGCTACTCGTGTGAAATATTCTTTTCTTTTGTCTAGGATTTTTAGCTGTTCATAGTAGGAAAAATTTCATGTTGTCTTAGTCTGTAATTTTTCCTAAATCTAGAAATAGAGACGATATAAACTGATAAATTAAAATATTGGCAGATAGCTAAAAACATGGATTTTTATTCTTTTATTTATTCTTTTTGTAATTTTTATTTATTCTCAAAAGAGAGAGAGCGCGCATGCACGCACAAGCGGAGAAGAGGCAGAGAGAGAGGGAGACACAGAATCCAAAGCAGGCTCCAGGCTCTGAGCTGACAGCTCAGAGACCTACGTGGGGCTCAAACCCATGAACTGTGAGATCATGACCTGAGCCGAAGTCAGACGTTCAACCGACTGAGCCCGCCAGGCACCCCTATAAACATGGATTTTTTTTAAAAAAAGCATCACACGGTGCACATTTTCCTTTACATGGTGGCCTTTTTTTTCTCATCGATGACATAGAACAAGCAAGAGATGACATTGCCATCCATCTGAGTTATCCGTAGAGCCACTCACGAGAACGGTTCTGAGCCTTACTTCCAAACCTCTTGTCCATGTGTGTGGGCTTGCCTCCTCAGTCTCCACCCTGTCCTTCAAGTGGAGTTTCCTCACCACCTGCAGTCTCCCTCCAGTGTGCATGCTCAGAATTTACTTAAAGTAGACGGAAGAAGGGGAGAAGGAAGAGGACCAGGAGGAGAAAGGAAGACGGGGAGCGCCTTAACGATCTGCCATGGAAGCTCCCGACTGCCGCCGGCAGAGAATCAGCCTCCGCTCCATGTCTTCCCTGTCACATCCGCCAAAGCCCCATGCTGCTCAGCGTCCAGTGGAGATGGGGCGGGGTCAGTGGGGATCCAGCGGGGCTGAGGTTAGGAATGTCTGCACGTATCTTCCACTGCCTTCCAGAGCCAAGTTGCATGAGTAACTCTGGCGGTACAGTTACCTTCTTTCTCCGTGTACCCCGTGCGGGCCGTTGCCTTCATCCTGGGATTGAAGGCTGGTGAGATGCTGGAGGGTTTGGACGGCTCGCATTCAGCAGACCAGTGTGACCTTTGATTTCCCAGTCTGTACATGTGACCTCATGGCAGGAGAAAGCACTTCCAAGCGTTAATAAGATGATTCTTCTTCCGCGTCTGATCATTGTGTGCTGGTCTCTTTTTAGGGAGGAATGATCAATTGGAATCGTCTTTTCCCTCCTTTGCGCCAGAGACGAAATGTAAACTATCAGGACGGTCGGCGGTCTGAGCAACAAGCGTCTCCTCCTCTAGAGGTTTCTGAGGAACAGGTAATCAGTAACACCGGTACTTACCTAAACCTGTGTTTCAAACTTAAAGAGTTTTGGTGAACAAGACTTGAAAGAAATCAAGCTTATGAATACAAAGATTTTGAGAACAGTTAAACCGCTAATGGTGGTAGACACTTGGGCGTTATTAGCTACTGGGGGTCTTGTGAGTTTGAGAAAGGCATGATTTGAAAAAAAAAACTGCATTGTCATCACTTATTTTGAAATCTATAATACTTTATACATACAGGAAACTACTGACATTTGTCCTCGGTAAGGGGTAGGAGACAACAGGACTCGAGGACAGGAGGGCTGCTGCTTCTCAGAGAACCTTTTGTATGGTTTTGACTTTAGGAATCAGGTTAATGTCTCACATGTTCAGAAAGCAAAGCAACACTAGGGAAAGCCGTAAAACTAAAAAGAAACAAATGAAAGATCGGACTGTATTTTAAATGAATAACACAATTACAGGAGAGAGGGAAAAATTAATTTTTGTAACTTTTGAACATAATATGCCCTCAGTCTAAAGAAAAAAAAAAGGATTGCAAAGAAACCTGAAGCTCTTCCTAGGTTTATTTTCATGGGAGTATGAGTACAGCAATTCTGAGATTATGTTGGTTGTATTATAGATTTGAGCAAATGAGGAGATAGATCGATCTTACTGTGGAAGAAGGAAAATACAAATACAGAACAGGGAGCACAAGGAAGAGCGCTGTAGGGCTGGATTGGAATCCGAGGTATTAGCATAAACTCGTGATTTAATACGCGCGCGCGTGTGTGAATGGGCGTGTGTATACATGTGTCATAGCTCTGTCAACCTAAAGGAATCAGAAGCAATGGCATCCCAGTAACACTGACCACACCTGCTGCCCAGATCTAGTCTCCAGATACGTTGGTCCCCTGACAGAAACGAGCCTAGGCCCCGGGTTGGGAAGGAACAAGATGACCCTGGACCACCGTGCAAGGAATTAAGGGAAGTGTTCTCCTAACTGAGGGGTCAGGTCCCAGGGACACCAGAGCCAGCTTGAGGGGGGTCCCACTGACCAAATTTGGGACATCAGATTTGGGTATCAGAAGAGGTACGGACAGTACTTAATATAATCCATGAGCTCATACCGATGTCAGGAGATAAATACTTACATAACCATATGCGTCCACAAGGGGAAAGGAACGTAAAGTAGTAAATAGAGGACTGTGGATGGTATTAGAAAATCCCAACTTTGCAACTTTCAGAGTGAAAATCAACCCAGGGACAGATCATCAGTATCTGAAGAACAGGCCATTCATGTAATCTCCAAGGATCTCCCCAAAAGTTGCTTATTAATTACAAAAGGAAAATAGTTAACTAAATAGTGGAGAACCAGGACAGCAGCGTCACCACCTTATCAGAACGAGCGTACCAGTAAGGAGCGGACAGGCTGGTGGCGCGCCCCGGAAGGACACGTCAGTTTTGTCTTACAGCGAAGACTCCGTAACTTTGATGGTAAAGAGAAAGCAGATAAGCCCGTTCGAGGGACATTCTGTGAACTGTCCGACCCATATTCTTCAACAGTGCTCGTGCGGCAAGCTGCTCCCGGTTAAGGGGGCTGAGGAGGCCTGTCAACGAAACGTCCCCTTGACCCAGGCTGTGCTCTCGCCTCGAATGCAGCAGCAGTTTTGGTGAACAAACATTTTAGAGCCAGTTGACGAAACGACTGTGGACTAGGTCGGAGTTTTATATTAATGTCAAGTGTCTGGGATTGGGTATCTCTGCGGACTGTGGTTAGGAAAGAGAATATTCTCGTTCTTGAAAAATACACGGTGAAGTACTAAGAGGGAAAGGGACGCGGTATGTGCAACTTAATCTCCACTGTTTCAGGAAGAAGAAGTGAGGGAGCGTATAGACAGAGAATGCAGCTGCGGCAAAGTAACAGTGACTCTGGATGAGAAATAATTGGTTCTAGGTACTGTTCTTGAAACTTTCCTATAAGTTTGAGATTATTTCAAACTAGAAAGTTAAAAAAAAAATCCGCGAAAGAAGCTTAGAGCGTTGTAGTAACAGCACTTTTAAATTTCCTTCTACCCTTTTTCTTCTCATCAAACAAATCAGGGGCAACATTTCATAGCTGGTCACACTGTCCAGGCCGTCCCCTCTCCTGTCCCCAGAGTACCTAAAGGTCAGTTGGACCCAGGGCACCCAGTGTGTGTGGCAAAGCTGTGTCCTGACTTTTTCTGGAACTCGTGAGAGGCCGTTGGGCAGAGCTCCCACGGCCACCCTGGATCAGCCACCGTAAACGCCTTGGAAAGAAACCAGTTGAATGTGCCCTGTGAATCGATCCAGCTTTCCCCTCACAACTTGTCACTCAGACTGGTCATTTTAGTGGCTCCCAGGACAGAGGTGGAGGAAGGAGCCAGTTCTCTTCCGCCTCTGTTAGAGATATTTTTTTTTTACTTTTTTTAAGTTTATTTATTTATTTGGAGGGAGACAGAGACAGCATGAGCAGGGGAGGGACAGAGAGAGAGGAGACAGAGAATCCTGCCAGCGCCGAGCCCAGTGTGGGGCTTCAACTCATGAAACCAGGAGATCATGACCTGAGCCGAAACCAAGAGTCGGATGCTTACCTGACTGAGCCATCTTGGTGCCCCTAGAGAATTTCTAGAAAAATGTTATCCCTGTAACTGTGAAAATAAAGCACAATAACTCATTTTGTAAGATATTTATGGTAACAGATTTAAAAACAAGCTAATGCTCTCAAATTCAGATAAAAAGAAACAAGAGTTCTATTATATTACTGTTTACTTTCTTGTGCTAGAATCACAGGTCACATTCCTCACAGGGCAGCCGTTGCGGATATGAGGTATTTAAGGTGAGATAGCTCTTAGTGTTGGCACTTTGAAAAAAAAAGGTGTCAGAAATAACAATAAGGAGAATGTGTGTCATTGAAGTCTTGGTGGCGGGGGGCGGTTTAATGATTCATTTTCCTTGATCCTCCCAGAATGACAGCAGGCTGACACGGTGTCAGTAGCCGTTTAACGTCTTCCTCGCTCGGGTATGAGATGATGTCAATGTGTGAGAGGCTGTTTTTCACATTTGCTTCCTTGCTCATTGACTTTCTAAACCTTGTTCCGTGCGTTTCTTGATTTTCCTGAAAATGGCCATGACAGACTTGTCATTGCCTTAAAACCCAGATTCCCCCCGGCATTGTTTATCACGCAGACTCTTGGCCACATTTGTGGTCGGTGCTCGCCAAACTGTGAAAGAGGGGAAAATGTTCTCGCCCTCAGGACGCTTACAGTAATGTTTAGAAATGCACGGTTAATACGTAATCTCCTGGTTAGTTTGTTGAGGCCAGACACTATCTAAAATACTATCAGTAACACAGTAAGATAGCTTGGATGAAAAAAAACGTCTTTACGCTGAATTCTTCAGTTAAATGTGCTGTATCTTTTAAATATCAGAGTCATGCAGTTTAAATGCATTAGGAGACAATAATTTTCTAAGCCAAGAACAATGAAAACTATGATTTTTCTGATGTAAAAAAATACTTAAGGAATTTTAGCACGAGTTCTTTCAGATCGGAAAACAAAAAATATTTTAAGAAAGAGTGTGCATCTCTTATTGCATATTGTAACAGTCTAACATACAGCCATAGACGAATTTTGCCACTTTTTCTACTTTTGCTGTTGTTAAGTTTTGAATTTTGAGTTCTTCACAGTCTACTTTTACTGTTTTTCCAAGCCTTTGCCAGTTTATCGCCCCTTGAAGATACCAACCCCAGCCACCCCCGCTTTTTTAAAATTTTTTTTAATGTTTATTCTTGAGAGAGAATGAAAGTGGGAGAGGGACTGAGAGAGAGGGACAGAGGATCCGAAGTGGGCTCTGTGCTGACAGCAGAGAGCCTGATGTGGGGCTCGAACTCACAGACCATGAGATCATGACCCTAGCTGAAGTTGGGTGCTTAACTGACGGAGCCACGCTGGTGCCCCCCAGCCCCAGCCCCTTTTAAGAATCTGTCAAAACCAAGCACACCACCCTATAAAAACTCTTTTTAATAATAAATTGTGCTCAAATGTCTACTATCTTAAAAAGAAATATACACGTTATTCCATTTCTCTTTCTTCTTTTCTTTTTAACCAGGGATTTTCATATTACACCTACAGTCAAAAGTAACAATGAACTTCTGTCATTAGCTTCCTATTTTTTTTTTAAATCAAAGAACAAAAGTTTGTCTTTCTTGAACCCTCCTAAGCTTAGAAAATGACCCTTCGGTTTATCCCTAATGGAATACACAGGTAAAAGCGGACAAGGAAATTAAATGGGACTAAACCAGAGCTAGGGCTCGACAGAGGGGAGAGAATTGGACTGTTACAGATTCCAGCTTCCTGTCTTCTAGTCACACCTTCTTTTCCTCCTAGTCAGACAAGAATTATCAGCTGTCAGCTCTGCATCAGGCTTGTCACTGGGCTAGGTTCTTGAAATACACAGATAAGTAAGGGATAGTTTCCTGCCCTCCAGTGGTGCAGAGCCCGGTATGGGGAGCCAGGCCCAGCGACGTCCCTAGTCACCTCTGCAGAAGTATTCCAGTGCTGCAGGGGCGGGGCAGGCTCCCATCGTCCTGCAGCCGTGCGTGCGTGGCGTCCCGCTTGTCTGCCGGAGGCTCCGAGGAACCACGGCCCATCTTAAACCGGGAGTCACATCATTGGGTTTCCCTGGAGGGTGGACTACCATAGAGGAAGGGGCGTATTTTAACTATAGCGTAACTTCTTCCGTCCCTGCCCCGGAAACCTGCTTACGGGTGCTTACAAGACTCTTGCCTAGGACATTGATAATACATGAGACCCATCGTGTGGACTCCGTTCATGTCCTCTGAAATATGTGTCAACCCAACTAGAGAGAGAATGGCCTTCAGGACACAAGACACTTTCCGTCTTAGCTGATAAATAGCAAAATGCATTTAGTCGGAGAGACTCTTAATCTTAGTGAGGTTTTCTTCTTTCTTCCCTTCTCGAGGATCTTCACCACCGTCACCGTAAAAACTCACCTTATACAAACAGTTCCCCCTCACTAATCTGTTACTTACTTGGGGGTACACTTTGTACTTCTTCCTGAGTTGGGAAGTGGTCCAGCAGTGACTCTAGTTTTATCTGTTTTCCCCGGTGATGGCGACCTCTGTGAGGGCTAATACCATCTCTCCCTGTTTCCCACGCCCCACGGAGCCCGACACACAGAAAGTGCCCGCCAGTGGTTAGAGCAAGGCTGAACGTGAAACTCTGTTAGAGTGGCACTATGTCAGACTTTTCCGTCTGTACGCTTGGACTGGAAATAGGTTTTCTCAGAGAATAGCAAAGCTGAATGTGTTAGAATGAAATACCGGGTGGCAGTCAAATAATTAACCAGCTTTTGGGGGGTGTCTCATCCTGCTGGGTCTTCTGAAAGATGCAAGCAGTGGAGCTCATCCAGTCTGTCCTGAGGGCCTTCTCAGGACCAAAGCCTGAACAAAGCAGAAATGCAAAAACGAGGGGCCTCTGAGCAGCCCGAAGCCAGGCAGGAGCAAAAATAACCGGAAACCGCTCCCTCCCCCAATATGTGTGATCAAAGGGGTTCAGCATTTCTGAGGAGGAGGGGAGTGGCCAGGTGTCAGTGGAAGAGAAGCGCACTGAGCCCCGAGTGACCTGACCGTGCCCTTGCAGTGGGGAAGCCACGAGGTGGGAGAGCCGGCTCAAGCTGAGGGCAACACAGTCGTTCTAGTGAAGGGGAGGGGAGGGTGAGCCCCATGCCCCAGGGCCTCTGCTGGGGTGCTCCTCCCGGCAGGGCGTGCGTGTGGCCCGGGCAGTGGCGTGCCTTGAGGGGGCAGCCAGCGTGGGATGGGGCGGGCATCGTTCAGGTGGGCATCACTTCCTGCAAGGGTCAGAATTTGGGAAGTAGAACCCAAAAACCGTTTGTTTTTGACACCCTTAGCTAAAGGGAAGTTAAAGAAAACCACAGTCTCGCTTGAACAAAACAAGAGGAGTATGTCCCTGAGAGAAATTGCCATACGTTTCACTGGGATGAGCGTCCTAGTTCCCGGGTGTCAGGGGACTTGCATCGCCAGTAGAAGGCAAAGTAGGACTTCACTTACTTTCTCGAGTGAGAATCCCCTCGAGATCGGAGGCACGCATGTCCCAACCCTAGAGGATTGTTTTTTCTTTTTTAAGGAAAGGAAAGTCAACAGGGACTTATTTCCATCTCTACAGGTTTCTTTTCTTGTTCAACAGGGCCTCTCTTTGGAAAACCTGTTCTAGGAAAAACTCAGTCTGCCGTGTTTGTCTTTGGAGCTCCGCCGTGGACGGCGGGAGAGCTCTCCCACGGCGCCTGCTCCCGCCCGCCTTCCTGGCCTGCGCGGGGCTGGTGCACGGGGCGGGGGGGGGGCCTCGGGCCCTTGACCGAGAGCCTCGGCCAGAGTCACAGGTCGCTGGGGGGATGTCCACACGGCTAGGCTACAATTCCAGTACCGGCCCCTCCTTGCCGACCCTTACTCTCTGTAAGTCAGAGACTTTCAGTTACAGAAAACAGGCACGGGCAGTGGTACACTCAGGCACCCTCAGTTTTTATGAATGAGGGATGTGGGAGACGGGAGGGCATAACACTCTCTCTGGATGCTGACCCAGTTGCTGCTTAAAGCAAACAGAGAAAAAGCGTATTTTGGTGGTTAGGCTAGAAACCCAGATGAACTCTCTTCTGATGTTCTATGCTGAGAATGTTTAGACAGAAGCTTCCCTGTGATGCACTAAGCAGAAGGAGGGGACTTGCTGGGCTCCAAAATGGAGAAGGAATGCTGAAAGAAGTGCTTTCCAGAAAATTCTATGGACCTTTTTTTTTTTAAGTTTCCCAAACAGACCACTGCAAAGCCAGCCAGTCTGAGACCGACCGAGACGCCAGGCGTGTGTCTGCCGGTCTCCGTGGTGGTAGAGGGTGTGCGCAGCGTCCTGAGAGTTCCACCAGCTTTATCATTCCGGCCCCAAGCTGTTTACTGGTGGTCTTGCCCCGGCAGACGGTCAGTTCCTTAAAAAACTTACTACATCGCTAAACTTAAACTCCTTCTCTAACCACTGCTGGGCACCTTCTGTGTGCCAGGCTCTGTGTCAGGTCGGGGACGCAGCCCCCACAGAGCTCGCCGTCTGCCCTGCTGGGGAAGACATACAACACGAAAAGTCACTAAACCCAGCTCACCACGGATACTTCACACAGACCCTCAGAGAGTTAGTGAGCGTTTGTTGAGTGAATGACATTCCTGTACTGTCCACAACCTGTTTGATCTGATTAGGAGGTGATTTTGTATTTTTATCTTCTACTTCCCTTGGATGTTCTATCTGATCAGGTAACAGATGGCTCTCATTCCAAGAGCTGAACTGAAAAGACAAGAAACAGCCTGTAGAGAAAACAAATTAGGTTTCCAGTGTGATCTGATACATACGTGGCTAATATATACATGCCTTGGAAGGGGAGGGGTGGACTGAGTATCCGTAAATATCATTATGTATAGAATTGTCACAGTTGAATATTTGCTAGAATATGTACAAATATAAAGTAAGGTTTTCTAAGAGTCACTAAAATAATGTGGGCTTTTGTTAGAATTTTATGTTCACCTGTTAATAAAAGGTTTTTCCTATCTCTTCAATTTCATCGGGGCTTACCACGTTAGTTTTCTGAGGTCAGTTCTCACGTGCGCCATTTAAACACTGGAACACGTAACAGAAATCATTCTGGCCTTGGTCTTGAGCGTGGCCGTGTTTAACTGTGGCGGGATGTGTACGTGAGGGCGAACTTCGCCGGAAGCCCCTGTTTGCCTGGGGGTCCCGGGGTGGGGGGCGCTGATTTTTCTGCCCGAGACTCTCCTTCCAGCTGCTCGGTTTTTGTTGGGGCTCCCTGAAAACGCGCACGCGCAATCTTTGTAAAAGACACATCGGTTCCTCGACCAACAAAGGATATAAAACAAGTGAAAGCAGCTAAAGCGAATGCTGAAAACCAAAGCCAAGGGTGGTTTTGTCAGGTTCTGGGAACCTCTGAACTGAGGCCACGAGGGTCCCAGGGAGGGACTCGAACACCTGGGCCAGTCACTCCTCAGCGGGGTGAGAATTATGACAGGGGGCAGGGCTCACGGAGCACCTGTCAGGCGGTACCGAGCACCCAAGGTGTAGTCCCCAGCCTAGCTCGTGGAGTGAAGACATGGCATTTGGGGGCCCGAGCCCGGAACTCGGGCTTTCCCTGCCCACTGACAGACCTCCCTTCCCCCGCCCCTGCCAGCAGGGTGGCTGGGATGACGTTTTGGCGCTTGGGTCACATCTAAAATGGCTGCCAGCCTCCTTTGTGCTTTTCTTCTGCGGAATTGGGTGCTTCGCGAAGCCTGTCTGTATTTGTGTATCTGACCACAGATCTGCACAGGTCTGTTTTCTCTTTCTGTCATTTGAGCACAGGAGTTCCTGCTTCACGTGCTAAGGTGTCCTTCACACAGAGACCATGACAGAGTGTTCTAGCATCGGGCAAGTTGGACTTCTCAGCCCAGGGAACTATTAAGTCCATGACAAGTAACTGCTACATGGTTGTAATTGTTACATTGTAACAAGATTTGTTGTACCACCCAAGGGAGCCGAAGGCGCCCGGTTCTGCTCCAGTTCTTGTATCTGGATGCGAGCCTTGAACCAGCCCCCAAGAAAGGACAGCAGGGGGGGTGCACGACCCCCTTCCAGGCACCCTGCACTGAGGCACGCGAGCAGTTAGAAAGCACCTGTTGGACCTGCTGTCTCTCTGCTGCTCATCTTTTCCGGCTGCTTATTGTCCACATTCCTAAGCCCAAGCATACAATTTCGCTTTTCCTTGGATGTTTACTATTTGGGACGCTAAGGGAAACTTACAGATACACTTTCTTAGTGTAATTGTTCAGTTTTTAAGAACAACTGTTAACGTTATTTCTACTTGGTTTTTCATCTGGTTAAAGCACCAGGTCATTTCACCGTGAAAATTCTCCAGTCCCACTGTTCCTCTTACCCCTAAACAATACAGAGAGCTCCGAAGCCAGCTTTGGCTAACGGGGGCACGTTAGCCGGCCTCCAGAGGTTCAGCAGCTAGCTGCCGCAAGCTTATAAGTACGGCAAACATGCTCGTCAGCAAAACCTGTAAAAAACCCAGCCCCGCTGTCAAAACCAGCAATGGTGCACGTGTGGTTCATTTCTGAGACGGAACGAACTCGGGACGGAGCCTCACGTGCAGAGAAGGCTTCTCTCTCCACACAGGCATCGCGAATGTACGTAGGACACAGCCCGGTCATCGAAGACCTGAGGGGTCCCCCCAGGGTGGTGCAGCCAGTGCTGGGGCTGTGCCTTGGTGGCCTCATCAGCTTCATCTGGATTTCAAACTGAATTCAGAGTCCGTGGAGGGAAGACTCAAGTACCAGCTGGAAGTCGTGGCCTAGCACCCTCACCTGCTGGCGGCGGGGGTCTGGCTCACACGCCATCAGCTCCAGTGTAAATCATGATTTGCCAAACAGATACATCTCTTGCTGCTGGCGAGGTGCCGAGAAGCAGCTAGTCTTTAGCTGTGCTTGAAGTACTAGCGGTGACAAAGCGGTGATAGTGAATGTAGCGTGTGCCACACTGTGTGAAGTCGTTAAGAACAGCCACGTGCCTGGGCAGTAGCGTCATGTTCATGGGTAACAGAGAAAAGACAGGTAGAGCCTCCCACCTCCTTCTGGGCCACGTTAACTCCACTAAAGATAGCGGTTCTTCACTGAAAGTAACTGGACTAAACATCATTAGAGGTTATTTCAATCCAGGAAATAACCTAGGAAGGTTCGCTGGCTTTGAGACATGTCCAGCCCAGGTCCTGGAGCCCGTCTCCTCTAGTGTGCTGCTCGGGGTAGAGAAAGCGGGGCGAGTCATGCTCGGTTTGAAATCCCCCCAAGGAAAGAGGAAAGTGTGGATCCTCGTAATTGAATGGCTAAATTGATGTTTCCCGTCTGGTGGAGCCCAAAATAGAGTATCAGATCATACTTCTTACACTCAGGGTGTTAAGAAGAGTGTTGTGGTCTGGAGACACCAACCTGCTCCTGCTAACACAGGATGTCATCAAGACATCTGATAGCTGTAAGAGATACATTGGTGACGTGTGGAATGGATAATAATACGAAGTGGGTTTTAAACCAGTTAAAAATCTCAAAAAAAAAAAAAAAGAAAGAAAAAATTGGTCAGCCACTTAAATGGATAATAAAGTGGGTTTTAAACCAGTTAAATATCTCTAAAAAAAAAAAAAAAAGTTGTCAGCCACTTGAATAGAAGAGGAGGTCTGCAGTGAGTTTGGGGCCCCTCCCTTTGATTTTTGCCTGCCTGACCTTTTCATCAAGAACCTGAGGGACATCATAGAGGTTTGCTCCAATTTGGGGATGATAAAATTTTGAGGAAGCTGAGTAACCTAGGCGACAACAGAATTTAAACTGGAATTAGTTTTGGTTGGCTAGAAAATGACCAGAGGGAATTTAACAGATGTGTGTAGTCCTAAACCCAGAAGGTCAATATAAACTTACAGGGTAGGGCTTGAGAAGCCCGGGCAGGGCGTTCAGCAGGCGCCAGCGTAACTGGCCACGCCGGGTTGATGTGGTTACACACACGGGCACGGGCACATACACACGTGCGTGCACGCTGCCGAAGCATTCCTGTGCTGTGACAAGGGCCGCGAGCACAGGACAGCAGCGGGCCAGCGTCGGGGGCAGGGGGTCGCTGCCCCGGAAGGAGGTGGATCCTGGGGAGCAGGAATGAAGAAAGCAGCCCCGGCACCTGTTCTCAGGAGGCTCACAACACAGTGACGGGGACCCCGGGACACAGGTCAGTGGAGCCACAGAACCTTTCATCTGGGCTTCCTTCTGGTCTGGGGGAATGAAGAGGGCCAGGTGCCCCCAGAGCCAGTGGATGAAGAGCAGCTGCCCAGGCTGAGGGCGGAGGGAAGAGCCTTCCGGTAGAGGGAGCACCGACAGTCAAAGCGGGAGAGGGCTCCGCGGCCGCCGGGCCAGACCGGGAGCTGGGCGCTGGCCTAGAGACAGACAGACAGGGCAGGGCGGCCTGCAGACCTTCGAAGTGCTTCACCCAGAAAAGGGAATCGGGTTGTTTTCTGTGACTTCAAAGGGCAAAATTAGGACCTTTGAAGTCCCACAGAAAACAGCTAGCGAGAGGCAGATTCTGCTTCTCTGGGGGAAGAACTTTCCCTCTCGGCCAGTAAGCGAGGCGTGTGTGTGATACCCTGGGAAAGGCGGGTCTTTCCTTGAGCGGGAAGTGAAAACAAAAGATTCCTGCCTTGCCGTCCACACTGTCCCCCGCCCGGGGAGTGGGTGTCCCACACGTGACGGCCCTTTTCCCAGGCACCGAGCGTCTCTTCAGAAGACAGCTGTCAGATGTGTCTGACCACAGGCCACGGCAGCAGACATGTGTGTGCGTGTGGAGAACGGACACGAAGCTTTATGGAAGGAGGACCCTCACTACAGTCCGGTGTGAACGCGGATCTTAACCCACCGAGTGTTCATGACACACTAATGAGGGGTCGCAGCCTCCGTTTGGAGAACACGAGCTGGAACCCCAGCCTCTGAGAGGTGTCCCCTGTGTGTCTGCTTCTGCTCAGCTCGGGTAGTGTCTCCCTGAGGGACGAGGGTCTGGGTGTGGGCCCTGTACTCACTCCCGTCTCCTCCCTGCCACCCACTTGGCTCCCCACCTTCCTCCTTCCTCTGCTCCTCACTTCTCTCCCCCAGCCCTGCCCACACCCGCCCCGACCCCCGCAGCGTCAGACCCCCGCAGCGTCAGGCGTGTTCTGCCCACTTTGCCCCGGGGGCGCTGTTTTCTGCAGGAAAAATCAGAAATGGTGGCTAAGTCCTCAGTCCACAGAAGCCTCTTTGACCCACACGTGGTGAAAATCTCAGCATTTGTGAGAGTGTCATTTTTCACTGTATGTGATTACAAACGTTTGTTTCAACACAAGTACAAAGAATAGATTCCTTTGGCTGGCCTGGGGTCATAAATCTATTAGAACATATCCGTAAATGGGAAACTAGGTTATGCGTAACCTTCAGCGGCACTGCGTGCTTCACTGGAAATCGTATGTTGCAAGTGCAGGAAACCTCTGTATTCACAGATTCAGGATTTGTGGTCAGGAAGATGCAAGCCTCGTCCTCCCTCCCCTTGGTGACTTTCGCCACGTCCTTCCCCCGGGGTCTGCCCCAGGCTTCACCTCCCTGTGCGTACGGCCGCTGCCTGGAGAGCCCCCCCAGCCTGGACCTTAGCAAATGTCGCACCTCACCTGAGAGGCTTACCTTCTCTGGCCGTGTGATTCCAAGAGCCTGCACACGCTTTTGTCACCGGCGTCTGCGAGCATCAGATTAATCTTCAGTTCAGCGGTTGTTCACGTGCACAAGGAAACGCGACTTTGAGAAGTCGCTCGCAGGAATCAGACCTGACACGGAAGGAGCGTGCGGAGTCGTGTGAGCGCGGGGCCGCTGTATAGACCCGCTTTCCAGGCCGCACCCCGTGGGCCCCTCCACCCTCCGCTCATCCTGGAGGGCCGCTTGACCCTTGGAGGCCCATTCCGGTCTCTCAAATGAGGATTAAATGAGATAATCACTTATTAGCACAATCAGCACTTTAAAATGTGCCTGTTAAAAAAAATTTTTTTAATCATGTTTCACACTGAGATGAAAATTAGGATTTGTTTTTTCTTAAACCTTCCCTCCACAACTCTCCTGAAGAAACTTCGGACGCTGGTGGATGAGTAGGAGAGCCGTCAGCCTCACCAGGTTCTGATTTTGTCTGTTTTCAGGTCGCGCGGCTCATGGAGATGGGATTTTCCAGGGGTGACGCTTTAGAAGCCCTGAGAGCTTCAAATAATGATCTGAATGTGGCTACCAACCTCCTGCTGCAGCACTGAGAGTCCTGGGCAGCGACACACAGGCCGGCCAAGCTGCCACCCACAGCGGGCGGGCCCGTCCCCGCCACTGAATCAGCCTGAGGCCACGCTCTCTGGCACTGACGGTCTCCCGTGTTCTCGTGGGCAAAGAGTGGTCCCCGCTGCTCCTCCCTTAATTCCAAGGTCACTGCTGTTAAAAGAGTATCGAAAATAAGTGTGCCATCAAATCAGCATGTATTTCCTATATTTTTTTATTGGGCATTTTCCTTAGTTTGAAGAATCATCACTCATTCCTAATGTGTTTAAAATACATTAAAATTGCAGGTTTCTGTAAGGAATTGAATAGCACCCCCGATGGGAAATTACTGCTATTGTACTATTATTCTTTTTACCGTAATGGATCCTCCTACATTGTATCCGATCATAAATGCTACCACTGGGGAAAGGAGAATGCTGTTCAGGAAGAACGTGGCAGAATACTCCTCATGGACTTTTTCTCATCACTGTTTTCCTCAAATTTGCTTTCAAGCCGCAGTGGCTGTTTCTTGCCCACCTTTCCCAGGGCGTGAGCAGCACGTACCTGCTGCCCACGGTCTTGGCCGGGCCTGCGTGCGGAGGGAGAAACAGAGAACCAAACCCGCTGTTCCAGCCCGTCTCAGTCCAGGGAGGCTCCCTGGACTCCCTTTCCCTCACTTCCATTAAGAAATAATGATCATCAAGTACTGATTCAAGGTTCTGGAAAACTCTGTGAAACTTAGCTGGGGTTCCTTTTGCTCAGAATGTCTACAGTTAGCCTCTCAGGCTGGGGGTGGAAACAGGCCAGAGAGAGCAGGGGGCCCAGCCTCGGAGCAGCCACGGTCTCCCCGGCCCCGGAGCAGCCGCAGGGCCCAGCCCTGGAGCAGCTGCGGGCTCCCCGGCCCGGGCTCATCAGGCTTTGGGCGTGAGGACGGCACACCGCGGTGGACACGCGCACGGGCAGAAGGGAGGCGGAGGTGGGAGAGGCAATTGCGTGACTCCTATGTTCTGCAAAATGAGCAGAAGTGTATCAAATTGATGCAAATTTGGACAAGTGTAATACTTAAAATAAAGTTTTTAATGTGTTTTACTTTGTGGTATTTTTGTATTCGACTTACCTAAATAAAACTTTGTTCTAAGGTGTATAATTTACCAAAAAAAAAGAAAAAAATTTTTTTTGCCAGTGTTCATCATTCTTCAGATTTGGGTGCTTTTTTTTTTTTTTTTTTTGGAATTGAAAGAAAAAGCCCCTTTGTTCCTGTAAGACTGGCCCCGTGAGGCCCCTTCCGTAGGTTTGTTAGAGCATCAGGCTGCTCAGAATGGGGGTGGGGATGACTTTGTGGAGCCCAAGTGGTTCCCAGCGTCTCCTGTCTGCTTGAAAGGACGGCAGCGGGCGTCCGCGGCTGCATTCCCAGGCCGATGGCTCGTAGGAGACCAGCGGCTAGCGTGTACTCGAGTACTAACCTCTGAGCCCATCAGAATCCACCCCTGACCTTCGGTGCAGAGGTCCCAGGAGACCTCGTCCAGAGACCCGCCATCTCCTGTGCCCCTTTCTCAAACAGCACTGAGCAAAGTCACACCAAACCACAGGCGTAGTTCTCGCTCACCTGAGGCTTCTCCACGCTCGCCTCACAGAGGACGGGAGCAGAGAGGCCCGCCGTGAGGAGCCCAGTGTGAGGCCCCAATCGGATGTGATCACGTCTCAAAGACCCTCCTCCTGCCCCAGGAGCCAAGCGCCCTTCCACGGCAGGGAGTATAATTTAGTGTAAATTGAGGCAGTGCCGGCTGTGGTCACAGCCCCACACCTAATAGTGGCAGAGCTGGGAGACCCGCTCAGGCTTTTCCTGGCTTCCAGCCTCTTTCCCTGGCTGCCTACAGCTGCCAAGTTTCCATTAGCTTCCATCTTTCTCACATGACTGCCTGACCTTTGCCACTTTCCTAGTCACTACCCACCAGGTCCCAAGCACTCCCCAACCCTACACACATGCGACCCTTCAGTCCTAGGCACATCCTCTTGACTTTGCTGCAGTTCCCGTCCCTGGCCCACTGCTGCTTCCTGCAGGTTTTGACCCAACAGCCACCGATCGCGGGTTTGAATACCCGAAAACACCCCCCACCCTGTCAAGACGCCCAGAAATCTTCTGGGCTGATGAGAGCCCCCCCGCCCCCAAAGAACAGCCTTTTGTGTTTGATGCAGAGTGACGCGTGCCAGGCGGGGGCATCAGCGAGCCATTGACTTGGTTTCCTCACATCTAGAAAAGTCACGTAGACCTTTGGCTTTGTGCGAATGGTAGCAAACAGATCGGGCCTCATTTTCAAGTAAGCCAATTCCAGGTGACAAAAGGAAGAAGGAAAAAGTCATTGTCTGTGGCGAATCCCCCTCTTCCCCAAATTAAGGAGAATCGGCCTCTGGAGGCCCGATTTCATCACCTTGGACTGAGTTTGGGATTCGAAAGGTTTTTCAAGGAAATTGAGCATAAAATTGTGAGCGCACGCGTTCCAGTAGCACTTAGAACTTTGTCCGAGTCCCTGAGTGCAGGCTCCTGCCACAGTGCTTCCCAAGTACAAATGAAAGGGTCTAAATCATAAACTTGAGGGTTGTTTTTTTTTTTCACTCAAGTAGCTGAAGTGATACTTAATTTGGGAGAATCAAAGGTTACTTTTCAGAATCCCCTAACCCCTGTAGTGTGTTTGTAAAGGGACGGACCAAGAATATCAAAATGGCCTTCTGACTTAGACTAAAATTTTCGTTCCAAAACCGCAGCCTCGCGTGTAAGAAGACTTCCCAGAATCATGTGAATTTGCTAACCTGCTTGCTATCTGATGGAGAGCCCACACTGGCTCAGTGGTTGTGCCCCCGTAGAGCTGGGGTTTCAGGACATGGCTCGGGGCCCCAGGGGCTGGGGCAGTGGGCACCAGATGTGGGAAATCAATCCGGAAAGGGGGGATTGGAGAACTAGGCCTGGAGTCCTGCCCTGGGGGTCACGGAGGAAGGCAGGCGACAGAATATGGAGAGGGGAGAGAAGAGGGCTAGTTTCCTGCATTTCTAGTGCAGGAGGTGAGAACAGGGGGCAGGGAGCGTCAGCCCAGCCATGGCGGGTTCCAGAGAACAAGAGCCGGAACAGAGGACAGGAGAGAGAGCAGAGGTCGGCTGCGTGCACTGGTCTGGGAAGTGTGAGGAAGGAGGGGACGGGGTGGCGGGGGGGGGGGGGGGGGGGACTGTTCCGGGTCAGCTTGTAGGTCTAGGTAACCAAACCCATGATGAGAGACCGGAGCTGTGGGCTCTGGAAGGGGTGTGTGATCAGAACCGGGAAGAGAGGTTGGCGTTGGGGACCAAGAAGAAGGCTTCTGTCCCCCAGAACCAGAGACAGTTAAGGAAGTTAGAGGTGAGTTTGTAAACTTCGAGCAAAGTTGAAGAAGTCCAGGGGCCAGTTTCTGGCTTCCTGATAAAGCAGGAAGGTGAGGGGCTGGGGGCCTGAGGAGAGTTGGTGCTGTGGGGGCAATCAGAGGTGGATACAGCCTTGTTAAACACAGAGACTCTATATTGGCCACTTCTGCTCGTCGGGTATTTTGGGCTGCTGAGCCCCGTGTGCCATGGGTACTTCAGGGCCCTGGGGGATTTAGACAAACTCAACCGGTCCCAGAAACTAGCACCGCGCGGCCCCTCCTAGTACCTTCAGGCCGACCCACACTATGCCCTTTCTCTCTGTTCCGAGCGGCCCCCGGATCTGAGGGGACTTGGTGGGCGACGGCAAGGAGAGCAGCCCGCTCCTGAGAGGAAGTAGGGCACAGGGGTCTCCTGACCCTCCCTGGTTCTCACCCAAATACAAGAAGGCCTCGGGGACCCCAGGATTGCTCCAAGGCCCGACAGGAGGGTGTCCTAAGGCCTCCACTCGGCTGCCGCAGAAGGAGAATCCACAAACAGATTGCAGGGTGACCCAGCCGCCCACAGTGGTTCACCCCAGAGAAAACCTCCATAACCCCCACTGCTCGGCCCAGGCGCGTGAGAACTCCACTCAGTCGGATTGCTGCCACTTGGCGCAGGGCTCTCCAGTGCCCCCGCTGACACGGCTCCCACAAGCAAAGCCGAGCATGGTATCTTAGATTGAGGCCGTTCGTGGGTCCATAGAAAGGTTGCACTTCTATGGTTAAAAGGGAGGGCACCTGGGTGGCTCAGTCGGTTAAGTGTCCAACTTCGGCTCGGGTCATGATCTCACGGTCTATGAGTTTGAGCCCCGTGTCGGGCTCTGTGCTGACAGCTCAGAGCCTGGAGCCTGCTTCAGATTTTGTGTCTCCCTCTCTCTCTCTGTCCCTCCCCCACTCATGCTTTGTCTCTCCTGCTCTCAAAAATAAGTAAAAACATTAAAAAAAAAATCCTTTATGGTTATGAGGGAACCATTCATCTGGTGCAAGCCCACATTTTACAGGCGAGGAGGTGGGGTCAGCAAGAGCCAGGGCCAAGGACAGGGCAGGATGGGCTTGAGGCTAAAAGGCCTGTGCCTCAGCCCCTGCCCAGGGCAGCTCCTGGAGTTGGGCCACCACCCTCCGAAGTCAGCATTTCTCTCTCTGGCTGCTCTAGACCTGGGCTCTGGCATCCTGCAGGGGAATTGGGGGCATAGGGGGCTTGCAACCTGCAGGCACAGTGGGAGGAGAGAAGGAAAGTTCCATGTATCCAACCTCCTGACGTTCCCCCTGGGAGTGTCCTGGTTGCCTGACTCCTGCCCCGCTCCCCTCAGTTCTGACCGTGCAGCACCCTCCACCCCCCCCACCCCACCCCCCGGGCTCCTCTCTGGCCCTGTGCCCTGCTGTCGGCACAAAGAGGAAGAATGTCCGAGGGGGCTGCAGGAAGCACTCTCTCATTGCATGAGGCCAGGGTTCCTCCTTGAGGCCAGAGCTGTCTTTCCAAACCACGAAGTGTACCCAAAGCCACGTCCCCCAGCTCTCCCCCACATGCTTCTGAGAAACCACAGAGGCTCTGCTAACACTTCGGACTTTCAAGTTCGGACGGTGTCCCTGCAGCTTTCCACAAGCATTGGTGGAGACGATCCAGTGTCTCCTCCTGAGGTTGAACTGGCATTAAGGGCAAGTCCCCTTCTCCAAGGCGGCCAGCCAGAACCCAAGCAAACTCCGAGCTATCAACACAGAGCCGGACTCGGGGCTCCAACTCAGGACCCGTGAAATCATGACCCGAGCCAAAGTGAAGAGTCAGACGCTTAACGGACTGAGCCACCCAAGCGCCCCTGATGCCTTTGGGATCTTTAAATGGAGGCCAGGCCGTGGCTTCCTATGGTGCCAGCCCCTAGAGCCTTATTCTGAATTTAGCACTTGAATGAAGTACCGAGATTGCAGATGTCGGGTAATCCCTCACTAGGCCGGGCTGTAAAGGGGGGGACGTAACAGAAAGCCACAGGGAACACCAAGGCCAAGGGTCTGGTTCGTGGCAGGAAAGCGGGGTCCCAGCTCCTCACTCCTCTCCTGGTCCCCCTGCACCTTCAGGGATGTGCTGTGCCCCCAGGTGCAGCCCAGCAGCCCAGTAGCTGACTTTTCTGTCCTCCATTTATCACAGGGACCGCGGTCGGTTTTGCTCTTTGGCTGTCTTAACAGCTGTTCGTACAGAGGTTTTATTGTAAGATTTTTGTTTTTTTTTATTTATTTTTGAGAGCAGGAGAGACAAAGCATGAGTGGGGGAGGGTCAGAGAGAGAGGGAGACACAGAATCTGAAGCAGGCTCCAGGCTCTGAGCTGTCAGCACAGAGCCCGACACGGGGCTCGAACTCACAGACTGTGAGATCATGACCTGAGCCGAAGTCGGATGCTTAACCGACTGAGCCACCCAACTGCCCCTATTGTAAGATTTTGTAACGATGTTTGACAGAAGTGCTGCTTTGTATCTGAACACTGTCCGGCCTCCGACTCTCTGTGCAGATCTTGTAAAACCCGTATTTCTGCCCCTCTGAACTAACCCCAGTCTTTCAGATGCATAAAGCTGCAAGGGTCACACAGGTCTTTCCAGAACAGCCCCCCCCCACCCCCCGGGGCCCGGTCTGCACACCAGGGGGTGTGGTGGCTAAGATGTTGCCTCCTCAGCAGGTGAGGACCAGGTTGTGTTTAATTCGGCACAAAGATGAATGCGGTGTCCAGTCCGCCCCCGCCTCGAGCGCCTGTTTAAAGGGAGGAAGTGCACTTATTTTGTTTAAGCAAAAAAAGTCAAGGAAATACTGGGAAAAGCCAGCAGGCCGTGGCCAGCCCTTCTCCCGTCTGGGAAGAGACAGGCTGAATGTAGACAGAACAACAAAGCCAAATACCCACTCCCAGCCTCCGATTCCTGGCTGTTTGTATGAGGGGCTGTGTTAAATACTCACAAAATTTCTCAACTCAGAGTTCAAAACCACTCCAAAATGACAGAAACAAATTTGGGGTTATAATTGTTTGAGGAGAAGGGGAAGGAAGTAGAGAAAGTATGGGACATACAGAGTGTTCGTGTTTAACTTCCTACATAGATTCTGTGTGTTCACCCTTGTATTGTAAAATGCTCAATACAAAGCTGAACCCTCCAAAGGAACCTTGCATCCCTCTTCAGGGACTTCCTCCTGGGGTTCCGACAGGAAGGCTTAGTGCACCCCTACATCGGGAGCGCCCCCGCCGGTGCAGCGTGGCCGCAGCCCAGGGGAACAGCACCGAGGGGAACTTCTCACACCCCCGCCCTCATTTCCATGAAGACGCTTCTGGCCGAGCCCCTGCTGGGGTGGGGGCAGAGCTCGGCATTTCCTCAGGCCTCACCCAGGAACTCCGATGTCTTCCAGGAGATTCCTGCACGGGCTCAGACCTTATCTTCTGCCCGAAGCAGGTGGAGACACCCTTGAAGAGCACCAGCGCCAGGCCACCCCTGGACTGTGATGCCACCTTGGTCCTTGCCTATGCTGCAGCTATGTGGGGGTCTAGAACTGTCCACCTCAGGGAGGTGCAGGGTGCAGATCCGCTGGGGCTAAGGGAGGGGCTGGTTTCTCAGGCCTGGCGTCAGGGGCCGGGGACCTGTAGCCAGCCCCTGACAGAACAGGAGGCAGCATTCGACACAGGCCCAGCCCTCTAAGGGGACCCTCTGGAAGCCGAGCCAAGTGATGCCGCCGGTACACCTGACAGCTAACCAGCAATTCTGCCGATGCCCGTGGTTCTCTGCTGGGTGCCTCCCTGCACCAAGGGCGGAAATAACCATAATAAGCCCCCTGTGGGCAAGGGCTGTGCTCCTAGCTCTGCCCCAGCTTTCCTCGCATGCCCAGGCCTCCAGCAGGGGAGTGAGTGAGTGAGTGAGGACACAGTAAGGGGCGCCTGGCTGGCACAGTCGGTGGAGCAGGAGACTCTTGATCTCAGGGTTGTAAGTTTGAGCCCCACACTGGGTGTATTGAGCCCCATGCTGGTGTAGAGATTACCTAAAACTAAAATCTTAGGGCTCCTGTGTGGCTCAGTCGGTTGGACATCCAACTCTTGGTTTTGGCTCAGGTCATGATCTCGTGATTTGTGGGTTCAAGCCCCTGCCTCAGGCTCTGCACTGACGGTGTGGAGCCTGCTTGAGATTCTCTCTCTCTCTCTCTCTCTCTCTCTCTCTCTGCCTTTCTCACCACTCACATGCACACACACCCTCTCTCTCTCTAAATAAACTTAAAAAAAACTTTTTTTTAATCTTAAAAAAAGGATGCATTACTTAATTTACACACATAAATAATATAAAATAATAAAATAAAATAAATCTCTAGCCTCTAAAAGAATGGCCACTATTTTTAATAGAAATGGTGCATGCCAGAAGTTCCTCTATCTTTTTTTTTTTTAAGTTTATTTATTTTTGAGAGACATAGCATGAGTGGGGGAGGAGCAGAGAGAGAGGGAGACCCAAAATCTGAAGCAGGCCCCAGGCTCTGAGCTGTCTGCACAGAGTTTGAGCCCCGCATTAGGCTCTGCATTGACAGTGTGGAGCCTGCATGGGATTCTCTCTCTCCCTCGCTCTCTCCCTCTCTACCCCTCTCTCACTTGTGCCCTCTCTCTCTCTCTCTCAAATAAGTAAATAAAACTAACTCTTTTCACCTGTGTACTTTATCAGTTTACATAATAATTACTTAAATTAGGGGCTCCTGGGTGGCTCAGTCGGTTAAACGACCGACTTCGGCTCAGGTCATGATCTCACCATCTGTGAGTTCCCGCCCCATGTCCAGCTCTGTGCTGACAGCTCAGAGCCTGGATCCTGCTTCAGATCTGTGTCTCCTTCTCTCTCTGCTCCTCCCCCTCTCATGTTCTGTCTCAGTCTCCCAAAAATAAATAAACGTTAAAAAGTTTTTTAAAAAATAATTACTTAAATTATTTAACTGCAGTAACCGACATAGAAGCTTTGGGAACAACCGCAGCTGTGTCTCTGTGAGTGCAGCATGCCACTTGTGGGGACATGGGAACACTGGCTGGGAGAGGCCACTGGCCACTGGCACGCATGTGATGTGGGGACCCTCAGACCTGCACTTGCACCGAGCTAGCCGAGTGGAGTCTGCTGAGAGAGCTTCCTCCATAGCTGCAATCACGGCGAACAGTGGAGAAAGTCATTCAGATTGGGAGAGTCACCAAGAAGTCTCCCAAAAGGCCGCATTAGGACGGTGAGGGACCTCTGTCCCCAATTTCTTATTCTGCTCAGACGCCTGCCCCCGCCCCGCCGCCCAGGCCTCACTGAATAACGAGTAACAGCGTGTCACCAGCTTGGCACCAAGATCTTGCTCGGCCCCGGGGAGCAGCGCGCCTGGTCTCCCTGCCTCCCACGGCGGCGCCTGAGCCCATATCCCTGCCTGGCTCTCCCTGGCTCTGCCGGCCCACCAGCCCCTCCCCTCTCTTTTCAGGTTTCTGTGCCCAGTGTGGGGTGAGCCGGGCCCCACAGCAGCCACTGCTTTCCTCGATGAGGGAGTGGACACCAGCCAGAGGCTAACCAGGTGGTTGAAGTCAAGCCACCCACATGGAACACACACAGAAAACCCCTAAAGATCTACTAACGGCGGATCCAGCACAACCCATGAACTCACGGAAACCAGGCTGCACGTACCCACCTTAAGGTCTCGAACGCAGAAATCACACAGATCTCAGCGTTGGAAGGACGTCAGTGATCGTCTTGACTGATGTCTTCTGACTGTGCACGAAACCAGGTTCCAGGACTGCCAGTGACTCAGCGAGGCTCCTGGGGCCCCGCAGGCATGGAACCCGCACCTCTCGAGGTCCCCATCTGACGTGTCCCCTTCGTCCCCACCCGGCCTGTGGCGGGCTTACGCCGTCGGGGTTGGAGGTAACAGAGCTCTCAAGACTGTACTTCCCAGGGAAGGTGCCTCCCGGTACTTGGCGTCTCTCCTCTTCCACCAGCCAAGTGGAAGCCAGTCTCGCCAGCTCTGCCTGGGCAGGTGACATTGGAGGCTACAGTGGTGACCATTCCCCTTCTCAGTCACATGCCCACACACATACCAGAACTGTCTGTGAATATAAAAGATGAGCCCATGGATAAGATAGCAGATAAGATTAACAGACTTCTGCAGAAGTGCTTCACGGAGTAGGGCAGTTGCACGAGTCAGAAACCTAGTCTCTAGGCCGTCAGAGGAGCGGGGGCTCTACGCCAAAGCTTCTCAGGAAATCCGGGGCATCGACTTGACCTGGGGCCAGAGAGCATGGCAGAACGGGACCGCGTGTGGTGCCTGCGTCTCCTCCAGCTCCAGCCGCCGGTTAGCCTCCCGCCGCGCGGCGTCAGCCCTGGAAGACACAAAAGCAGGCTCGCCGCCAGCATAAATGCCACGCTCATCAGACACGACGCGTTGTTTGCCCTTGGAGGTGCCTAAAAAAATGAGTGGCAAAAATAACCGTTTTGCTGTATTTTGGCTTCTACTTTTCTTTCAACAGGTGGTAGGAGGTGTGAAGTTCGAAGGAAAGGGTAGAAGGATTAAAAATACCGTCTGAGTTTGCTGGGGCTGCCGTAACAAAGAACCACAGGTTGGGGTGGCTTCAACAACAGAAGTTTTTGTCCTTGCAGTTCTGGAGGCGGGCAAGGGTGATTTCTTCTGAGGCCTCTCTCCATGGCTTGCAGACAGCCGCCTTCTGAGTCGTCGAGTGGTCTTGCTTCTGTGTGTTCCTGTGTCCCAGCCTCATTTTATAAGGACACCAGTCTGTTGGATCAGGGCCCACTCTAACAATCTCATTTTAAAGACTCCGTCTCAGGGGCACATGGGTGGCTCAGTCAGTTAAACATCTGACTCTTGGTTTTGGTTCAGGTCATGTTCTCACAGTTCATGAGATCAAGCCCTGAGTCAGGCTCTGCACTGACAGCATGGAGGCTGCTTGGGATTCTCTCTCTCCCTCTCTTTCTGTCCCTCTCCTGCTCTCTCTCTTTCTGTCTTTCTCAAAAAGAAACATTTAAAAAATTTTAAAGAGACTCTGTCTCCAAACGCAGTCCTGTTCGGAGGTTAGGACTTCACCAGGAATTCTGGCTGGACGCAGATCTTCCCATAACAAATCCCGCAAGGACAGAATGGAGGACGCTACTGCCGATGACGTGACCCTCTGTGCTCCACTCTGTAATGGTGATGATGACTGGGGCAGCCATCGCTTCCCAGCCCGGTTAGAACCGGGCCAACAAATACACTGGGGAGGCAGCCGGGTGTGTGAGAATTCGGCCTCCCCAGGTGGAACTCCGCGGGCCCCATCAGCTGTGTGACTGCCGATGGCCGTGGCCTTCCCGCACACTGAGAGCACTGCCTGCCCAGCTCTGGGTGCCTCGGAGGGTTCCTACGGCTGGCAAGCCCCATGCGAGTGTGGACCCGCTTCCTAAACTGTGGTATAGGGTATTTGTGGGATATTCTTCAATATCATGATACTAATGATAAGCTATCGCCTGATTTGGAGCCTGAAGGATGAAGATTCTGACATCTTTAATGTCACGCAACCGCACTGGCCGACCTTAGTCAAGAAATGTTCCCGTGAAACTGGAAACCTGTCCATCTGTGCCTGTGCCTCCATCCCCCGTCCTTCTTCTCTCCTCCTGAAAAAAGGTTGTGTTTTAAAATGGTGCACTTCACCAGAGACGTTTCTCCACCGTCTTCTTCCTTCTGTGTATCTTCACCTTCAGCCTCTTCTCTGACTCCTCCCCTTTCAAGACTAAAACTGTAACAATTTCTGATTACAAAAAAAAAAAAAAATCCCAGGGCACGTGGGTGGCTCAGTTGATTAAGCGTCTGACTCTTGATTTCAGCTCAGGTACGATCTCACAGTTTGTGAAGTTGAGCCCCACATCGGGCTCATTGCTGTCAGTGCAGAGGCTGCTTGGGACGATCTCTCTCCTTCTCTCTCTGCCCCTTCTCTCCTCCATCTCTCTCTCTCAAAAACAAATAAACATTTAAAAAAAAGGTGATAAATGTTAAAAAAAAAAAAAATCCCGTCCCTCATCCCCCGTCCCCTCTTCCGATTCATCCCTAAAGACGAGTCTCTCAAGGCATGCTTGGACACCTGCTGACCCCATCTCCTCAGCCCAATAACATCTGGCTTCTGTCCCCGCTGGCCCGGTGATTCGCCAAGTGCAAGGCCGCTCTTTAGGCTGCTCGTCCCTTCCTTCTCTTTCCTTCGTCTCCCTTGACTTTTGTAACATCGCCCTCTTGGTTTTCCTGCCACTTTTCAGTCTCTCCTGAGTTCCTCAGGCTGCTTCCCTCCCCTTCCTGGCAGTGTCCCTCATGGTCCTTTGCTAGGGCTCTGTATTAATCATGCCTTTTTATTCTCTGTATTTTTTTTAAGTAGGCTCCAGACCCAGTGTGGAGTCTAACACTTGGGCTTGAATTCACGACGAGATCAAGACCTGAGCTGAGATCCAGAGTCAGATGCTGGGGTGCCTGGGGGGGCTCAGTCTGTTGAGCGTCTGACTCTTGGTTTCGCTCAGGTCATGATCTCACAGTTTGTGGGTTCGAGCCCTGCATCCGGCTCTGTGCTCACAGTGCAGAGCCTGCTTGGGATTCTTTCTCTCCCTCTCTCTCTCTGCCTTTCCTCTGCTCATTCTCTCTCCCCCCAACCTCTCTCTGTCTCTCAAAATAAATAAATAAGCTTAAAGAAAAAAAAAAGACTTGATGCTTAACCTTAACCAACTGAGCCACCCAGGCACCCCTAGTTTCTGTATTCTGACGCATCGATGTCTGGAGCCTCTGTGACCCTGAAGGGACAGCCCCTCCCGGGGTCAGCCAATTCCTGGAGATAATGAAACTCGCTCAAGAGTGCCCTTTTTCAAATGCAAACCAACCAATCCCGAGCCCTTTCTTGTCAGACTCTCATATCCCACCCACCCCTATTCACCCCAGGACCTTGTACCAGACTGCTGGAACCAGATTCTATGCCCCAGAGCCCAGTGAGGTGATCCAAGCTAGCCTGTCCTAAGTCTCCTTACTGTGCCTCGCCTTTCCTGGGGGAAGCACAGCACTCTTCCCCCTTGTTCCCTCTGACCCCCTGACCCCCCCCCCCCGCACATCTGCATGTGCCCCTGCAGGGTGACGCACCCCCTCCTCTTGGAACTGTACGTAACTGACTTTTCAATGGCAAGCGTCTCCTGACCTGTTAGCCCCACCATTCCCGAACGAGAATAAAGCCTACAGTGTACTCCCTCAACTCTCTCTGGGAATATTGTCCACCGCATACCTCCCAAATCTGTACCCTCACCCCAAATCTCTCATCTCAGCTTCAGGCCTCATATGTCCTGCTTCGTGCTGGACGCCTCCATATGCCCGCCCACCTTCTCCCACCCCCACCCTGTGTCTTATCCCAGATTCCCTATGGGGAATGACCCCACCATCGATCCAATCTTCCAGCCCCAAACCTGGCATCCCTCCCAGACGGCCTCCCCAGGCTCTTCCCGCAGTTGGTGAGTCTCCACCGAACACCAAACACATTCTCCTGTCACTGCCCGATTGCGGTTGTGTGTCACCTGCTGGTCTACACAATCTGTGAGGTTTAAGGACCGTGTCCCCATTATTTGCCCTGTATCCACAGAGCCTAGGCTAATACTTGATAAATGTATGAGTTAGTGAAGAAGAATTCGGGCTCAGAGACAGAATTGTAACTCACTGCAGAAGCGGGGTGTCCCCAGCCTGCCCTTTCTTTTAAAAAAAAAATTATTTATTTTGAGAGAGAGAGAGCATGAGTGGGAAGGGGCAGAGAGAGAGAGGGTCCCAAGCAGGCTCCATGCTGACAGTGGGGCCCAAACCCATGAATTGTGAGATCATGACCTGAGCCAAAATCAAGAGTCGGATGCTTAACCGACTGAGCCCCCCAGGCGTCCCCTTCCCGAACCCGCCCTTTCCACAGGGGTTCACCATCATCTCTCAGAGCTGGGGGAGAAGTCACTTGCGGATTCAGCCCATGAGTACTGGGACTTTCTGGCAAAGTTTCCAGCACTTGACCCCTAGTGCAGCCAAGCAGAGACAATAATGTCCCACAGTGGCAAACGGAGGGCTCCTCGCCTCCCTGGGACAGCCCGGCGGGGCTGTTAGGGCAACAGGACATTTCTCACGGCTTCTTGGGATCAAAGAACGAGGGCACAGGAAGATGGCGTAGACCTTTGGCATTAGAAAACAAGACTTTCGAGACTTCAATAGTCACAGAGGAACCAGGACATCCATGTCATGAGGGACTCGTGTGGCCCGAGGTGTGGTCTGAATTGTGCACTACAGGGCTGGGGTGTCTGAGGGGGACGGTCCCTGGCCCTGAGCCCGGCCGCCCACAGCCCTCACCCGCCATACGAGCCTCTGAGTCTCCGCGCCTGTCCCGTACACGGTCCCTTGGTGAAGTGAGAAAGAAAACTGTAGTGAAAGCCAGGCGGTGGGTGACTTGTGGTATGCAGCAATCCCAAATGTGATTCTCGGTGAAAACGTGATTTCTGGAGAAAGCCAAGAGGCCGTAGGAGCATTTGGGTATCTACGAACTTGATTTATGAAACTCTCCGCTCTTCCCTCTTAAAATGTCAAGTGATTAAGATTCCTAGAAGTCTTCGTGAGGCCATCCACCCAACAGCACAATCCCCTGCACACCTCCGCTGGTTGGGCACTCTTTGTCCGCCCCCAGGGAATGGGTCTTGGGGACCTTATCGCAGGGCCTTGACCTTCAGGCCTGTCGTGGGCCACCCGGCATACCCTGGACTGGGCTCCCACGTGGAGGGTGAGGAGACCCTGATGCTTCTGTCTTGACTTGGGGTCATTCTGATAGGGCCTGGGAAATAAACCACGACAGCTAAACCTTAACTGGGGTTTAAAACAGGACCCTCTAACCCCTTCCTCGGAGCCTCGCCTTCACAGTGGGGTTCTGAGGCGGTGTGCGGGCTTAGAGCTGGGGAGAGGTTAGGGAGGAGGTGGGGCTCAGAAGAGTCTGGAAACAGGGATGTTCAGAAATGGGTGAGTGTTATGGGTTGAATTTTGTCCCCCCACGAGGATAGGTTGAAGTCCCAGTGTCTGCGCGTGTGTCCATAACCAGAAGCAGGTTCTTGGCAGGGATAATCCAGCTAAGATGAATGAAATCATTAGGGTGGGTCTAACCCAGATGGCTGGTGTCCTTATGAAAAGACGAAAGTGCCACGTGAAGACAGAGATGCACCAGGAGAATGTCATGTGGAGATGGAGGCAGAGATCGGGGGACACTTTACAAGCCAGGTAACCCCAGAGACTGCCAGCTAGCCCCCAGAAGCTGGGGAGAGGCTAGCCTCTCCCCCACAGGCTCAGAAGGAACCAGCCCTACCAGTTTGGGACTGTGAGCCTCTAGAAGTGTGCAAGAATGAATTTCTGTTGCTTTAATCCACGCAGTTGATGGTACTTTGTAACAGTAGCTTGAGCAAACTAACCCTGTGGGCAAGGGAGATGCCGGCCCAAGTCACTCTGGGGAGGGGGAGCGGGAATGCCCAGAGGGTTCGTTCAGACACAGAGTGCTGGGGCCCTGCCACAGAGGGGCTGCTTCGGCAGGTCTGGGGTGGGGCCCGAGAATGTGCATTTCTAACAAGTCTCTAGGTGCTGCTGGGCCAGAGACCACGCTTTGGGAACCACTGCTGGGGGGGGGGGGCAGGATGTGGCCTAGGCATTGCAACCTTCGAGTCCCAGCGAAAATGGGATGTATATCCCCACTGATATGCCTTGTGCCAGCCCACGGAGAAAATGGCAGTGGCCACAGTCCATTCGCATTTTAAGTCATCCCTTAATTTTTAAAAAATAATTTTTATTTTTGTGAAAGAGAAAGAAACAGAGCATGAGATGGGGAGGGACACAGAGAAAGGAAGACACAGGATTTGAAGCAGGCTCCAGGCTCTGAGCAGTGAGCACAGAGCCTGACACCGGACTCCAGCCCATAGTGAGATCATGACCTGAATTGAAGTCGGTCACCTAGCCGACTGAGCCACCCAGGGGCCCCTCCCTCCATCTCTTTAGTGTTAACTGATTTATGCATAAGTTGTTCACGGACCTTCCCCACCGTCCAACAATAATAACCCCATGTGATAGGTGCCAGGGCCCCAGTGTTTACAGACAGGAGAGTGAGGCTCCGGTGAGGGCATGACACTCTTCTTCCTTCCCGACTCCCTGAGCTCGGGATCCCACCCTCGGACCCGACCGGCCTCTGGTTTTATTCCCCCACGCCCTCCCTCCGGATGTGCCTGCTCCCTCCTGCTGCTTGGGCCCCAGTAAACCATCTGAGCGGCTTTGGAGCTGAGAAGCCTGGTGTCAGGTGCACGGGTTATGAGAAACGCTCAAGAGAATGGCGAGAAGGACGAGTAAGGTGAATCCACAGGACCCCAAGAGCAGAGTTCCAAATTCTTTAAGCCTTTGGTACGCCCCCGCCCCCACCCCCTGCCTCAGCAGTCCAGAAGCGCCAACATTGAGCGCTTGCCGGTCATGTGACATCCACGGTGACATCCGTGCGGGGACCTGTCTGGCCAGAGGGGCCCACGGCCATGGTGTCCGAGGGTAACTCTAAAGCTGAGTGTCCTCCCTGCTCGGAGCCCAGTGGAACCAGACACCGGGGCAGAATGGAGGAAAAGCAAGCCCTGAACTGTGACGCGACACACCCCCACCCCTCCCCCCCCCCCCCCCCCCGCCCGGGGTCTCTTGATGGGATGCAGTGTATCCGACTGCAAGAGAGGAATTGTCCCTGGCCTGGACCAGTGAGAAGGGCCTGGGCACCGCCTCTCCTTACAGGCGGAGGCGCCCTGCACTGCGGGGGGGACAGCGACAAGGGGGCTCAGCTCAGCCACAGCCGGGCTCAGGAACTCCCCAGCCCAGGTGACACGTGACCCCCCTTCCAGAGAGCAGAGCCTGAGGCTCGAGGTGGAGAGTCGTGCGCCCCGAACGTCAGAAACTGCGAGCTGCGCGAAGCGGTTGGTCAGGCGCGGAAGGTCGCCTCGGGATGGGGAAGGGCGGCTCCGCGGGGAGCCCCTGCGGCGCCTCTGGGCGGGGACCCGGGGGGGCGGGGGAAGGGCGGGGGCGGCTGACGGGCGCGGAGCTGGGCGCTGCGCAAATCGCCCAAGTCCAAACGCGCCGCGCTTTAAAGTCGGGACGGTGCGGTGAAAGGTTGGTCTCGATCGCCTGTCAGCAACGCTCCCGCGGCTAAGCGCTTCCAGACAGGCACTAAACTAGCGAGAAACCGGTGCCCTTCCCCCGCCTGTGTCCCCCCCCCCCGCGGGGCACAGGTAATGGGCACGAGGTTGGTCCGCGCGGGGAGCCCGGCGCCCGCGCACCTGGCACTCCTCTCCGTCCCGACCCGCGCGCCCCCAGGTCCGGAACGCGGGTGACATTTCCAGGAAAACCTTGGCGTTTTTTTGTAAATGTTAACTTTAAGCCTTTACGAACTCTGTCTCGGAGGGAGGGGCTCGTCCCCAACTCGAAACCTTGTTCTTTTGGTCTTCTCTGCATTTACTATGCAAATTCTCTTTCCCCCCGCAGGAAGACACAGCGCGCACCCACCCCTTCAGAGGCCCAGGAGCCCCCCTGTTCTTTATTTCAATCCATTAGAGGCCTCCCATCATCAAGCTAGCAAGTTCAAGCTTTGGGGCCCCCCACTTACCATCCAAGACTCCATACCTAATTTTGCATTTATTCCCCTATATTCTTTTTCTTAAAGAACCCACCCCTCAAATTATATAAGCTCAGGCCCCCAGTCCTGCACCCCTCCCTAGATAAAGTCTCAGAGCCAATGACTCCTTAGAGCTTATTCCCTTCTAAGGGCACGGAGCCTCCAGTCTGGTCAATACTTGGCGTTTCTGAGGAAGATTTTCCCTGGGGAGGAGGAGGAGATGCTGACACTGAGTTTAAAAAGGCCGAGAGCCACTTCCTGTACTGCGTGGATGCAAAGAAGTAAATGATGGGGTCAATGCCACAGTTCATGTCCATGAGGCGCAAGGCCAGCCGCAGGCGCAGTCTGAAGCCCTCCGCTCCGGGCCGGATGGCGGGTGGAGCGGCTCCCTGAGCTGGAACTGGATGCTGTGGAGGTGGTGGGGGGCTGAAACACACGAGCACAGCCACCGGCACCACCAGGGTGAGCAGGCAGGCCCTCCGGTGGTGGCCTTTCCGGCTCATCAGAGAGTTTTCCCGGGCCTCAAGGTGATCTTCGTGCAACACAACAGTATGAGCCCCGCTGGCGCACAGAAGCTACGGCACAGGCCACCAGCACCAGGGGGGGCAGCCTGAGGATTCCCTCAACGCTGTCCCCCTCCACGCAGGTCAGCTTGCCTGCCACGGGCTTGGTCATGGGGACGAAGAGCAGGGGCGCCATCGGCAGCAGCGCCAGGGCCCAGAGAGCCGCACAGACGAGCCTCGCTCGGCCGGCATCGCGGAGCTGGGGGCACCGGCGGGCGCGGACCACAGCCGGGTAACGGTGCACGCTCACACACGTCAGGAGGTAGGCCCCCCCGTAGGTGTTCACGTGGAGGACAAATGCCGTCAGCCTGCAGAGCCCTTCGCCCAAGGCCAGCTGAAGTCCAGCGCGTAATGAGTGATCCTTCCGGGCAGGGCCAGTGTGAACAGGAGGTCAGACCCTGCCAGGCGGACCAAGTAGGCCCCTGTCGAGTTGATCTTCTTGCCCTTTTGCCCGGCAAGGCAGAGGGCAAGGGTGTTTCCCTGAGCACCGAAGACCAAGAGGGCTGTGGAGAACAGAGACAGTGTCCCACTGACCGCCGGGGTGGGCAGTGAGGACGGCAGGAGCTGGCATTGTCGAGGAGGCTGCTCGGGTCCGCCATGCTGGAAGTCACCTCCTTGAGGTCCTTGGGGAGAGAAAGAAAAATGAAAACATGATACTGCATCTGTGGGGTTATGCCTCCGTAGTAATAATAAATTTGCTGAAACAACATGCAAATGAAAAACGTAGCTCTTTTTAAGTAAACTTTTTGGGGGCACCTGGATGGCTCGCTCAGTCGTTAAGTGTCCAACTTGAGCTCAGGTCATGATTGCACGGTTCGCGGGTTCTAGCCCCCCTGGCGGGCTCTGTGCAGCTACTATGGCTGTGTAACATACCACCCCCCGAAGTGCAGCAGCTTGAAACAGACCTTATTATGTTCACAGCTAGGATCTGAACCGGACACGGTAGGAACGGCTTTTCTCTGCTGTTCTGTGGGGAGCCTCAGTGGGAAGAGTCACAACTGAGGGTTACTCGATGGAAGAGCCTAGGTCCATCTGGGGGCGACTTCACGCCGACGAACGGCAGTTGGCGCTGGCTTCTGGCTGGCACCGCAGCTGGGGTGTCAACTAAAGCTCCCGCACGTGGACTCCTCCTGAGACGGGGGCTTCCTCACAGCAAAGCAGCCTTCATTTCTTTCACGGCAGCTTGAGGCTTGACGGGTGTCCCAGAAACGAGGTAGAAGCTCCAGGTACTAACCACCACCTCTGTTATTTTCTGTATTCTGATGCTTTCACGTCTTAGGGCCTCGCTGACCCTCTCTCCCTGGGGCAGCCGATTCCTCGAGACTTTTCATCCAGTCCGTAGTCACACCCCGACCACCTCCTTTCTCGAGCTCTCACATCCTGGGCCCCTATCTCCCTGCCCTAATCGCCCTCGGGGCCGGATGCCAGGTGACCAGGGCAGCTCCTGGGTCCCAGAGCCCCCTGAAACGATCCGAACTAGCTGGTCCTAAGTCAGCTACACCCTGCCTCACGTGGGTTTCTTCCTGCAGAAACCACACTAGCAGTTCTTGCCCACCTGTCTGCCTCTCTCTGTCTCCTGGCTGACCCTGGCACTTCCCCTGTGGCCCCTTGTGATGTGGCCTGTCCCCTTTGCTTGGGATCGGTGAGTAACAAGCTGTCTTTATCAATGGCAGGCATCTCCTGACCTGTTGGCCTTCCTGAACCTCAGTTTTTCTGTTAGTATACCATCTTTTCCAACACCGTGTCTGACCTGGCCACAGAAGAATTACGTCATCACCCCCACCACCTCCTATTGGTTGTAAGCGGGTCACAAGCCCGCTCAGAATCAAGAGAATGGGACGTAGCTCCCACCTTTCCATAGGAGGATCGGCAAAGAATTCATGCCCATTTAAAAATCCCAACACATAGGTGCAAAAGTGTGCACAAACCATAACAGCACAGCTTGAAGACTTTCACAGAGTCTTCGTGGGATCAGCACCCAGGTCAGGAAACGTACCTCTCCAGCCTCCCCAAAGCTCACCTTTGTGCCCTCTCTTCTCTGCCTCCGTGCCAGGGTGACTACTGTCCTCATTTCTAAAATCACAATTCAGGACCGCCTGGGTGGCTCACTTGGTTGAGTGTCTGACTCTTGATTTCGCCTCAGGTCATGATCCCAGTGTTGCGGGATTGAGCCCTGCCTCGGGCTCTGTGCTGAGTGTAGAGCCCGCTTGGGATGCTCTCTTGCCCTCTCTCTCCCTCTGCTCCTTTCCCCCGCTAGCTCTCTCTCTCAAAGCAAATTAATAATAAAATAAAATAAATCACAACTCAGTTGCATGCCTGCTTCTGAACTTTAAACCAATGAAATCACACACTGTATATGTGTATTCTTACACGGGTAGCCTTTTCGAGTCTACATTACTCTGTGGGATTTACCCGTATTGCTGGGTGTGGTCGAAGCTTGCTTGTTCTCACTGCTGTAAGACACTCTCTTGTGGGAATGCGCCACCATCGATTCGTCCGTCCTGCTGTTGAGGAGCATCTAAATCGTTTTCGGTTTGTGGACGTGACATCAAAGTCTGCTCCCCCTCTTCTCTCACGTGGCTTTGCCGAAACACATATGCGTTTTGCTGAGTGTGCAGCTAGGAGTATACAACTGGTGAGCCCCCGGTTCCGTGTGTGCTCAGGTTTGGGTACAGCCTGGCAAATAGTTTGTCAAAGTAGCTGCTCTTCACACTCCCCAAAGTGTGTGGGGGTCCCCGCAGCCTCTCGTCCTCACCAACACTTGGCATTGGCAGGCTTTTTCAGGCCAACCATTCGGGTGGGTCTGTACGGGTATCTCCTTGTGGTTTTCATTGGCATTCCCCTAATGACTGCTGATGTGGAACACCTTACTTGCTTCCTGGCTATGTTCGTACCTTCTTTATGAGGTGCCCATATGAATATTTTGTCCCTTTTTCTATTGGATTGTCTGTCAAAAATGTTTATGATTGGGGTGCCTGGGTGGCTCAGTCGGTTAAGTGTCCGACTACAGCTCAGGTCTTGATCTCGAGGTCCATGAGTTTGAGCCCCAAGTCGGGCTCTGTGCTGATAGCCCGGAGCCTAGAGCCTGCTTCAGATTCTGTGTCTCTCTCTTTCTGCCCCTCCTCCTCCCATGCTCTGTCTCTCTGTGTCTCAGAAATGAATAAATGTTAAAAAAATGTTTGATTTCCTATTTCCAATCCATTTCCCCCAAACTGCTAACCTCGCCTTGCCTTTGATGTGTACACTTCCATTTCTATTATCTGCATTCTGATCATCCTTTAAATTTTAATTTCTATACTGTGACGGTAAGGGGAAAAGCTGGGGCAGGTCTACCCAAAACTCCCTGCATAGCAGGTGGGGCCGGAGGGACTGTCCCCATGGTGCGCACGTAAGCGCTGACGTCGAAGGGGGCTCGTAGTCTGCCCCAGGACCACAGTAGTGCACAGAACTAGGATCAGAGACGCAGCTGGAGAATGTTGAGCATCTGGGGTCAGATGCTGACTCGAAGGGCACCGGCTCCATCAGCCCCCAAATCTCACTTGCGTCAGGACACAGCTGTCCCCTCCTTGATCCACTCGGGGCTGGCTGGTGGGGAGCCTGCCGTAGGTTGTGGCTTATTTTAACCTAGACCTAGAAGGGTCTGTCTAGTCCCCGCAGATGGAGAAGAGACCTCCGTTCAACTGGAAAGTAGGAGAAGTCCGGCTGAAAGACAGAAGAGGAGCGCTGAGAAGCTCTTTGAACCTCAGAAGGCTGGCTGGCTGGGTCTCAAGATGGTAGATAGATGCTCATATTGAGAGATGGATGATTAGACTCCCTAAAAAATGAATTAAAACATATTTTTAATTCCATCAAGTAATTCCCAAGTGCTATGCCAGCTACGAGTTATATTCAGAAGATGCAAAAGAACCAAGTTTTGACTACTTGAGCCTTACCGTCTGGTTTCGAAGATAAGGTATACAGGTAAAAATTGCTAAAAAAGAAGAAGGAGAAGGAGATGGAAAAGGAGAGGGAGAAGGAGGAGGGGAAAGAGGGGAAGGAGAGGAAGGAGGGGAAGGAGGAGGAGGAGGAGGAGGAGGGGAAGGAGGAGAAGCAGCCATTACTAGCATTCCCTATACTTTTCTTTCTGCTGTTTGACTGGAGAAATCACCAGTACAAAAACCACACAATTCCCCTTCTGCTATTTTGTTTTATCTTGTTCTTCTCTTTGCAAATTTGTTGTTTTTCCAGCACCCCAAGGCTGAAATGCATAAAAAGACACGTGCCTCTTGGATTGCACTAAAGAACCACCTTTGCCAGGGTTTGGGTTTGAGGACAGAGCCTCACCTGTTCTCACCTCTAGTCCCTGAGCTGCATTCGGGGAAGAGAAGGGAACACGCAGGGCTAACAAATATGAGGATCTGGAAGGAAGGGTCTCTGCAGCACTTGGCCCAGCTCGAGAGTTGATGGGCTCTGCAAAGAAATGAACAGTTCCCCGTAGGCCCCCCACTCTTCCTGAGACTCTGAACACAGTCCACAGGAAGACTTCGACTCTGATTCCCTGAGCCCAGAGATTTTAATCTGCCCAGAGACCTTGGAGAAACTTCCTCCAGGATGGCCTCCTGCCTGCCCTGGGAGAGGCGGCCTGACCTGGCCCATGCCTTTGCCGCACCTGTGCGGCACCTGCACTTGCCCAGCACCTGCACCTGTGCTGCACCTGTGCTGCACTTCCACCTGGGCCACACCTGCGCCTGCCCTGCACCTGTTCTGCACCTGCGCCGCACCTGTACCTGCCCCGCACCTGTGCTGCACCTGCACCTGCCTCACACCTGCACCTGCCCCGCACCTGTTCTACACCTGCGCCTGCGCCACACTGGGTGCCTGCCCCGCACCTGTGCTGCACCTGCACCTGTCCCACACCTGTTCTGCACCTGCGCCCACGCTCTAAAGCCCTGGAGGCAAAGGGAGAAGGTGCTTTTCCTTCCCCTCTGCCCCATGGCCCTGCGTGCTCTCTCTCCCACACTCACGCATGCACACACACACGTGTTCTCTCACACACTCTTGCACACGCACACATGTTCACTCACACATGCACTTACATCTCTCTCTCCTGTCTCACGCTCATGCGCACACTCAACGTCTCTCATGCACACTCACACTCACGTGTGCCATGGGGAAGTATGAGCCGGGCACCCCAGGAGTGGGCAGGCAAACGCTGTGATCCCAGGAATTGCTTTGCAGTAAGCACCTCCAAGGAGGAAAGAGCATGACACCCTCCAGGAGTCTTGCCGGCACCCACTCAAGAGGGCAGCCTCTTCTTTCTTGTCCTCCTTCCATTCCTTCCCTGAAGGATCCAGTCCCCAGGCCACGCCTGATGTTGGTGCAAACCTCAGCATGAACTCCTGCCCCACGAGCGGGCACTAAGTGACCATGGCCAACCTGGAGCAGACTGTGCTTTGCGGACTCTGGCCCACACCTGCCCGAAGGTGTGCCCTGGCCCCTTCTCTGTGCCCGTCATCCCCCACAGGCACAAATCACCCCATTCCTCCTACCCCGTCTCATCTGCTCATAGGAAGTGACCCAGTACTGCTCGTTTATGCCTTAACGTGAATTTACTGACGCATTTCTCTCTCGCGAGTGTGTTCGCCTTTTAAGACTCACAGTCTCACAGTGCAAGGTGTGCCCTGTTAAGGGATTAGCAATTAGTGCGGCCACAGGGGAGAGTGATGGAAAGGGCTTCCAGAGGGTTACCTCCACCCAGATCTGGCCCAGTGGAGGCAACTCGGTCCTGTCCACGGGTTTCACTCAGTGACTCGAAGGTGATGCTGGCCTTCGTTCCTTCTGGCCTGAGCTGTCCTTCTGCTCAGGCAAGAAATGGCAGGGGTCCCACTGCCAAGCGGGGGTCTGCGGGGATGCCGGACCCAGTGATCACAGAGCAGAAAGCCATGGTGAGGAGCGGCTACAATCCGAGCCTTTCTCGCGGAGCCCAGCGCCTGCCTCACGCCCCGAGAAGACTCACCTCTGGGCAGCTTACCTTGCTCACCGAGGCCAGCGCCCAGGGAGCCCCCGGAGCCTGGCCCAGGGGCCCAGCCGCCTTCCCAAGCAGCCGGGGGTGCCCTCTCCGCCCTGCAGAATTGACTCAGGTCACCGCTAGACTCCACGCTCTACCTCCCTTCACCCTCTCCTGCTGCAAAAGAAGAAACAAAGGGAAAAAAAAACACACACAAAACCCAAGGGTGTCAGACAAGGTACTCTGCCCGCACAGGATGTACAGGCTCAGCCACAGGGCCCCCCCGCAGCTGCCAGGAGGGAGGGAGGAAAGTCGCTCTGGGATGCCAGTTCCCTTTCTGTTCCCTTTCTGCGCCCCCCACAGTCTGGGATTTAAGCCGTATCTGCGACTCTTGAGCCACCAGAGTCCGGAAATTCAAAAGCAGCCAGCATTCTCCTTCCTGACTGGGAGCGATGAGCTGGGGGAAGCAAGGAGTGCCGTCTGGGGACTGGAACGCACTCAGCCCCGGGAAGCGGAGGGGAGCCAAGGCCTTGTCGGGGGGTTTCCTGGGGCTCGTGATCCCGGGAAGATGCTCTGGGGAAGCTTGAAAGCTGAATTTGCAGCCCTCGGAGGCAGTGCCCCCAAGGGCGCCGCCAGCAGGGACAGGACCGGCCAGATCGCTGGTGACACCGGAATGTCCCCCAGCGGGGCGACGCCAGGCGTCCCTTGCCACGGCCCCTTTCCTCCTCTCATTTCCAGAGAATGGTTTTCCTCACCGCACAGCTGTCTAATAAATGAGGCATCAAACCCATCGTTTGGTTACGACCGTGCCTCACTCCTAAATTGTCGCCACAGGGATGTCAGTGTGTGCGTGGTTCCTGAGGCTTTCTCCAAACACCCTGTGGGGCTCTCCAGCCCAGCCGGAGACATTTGCTCCCAGACCCCTGTGTCTCCCGCATGGCAACCCACCCGCCTGGGTTTCCCCCAGTCAATTCCCTCCCCTACCTGGCCTCCCACGGACAAAGGCCATGGGCCCCAATTTTTCCCATGTATAGATCAGGCCCCACAACGTGTCCCCCAAATCTTCTGATCTGTTGGAGAGAGCTTGCGTAAAGAAGCCTTATCTTAACAGAAACTCTTACCAGAAACTTCCCCCATCCAGCCCCGGAAGGAAGCGCTAAGGCTGTTTCCAGAAGTGCCTGACATACACAGATCATGAGCCCTAGGAGAACCGTCCTGCGTGTCCTCAAGAATTTAGGATTCTCCTAGTAAAAGGACCTAGAAGGCCTGAGAAGGGCAACACAATATAAGATATCTCCCGCACTGTTGTTCATTCAGGATTCGTTCAATAAGAATATGCTGGCGGCGCGCGGGCGGCTCAGTTGGTTAAGGGTCTGACACTTGATTTTGGCTCAGGTCTGATCTCACGCTTTGTGGGTTCGAGCCCCACTTCGGGCTCCGCATTGGCAGCACAGAGCTTGCTCAGGATTCTCTCTGAGCCAGGCAGGGCGAAGCACCCACAGGAGCAGGGGGAGGAAAGGCCGCCCTCCCCCCTCTACCCTCCCCGGGACGGTTCGCGGCTGGGCTCTGCTGATGAAACTGACAAAAGACAGATTAACTGAAAAGACACATGTTTGATGTTAATCATTTTTTGTGGCGTGGGAGTCTTCATCGAAAAGTAGTAGGGACCCAGAGAAGGAGTCAGACCTATGAGTTGACAAAGCACTTTCACAAAAGCGATGCATTGTGGAGGGTGACAAGACAGAGGAGAGGGGGAGGCAAATGTGCAGAGAAAGGAACGGGAGAGAAGGCCCGTTGGGTGAGTTCTGTCACGCAGGGAACTCTCGGTGGGCTTCTGTGGGCTCCCTCCCGGGGCGGAGAGCAAAACACCTTGATAAATGGAGATTTGTGTCCCACTTGGAGACCGATGAGGGTGGGAACAGAGAGCCTCTCCTTCTGGTTCTTCTGTTTCTTAACTGCCTTCAACCCAAAGTAATCCTTCTGCCACGGTGGCCCATCTGGGTGCCACATTCTGGTCACCTTCGTGGGCACATGAGACCGGGAGTGCGTGGCGGTGCCTGGCTGGCCCGGTCGGGAGAGCACGTGGCTCTTGATCTCCGGGTTGTGGGTGTGAGCCCCACGCTGGGTGTAGAGATTAATAAATCTTTTTTAAAAAAGAATCATTTGTAAACATTACGTCCAAAATCCGTATTTTAAAATAGTTTAATGTATCTTAATAGCAAACTTAGAGGAGTAGCACAGAGGACAGACAACATTAAAAACAGGTACTTTCGTGGAGGACAACCGAGTTAGAGAAGTGTAGCGAGTCGTGGGACCCAATGTGTGATAAAAATGCCACAAACGCCACTTAGTTGTCAGCAATAAGACATTTGTGTGTTTAAAAAGAATCCAAATGGGGGGGGGCGCCTGGGTGGCTCAGTGGGTTAAGTTCTGACTTCAGCTCAGGTCCTGATCTCACAGTTTGTGAGTTCAAGCCCCACTTCAGGCTCCGTGCTGACAGCTCAGAGCCTGGAGCCTGCTTCAGATTCTGTGTCTCCCTCTCTCTCTGCCCCTCCCCCACTTGTGCTCTGTGTCTCTCAAAAATAAATAAATGTTTAAAAATTTTTTAAAAAATCCAAATGGCATGGTCCAGAAAAATATAACAGGTTTATTTATAACTGCTATGAAGTTGACCTGCCGAGCCTCAGGTGTTCACTGAAACATTTTGACTTGCATCAGTGATTTATGTCTCCACATTTATATTAAAAATTCACACACAAATCAGGGTGCCGGGGGGCTCAGTGGGTTAAGCATCCGGCTCTTGATTTCTGCTCAGGTCCTGATCTCAGATTGGTGAGTTCAAGGCCCCTGTGGAGCTCTGTGCTGACAGTGTGGAGCCTACTTGGGATTCTCTCTTTCCCTCTCTCTCTGCCCCTCCGCATAAAATGTTACACCTTCGACCTGGATGGCACCCCCGTTGGTGTCAAAGAGGCGCACCAGACAGGCCTCGCTCCTCTCCCGCGAGGAACCAGTAGCTGCGCTCCGGAAGCGCAGATCTGTTTCCAGGTCCTGAGCAACTCCTGGCGCCAGAGGCTCGAAAGGCAGTTTATGGACCAGAAGCTCGCGGACTTCTGATCCCATGCAGCTTCCCAGAGCGCCTCGGCGGCGGGCCTGCAACGGTGCGGTTCCTCCCCCCTCCGGGAGAGGGCGCACTCTGGCCCCCGGCTTTGTAACCCGTTGTTCCCCGGGTGCTTTACCCCCGATGGATCTGCGGGCGTCCGCTTTGTCCCAGCCACAGCACGGAGACCTCCTTACTCCCCCACTTCTCCCTCCGCTGCAGCTCAGCAAGCTAGAGGCGGTGCGGGCGTTAGAGAGGGGCGGCGGCAGGGCGCCCTGTTAATTTTTAATGTTTATTTATGTTCGAGAAAGAGAAAGAGAGAGAGAGCTGGGGAGGGGCAGAGAGAGAAGGAGACCCAGAATCCGAAACTGTCAGCACAGAGCCCTACGCGGGGCTCGAACTCACGGACTGTGTGGACTGCGCAATCATGACTTGAGACGAAGTGGGCCGCTTAACCGGCTGAGCCATCAAGGTGCCCCGTGTTTTTTAACACTTTCTTAACTGTATTTAAATATGAACTGTTTTTTTGTAATTTTATATGTTTTACTTCATGCGTTTAAAACCTGAGAAGGGTCTTTAGGCGTCACCAGGTGTCCGAGGCAGGAGGAAAGGTGGAGAGCCTTCGAGCTAGTGGAATGTTTTTGTCTTCCAAATAGGGAAAGAGGCACCAGATTCCGCCCCCCCCGCCCCCCCCCCGCCAGCCCACAGCCTCCCAGTTCATGCACCTAGGTGGGCCCTGAACCCTCACTGCTGGTTCCTCTTGGGATGTCCCCTTACAAGGCAGAGCCCTTTATTCCCTACACCCTACTTCCCCACAGGACCGAACGCAGGATGACTTAGCAGATATTGTTCCCCAAAGGTTGGGATTTGGACCTACAGTGTGGCTCCCTGACTCACTGACTGTCCTGGTTACTTCTTCTGATGGCTTGAGAAGCCTCTTGTTTTTGTTTTGTTTTTTAAAGTTTTTAAAAATTTATTTATTTTGAGAGAGAACATGAGCAAAGGAGAGGGAGAGAGAGAGAGAAAGAGAGAAATCCCAAGCAGTCTCTGTGCTGTTAGCGCAGAGCCCGACACGGGGCTCGAGATCATGACCTGAGCTGAAATGGAGTCGGACACTCACCAACTGAACCACCGTGGCGCTCCTGTTTCGTTTTGTTTTGTTTTTAACATTTTATTTTTTAAAGCAATCTCTAGACCCCATGTGGGGCTCGAACCTACAGCCCCGAGATCAAGAGTCGCCTGCTCCACCAGCTGAGCCAGTGAGGCGCCCCAACAAGCCTCTTTCCTTGTAATCCATTTGTCATGTCCCACCCGGCCCCGAATGAGCACGGTGGCTTCTCTGCTCACTCAGGCCAAGGAAACCGATAGCAATGACAGTAACAATAACGGCATCCTTAATTGAAAACCCCCTTATATCAGCCACACTTAGCTGTACTTATGTATGCTTCCCTTGTCCACAAAGAGGCCTTAGGATTAATCACCATTTTATAGATGAGGAAATGAGGTTCAGAGAAGTTAAGGGATTTGTCCAAGGCCACACAGCCAGTTGCATCAAAGATCAGGTCTTTCTGACAGGTTCGATTACAAGGAGCTTGTAGCGGGGGCTGGAGGGAGGGGGCCGAGGGACAGCGTCGCCCAGACCTGAAGAAGCTGGTGTCGCTCTTCCTGGGGCAGGCGGAGCCACCGCAGCTGTGGCTGGTGACGTCTCAGCTCGGCGAGCATCCTGGGTGTTTTTACCGTGAAAGCAGCTTCAGCAGGCACTGATTTCTGACACAATCTGTGCCCGCCCGGGGAAGGCAGGGCTGGCACCCTATCTCATCTCTGTGGTTTGCACAGCTTATGTTCCGTGCGCGTCGTCAGCCCCTGGGCGTAAGCGGAGAGGCCCGGTGTGGCACAGTTCCGGGTACAGCCACCGTGGGAGAGGGGGTTCAGCTGCTGTCCGGGGCCGGGGGCGTAGGGGGGCGGTGTCTGTAAAGCAAATGCCTTTTTTTCTCCCCTTTTGTTTCTAAATGGTAAGGAGGAAGAGGATTGGTACAGATGTATTTGTTTCTTCTTTCCATCCACGTAATTACCGATCTCGCTTCAGACACTTGAATTCACTTATAGGCTCAGGACAGACCCTCCACCTGAGATGTGCCACCCGGCGTGTAGATTATTTGGAGCCGAAGGCACTTGAGGCGCTGTGGGCCCAAGAGAAACGTTTTTCCTCCCTTGACCACATGGAAGAGTGTAACCCGAGGGCCTGTCCCCGAATACGGGTTATCGGCAGGTCGATTTTACCTGCGAGACCCATCGGTACAGTAGGGCCACCGTCTCGTTACCAAATGGCCGCTCTTCTAACTGCCCCGGGAAATGCCTTCCGTTCCTCTGAAATCCCCAACCCTCACCCCTTGTCCTTAGTTCAGAAGGACATATAGACCTCATCTTGCCTGTCTTTGGAATTTCCATGTCTGCGTGGATTCCTCACACCTTAAATGTGATTTTCTCCTGTTCGTCAGTCTCCTGTCATTTTGTTTCTCGGTCCGGCCAGAAGGACCTTTACGGGGACAGGGATTCTTGCTTCCTGACAACTCATCCGCATCACGCCGAACTTCCAGAGCTAGCGAGGGGCACAACGGTGCCAAACGCCTTCCTTCTGGTAAAGCGGACAGGGAAGCGGGCAGACAAGACGTCTGTGGGGACGGATGCCAATGGCGGGGAGTTCCGGATCCGGAAAGAGGTTCTTCCCAGTCCTGAGGAGTCAAGAGGTTTCCCCAGGATCACGATGAGGACGAGAGGCAGTGGGCTAAGCATCTCCCCCCAGCAAAGCAGCGGGACAGAGTGGTGACTGTGCACTGGGTCACCTTCACTCCTATTTCGTTGACGCACACATGACACCTGGCCATGCCTACCTTCCAGAGGGCACGCTGCCGCGCGCTGGGGAGAAACCCCAGCAAACCAGCCGCCCGCACCCCTGGCTGTGTCTGTCTCTGCAACCGGGATTCACGCGTCCGGCTGTCTCGAGGCCGCCTCCTAGGTACGCTGGGATGGGACGGCTGTGTTCAGCCCCTCGGACCCGCTGCCCCTCCTGGGTGGCCCACCTCCATGAGGGACACCCCCAAGGCTGTCCTGCAAGCCTCCCTCCCACCGCCTCTGTGTGCCGTCCACCCCACGTCTCCTCCGGGACAGGCTCAAGGCAGTCGCTGCAGCCGAGGCCTTGACACCCCTCCCCGGGAAGGCGGCCACGGCTTCGTGCCCCAGGCGTGGCTCTTAATCCTGACACTCAGTCCACTCTCCAGTCTCCATCCCGATGTCAGACTGAGTTTGCTAAAATGCACAGTGGCCCTGTTTGTTTGTTTGTTTGTTTTACATAAGCTCTACCCCCGACATGAGGCTTGAACTCATGACCCTGATATGAAGAGTCGCATGCTCTCCTGACTGGGCCAGCCGGGCGCCCCTGCCCTACTTGCCTTTTAGGACACATCCCTAATTCCATGAGCCGGCACTTGAGGCTCTTTCTGCTGGAATGCATTTTCTCTCTCCCGCACGTCCTGGTTAGTCTACTTCGGTCCTCCAGGTTCAAGACGGCTCTGGCTCCATCCCCTCCAGGCAGGCTCCTGTGACTGCTCTTGCCCGCCACCTAACTTAGATACGCCTCTCGTGCATCTGCACGGCTCTCCGCTAGTGTGCGCGATGAATGACTACCATCTGTCGGAGCCGTTGAGGCGAGTGACGGGCTCACATGCATCTCAGCCCCTCTAGGGTCTGACCGAGGGGCCAGGCACGGGAGGCCTGCGCGGTGAGCACGGTCCAGCGGAGCAGGGGTGAGGTGCTGCTGCTCCGAATCCAAGCAGATCCCTCTGGCCTGTCTTCCCACCTCATCCAAAGCCTCCTTCCTACCAGGATTCACTGAGCACCTACTATGTATCCTGAGCCAGCCAACGGGGCAGGGATGCAGCCCAGTCCGAGAAACGTCCACATCCAGGGAGCTTTTAGTTCGAGTGAGAAGTGGAGACACCGGCAGCTCACTGAGAGCCGTGCGGTGCTGGCCGTGGGGGTGACGGCCTGGGGTGAGAAGCCAGACCCCTCCTGTCTTCCTTCGCCTCACAGAGTCACCAGACGGAGGAACTCGACAGGGGCTCCTGTCCAATCCGCCCACATTCCAGATGTGGAAGACAGAGCCGGAGGGGTGAAGTGAGTCAGCCATTGTCACGCAGGGAGCTACAGATGACACTGAAGGCTAGAGCAGCCGACGGCTTCCCAAATGCTCTTAAAGAAAAAGAAGGTAGAGGGGCTCCTGGGTGGCTCAGTCGGTTGAGTATCTGACTCTCGATTTAGGCTCAGGTCATGATCCCAGGGTCGTGAGATCGAGCCCCGAGTCAGGCTCTGCGCTGAGCGTGGAGCCTGCTTACGATTCTCTCTCCTCCTCTGCCCCTCCCCTGCTCGTGTGTGCGCACTCTCTCTCCCTCCCTCTCCCCCTCTCTAAATACATACATACACACATACATACATAAAATACAACTTCACACAACACACACCAAGAATGCAATAAGCCCTCAGTTCATTAGGACCAACCGTGCTTTCTCGTCTCTCTTTCTTCAAGAGGAAGTCACAATATAATTGAATTATCTCTTTTTTCTCTCTTTCAGTCAATAATCGTGATTTAAGCACTTTCCATGCTCAAGGCCCTGTGCTGGACGCAGCTGAAGATTCGAGAGGAACACGGCCCGTGTGCCGGCGAGGGAAAGGCCGAATGGGTGGTGCAGGCAAGGAAGACAGTTTGCAAAAACTTCTCAGGAAAATGCCCCACGGAGAGATTTAGTCAGAAAAACAACTCCGGGGAGATCCCTGGGCTCCGCTCCATCCCCACCCCCGACCCCCCCCTCCGCGCGGCCACACGGGCTGCCTGACTTCCCGAGGAGCCATAGCTGGGAAAGCGCAGAATCAACGAAATGAGCTTAAAAACTGTCATCACCGTGTTCGACTTTCTCCCAGACCCGTGCTCTTCCAGGTAGCTGGGGATGTCGCCTTTCCCCAGGCCCCACACGGTGCCCGGGTCAGTCACCAAGAACCCATGTGTGCCTGGGTCAGTCACCAAGAATCCGCCCATGAACACATGGTTCTTCTGTCTGGTTTTTCTACTGCAGAGATTGAATATAAAAGGAGTATCTCCTAAACTGTTCATTGTTCTTTTTTTCCTTTCATTTATTTATTAAGAGAGAGAGAGAGAGAGAGAGAGAGAGAGAGCCCCTGAAGGGGAGGGGCAGGGGGAAAGAGAGAGAATCATAAGCAGGCTCCATGCTTGGCCGCAAGCCCGACGCAGGGCTCAATCCCACAACCCTGGGACCACAACCTGAGCTGAAATCGGGGGTCGGACGCTCAGCGGACTGAACCACACGGGGCCCCCTGTTGTTCTTTAAGCTCTCCTTTTGAAATATAACATCCTTACAGAAAAGGGCACGAATCATAAACTCAATGGGTTTTTCATGCCACAAACACACCTGTGTACTAGCACCTAGATAAAAAACCAGAACATTCTATGAACCCATAAGCCCTTTCCAGTCACTACCTCCCAAGGTCAGCACTGGGCCCCAGACTGGTTTCACCCGGTTTTGAGCTTTATGTGAACGGAATCGCATGGTGTGTGGTCTTTCAGCTCCGGCTTCTCGTGCTCAACACTACTTTGGAGTGCTTCCTCCATATTGCTAATAGTTACAGCTCATTCATGATCGTTGCCACACACTTTGTTTGGATGGACCAGTGTTTATGTATTCATTTTTCTGTTTGATGAACAACTGAGTTGTATCCAGACTGAGCGTATTACAAATAGGGGTGTTGTGGACATCCTTCTCCTTGAGAAGGTCTTTTGATGAACCTAAGTACTAATTTCCGGCCGTAAGTGCCCAGAGCAGCACTGCTGGGCCACAGGGTGTGTGTGTAGTTGGCTTTCGTCCACACCACCCTTTCTTGATATTCAAAGAAAAAAAGAGAGCATGAGTGACAAAAATTTTAGTAATCTGAAAAAAATGTCAACTCTGCCAAAAAGAGGGGCATCTGGGTGGCTCCGTCGGTTAAACATCCAGCTTCAGTTCAAGACACGAGCTCACAGTTCATGAGTTCGAGCCCTGCATTGGGCTCTGTGCTGACAGCTGAGAGCCTGGAGCCTGCTTTGGATTCTCTCTTTCCCTCTCTGCCCCTTCCCCATTCACATGCGCACACTCTCTCTCTCTTTCTCTCTCTCCCTCTCAAATAAACATTAAAAAAAAATTACTCTTGGTTAAAAGAAACTTTTCCTCTGTGATTGCACAATTAGATTTTCAAATAGTATTTGGAGGAGAAGTTAGATACTGTGCGGTGCGGTAGTTTTCAACCATCCAGTTGAAATCCACAAAGGGTTTAAAAATTTTTTTTTTAATTATGATGAAATACACATTTCATCATACAAATTTTCCAGCTCCCCTTTTGCCCCCTGAGATCGTTGTTGCTGATCTCGGCAAATATTCCGGCTATGAGTGGCCTCATCTTCACGGCCTCCTACTTTGCTGGGGAGAAAGGACCGCCTGTTCCCTGCCCCTTAGTTGGTCCCTAGCAAGTTTCCAGAGGGAGACTGGCCCCAACTACCCGCACCTTCTGAACCTCTTCAAACTCAGGGCATCCATTTGACCCTGTCTGCTGTAGGGTCAACCAGGAACAGAGCAAACCTAGAAACTTAAAAGAAGAGTGGGGAAAGGACCTGTGGTTTGACATTTTTCAGAATTTTTTTCTTGTGTGTTTGTGTGTGTTAAGGGCACTTTTCAAGTGAGGAGCTCTGGAGAGGAAGCGCTATAAATAGAAGGGGCCGCAGGGGGAGCAGTGGGGGAGGAGGAAGTGTGTTCAGAACACCTGCTTACCTCCACATCCAGGCCCCTGGTGGGGCTTTTTAGGGCACCCTTCCCCACACCCCACCCCTGCCGCCTCTTCAGCCCATCAAAACCAGAGCTGGTGTCAAGAGTTCTGGCCTGCTCTCTACGGCCCGGCCCCAGCCGGTCACCACCCCGAGTCCACCCAAGACACCTCCCTGGGAGGAAGGGGACCCATCCCGTCTTGGACCTGAGTCCCCCGGGGTCATTCGACTCAAAAAAACCTGCATAGCATTAGCCCTTCAGCTGTTAGCCAGGTCACAACAACAGTTCAGCTGGGTCTCGTCCTAGTGAAAACCTAGCAATGCCTTTCCGAAATCCCACCCGCTGCCCCTTGGTAGCAGGTGGGGCCTTTTTGACCAGGCGGGCGCAGCGGGGGCGGGGAGGTGGGCACAGTGGGGGTGGGGAGGCGGGGGCAGCGTCTGGGGACTTGGTTTGCACGCAGCAATTTCCAGTGAGCGTGTTCCCTCCCTTGGGGACTGGCTTTGATGGGAGGAGGTGAAAAGGCCAAGGACACTGTTGAGGGGAGGGGCCAGGCTCCCACTTCTAGCCCCCCTCCCACTTGCTGATCACTTACCGCTCCTCCCAGGTACGAAGCCACCACCTGGGCCTCCCCCTGGGCCTCCCCCGTCCTCCCTACTCCTCACCCAGAGCTGCCCTTGCCTCTCAAGCCTCCGCCTCAGTGGCACCTTGGTTGGCCAAGTGGGCTGGAAGGCCCCCTGCTGCGTGATGGGCCCTTCCTTCAAACACCTTACGTGGGGCAAGTCAGGTTTTGATTTGTGTTATTATGAGGTTGATCTCTCTCTCCCCCCAAAAACCGTGACCTCGGAAAGATGGGTCCAACTTGGTTTTGTTCACCGCTGTGTGCCCACCTTCCAGCACAGTGTCTGCACCAGAGATGGTGCCCAGTATGCTGTGTGTGGGAGGAGGGGGGGAGGAGGGGGAAGGGGAGGCGAGAAGAGGAGATACAAGGGAGAAGGGAGAGGAGGGAAGGGAGAAAGAAGGGGAGAGGGCCAATCATCAGCAAGGCCCAAGCAGTTCTGTCACTCCACAAAAACGGTTTGACAGTGTCCCTGGCTCTAATGAGGTGGCACGCACCCTTTCAGCCGAGAGCCTGTGAGCGGCCTTCTGGAGAGCAGGGAGAGGCCAGTAGGCAGTGCTACAGACCTGGTGGACAGGTGAGTGTGCAACCCTCAGGGGGAGTCCTGTCCAAGGTTAGGAGGGGGCCTCAGCCAAGGTGACCGGGAGCAGGGGGAAGGCCCCAGCCCAGTGTAAAAAGGTGGGTGGGGGAGGGGCCCCCGGGTGGCTCAGTCAGTTACGCGTCCAACTTCGGCTCAGGTCATGATCTCACAGGTCACATGTTCAAGCCCCATGTCAGGCTCTGTGCTGACCACTTAGAGCCAGCAGCCTGCTTCAGATTCTGTGTCTCCCTCTCTCTCTGCCCCTCCCCAGCTTGTACAGTCTCTCTCTGAAAAATAAATAAAACATTAACAAAATTTTTAAAGGTGGGTGGGAGCAATTGACCTAGGGGTTTCGGTTTGGCGTACTGAGGTGTGTGATTTAGGAACCAAAGCTGAGCTGTTCGAAACCATAACTGCATCCTTCACCCAAGCACTGGTCCACCCGCCCCGTCTAACATTGTCAAAGAGCATCCGCTGGAGAGAGGGCTTAGTTCTAGTCTGCCTGGTGTACTTCATGGAGTTATGACTGACGTACCATAAACCACACTTCTTAAGCAAGAGTCAGTGGAGTTGTGCAGCCATCACCACAATCCAGTTCTAGAACATCCTCATCACCCCAGAAAGATCCTTCATGTGTCTTTTGGGGTCCCTCCTCCTGCCACTCACACCCAGCCAACCTCTAATTTTCTCTCTCTAGAAATAGATTTACCTCTTCTGGATGTTTCTTATAGATAGATTCATACGGTATGCGGCCTTTGGTATCTGGCTTCTTCCATTGAGTGTGCATCAACGGTTTGTTTCTCTTTATTGCTGAATAGTATTCCTGGGTCTTGGTTTCTTATCAACAAAAGGGAAAGATATTTTCACTAATGCAAAAACCATTCCTCGGCACCGGGTGGCCCAGTCGGTTAAGCGTCCGACTCTTGATTTCGGCTCAGGTCATGAACTCACGGTTTTTGATGTGAGTTCTAGCCCCACATTGGGCTCTGCGCTGACAGTGTGGAGGCTGCTTGGGATTCTCTTTCCCTCCCTCTCTCTCTGCCCTTCCCCTACTTGCTCTCTCTCAAAATAAATAAATACACTTAAAAAGAAAAAAAGAAAAAAAGAAAAAAAGAAAAAAGAAACCATCCCTTCTTTTAAGAACTCAACCATAGGGAGGTTGGCCAGTGCAAGACTTCAGTGCCTGAGAGACAGAACATCCTGTCATGACCATGGAGACATGGAAAGTACGCAGGTTGGAAAAGATGCAAAAAGATCTCCAGGGGAGAGAAGGATAAGCAGAAACCAGTTAGGTCAAATGCCAAAAACATCTCTTCAAATAGTAAGTGCGTCAGTGCCAGAAGTGCGCTTTAGGGGGGCTCCAATGGGAGAACGGAAGAGTCCCAGGTTCCAAGAGATGGCCTTAGGGCTGCCCAATGGCAGGGCCATCCCGGGATCAAATACATGAGAATCCCCCAACGTGGATTAGGTGTCAGGAGCTATGTGATCCAATGTACAGCCAAGATCAAAGTCATGGATGACTGTGCTAAAGGTTACTAGGCACCCCAAATAACGGACCCAACTGTACGAGGAGGTAGAGTCCTGTGCCCTCCTTTCCTGGTCCCTCCCCAACAGCCCCATGCAGTCCTCCTCTTCTGGAAGGAGGGTGTGGTTATTGCCCTTTCCTGCCCTAGTGCTGACCCCACAGAGAGGGCCTGAGGCAAGCACCACCAGAGTCCTGAGCCACCACCCACGCTTCCTCCAGTGGAGTCATAGACAAAGCCGGCTTGTCACAGGACAGAGAAGGCCAATTCCTCCTGTTTTATTAAAGAAAAAAAATTTCACAATACGACATGAATACTTTCTCATAGAAAATTCATAAAGAACATGTCCCGCACAAAAAAGGGGGCCCCTGGGTGGCTCTATCGGTGAAGCATCTGACTTCAGCCCAGATCATGATCTCATAGTTCATGAGTTCGAGTCCTTTGTCAGTCTCTGAGTCGTCAGTCCCTGTCTCTCAAAAATAAATAAAACATAAAAAAAAAGGAAAGAAAATGTCCCCCACAGTCAATCATAACAGTTTGATATGTATACTTCTAGACATTTTCCTATGCATTTACCTCCATAGATAAACATACGAACATGTAGCTTTTATTTAGTTCGTAAACAAATGAGATTATGTTCAGTGCTCGAGGTGTTACGTGAAAACTTGCTTCTCAACAGATCACCAAGATAATTTCATGTCGGAATTCACGTCTGTGCTTCCTTTCTAAACCAGCCACAAAAGGCGAGGTGACATTCCTCCTTCAACCAGGCCCCACCACCGAAAACGTACATTGTTAACGTTGTTTGTTCTTTCAAATGTCATTTCTGTGAGCCTCTTTGTATCTATGCACATGTCTGCTTTTTTGTTAATAGGGTCCATTCTTAGCCATGGTATGTCTGGGAACTCTCCATTCAGTTTTGGTCATTTATTTGCCTGTTTCCAAGCCTAGAGCATTTTGGTGACTATTAAACACCATCGTCGGTGGTTTCACTTGTAGTCAGATTATGGATTCTGTCGCTGTTGTAAGTAGATTCCATTCCCCTTTACATTTTCTAATTGGCTACAGTTAGTGATTAAGAAAACCATTGATTTTTATATTATGGCAATATACACATAAAATTTACCATTTTAACCAATGGTTCTGTGGCATCAAGTAAATTCGCATTGTTGTCCATCAATCATCACCACTCATTTCCAGAACTTTTTCATCTTCCCAAATAGACTCTGCACCCATTAAACAGTAACTCCCCAGGCTGCCCTACCTCCAGCCCCTAGCATCCACCGTTCTACCTTGTGTCTTTATGACTTTGGCCACTATAGGAATCTACAGAATATTTGTTCTTTGGTGACTGACTCTTTCACTTGGTATAATGTCTTCAAGTTTCATTCACATTGTAGCATGTGTCAGTATTTCATTTCTTTTTATGTTTCAATGTCCCATCGTACATATATGTCACATCTTGTATATATGTTCTCCTGGCAATGGACAACCTGGGTTGCTTCAACTTTCTGGCTCTTGGGAGTAACGCTATGGACATGATGAATACTCAGTGTGCAAATGTCTGTTGGAGTCCCTGCTTTCACTTCTTTGGATATATATCCAGGAGTGGAATGGCTGGGTCGTACGTAGGGCAATTCTGTGTTTGATTTTTGAGGACTTGCCGCACTAGTCACCACAGTGGCTGCACCATTTTCCATCCCCACCAGCAACGCACCAGAGTTCCAATTTCTCCACATCCTCACCAACACTAATTTTCTGTTTTGTTTTTTTTCTCAATAGCCATCCTGATAAATGTGCATGATCTGTACATGCTGGTCTTGTACCCCACCGCCTTACCAAGTTGTACGAACTTCCATTTGGTGTCTTGCATTCTCTAGGTACTTCATCACATCACCTGCAAGAGCGATAATATCTTTTTTTCCCATGTTCGACTCAGCCCCATTTTCTTATTTTATTGTCAGGGACCCACATTACAAGGTCGAAGAGAAGCAAAGATGGCAGGTAATCCCTTCCTTATAGAATTGCGCTACTCTATGTCATGATTTGTGCAACTTTCTGGTGGATACCCTGGTTAGGGTTGGTGTGGCCTTCCATGCCTGGATCGCTAAGAGTTTTGTCGACAATATTCAACTTTGTCAAGTGCTTTTTTGGGAGTCTATTGGGATAGCTGTGTGGATCATTGCAGTGAACTACACTGATCAATCCCCTAATGATAAGCCATTCATGTATTTGTGGAATAAACCTACTTCTTATAAAGTATTTGTGCTTAATGTAGAGTCCCTGGACTACACTAGATTATGAACCCAAATGGACAAATGACCAATGGTTAAAGAAAAGAAGTAGGTAGTGATGAAAATGGATCGTGTCCTTGCCCCGAGGAGGGCACATTAGTCAGGGGAAATCCCAAAGGAGCAATGTTTTTTCAAAGACCTGATCTGTCTTTTTTTTTTTTTTTTAAGTTTATTTATTTATTTTTGAAGGGGGGCAGGGAACCAGAGAGAAAGGGAAAGAGATAATCCCAAGCAGGCTCTGCACTGTCAGCATGGAGCCTGACACAGGGCTGATCTCACAAACTGTGAAATCATGATCTGAGCCAAGAGCAAGATTCAGACGCTTAACTGACTGAGCCACTGAGGTGCCCCAAGACCTGACCTTTGTAACTGCATGAAGAAGATTTTATTCATCAAAGTTAATCTTAAAAAGAGGTCTGGATGTGTTTGGAAGAAAGTCTTGGGTAAATAGCTTGCGATTGTTGACCCTTGTATGTACCCAAGGAGAGCGTTGTGTTAGTCCAAGAGCCTGAATTGCTGGGATGGGCAGGACTGCAGCCAAGCTGACTTCTCTATGGAATGGAAAGGAAAGGAGGTAGAAGAAGAAGGGGGAAGCCAGAGAGACCAGGCAGTGCTTGGGAGAAAGGAGCAAAAGAAAAGGAAGCAAAGTCTGGCACTGGGGCAGCCAAGGAGGGCCAGTGGGGAGAAGGGAGGGTCTACGGGACTCATGGGCTATTTGCTGTAATTCTCTGGGGCCGATGGTGCTGATGTACTGGGTGGGGGGGGAGGGCCAGGAGCAAGGGCCGAGTTCTCTCTGCATGGAGGACACTGTCCATGTAGACGGTAGGAACTGAAGGCTCCTGACTTCAGACCACCCCAGGGTTTGGGAGGTGGGGGAATCTTGCACTTGAGCTGACTGGGGTTGCACGGTGCCAGAGCTCCGTACAACTTGGGAGAAGAATGGTCTAGTCTGGAGGCTCTTAAACAGGTAGAGGCAGATCCTTTAAGGGGTCTGTGAATAGAACTTAAGGGGTCCACACATTTATTTTTTTTAAGAAGCTCTAAAAAATTTTTTATTAGAAAATTTTTTGAGTTTATTTATTTTGAGAGAGAGAGAGAGAGAGAATCCCAAGCAGAGCCTGACATGGGGCTCAAACTCATGAATCGTGAGCTCATGACCTGAGCCAAAACCAAGATGCTTAGCCTACTGAGCCACCCAGGTGCCCCAATTTTTTTTTATTTTTTAAGTAGTCTCTGCCCCCCATGTGAGGCTTGAACTCACAACTGTGAGATAAGAATCACATGCTCTATACTGACTGAGCCAGCCAGGAGCCCCAGATCCATGAATTTAAATGGGAAAATTACCTCTTTATTTTTCCTAATTGCTAACTGAAATTTAGCATTTCCTCCTATTATGAACATAGGCAACAACTGCTTCATTTTTAGCCTCAGCAAGAAAAATAACAGAGGGGCGTGAGTTCGAGCCCCATGTTAGGTATAGAGATTTCTTAAAAATAAAATCTTAGGGTGCCTGGGTGGCTCAGTCGGATAGGCGTGCGGTTCTTGACTTTGGCTCAGGTCATGACCTTATAGTTCGTGGGTTCAGGCCCCACATCAGGAAGCCTGCTTGGGATTCTCTCTCTCTCTTCCTGCCCCTCACCCACTCATGTGCTCTGTCTTTCTCTCTCTCTCTCTCTCTCTCTCAAAATAAATAAACTTAAAAAAAAATCTTTAAATAAAATCTTTAAAAACAAAAAAGACAAGAAAATAACAGTTTAGTTGCTGCCGAAATAAAATATCGTTTGTGTTTGGGGCTATTTCGGAATTACGTGGTGGTAGACCCGTGGGCATCAGTGCGTGACAGAGCTGGACCCGCAGGGCCAGACTGCAGGCAGTTCCAGCTGGGCCTTCGGGGTTTTCCTGCGGCCCAGCGCGTCCTCCGTGGGGGAGGCTAGTGGCCTGGGGCAAATACACGCGGTGCAGATCCCACCTGGAGGAGCTCAGGGCTGGGGGGCACGTGGCTGGGCCAGACACCTGCTGCGCAGCGTGACTCACGCTTGGAGAGCTCAGGAGAAAGCCCACAGGGTCCGACAAAGCTTCTCACGGGAAATGACATTTAAACTGACTTTTTCAGGATATATTAAGAAGTGTGTGCAGGGACATAAGATTCTCCTTTAACCAGGAAAATCCCTCCTCCTGCGTGTGCCGACCTCAGCTTATAGTTCAGAAGAGTAGAAAGCAGAAATTTCCCCAGGCCGTGGGGCTGAAACAGGAAACCACCCAGAAACCCTCAGCAGAAAGAGGGCGGGAATTCCCAGCTCCCCAGGACTGAGAGGACGAGTTTTGAGTTTTCGCAGGAAGCACCTCCGGGGGGACGTCTGCATCTGTCCCCACTGGCTCCTTGGAATGGAAGGAGTCTTTGCCTGTTTTGTTTGCTAATGAATCCCAAGCATCTGCGCCTCGGCCCAGATCGGGGCCCCTGCAAATATATTTGTTGAATGGGCGAATAAACAAAGCCACATCCTTCCACGGCTGGTGGGGGGGCAGGCCACGGCTCCGCCGTTCTGTCTGACAGTTGTGTCTCCAGTCCCCACGTTGCCCTGCACTCTAGGTGACCTAGGAAGATCCCCCAGCGAAACTCGTGTGGGTTGCTACGTGTTTTGCGGCCTCAAACAGCTGGAGAGCCCGACACCTGGGCTGCTCAGGTGCGAATCATCTCTGCCCTCTTCTGGGACCTCAAGGTGTTGTCACGGGCTCCCTTTCCTCAGAGCGGGGTTGAAGCTGGAAGGTTGAGGGCTCAGGTTAGGGGGTGCAGAGGGCTGGAGGCATCCCCACGGGAACCTTCATCTTTGAGTTCACGGTGGGTAAGGAAGGTACCTCCCCGTGGGGTCCATGAAGGTTCAAGGAGAGCATTTCCACCCCAATTCTGCTCCCTCCAGTGATGTTACGGGTTGACTTTCAACCCCCAAATTCATCTGTTGAAGTTCTAACTGCTAACAACTAAGAATGCAGCTGCATTTGGAGACAGGGTCTTTAAAGAAATAATGAAGTTAAAATGAGCTCTTTAGGATTTCCCTAATCCAATAGGACTGGCGACCTTTTAAGAAGAGGAGGTCAGAACATAACACACACAGGGAAGACCGAGCGAAGAGAGAAGACGGCCGTCTACAAGCCCAGGAGCGAGGCCTTGGGAAACCACCCCTCCCATCTCCCTGATCTTAGACTTCAGCCTCCAGAACTGTAAGGAAACACATTTCTATTGTTTAAGCCCCCTAGCCTCTGGTACTTTGTTACAACAACCCTAGCAAACGAATCCAAATAATTCCACTGCATGAATTTTTTTTTGTCAGCGGGCTCTCAGAGATCACGCCCACACTTTCTGTCACCACAAAGGAGAAATAAACAGAAATGTCCTCCAAAGTGTCATAGGTCAGAAAGGTCTCTTGACTCAAGGAAGGGTTATTTGTTATTTGGTGACCTTAAGGCTCACTTAGTAAGAAAAATAGGGTTTTCGAGCTCAAACTTCCCAGAAGGACAAGCCACTCCTTGCTGATGTCAGAGGACCCACGCATGAGAGATGGTTGCTGACATCAGTTTTACATACTGAGGAGAACCACAGGCCCTGAGTGAGGTTAAGTGGCCCATATCTGTAGGGAGGTTAGTGGCCTTTGATGTTAAAAAAAAAAAATCTTATGCCATGCCTTAGTCTTTCGCAGGGCTTTGAACAAGAGAACAATAAAAATAAGTCCAGCTCTGAAGTCTCCTAAGGTACTTGGCAGCGAGTCTTTAAGTTTTGAATGCATTTCACGTCACCGATTACCCGAAAGGCCTCAGAAGGCTCTGGAAATGCAGGCCCCACCCCCTACCTACTCCCGCAGGCTGCAAATTGTCCCACAAATGAGGGCCGCGGCTGGGCTCCAGTTTAGTAAGACCAAGCCCCTCTGCCTCCCGAGAGCCCCTTCCATAGTTTCCAAAACCGTTTCCACCGATGGCTGAAACTCCCGCGTGAAACCACGGCTGGGCTGGGCCCCCACCCGCCGTGCGCACTGCCCGAGGTTAGCGAATTCGTTCCTCACGGGCCCTGGCGACCTGGCCCGGCTGCTCCCGGTTCTGCTGGGACCCTGTCTGAAGAATGTGAACTTTAAAACTATTTTTCCGATCAAAGTAATTCATGCTCCTCGGAGTCAGTCAGTCCGGACTGTGTTTGTAAGAATCAAAAAGGAAACAAATATCATAGCCACCTGCAACCCCCAGAGAGCATCATTGGTTACTATGTTGCAGTATTTCTTTCCAGTCTTTCTTCTATGTGTGCTCACATCTGTCTTACTCAGTGGCCTGAAGAACATTCCAGGCTTTTCGTGTCAGGGTTCCTGGAGGAGCAATGGCCCCGCTTCCAAGCCTCAGAGAAAAGACCTCACTGATCGCAGAGCTAAATTCGACAGCGTACTGTGTCTCTACATTTGACGTAGCTGTGTATGGCTGTACATACAGTCCCCCGTTTCTGCCTTTCCGTCGGTAAAGTCTGCTCCCCTATCAAAAGTACAATTGAGAAAGCTGCTGCCAGGAGTGTCTAGCCTGTCAGCTTGTAAGAAGTACCCGTCTGAGAGAAGCAAATGGTGGAAAGGGAAGAATTTCTCCGGGTTGTTCTCTGCTCTGTTATTTAGATGAAGAAATATAGTAATCCTGGTTTTCTTCTGGTCGAGGAGAACTAGCGGCTGGTCCCCCAAGCCGGATCCTTCCCCAGATCAAAGGTTCACAGAGGTGCCCTGAGGGCTGGTCCCCCGTGCGTCTCAACTGTCGACTGGCCGCTAATTCCTCAGTTGGCCAAAGTCAGCCTGGGCGCTCAGCCAGGAGGTCAAGTGGGTTTGCGAGTCTGGGCAACTTAATCTGATCCAGAGCATTTTTAGGAAAGAGCAATGCCGAGATTCTTTGGCTCAGGTATGAGAGATTTGTGGAGTCCAGCTGGGCTGTCAAACACCTCTTCTGACATGCAGCAGGGTCCATGATTTCACACCGGAAGTGGAAGCAGAACCATGGCTTTGGTGGGTGAATCATGCACCCAGTCATCACAACTGTAGGCTCCACAGGTAAGAGCCTTTCAAGCCTGACGTCTTGCCTTGATGACTGGACCCCTCTACCTCCGTGCCAATGAGCCCGACTACCCTTGCTATATAAGGGGGCGTGTAACTGTATGTTTGTATATGTGTGACGTGAGGGGTGTGTATGTGTGTGTGTGTGTGTGTGTGTGTGTGTGTGTATAAAGGGACAGAAAGTTCAGCCTTGCACAATTTCTTCTTGGTTACAGGTAGCTTTTTAAAATATTTCGATTTGAGAATATCTATTTCTCTATACAATTTTTTCATAATATTTAAACTCTACTTTTCACCCTGAAACATACCAAGTTCCTAGAATATATTTAAATGTGTGTGTGTGTGCGCGCGTCTATGTGTGTATGTACATCCATTCAGTGCCCAGGTGTGCAGTAAGTGACTGCTATTTTGACTGTTACTTTGTTCTATTATTTTTATTATCTTTGTTCTACTATAATTGTTACTTTGTTACTTTGTCCTAGCCTTTAGGATGGAGTGTGAACGAAAATGGAGGCCCTGGCAGTACGGACCTAGTATATATCAAACTGCTACCTGAGGGTAAGGGGCCTTTCTCATAAAATAGTTTGAGCGTATGCCTCCGCCCCCTTGTGGTGGAAAGGGAGCAAGACAGGGTGACTGGTCCGTGGCTCTGAAAATGTTTTCCTTTGTATGAATGCCAGTGATCCCTATTTTATTATTATTACTGTCATTATTGTTGTTCCCACTATACTTTCTACTGCCTGTTATTATTATGAGGACACTATTAGCCCTACATCCTGGCACCGTGCTAAGTAAGCACTTCACATACTTTATTTCATGGGAGATTTATAACAACCTATGGTGTAACTATTGTTAGCACTGCCATTTATAGAGCGGGAAGCTATAGCTCAGAAAGGTTGAGTAGCTTGTCCAGCAACACACAACTAATAAAACGTGGGTCTTAATCCCAGGCCTAACTCCTGCCCTCGACAACTTACCCATTGCAGCAACCCCCACTGTACACCATAGCTGGTTACGCAGTGCTTCTCAAAGGTGACTTACGTGCAGACCCCTTTAAAAGAAAATGTTTCTTAATTTACTTCACTTTAATTTTAATTTACTTTAATTTAATTTGAGAGAGTATGTGAGCAGGGGAGAAGGACAGAGGGAGAGAGAGAGAAGGAGAATCTCAAGCAGGCTCCACGCTCAGCGCAGAGCCTGACATGGGGCTCATCCCACAACCCTGGGATCATGATCTGAGCCGAAATCAAGAGTCGATGGTCAACCGACTGAGCCACCCGGGCGCCTCTAAAAGAAAATACTTGCTTATGAACCAAAGAAAATTGAGACTCTTGGGAAACCTCACTGAGAGTAGAGCCCTGTAACCACGGGTGACTTCCCTGACGCCACCACAGCCATCCATGTGGCACCAAGGTCCCCCTTCCAGGGGCTCTCCTGGATGGTGTCATTTAGTCTGTGCAGGATTAACCTACCCATTTTTCTAGATCATCACTGAAATGAAAACATAGCTAAATTTAACACTCAGGAGGCATGTAGGCAAGGCACTGTCTTCCTCCATCCACTCTGCCAACCATTGTTAACAGTCTGGGAACTCTGTGCGGAGAGTACGGGAAAGAGTAAAGCAGTTGGTGCCACAGGGCCCTTCACCATCTCCTAAGTAGCTGGCCCTTTAATTCTTATATTTTAAAAAATTCTGTAAGTCTTTTCTTGGATTTCATTTGAATTTGAGTCTTGAAGGGATGGCCCTGCCTTGGGGAGAGTTCCCACCCCCACCCCAAGGCAGAGCTGAGACAAAGCCTGGGCTGCAGTTCATCTGGGTGACCAGGAAGTGACCCCAGGAGGCAGGCGCAAAGGAGGGGGAGACAAAGGAGAGTCACACAAGCCTGGCCTCCAAGCCGTCCACCAGAACCCTCTGCAGAGTGTGTAGAGTGACGTCAAGGTTATCCACCTGCCCAAGGGGGCTGTCCCAGTTGCCTAGTGTCTCACTGTATAGATGCTCCATTCGTTACTTAACCTGGTCTATTAATGGGCGTTTCCATTGTATTCAATCTTTTTCAAACAATGGAGTAGTTAAGTACCTTTCACAAAAGTAATTTCCAGGTATGCAAGGCAGATGTTGAAAAGATGCGCCACCGGCCAAGGAGAGACTTGGGGCTACCGCAAGCTGGAAGAAGAGAAGAAGGATCCTCTTCTCGAGGCCTCCGAGGGAACGTGGTTCTGCCGACACCTTGATCTCGGACTTCTAGCCTCTAGGGCTGTGAGACAATAAATTTCTGTGATTTAACCGCTCCGTTTCCTGGCAGCCCCAGGACACAAGTACACCACTTTCTTAAATTTCATCATCAATAGAAATCACAGATACATTTTTCTTTCTTTTTTTTTTTAAGTAGGCTTCACACCCAGTGCAGCGCCCAGCACAAGGCCTGAACCCACGACTCTGAGATCAAGACCCGAACTGAAATCAAGACTGAGGATGCCCAACCGACTGAGCCACCAAGGTGTCCCAGAAATCACAGATATTTTCATGCAAGGTTATCATCGTCACAATATCTGCAAGTGTTTAAGTGCATCACTACTCTGAAATTACAATAATTAGGCCCAAAGCTAGATCTTTTTGACGAGGTAATAAATAACTTATAAATTTGTTTTAAGATATTTTGATATTCCTATAACTGTATTTGAACATAATTATTTTCTTTATTCTATTTTATGCATTTATTTACTTATTTTTAAGTGTTTTTTTTTTGTTTTTTGGGTTGTTTTTTTTTAATGTTTATTTATTTGAGACAGAGAGAGACAGCATGAGTGGGGGAGGGACAGATAGAGAGGGAGACACAGAGTGTGAAGCAGGCTCCAGGCTCTGAGCTGTCAGCACAGAGCCCGACACGGGGCTGGAACTCACAGACCGCGAGATCATGACCTGAGCTGAAGTCAGACGCTCAACCGACTGAGCCACCCAGGCGCCCATGTTTTTTGTTTTTTTTTGAGAGAGACAGACAGAGAGAGAATCCCAAACAGGCTCTGCACTGTCAGCATGGAGCCTGATGCGGGGATCAAACTCATGAACTGTGAAATCATGACCGTGAGCCAAAATCAAGAGTCACGTGCTGAACTGGCTGAGCCATCCAGCCGCCCCATCTATTTTATGCATTTAAAACCGTTATTCTGAGGAGGCCTCACCAGAACGCCAGAGGCTCCATGGTTCTGGTCAGCCCGAGCTACAGTACTAAGACATTTCCAGCAGAGGGCACTAGAGCACCTATACAAAGCTTCATCTACCTTACTTCTGCCTATTTTACTGTATTTTCCTCCACTGCAGAAACAGAAATCTCCTTTAAATTCATATTATTTTTAGACTATTAATAATGTATGCACTGTGATCAGAATATGGAAATATTTTCAGACTTGCTATCTTATTTATTTGTTGATTCTTAAAATTTCCATACCATTTTTTTAAATGCTTAAATGAACAGTTGGTACTGAAGTTATTTTTAAACTGTATCCTATAGCTGGAACTACTTTGTAATTTCTATGTCCTATATGAAAGTATGCAATGAGCATAAAATAGAAATTAATATAAAGAATAGCCTGACCAGGGGCCCGACTGGCTTATTCAAGTAGAGCATGCTACTCTTGATCTCAGGGTCATGAGTTCGAGCCCCACATTGGGAGTAGAGCCTACTTAAAAAATAAGGTGACAAAACACCAAGTAATGCGATTCCTAGTGATAACAGTTTGAAAGGGCCTTCTGAGTCTTTGCCTGACCCAACTAGGACATATCTAAAGGCTTCTAAGTGTACATAACATAGTCCTCTTTTTTCTTAGCAAAAGAAATCCTTTCAGAACGATTTTTCTCAGAGGGTGTGATCACGTTGATATTTGTTAAGTTTTCCGAATGAGCTGGGTGCTGGGATATTCAATTGCTTATCTTACACAATCGTTTTGACTGAGAGACCAGCCCAGCCCCCAACTGACGTCTCCTCGCGACTGCGAACCTCACAGACTGCTTTCCGCCTGGGCTCTCTGGCGCAACGGGACCAGAGAATGAGTGAAATTCTGTGGCAGGTAAGCAGCATCTATTTCTTCCTTTGACATTGATAAGTCCTCTGATGAACAACTTAAGATTCCGGGAGGCTATCTTGTGTATCTCTGTGGAGCAGGGAGCAATATTCCCTATGCCTAAAAACCCTGTCCAGGGCAGGGCCACCTCCTCACACTGTAGAGCAATAGTATCACATAATTTTGGGTTTAGACAAATATGACTTCAAATCCTAACTGCACAATGTAAGTGGTGTTGGTCAAATTACTTATCTTTTTTTGGGGGGGGAGGGGAGAGAGGGAGAGGCATAAGTGAGTGAGAGGCAGAGAAAGAAAGGGAGAGAGAGAGAGAATCCCATGAGGGGCAGAGAGAGAGAGAGGGAGAGAGAAGCCGGACTCCCTAGATGGAGGGCTTGAGCTCACCTGATGCAGGACTCGAACTCAGGAACCGTGAGATCATGACCTGAGCCGAAGTCAGATGCTTAACCGACTGGGCCACCCAGGTCCCCTCAAGTTATTTATCTTTGAACATTATCTCTGAATAATGAAATTACCTGTGAATGCTCTGAATACTCATCTCCATTAATACTTATCTCCAAACAATGTGCATCTCTGAAATACTCTCTGAATGTGTGTTGCCTCCTGCGTACAATGGGGTAGCAATTCCTGTTTAATGGGGTTGTTGTGCAAATTGGATTCAGTTTTGTTTGTAAAGTAGCAGTGTACATACTCCATCAATGTGAGCCCCAACCTACTTCTGCGTCCCCAAAACACATGCCTCCTTCTCCTTGGAAGAGCTACACAGAACAAGATTCGATCCCAAAAGACTTAGAAAGAGGCAGGGTGGGGGCTGTTGAAAGGTAGATTTCAGAAAAGGATAAAATCATGACTCTCATTCAAATATAAGAGTGGACACATGCTAATGGTGTTATTTAGCTCCTCCGTTCAATTCAGGACCAGATAGATTTTATAACACTAAGTCCAATAAAGAAATCAAAAGCAAATATTTATATGGAGTGAAGGAAATATTGAAATGAATTGAAAGGAGGCAAAACTGTTTTTTTTTTCCAGAGGTTGGGGAGGAGAGTCCATTAGAATTCTCCTAGATGGACAGGATTCACATGGATACCAGTTATCTACAGCTCACAGAGCTATAAAATGGCCCGGAATCCAAAGGGGGAAAAATCAGAATCAGATAAGGCAGAAGAGTATGCATAATTTTCCATTGGGAAACACTTTTTTTTTTTTCTACCACTGAAGGTACTCTTAGTAACAATGGGCTCCTTTATTATTCCTACTTCCTAGAATTAGATCATACGTATACCATCCTGCTTTGGCCCAAGCCTGTTGCGACAGCACTAAAAATCAAGGACCTAGGTCCTAGAACAAAGTCACATGCTCTTAGCTGTTTGCTAAGAATTCATGCCTCGCTACCAAGAAAGTACCAGCAGTGCACACAGAGCCTCTCTTGGCCCCAGAGCTGACATCGCCCTGCCAGACTGCAGCCAGGGCAGGTGGGCTGGCTGCATGTGAGGACGCCAGGAGGGAAACTGACTAGCCTGGTGGTCTCCTGCTCAATCTCCTTTCCAGCAGGCTGCTGGGCTAAAGCTCTCTGCCTAGCGGAGCAGCACCCCAAGCTCCCATTTCAAGCGGTCTGCTTACTACACAAAACAGATTCTTTCCCCAACACCTCAAATTTTTGAGACTCACCAGAAGACCCTGCACCCCAATTTGAGGCCCTCCTACCTCCACTCCTCAGCTCAGGGGAATGTTAGCCCTAATGTGGTCCCATCCCGTTGCCAATGGGTGGGCGTTTGGTCTGCACGGTCACTTCGGTCATCTGTCATTGTTAGGTAGTGCCTTGTTTATCACTCAGGGTTACTAGTTAAATGCACAAGGGAAGTGATCCAAAATCATGACGTTTATTGATTGACTACTGGCTTCTATGCTGAACAGCAGGTGGATTAAAAAATCTATGATGGGGGTGCCTGGGTGGCTCAGTCGGTTAAGCGGCCGACTTCGGCTCAGGTCATGATCTCACGGTCTGTGAGTTCGAGCCCCGCGGCTCTGTGCTGACGGCTCGGAGCCTGGAGCCTGCCTCAGATTCTGTGTCTCCCTCTCTCTGCCCCTCCCCTGCTCATGCTCAGTCTCTATGTCTCTCAAAAATAAATAAACGTTAAAAAAAAACAAACTTAAAAAAAAATCTATGATGAACAAAATTTAAAATTTTTAAATGAAAAATGGATTCGACCCTGTACATGCAGGACCCTGAGGGTGAGTCCTGGCCGTGCAACCTAGCCAGACGAAGGCAAAGCAGGTTGCACTGCTCTTGCAGGTATAATGGCATTTTCATAATAGCAAACGTACATTTAAGATTTGCATTTCATTGAAAGTAAATTTTACACTAAAGGAAAAAAACCTAAGCAGATACTGAATTCTGATTAAATATTTAACGGTAATTCTACTGATGTTTGCAATTTACTTTGTCCAAAAAAAAAAGAATGGATGGGTTATGGGTAAGTAGAGAGAAGGATAGAAGGACAGATACTGATAAAGTAGAGTACAATGTTAGCAGTACGATCTAGGAGGTAAGTGTATAGATGCTCACTATAAAATTCTTTCAAGTTTGCTACATGCTTGAAAATTTTCAAAATAGTTTTAGGAATTCTAAAACTTAGAGGGGAAGAAGTAATCCAGTTTGCTGCAATAAATGTCGGATCACCAGGTTCCAAGTAAGAGGATCTTGGACCCTGTCCTTTAATGAGTAGGGATTGTTAAGGGTTTGACTCTTAGTGAACCAATTTACTGTCTCAGTGACGTGTGTTAGATCACACCCAGGGCTGTTTGGCAGAAGTCTCCAAAGTCTGTGTAAGAATAGCTAACCACTTTTATTTTTTTTGCTGAAGTCCTGATATCACCTACTATGTGATAATTCAACAAAGAGTGAGTTTCTGCTTTCAAGAACGTTTACTGTATGTCGTGCCCTTAGCACTGCAGGGCACTTTGTCAATATTTAATGATTGTTAGCTACTGAAGGGGAAGTAGAATATGCCACCCCAAATATGCCACTTTAGCATAAGGATTATTTTGAGCTGAAGGCAACAGAGAAGAAACAGATACTAAAAAAACTCTCTGCCCTTCCCTATTTGCCTAATAGCAGGACATACATTGATAAAAGTGTGACTCCTCCCTTCTTACCAAGAAGGACAAAGGTTAACCTCTAGAGACCATTTTAAACCCTTATCAATTGAGATGGTACAACTGAAAGCTACATAACAAACCCTACTGTGTTAACCTACTTTTCCTGGGCACCTCCCCATAACTGGCCTTTCTAAATCTTTCTTTTATCTTTAGCTGAAGATAATATTTAAGACTGAGTTCTTTTTTTCTTAATGTTTATTTATTTTTGAGAGAGTGTGAGCAGGGGAGAAGCAGGGTGGGGAGGGAGGACAGAGGATCTGAAGTGGGCTCCGTGCTGACAACAGTGAGCCTGATGTGGGGGTCGAATTCACAAACTGCGAGATCATGGCCTGAGCTGAAGTCAAACACTCGAGCGACTGAGCTGCCCAGGTGCCCCCCCCCCCGTTTAAGCCTGAGTTCTAAGTCACCTCTGAGAGTTACTCATTTTCCCCCCACCTCTCTCTCTCTCTCTCTGTATGTGTGTGTATGTGTGTGTGTCTCCTGTGAGATTTACAGGTTAGCAAACTTCTATGTTTCTCTTGCACGTATTTGCCATCCGTATGTCTTGAAGTTTGGGGTTTGCTGCCAGAAATCTGAAAGCAAGACACAAAGGCATATTGGTGAATAGAAGCAGAGTATGGTCTGGGCAGTTTCCTAAATAACCACACTAGTTAGCAGCTGTTTTGTTTGTTTTTCTAATAAAAGCATTATTGAGATTTAATTCACTTACTCTCAGATTTGTCTGTTTAAAGCATACAATTCGATGTAAATTTAGTATGTTCACATAGTTGTTCAACCATCACCACATCAATTTTAGAACATTATCATCCTCCCACAAAGAAACACCACACCCTGTAGCCAGCCTCCCCCAAACTCTATATCTGCACCCCCTCAACTGAGGCACCCATTTATTTATTCTCTGTCTCTATAGATTTGCCTGTTCTGGACATTTCATATAAATGCAAGTATACCATATTTGGCCCTTTGTGACTGGTTTCTTTCACATAGCACACAGTTTTCAAGGTTCATGCATGTCATAGCTGTGTCAGTACCTCATTCCTTTTTATAGCCTAGTGACGTTCCATTGTATGGATAGGATACGTTTCATTTATTCATTTAACAGCTAGTAGATATTTGGATTGTTTCTTCCTTTTGACCATTAGGTGTATGCTGCGGTGAACATGCGTTTAGAAGTTTTTGTGCAGATATGTGTTTTCGTTTCTCCTGGGGACATAGCTAGGATTGGAACTGTTGGGTCGTATATCAATTCTGTGTTGAACCTTTTCAGGAACCACCAGATCATTTTCCATAGTGGAATTTTATCGCACCAGGGTATGGGGGTTCCAATTTCTCCGCATCCTTGCCGCCACTAGTTATCATTTGTCGTTTGGATGATAGCCATCCTTTAGCAGCTGGTTTTGGGGTGTCCAGTATGGATTAATGAAAGTACCAGATTAAGAATGTCAGGGGTGGAACGGGTATCTGCATTAGGCTCAGTATGTATTAAGCCCATGATGGAGGTGGAATTAATTTGCATTCCTCAGAATTAGACACTGGGACAGGGATTCCAGTTCAGGTACCTTATTTTAAAGGAAAAGAAAACACTGGAAAGGAGTAAGGAGGTGAGAAGCAGAAGGCAAGGCAGCCAGTGTAGGGTCTGCAATCAAGCCAGGTACTGCCGTGGACTAGGAGAACTTGGTCCCCCTTGGGAAACTCTGAGTCACTACAGAGCACACACCTTTCAGGTCTCCTGAGAGATCAGGGAGCTGGGGTATTTATACCCTTCTTCCTTCAGCCATTGACTGACACAACTCTCAGGGGATATTAATTCCCTGCCCCTGCCATAAAGAGAGCCAGAGACAACCCAACACTAAAACAGACAAAAGGAGGATTCTGGCAGTTTGGAGTTGGGCTGGTATGCCTGAAATGCTTTGAACAACGAGAACTAGGCAGGTCACTGGGCAAGTAGACTACAGGTGGTGTGAAATGGTGCCTTAAGTCTCATCAAGGGAAGGTATGAACACCTGGCAGGAATAGAGAGCAATCAATGGAACGCACTACCATGCCGAGTGACCATCTGAACGTGTAGTCAGAAAGACAAAAAATGGCACAGAGAAATGGCCACATATCGAATGAGTTCTTTTATAGGAGATGTCCAAAAAAGACAAATCTCTAGAAACTGAAGACATTTTTATGGTCACCTAGGGCTAGGGGGTGGGACCAGGGAGTGACAGCAAATGGACTCCAAGGTTCTTTTGCAGCGATGGAAACATTCTCAAATTGGATGCTGGTGATGTCTGTACAACTCTGTAGATGTAGTAAAAATCATTGAACCATACACTTACAACAAATGAATTTTATGGTATGCGTATTATACCTCAGTAAAGCCGTTTTTCTTATTTAAAAAATGTTTAATGTTTATTTATTTTTGAGACAGAGAGAGACAGAGCACGGGCAGAGAGAGGAGGAGACAGACAATCCAAAGCAGGCTCCAGGCTTTGAGCTGTCAGCACACAAGCCTTTGTGGGGCTCGAACTCACAAACCACGAGATCATGACCTGAGCCAAAGTCGGACGCTTAACCAACTGAGCCACCCAGGTATCTGTCAGTAAAGCTGTTTTTAAAAAATGCTACAAGAGACTTAAAACTGCCTATAGGCACAGGGACTTGGGGCCTGCCTTCATCCTTTGTCTGTCTGCATCCCACGCCCCCTGCTGCTCCTGAAGCAGAATCCAGGTGGGGCTGGGCGAAACAACTTTGCTGTTGGAAATCCATCAGACGTTGATGGCCGTGAGCTGGACAAGTCACCTAATCTCCCCAGGCTGCACCATCTTCGTATGGACAGTGTTCAGTGGTGTCCAAAGATCACAGGAGTACCTAGCGCCTCAAAATCTAGTATTATTATATTTGTTACCTAATGCCATCAGTGATGATTTCTTGGCACTATGAGGCATAAATACAGTAATGGGACAGTCATCAAACAAAAGCAGACTGGAAAAGCATCCTTAGCCCCAGGACACTTTATAAAAGAAAGGGACTTTTAGAATAAATAATGTAACAGCGCTAATAAGAGTACAGCACAGGGCATAAGGAAAAGTACATCGGGGATGAAAATGGTAGCGTGTGGCTTTTGGGCTGTGAGGCTTTTAACAATTTACATGGTCGGTAGAAAATCTGGCTTCAGGAAACCTCTAACTCAGCTCGATGAAGAATGAAAGGCATTTCCATTAGTTACTTCAGCTCTTACTCAGTCCTTCTGATGACAAAAGAAAATTGAAACCACTGAAGCATGCCTTATATACCCAAGAATATTGATTTGATTTGAGCAGGTAATAAACTTGGCAGCAATGCCACGTGGGATCGGTTCAATTAGGCCACACAGTCATGGGATTTAGGCAAACTCTCTTTTAAACAAACACCAATCCAGAAACTCCTCTTGCTTTAGACACCTTTTAGTAGCTCAGTTTTCTATCGTAATTTCCCCTCAACCGTTTTGCAATCAGTTGCGGTTATTCTAAAGTATTTCGAGGTTGAATTTTATTAGCCACCAACAAAAGTAAGCCAACTGCTTAAAGCAATTTCGAGGCGGGTTTCACAAAATGTTATCTTACGGGTGTCTAATTTTCAGAATGTTTATCAAAGCAAGAGGTCCTGTGTATGGCCAAACTTTCAAATGATTTTTCTCCTAGAAGGTAATGACTCTACTGGTGATTTTTATTATCTTTTCATAAGATAGTATTTTTTCTCTGAACTTTGCCAGTATTCTAAAATACATTGGTAATGTTGTACTTTGGTTGTAGGAATTTTAACTTAACTATGCCAAATAAAACATGAATACATTCTGTTCATAAAAGATTCAAACAACTCAGAAGTATCTGGAGTAAAAAGTGAAGTCCTACCCCACCACTGTCACCCATCACCAACCCCGATTGTGTTTTTGCCGTAGATTTAGCAACTGTGACAGTTTAATGTGCACCCTGCTAATAATTTATTTATACTCATATGTAGTTTTCATGGTATTATGTATTTTGGTTATATTTTATGTTGTGTCTTTGTGACTTACCTTTTGTGCTTATAAGAGTCTGGATGTTCTTTATTTTTTATTAATTTTTTAAAAAATTACATCCAAGTTAGTATACAGTGCAACAATAATGTCAAGAGTAGATTCCTTAGCGCCCCTTACCCATTTAGCCCATCCCCCCCCACAAGCCCTCTAGTAACCCTCTGTTTGTTCTCCATATTTGAGTCTCTTATGTTTTTGTTCCCCTCCCTGTTTTTATATTATTTTTGCTTCCCTTCCCTTATGTTCATCTGTTTTGTATGTTAAAGTCCTCATATGAGTGACGTCATAAGATATTTGTCTTTCTCTGACTAATTTCACTTAGCATAATACCCTCTAGTTCCATCCATGTAGTTGCAGATGGCGAGATTTCATTCTTTTTGGTTGCCAAGTAATACTTCATTATATATACATATATATACATATATATATATATACCACACACACATATATATATATGTATACATATACACACCACATCTTTATCCATTCAGAGTCTAGATGTTCTTTAAATGCGTATACATATGTATATATATATATATTTTTTAATGTCTATTTATTTATTTTGAGAGAAAGAAAGAGAGAGAAAATCAGTGGGGGAGGGGCAGAGAGAGAGAATCCCAAGCAGGATCCACGCTGTCAGTGCAGAGCCCAACGCACAGCTTGATCTTACGAACTGTGAGATCATGACCTGAGCTGAAATCAAGAATTGAATGCTCAACCAGCCAAGCCACTCGGGCGCCACAATATGTATGTGTATCTTTCATTTATCTGCATACCAGGCCTCGCGCTGGCTTCTTTGACTCTGCACCCTATGCCATGCACCTTGAATAAGTTCCATTTTTACTTACTTCAGTTAACCAAGGTTGGATTCTATTGCTTATCTCAGAGAAGCCAGAACAAGTGCCCCCAAGCCTGATAATGCAAGGGACAAACTCCACCACGTACAATTGTCTGAGTCAAGATAAGACAAGAGAAGTTCCCATTCTTCACTGGGAAGCTAGAGAGTCCTACAAAGTGGTTAGAAATTCCTGGCTAGGTAGATGCTGCTGTATCCTGGAATTCTGTCCATGTATCTTCTGTGGCTAGAGCTTTAGGGCACTCGAGAAAGGGTGCCATGTCTTGACTCCTCCTTGAGGCTTTTGGTAGCATCCTACCAGAAAGAGGCAAGCTTTGAAATAAAAGAGAGCCCTAGAGGGAAAAGAGAAGGGGGCATCTATGCCTGTTGCTCAAAGACCAAATCCATCAGCTGTGTGTCGAAGTTTCAGGATCATCACCATGACCAACCACAAGGGAACTTAGAGGTTCACCAGAACGTGGGGTCCTCAGGACAGGGACTTTGTCTCTTTCATCGCTATATTGTTTAAGCAGGTACCTGGTAGGCACTTAGTGTTTGTTGAATGAATGACTCAGCGTTACTAACCCAAGTGTTTGATGAAGTGCAAACTGGGGTGAGAGGATGCCACGGGTTTATCAAAGTTCCATTTCCAGAGGAACCGAGAGCCTTTTAAGTGGTGGAGTTTGGGTGGGCTTGGCCCCTTGCCCTCACTCTCATCCTCAGTCCCAGCGGCGGGCACAGAACCCAGGCATGGCGAATGCACTGAGCAACTGATAGAAATAGAAACCTGACCCGTGCCAAGTCAGTTTGGGTTTTGCGAACTAGGCTGAGCTGCGGTGTGAATCGCTTACAGTGCGTGCCGGCAGTATTCCAGAAACCGGTTTGAGAAATGAACTGTCAAGCTGCTCATCGAATAGGGAGCAGACTGCTTCCCTCACTCTGCAGGTGCCTGCTCTTGTGAGCTCTAGTATTTTATTTTCTCTTTTTTCCGCTGGAGATTTCCTCAAGGATCTATCCTTGACCTTCAGCTCATTCTTGAAACACACTCTCCCCATGTCCCCCACTCTCATTCACTGTCATCGTTCCATCTTTACCTTCTTTGGGACTAAAATTTCTGTCACCGTAAAGTCTCTTTTCTCCAAAGAAAGATGTATGCAAAGCACAGAGGCCATTCCCAGGAAGAGACCATTAACCACTAGGATCAGGGAAGTTTCCGCCGAAGTGGTAATTTGGCTTTAAAAGATGAGTAGGAATTGGTTTGGGAGGAAAGGGGTGGAGCAGAGGTCACCATGCAAACACGTCCCAGACAGAAAACACCTGCGAATGTAGGGACAAATAGATCTACAGAAATAAGGGTGTAATAGTAAAGTCTAATCCTTCATTTTGAATGTGATCAAATAGAAATAAATCACTGAAGAGACAAAGGGTCTGAACATATAGTTAATAAGATAAATTAATCCGTCGTGCAGGAACGGTATGCCACAAGAAGTTATAGGACTCCCTTTCCCCAAGCTTTTATTTGGAAAGGTTCAAACTTGGAAGGAACCGAGATGCAGTCTTCACTGGGATGCTTGGTCTGGTGCCAGGGAGCACAGGAATCCGAGCACAGGCGTGGCTGGGAATGGTGTTGCCTCCTGGGGGGCCGATTCTCAGGAGCGTTTAACATTATTTTTATAACAAAGCCACCTTCAGTATTTCTTACATTTTTTTAAATGTTTATTTATTTTTGAGAGAGAGAGAGAGACACAGAGCATGAACGGTGGAGGGGCAGAGATGAGGTGAGGGATGCACAGAAGCCGAAGCAGGCTCCAGGCTCCAAGCTCCAAGCCGTCAGCACAGAGCCGGACGCGGGGCTCGAACTCACAAACTGTGAGATCATGACCTGAGCTGAAGTCAGATGCTTAACTAACTGAGCCACCCAGGCGCACCCCCTTTTAAAAATTTTTTTAAGTGTTTATTTTTGAGAGAGAGGAGGATTTCCTTTTTTTATTAATAACTTATTTATTTTTAAATTTACATCCAAGTTAGTTAGCATGTAGTGCAACAGTGATTTCAGGAGTGGATTCCATAGTGCCCTTACCCATTTAGCCCATCCCCCCTCCCACAACCCCTCCAGCAACCCTCTGTATGTTCTCTATATTTAAGAGTCTCTTTTGTTTTGTCCCCCTCCCTGTTTTTATATTATTTTTGCTTCCCTTCCCTTATGTTCATCTGTTTTGTATGTTAAAGTCCTCATACGAGTGAAGTCATAAGATATTTGTCTTTCTGTGACTAATTTCACTTAGCATAATACCCTCTAGTTCCATCCATGTAGTTGCAGATGGCGAGATTTCATTCTTTTTGATTGCCAAGTAATACTCCATTGTATATATAAACCACATCTTCTTTATCCATTCATCCGTCGATGGACATTTGGGTCTTTCCATACTTTGGCTATTGTCAATAGCACTGCTATAAATATTGGGGTGCATGTGCCCCTTCAATACAGCACACCTGTATCCCTGCATAAATACCTAGTAGTGCAATTGCTGGGTCAAAGGATAGTTCTATTTTTAATTTTTTGAGGAACCTCCATACTGTTTTCCAGAGTGGCTGCACCAGTTTGCATTCCCACCAGCAGTGCAAAAGAGATCCTCTTTCTCTGCATCCTCGCCAACATCTGTTGTTGCCTTGAGATGTTAATGTTAGCCATTCTGACAGGTGTGAGGTGGTATCTCATTGTGGTTTTGATTCGTATTTCCCTGATGATGAGTGATGTTGAGCATTTTTTCATGTGTCGGTTGGCCATCTGGATGTCTTCTTTGGAGAAGTGTCTTTTCATGTCTTTTGGCCATTTCTTCACTGGATTATTTGTTTTTTGGGTGTGGAGTTTGGTAAGTTCTCTATAGATTTTGAATACTAACCCTTAATCTGAAAACGTCATTTGCAAATATCTTCTCCCGTTCTTTCGGTTGCCTTTTAGTTTTGCTGATTGTTTCCTTCGCTGTACAAAAGCTTTTTATTTTGATGAGGTCCCAATAGTTCATTTTTGCTTTGGTTTCCCTTGCCTCTGGAGACGTGTTGAGTAAGAAATTGGCTGCTGCCGAGGTCAAAGAGGTTTTTGCCTGCTCTCTCCTCGAGGATTTTGATGGCTTCTTGTCTTACGTTTGGGTCTTTCATGCATTTTGAGTTTATTTTTGGGTATAGTGTAAGAAAGTGGTCCAGGTTCGTTTCTCTGTGCGTCACTGTCTAGTTTTCCCGGCACCATTTGCTTAAAGAGACTGTCTTTATTCCACTGGATATTCTTTCCTGCTTTGTCAAAGATTAGTTGGCCACATGTCATTTCTGGGTTTTCTATTCTGTTCCATTGATCTGAGTGTGTGTTCTTGTGCCAGTACCTCTTCAGCTTTGTAATACAGCCTGAAGTCCTGGATTGTGATACCTCCAGCTTTGATTTTCTTTTCAAGATTGCTTTGGCTATTTGGGGTCTTTTCTGCCTCCATACAAATTTTCAGATTGTTTGTTCTAGCTCTGTGAAGAATGCTGGTGTTATTTTGATAGGCATTGCATTGAATATGTAGATTGCTTTGGGTAGTATCGACATTTTAACAATATTTGTTCTTCCAATCCAGGAGCATGGAATATTTTTCCATTTTTTTGTCTCTTCTTCAGTTTCTTTCATAAGCTTTCTGTAACTTTCAGTGTATAGATTTCTCACCTCTTTGGTTAGATTTATTCCTAGGTATTTTATGGTTTTAAGTGTAACTGTGAATGGGCTCAATTCCTTGATTTCCCTTTCTGTTGCTTCATTATTGGTGTATAGGAATGCAACCAATTTCTGTGCATTGATTTTATAGCCTGCGACTTTGCTGAATTCATGGATCAGTTCTAGCAGTTTTTTGGTGGAGAGAGAGGAGTATTTCTGATGCAGAGTGCAAACTTCTCATTATTTTTAAGGAGACACTCAAACCTTTACAGATGACTTTTCAGAACCCTGGAGTATGTATTTGTAGACTCTGATCAACAGTAATGTTCCCAGTTAATCACCCCCCTTACCAATGAAAGTCTCTTATTTGTTGCTCTGTGACTTGCAGTGACCTGCCTCTGGGAGGAGTGTGATTTTCATGCCTCTCTGATATCCAGCTTGGCCAGATGGCTTGCCTTTGGCAAATGGACTTGAACAGAAGTAACAAACACCACATCCAAATAGAAGCTCTCGGAGACACTGCAAGTCTCTTCTGTTTTCTTTCTGCCTCTGGAAAATGGCATGTCCCCAGTAGGGGCTGTTCTTTCAGACTGGATTCTGGAGGGAACAAGACCCATGGAAAAGAGCTGTTACCAATATACAGCTGAGGTGTGACATGACTGGGAAGTAAATCTTTGTTCTCATAAGCTACTGAGGTTTTGTGAGAACCAACTCAGAACCCCGGAAGATTATAAGAAGCTAACAAGATTATTATAAGATTGTTACAGGAAGCTAACTAAAAGCAGTAACTTCTGGGAAATAATGCTGACATAAATTTCTCTTTAGGGCAGATCTCTTCCAGGAAGGGAGAACAAAAGTAAAACGTATCCCAAATCCCTTCTCTAGGGGAGCTATATGGCTCCGAAGGAAACAGAAAGATCACTCATACCTGTGTAGACAAACGCTACCAAGATTTTTCTTATCTCCTCATCTTTCTCCTGAAAAATCCACTCATCTTTCCAAATACTCATTTGTTTCCCTGCAAGTGCATTTCTCTCCTTCTCTTTCAGCTCTGAGGATGGTACATAAGACCCAAATTCTAACCATCCCTTTGTGTTCCTCATTATTGTTGACCCTTGTGTGTATGTTTACCCATGTGTTGTAATATTTATCACCTTCTTTGGCTGGGGATGAATTCATCCCTTCTTTCCCACTGAATCTTAGGATAAAAGGTACTTAGGAGGAAAAAGAATCTGATTCTAATTACACTTTGGAACTAGAAATGTATTTAAAAAAATTTTTTAATATTTATTTTTGAGAGCGAGAGAGACAGAGTGAGTGGGGGAGGGGCAGAGAGAGAAGGAGACACAGAATCCGAAGCAGGCTCCAGGCTCTGAGCTGTCAGCACAGAGGCTGACATGGGGCTTGAACCCATGAACTGCGAGATTGCGAACTGAGCCGAAGTTAGATCCTTAACCAATGAACCACCCAGGAGCCCCAGAAATGTATTTTTTTTAGTGTATTTATTTTTGAGAGAGAGCACAAGCAGAAGAGGGGCAGAGAGAGAGGAAGACACAGAATCTAAAGCAGGCTCCAGGCTCCAAGTTATCAGCACAGACCCTGATGCAGGGCCCAAACCCACAAACTGTGAGATCATGACCTGGCCTGAAGTCAGATGCTTAACTGACTGAGCCACCCAGGAGACCCTACAAAGGTATTTCTTAATTCAGACTAAAGCAAATAAATTGCTAAAGAACTTGATGCCATTCTCAATCAACGTGAGTTTTCCGACTCATTGATTTTCCATAGATCTTGTTTAGCATTTAGAATATCCTATTGTAGCATTTAGATATAGTATATCATTTATTTCCCCTGTTAGTGCGTTCTTCTGAGATATGATAGATGATCAGTAAATGTTTCTCAAATGGATGAACGAGGGCGCCTGGTGGCTCAGTCGGTTAAGCATCTGACTCTTGATTTCAGCTCAGGTCAGGGTCTCACGGTTCATGAGATCAAGCCCCACATTGGGCTCCGCACTGACAGCACAGAACCTGCTTGAGATTCTCCCCCCTCCCTCCTTCTCTCCCTCCCTCCTCAAAATAAATAAATAAACATTACATAGATGCATGGATGGATGAAGGATGGGTATGTGTGTGATTAAATGACTGTATGGGTCAATGGATGGATGGTTAGAGCCCATTTTAACCTACGTAGCTACTATATTTCTGCATAGGATCTGTATTATGGGATGAATGTTCGTGTATCTCAAATTCATATTTTGAAGCCCTAATCTCCAATGCGATGTCTCTGGATAGAGCACCTTGGGAAGTAATTGGGTTTAGATTAACTCAGGAAGGTAGGATCCTCATGATGGAATTATTACCCTTTTAAGAAGAAGAGACACGGGAGCTTTCTCTCTCTTTCCATATGCATGTGCACTTTTTGCTTATTAATAAGAATAAAAATGTAAGCAGGAGCGGCGCCTGGGTGGCTCAGTCGGTTAAGTGTCCGACTTCGGCTCAGGTCATGATCTCACAGTCCATGGGTTCAAGCTCCGATTCAGGCTCTGTGCTGACAGCTCAGAGCCTGGAGCCTGCTTCACATTCTGTGTCTCCCTCTTTCTCTGACCCTTCCCCACTCATGGTCTGTCTCTGTCTCTCAAAAATGAATAAACATTAAAAAAAAAAAAAAGCAAGCGTAAGCAGGAATGCTACATGATTACAACAGCCACCACTATGGAGTATGTACCACGTGCCAGGCATTATAATAAAAGTTTTACAAACATTATCTCATTTCCTCTCTTTCAGGATGGTTCTTAAGCAGGGCTCCTGTCAGCGCGCGGGCACGGTCGCATGGAACACAGGAAGACTACAGTACTGGTTGGTAACCAGGTGGTGCTTGAGCACCTAGTGCCTCCCTCCTGCCACCACGCTGGCTGTAGGTAAGGCATCCGGAGGGGCTGCCCTGGTAACTGCCCCCAGCATCCTGCTAGGGCAGCCACAGCTCCCACCCCATCTGCAGCCCCCAGACCCACGGAAAAATGACCACCGCCCACCTGGCTTTGCGAGGGCCGTATTTACTTGCCACCATCTGGCACACTCCATAATTATGGCAGCTGCTTGGTAGAACAGCCTTCATGACATATAATACGGGTTATTTGCTATTTTGAATGTCACTCCTGCCTTTCTTTTTCTTTTCTTTTCCATTTTTCACCAACCACAGCAAGATGAAAGCAAATCCATCTAAAAGATGTATTTTAATCTTTGTTATTTTTACCTGCTATCTTGGAGATCTTGTGTGTAGACACGCACAATTATTACACAGTTGTGATCACCAGAAGTTCAGTTTTGCATTTTGCTTCTTTTGAGTCACATTACGTCATAAGCATTTCCCCATATCATTACATTTGTCTTCAAACGTCTTATTTTAATGATTTATTAGATCCTACTTTGATTTAAGCCAGATACCTGCCTATGAAAATTATGTGTGGTAGGTGTGGGGGGAAGAGAGAGAGAAAAGAAAGAAGATACAATGTACTGTGTCCCTAGTCACTGCAGATTTTTCCCAACAGGTGTCAGACAGCTAGACAAGTATATTATTCAAATTTCTCCTATGGGGCTGAGTTGATAGCTCTGGAGGAGAAATTCCTGTTGAACTTCGCCAACAGCTGTAATTACAAATTCGTCAAGATACCTGGCTCTTTGATTCGGCATTACTCGTTTTATGGCCTTTTTCTTGGGAAGTTCAATCCCCATGATACCCCAAAGCTTTTTGTCGAAGTTGTAAGACTACAACTAAAAGAGGGCAGCCAGAACAAATGGTTAGTTTTGAAAACATAACCTGTCCATTAAGTTCTAGAAAAAGGTCACTAATTTCTCAGAAACATCCCTTGATCTCAGAGTGATTAATTTATTTATAAGGACATTAAAAAAAATTGGGTCCTTTGCCATGCTCTAAATCGATGCTCTCTAAACTTCCCCGTGTCTTTTTGTAAGCTGGAAAAGTAATAAAGAAAGACAGGAAAGGGCTTGATAACACGAGGTATCCAAAACACTCTCTTGTTGCTAAGGCTTTAAAATTCTTTTTGCGTGGAACACAGTATTATGTGCTTCGCTTGCTGTAGGTAATTTAGCAACAGGATTTACCTAACAGAGCAGTTTTTACTTGATCTAATTTTAGACAATTACCTCTCTTTTCCAAGCTCGTCTCCCCACTACTTCTGCTGGTCCTGGTTTGTCACACACACATTTACCCTAGGATGTCCTGCTTGTAAGGCGGTAGCTAGAACAGCTCAATTTCCTTCATCAAATGTCAAGCACGAACTGTAAGTAAATGTGTAAAATAAGGAATTCTGCACCGGTCTTAAAAACTTACCCACAAACAGGTGGAGCACAGAAAACAAAAACAAGCAAAACCTGAATCAGAATGCCTAAGTCAATAAAAGATTTCACGAACCCCGGCAAATGCTACCATTACTGACAGCTGGGTATCGAATCTGAGTCATTACCCAAGTAGGGCGCCCTACTTAATGTTCACCAAATCCTGGAGATTTTCATTCAAAGGCAGTTTTCCTGGGACCAGGGTTTGCTAATGTCTTAATAAAGTTAGTCTCTGGAAATAAGGAAGGAAGTCAGCTGTCTCCTCAGCAACTTCTCTCGGTTTTGGGCAAAAACACATTTTTTTTCTTATAGAATCTTTAATCTTTTTGTTTGAAAAGGGTTTAATTCAAATAAAGGGGTCTATTTCCAAATATTCATTACAGAGAACAGAGGGCAAACCTCTTTTCTTCAAGGCTTCCTCTGTGCCAGACCCTGAGTGTGTGCCTTCTGAGTGTTTCTAGTGGAAACTCGGCCAAACCACATACCAAAAACTGTCCCCAGAGGCTCCATAGCACGAGTTCTCTGAGCAGACACTGTAACCGCTTCCCTACTTATATCACACCTTTCTATCACAAAGTTTTTTCGAGGACCAAATGAACCAACCCAACAAAGGTAGTTGGGTTGGGTTGGGGTTGGGTTGGGAGGGGGTACTTCGAACTCCTCAGAGCAGTTACTTGTGTGGGGCAGGATACTACCTTCCACTTTAGACTTTTTTTTTAAGTTTATTTATTCATTTTGAGAGAGAGGGAGGGAGCATGAGCAGGGAAGGGGCAGAGAGAGAGGGAGAGAATCCCCGGCAGGCTCCGTGCTGTCAGTGCAGAGCCCAATGCAGGGCTCAGTCCCACCAACCATGAGATCGTGACCTGAGCTGAAACCAAGAGTCAGACGTTTAACTGACTGAGCCCCTCAGGCACCCCTTTAGATATTAAAAAAAAATTTTATGTTTATTTATTTTTGAGACAGAGAGACAGAGCATGAGTGGGGGAGGGGCAGAGAGAGAGGGAGACACAGAATGTGAAGCAGGCTCCAGGCTCTGAACTGTCAGCACAGAGCCTGATGCGGGGCTTGAACTCACAGACCGCGAGATCATGACCTGAGCCGAAGTCGGCCGCTCAACCGACTGAGCCACCCAGGTGCCCCCCTTTTAGACATTTTTAACATTATGCATTATATTTGAAACAATCAACTTTTCAATAATAACTTTTCTTTTACACAGAGTGTGTTAAAGTGTCTTTGAGTCTGTACCATATAATATAAATAGGGCAATTAGTAGCTTTCACTTCCCATTTAATGAGTCATCTCAAACCTAATGAAAAATGAAAAAAATACCATCTGAAAAAAATCCCTTTCTTAATAAATAGACTTATTTTTAGAGCAGTCTTAGCTTTATAGAAAAAATTAGCAGCAGGACCTACAGTTCTCATACATCTCCCTCTTCCCCGTACATCCTTTCCCTGTTATTAACATCCAGCACACGACGGTACATTTCTTGCAATTGATGAGCCAGTATTGATACATTATTATCAGCTGAACTCTGTAGTTGACATTAGGTTCACTCTTGGTGTACTTTCCGTGGGTTTTAACGAATATGTAACGACGGAGACCTACTGTGATAGCATCACACAGAAGAGTTCCACTGCCCGGAAAGTCCAGGGCATGCCACCTGTTCACGCCTCCCTCCCTCCCACCAAACAAACCCCTGGTAACCACCGACAGTAACCCTAGCCAGGCTCCTCTGAGCTCTTGCTTGACTAGGCCTCAACCTTGGCCTATGAAGACTTGAACAAACACTGACATAGTTGTTAAGGGCTCGCAGCAACAGCCCAAGGATGACCCCCGCCCCCTCAAAGTGCCTACCTAAGAAAGCACAAGGCTCCCCGGAGAACTGCCGGTTCTAGCCGACACCTGAAGACAGGGCCTTTGTCCACCCGCCTTTGCGGGAGGGTAGGAGCCTAACTTTTACAAGCTCCAGGTAGCAGACACAGCTGGGTTTTATACGGACCAACCCCCACCCCCATTCTTGCTTTTTGTAAATTTTCACTTCCCTCCCCTCCCCTCCCCTTCTCCACTTAAAACGCTAGTCTCCTCTGCACAGATCAGGGTCGGGTCCAGTCCACTCTGGATTTGTTTCCCTATTGCAATTGCTCGAAATCTGCCCTTACCATGCTAGGTAGCAGCCAGCCTTGTTTATTTTTGTGTTATAGTATGCCATGCTGGGCACCCCGTGGTTTCATACCACATCGTGACCCTGGCCATACCGATTAAAACATTATCAGGGGCCTGGGCCAACAGCAGCAAGTGGCTTTGGAAGTGGCCTTTACCCACCAAGATGCTAGGGATCTTTGGTTTGGTCTACCAAGAAAAATACTCCCTTCTTTGGAAAAACATTCCTTCAGACCATGTGACGCATATTTGGCGAGACTTGTGACCACAGTGGTTAGTCTAGGGGTGGGTTCCAAAACCACGCTGGACCAATCGCAGCTTTTATCCTGAAATGTTTCGATTCGGAACCAGTGAGTCTAAGATTCATTGCCTCTCTGACGATGGAAACGGGGGTCTCTGGAGCTGTCAGTCATCACATTCCCTGCCCTGTGCAAGGAGCTGTTTGAAAGAGAGGTGAAGCTCGTAGAAGTAAGAGTCAAGGTGGTCTTCCAGGTCCTGATTCCCTCGGTTCCTGAGACCCCTGTCCTTCCTGTGGGTGTACAGTTATAGCCCCCTTTAACTTAAACTCTTTTTTTAAATGTTTATTTATTTAGAGATAGAGCCAGAGAGAAAGACAGAGAGACAGAGAGCCAGGGAAGGGGAGAGGCAGAGAGAGAGGGAGACAGAATCAGAAGTAGTTCCAGGCTCTGAACCATCAGCACCGAGCCTGATGTGTGGCTCGAGCCCACGAACTGTGAGATCGTGACCTGAGCCAAAATCGGACATTTAACCAACTGAGCCACCCAGGCGCCCCTTAACTTAAACTCTTTTGACCTGGGTTTGTGTTATCAGCTGAATTCTGATCCACCCAAATTTCCACCCCAGATTCACACGTTGAAGCCCAAATACCCAGTGCATCAGAATGTGACCTTATTTGGAAATAGGGTTATTGCAGATGTAATTAGTTAAGAGACATCATTAGGGTGGACCCTAATCAAATATGACTGGTGTCCCTATGACAGGATCCTTATAAAAATTCAGTCTGTGACTGAATTTATAGAGAGAATGCCATGTGAACATGAAAACAGCCAACTACAAGCATGGGAGAAAGGTCTGGAACAGATCCTTCCCTGTCAGCCCTCTGAAGGAAACAGCCCTGTCACCATCTTCACCCAGGACTTCTAGACTCCAGAACTGTGAGATAATACTTTTCTGTTATTTAAACAACCCAGTTTGTAGTGCTTTGTGATGGCAGCCCTAGAAAATTAATAGTTTGTTACGTGCAGCCAAGACTTCTGACTACCACGAGCACTCTCTCATGGACACTGAGGAATAAATCAATTCCGTCTTCTCTTAGGGAGCTGGAATGACAAGTTTCAATGAATTGGTTGATCAATCCTGTCAGGAGCACTAGACGTGGAGACACGCATCATTATTCACAGGGACAGGGCCCTGACCTAGGGGACAATAGACTCTCAACTTTTGTGTCTTCTGAGTGCTATCAGATGATTTGAGTACTGTTGTGATTTCCTTTGAAGCCAGCTATCTTTGATACCGAAATACTTTCCCTCATTCTTATTGTATTCCCTATTACCTGAGCTACTTTGAGTATTTTTTTATGTTTATTTATTTTTGAGAGAGAGAGAGACAGAGAGAGAGAGAGAGAGAGAGAGAGAGAGAGACAGATTCCTAAGCAGGCTGCAGGCTCTGAGCTATCAGCACAGAGCCCGACACAGGGCTCAAACTCATGGATTGTGAGATCATGACCTGTTGGACGCCCAACCAGCTGAGCCACCCAGGAACCCCTGAGCTACTTTGAATGTGCCTTTGTTCGCTGCAACCTGAAAGACCTTGAATCTGCAAAACCAATAATATGTTTTTTTAAATGAAAATTTTATTGAGGTAGTGATAGTGACTCAAATGTAAAAAATAATACAGAGAGATCCAGGGTACACTTCACCGAGTTTTAGAGGTCATATGTTGCAAACCTAGAGTATAATATCTCCACCAGGATATTGACATAGATACAACCCATCCATCTTATTGAGTTTTGTCTTAGTTATGCTCCTGTGGGTGTTTAGTTCTATGCAATTTTATCACCTGTGTGTGTCCACATGTCCAACACCACAGTCAAGGGTTTCAATAGCAACAGATAGGTTTTTTATATGTTTGTTTGTTTATTTATTTGAGAGAGAGAGAGAGAGACAGAGACAGAGACAGAGAAAACACAAGTGGGGAAGGGGCCGAGAGAGAGAGTGACAGAGAGAATCCCAAGCAGGCTCCACGCTCAGCATGGAGCCCAATGCAGGGCTCGATCCCACAACTGTGAAATCACGACCTGAGCCAAAATCAAGAGTTGGACGCTTAACTGACTGAGCCACCCAGGCCCCCTGCAGCAGATAGTTTCAAAGTTTTCTAGAAGTAAGGATAGAAACAAATACAGTTTCCTGGCGAAGTCCAGTTTAACATAAGACCCAGTAAAACAGATCAGCCATATCCCACGTGGCCCATTTGTTTCCTGCACTTCTCTTATAATAATAGCCCCTTTTAAAATAGTTGTTCATTCAGTTGTGTGTAATTCCCACTAACTTCCATTGTATACGAGGGCAAGAACTCTGTCTTGCTTGGTGATCAATGTATTCCAAATTCCCAGAGGCAGCCACTTTCAAGTTTCCTTATTATTTTATCTGGTATTTATGCCCAAATTTCTGAACAGTATGTTTATAATAAAGTAATTCTTTTTATAGTGAGATGACATCAATTGGCTCCTGTTATGATCAATGAGTATTATTCTTCCTCATATCATCACAAACGCATACACTTCACAATCCTCCCAGAATAACAGTTTGATGTTACTTAAATTAATATATGACCTTTACATTAGGACAATATAAATGTTCCTTCCTGTTGAACCACATGGAATACTGTAATACATTTTTTTAATAGTTATTTATTTTTAAGGGACCGCAAGTGGGGGAGGGATAGAGAGAGAGGGGGACAGAGGATCTGAAGTGGCCTCCATGCTGACAGCTGCAAGCCCGATGTGGGGCTCGAACCCACGAACCATGAGATCATGACCTGAACCGAAGTCAGACACTCAACTGACTGACCCACCCAGGCACCCCTGTAATAAATTTCCTTACTAGACAACTGATTTTTCTAGAGTTAACAACTAAATTATATTTTCATTTGTTTAGTTTTCCATGTACTTACCGCTTCGTTTTCTTCTTCTTCTCCTCCTCCTCCTCCTTCTCCTCCTCCTCCTCCTTCTCCTCCTCCTCCTTCTCTTCCCCTTTTTCTTCTTCTTAGAAAATGAGAGAAAGAGAGAGAAAGACAGAGAGAGCAGGAGGGGCAGCACGAGAGGGAGAGAATCTTAAGTAGGCTCCATGCTGGACATGAGATCTCACGACTGTGAGATCATGACCTGAGTCAAAATCAAGAGTTGGACGCTTAACTGACTGAGCCACCCAGGCAACCCTCGGGCACCAAATTTATCTTTCCAAGGAGGTATAAATCATCCAAACCACTTTCTATTCCTGTTTTTTTCCCAAACTCTGGAAATTCTCACTTCCCTTAACTTCTGTAACATTGTCCTCTTCTGGTTTGCTATTGACCTAGCTATTCCTGTTTGGTCTCCGTCGTCTTTTATCCACATATCCCTTCAATTCAGCTTTCTTCACAGTCATAGACTTCTTTATTATCCTAGGCTCCTGAGAGAAATAGGCCTTTAGTAACAAAGGCTGAAAATAAGAGAGGCTTCAAAATACAGAAGTATTTTTCTCTCTCTCATAAATGAAGTCCAGTAGCAGATCCAGTGCCAATATGGCCACTCCAAATGTCATCAAGGACCCAAGCTTTTGTCTTTCTGCTCTGTAATCACAGAACTGCTGCTTGTGTTCTAGGCATCATATCTGCTTTTCAGAAAGAAAAGAGAAGGAAGGAGTGAGGGGGGTGCACCTGGCTGACTCAGTCAGTTAAGCATCAGACTTCAGGTCAGGTTTTGATCTCACACTTTGTGGGTTTGAGCCCTGCATCAGGCTCTCTGCTCTCAGTGCAGAGCCTGCTTCAGACCCTCTGTCCGCCCCCCCCCCACCAGCTTTCATGTGCTCGCTCGCTTTCTCTGTCTCTCTCAAAAATAAACATTAAATTTTTTTTAAAAAAAAGGAAAGAGTGAGGGGAAGAAAAAAAGGTGACTGGCAAGTGTCTGCCCACCTTCTTAAGGAACTCTTGATGAGTTACCTTCCAACTTTGGGACTCACAGCAAATTCAGTCACATGGCCACACCACACCGAGCTGTAAAGAAGCTTAGGAAATAAAGCCTTTTGGCTAGGCATGATGTTACCTGCATATAATTAGTGTCTTTTACTAAGGAAGAGAAATAGATTGGTTATTTGCTAGCCAAGTAACAGTCTCTGCTATGATTATTATAGCTCACACCCTTGGTTTTGACTGTTGGGTTCAGCATCTGTACCCCTTCCTTTGGGGACAGCACCTCAGTTTTCCCTCCCCCATTTCCTGAAGTCTTGGTGGGATCTCAGTCAAGATGCCACTATGTTCTCTTGGTCGGAGAGTAAATACTTGACTTAGATGAGCCAATCACATCCTCTCTCCCTGTAACTTGACTCTTAGATCCATGAACTGGTTCTGATTCCTGTAGGCGTTTTAATTCTTCGAGCTACTTACGTCCTTCTGATAAATTCCCCCTTTCCTCCTTAAGTTAGAATCACTTTCTGTTGCCTGCAACCAAAGCATCCTACTTGGTACCACTCAGCCTCTCCCATCTCCACTCCGAAGGCCTCTGCACTACACAACTCTAGAAGGTGCCATTTGTACTGCATTCTTTTGAGCTGTGAATGGTGCCTTGAGCTGTCTAAAGAAAGCTGTGTATGTTATGTATCAGTATGCCACCTCCTTCCTTGAAAATCTTCAGTGGCTCTCCATTACAATAAAGAATAAAAGCCGAACTGACTTCAATACACGTCATAATCTGGCTCCCATTAGTTTTCTTAGCAGTACCATCCACTGCATGTTTCTCCTTTGCACACCATCTTGCACATCTTTCACACCCACAACTGGGCATACTGGACACGCCATATTTTGATACATCCTATGTTCTTTAGCCCCCTTGCCTGGTCCAATGTGGGAATCTCTTCCCCTTTTTTCCGAATACCCTACCGGTCAACATCCTACCCCCTACTGAAGGCCTTGCTGACATTCTACTGTCATTGACTTCCTAGATCTTCTGGTCAGAATGTATCACCTCATCTTCCACTGGCCATTAGACTTTGTGCCCCTGATTACTGGACTCCCCACCTCTTGTCTGTAATGATAATCTTAACCAGAAGTCTCCTTCCTCCATTTTTATCATGAGCCCCTAGAAGACAATGACTATCCTGTCATAGCTTCCCGGCAAAGTTTGTCACTCAGTTCATGTTTTCCACTCAACAGAATGGAAACCTTTAAAATTGGGCAGACAGCAGTTCAGGGAGCTGGAGAGAGTCACTTTTGGGAATCGTAGGTAAGTGATTCTTCTAGCTGGCTTTGTCCTCTTCTGCTGCCCACCATACAAGGCTCTCACTTAAGCTCTGTGCCCTCAGCTCCACTGGAGGTTCTGGGTCCCTATTCAGCTTTATTATGCCAATGCAACCAACAAGAAAATCTTCATGTAAATTTACTTTATAAACTAAAGAACACCATGCAAAGAACCTGAAAGAATGAATGAATTAAATGAATAAATACAGTAGAGAAGGACGTTTTCTCTAAAAAGAGGTGTTTTTCTTCAAATATTAAAAGATCTATCACCATTCTTGTAACTCTATTTCCTGAGATACACTGAGGATACATGTGATTTTAGTAATGTCTTGGACAATAATATTTTACATTTTAGTAAAGGGAAAAGTATAATTAAATATATATAGAGTCACATTATTGTTCAATTACTTATTTTCTTATTAAAACATGTCAGACTGTTCCCAGAATAAAATAACAATAGAATTTTAGGGCAATCATAAAGGAGTCTAAATCTCCTACTGGGAAATTCTGAATACTTAAACGTAGGATATATTAATAACTACAGTATTTTTATTTTAGTGACTTGTTCCCTCCCTGGTAGAACATTTATCCCTGTAACGTCTATGAACTTCTATTGCTGTTCACCTTACATGGTGACTCACTTTCCTGTACCAAATCACATACTGTAATTTCCTAATGAAAGGTCATGACCTTTTATCTGTTATGGTCCATTTGAAACATTCTCATTCTTGATTCTCCTGAAGAATTCCTTAATGATGGTAGGAAGGAAGGAGGGGATGAAAGGAGGGAGAGGAAAAAAAGACAGGAAGAGCCTTCTGCTTTTTCTGCCGTTAGTGATCACTGAACCAGATTCAGAAGCAAGCTTCTCTAAAACATTAAACGGTGACTCACCCTTCAGCTTTTTTGCTTTCTTTTTTTTTTATATATATTTTTGCAGATCTCTTTAATATCTGGTTTAACAGAAAGCTCAATTCTCTTATCTGCTTCCACATTCCATCTGTTGTGGTATCTATGTTATTATCATTGAAGTAGAGTCAACATGCCATCTTACATTAGTTTCAGGTGTACAACACAGCAACTCAACAACTCTAAGGATTGTCACACCACAAACTCACCGCAAATGTAGCTGCCATCTGTCACACACAGCACTATTACCATACCATTGATTATATTCCCTGTGCTGTGCTCCTTTCAACTTTTTCTTAAGACTGAGTCTTTAATTCAGTCTTCTCCTTTCTGTGGGAGTTATTAATGTCATACACACCACCTCTTATTCCTCTAAGACGTTCCTCTAGGCAGACGTCAGGCCACTCGTCGTCGTGCTGATCCTCTGCCCCCAGATCTAAATTTCTTGTCCTAGTGGTCTTGGTTTTCCTCCTCCTCAGGCCGTGTCCTCTGTGCTCCAGTCACACACACCCTGCTGGTCCCGCCCAATCACCGAGTCCTCTCAAAACCTTCCCAGATACTTTTGTCACAACTTCTCAGCTCCCAAGACATGAGTAATTTGTCACACTGAATTATCACCATTGTTTCGTCTGGCTTTCTTATCGAACAGGGAGCTCCTCAGGAATAGGAATCTTTGAAATCCCCCCTCGGAGGGGAACTGGTGAAAGCCCTTTCTTTTCAATTTCTACCTGGGAAAAATGCCTCCTCTTAAGCTGAGACACAGATTCAGCGAGGCTCTTTCTCCAAAGGTGTCTCCTGGCCCCACATGGCTCATTACATGAGCTCCGGACACTCCTATGGTGTGGATGGTTCTGAACCTGTTCATCTCACCCTCATCCCCAGCTTGCCTTCCTGTCTCCAGAAGCTGTTCACCATATGTTCCCCTCCAGATCTCGTCTCTTTTCTTCTGTCATGTGGTCACTGTTTCTGGATATTCTAACACGTCACATTCACTCAGAAGTAAAAACAAAAATAATCGCATCTGAGAACCGTTTGAGTATTACTGGACCATCAAATCTTTTGTATAATTTCTCCAAGGTTCTTTTCCCAGCTATGACACTACCTTCTCTATTCAGTGTTATTCAAATCGTAATTCTTTCTTTTGGTGTTGTGTCTGCTCCTCCAGACTTCCATAGTTAAGGAAAGAATGGAAGACCTTCGTTCCTGTCAAATTCGTCTGTCCTGGACTCCTTCAGAACACCTGGTCTTATAAAATGACAACATAGTGAATTTATCCATCTTTCTTCTCCCCCAAAATGGGTCTTAAGATTTGATTTTAAAGTACACAGATAATATAATATGTAAAAATTTCAATAGTTACAGACAAATTTAAAATGCCCATTTCCAATCTTCACTTTTGTCACCAGGCTGGTGTGAACCCTTCCAGATATTTCTTACACATGAACATATATGTTTGGCTAGCTGTGGAAATTTATAACATTTTTGGTTTTGTTGGAGTTGTGCAACTCTTCATGGGAGTCAAGGCCAAACCCCTAAGAAATTACAACATGTTTGTTCTAGCCTTGTGTAATATCCTTGCCCTGAGTGGTGGTATAGCTCTCATGGCTGCCAATTGCTCACTATCAAACTAAAGCATAATGCCTGATAATAACTGTGGGTTTTTGAGAAACAAATTGGCCTATAGGATGCCTATCGCCTTGCTTCTTGCTGGTCGCCATGGGAGGCAGAAATGAGGAAGGCTGGACCCCCCTCAGAGAGTGGCTGGAAGTTTTGGTTGCCTTGGTCCAGTAGGGGTCTTCTCTCAGGGCAAGAGCCTTCTCTTGTCCGAATCTCAGGTTCCTGTCATGGAGGTGGCAAATAGTGAGTAAGTAGGCCAAATGCCTACTTGAAACATGGTTTAAATTTTTCCCTCTTGATTTGTGGATGAAACCACTGAACAATTTTATCTAGCACAACTTTGGTTAGTGTCCTCAAGCAAAGTCAAATAAACCAAGTGCAATTGGAACTTCTGGTTTCCTTTTTATTTTTTAAATTTATTTTAATTTTCTAATTTACTTCCAAGTTAGTTAGCATACAGTGTACTAATGATTTCAGGAGCAGAATCCAGTGATTCATCCCCTACGTATAACACCCAGTGCTCATCCCAACAAGTGTCTTCCTCAATGCCCCTTTGCCCATTTAGCCATCCCCCCATGCACAACCCCTCCAGCAACACTCAGTTTGGAACTCCTGACTTCCTAATGCTTAATCATTGATGAGAATTCTCATCTGTTTATAAGACAAACTAGAATTGATGAGAAAGAGAAGCAAATACCTCATCTCTGGTATTGCATCAGCCCCTACATTTTCCATTTCACGAGGAATTCTGGCTGCATACCGCAAAGTGGAATCTGTTGGTTAATGGATGCTAATGGGAGGCCTAATGGTGCTGCAGAAGGCTGGGACACTTTGTGCTGCTGGTCCGTGGAGAAGCACAAGATTTATGGAGTAAAGGTAGCACTGCCAATTCTTTCGTAAGTAAAAGAAATATCTCATCCAAAAGATAATTTTTTTCTAAAAACTCAGTAAAGCTTCGTTGCCTCCAAAAGGCTGAACCAATAAGAAATAATGGCAGACATCACTCAAGTTTTCATATAGCAATTTTTATGTACATATATATTACCTATCTAAAGAATGTCTCCTCATAATTGAACATGTGTTCATTATTTTTAAGCCTGGAAATACTGTACAATCAAGAGGGAGGCTATCACCTGCATTTGCCTGCATGGAAATAACCCACTGTGAAAATGGTATGTGTGTCTTTTTATTATTTTTTAATGTGTATTTATTTTTGAGAGAGAGAATGAGAGAGAGAGAGAGAGCCTGGGCAAGGGAGGGGCAAAGAGAGAGGGAGACACAGAATCCAAAGCAGGCTCCAGGCTCTGAGCTGTCAGCACAGAGCCTGAATGTAGGGCTCAAACTCACGAGCCATGCATGAGATCATGTCCTGAGTTGAAGTTCGACGCTTAACCAACTGAGCCAGCCAGGCACCCCTATTATTTTCTTAAGAGAAAGAGGGAGAGAGAGAGAGAGAGAGAGAGAGAGAGAGAGAGAGAGAGAGTGTGTGTGTATGAGTAAGGGAGGAGCAGAGAGAGATAATCTTTTTTTTTTTTAATGTTCATTTATTTATTTAGAGAGAGAGAGATTGTGCGTGTGTGCATGAGCCAGGGAGAGGCAGAGAGCGAGGGAGACAGGGAATTCCGAGCAGGCTCTGCACTGTCAGCACAAAGCCCTACCAAGAGGTCAATCTCGCAAACCATGAGATCATGACTCAAGCTGATATCAAGTCAGAGGCTTAACCGACTGAGCCACCCAGGCACCCCTTTTCATTCTTTTCTCTGTGTTTATACATATTTTTAAATTTTTAAACATTTCTATGAGTTTTAACACATATACAGATTCATGTTACACTCACCAAAATCAGGATATGCAACAGTTCTATCGTCCCCAAATTCTTCTTGTCATCCCTTTGTGGTCGTATCTCCCTTTACCCCTAATCCTTGGGGCTAGCAAACACTTTCCTGTCACATAGGATTTGGGTTTTTGAAATTTCATACAAATAGAATCACAGAGGATGTAATCTTTTGAGATTGGCTTTTTTCAATCAGCGTGTATGAGAGTCATCCAAGATGTTTTGTGTATCACTAGCTCATTACTTTTTATTGCTGAGGACGAGTGTACCATGGTTTGTTTATACATTTCCAGGTTGAAAGACATTTGGGTTGTCTCCGATTCGGGTAACTGTGAATGGAGCTGCTATAAATATTTGTGTACAAAGAGAGTTTAAATACCTACGAGTGACATTACTGGGGTTATATGGTAAGTGTATGTTTACTTTGTAAGAAACTGTTGAACTGTCTTCAGAGTGGCTGTACCGTGTTATGTTCTCAACAGCAATATATGAGAATTCCAGGTGCCCTGCATCCTAGTCATACTTGTTATTGTCGCCATATTTAATTTTTGTTATTCTAATAGGTGCGTAGTGATATTTTGGCATGGTCTTAATTTGCATTTTCCTATTGGCTAATGATGTTAAACATACATTGTTTTTGCTGTGCACATATCCTTCTTAGATAAAGTGTCTGTTCAAGTCTTTCGCCATTTTTAAATTGAGTTTTTTTTCTTACTGTTGAGTTTTGAGAGTGCTTTATATATTGAAATATTTATATATTGTTGACTAAGTGACTTACAAGTATTTTCTCCCCATCCATAGTTTATCTTTGTATCCTTGTAACAGTGTGCATAAACTTTTTTTAATAAAACTGAAATCAGGGGCATTTGGGTAGCTCAGTCAGTTGAGCATTTGACTCTTGGTCTTGGCTCAGGTCATGATCTCATGGGTTCGTGAGTTTGAGCCCTGTGTTGGGCTCTGCGCTGATAGTGTGGAGCCTGCTTGGGATTCTCTCTTTCTCTCCCTCTCTCTGTGTCCCTCCTCACTCTCAAAAATAAATAATAAATAAACATTAAAATTTTTTTAAGAAAACCTGAAACCAGAATGTGCATGCTATTTTATAATGTACTTTTTTCACTTAGCAATGTGTCTTAGACATCTTTCTATGTGATTAGTTCTCGACATACTTCCAGTGACTGCTCTGTATTCCACTGTGTGCATGTAGAACCATAATCTATTTAACAAACTCATCTGTTGAACATTGAAGTTGTTTTCTATTTTTTACTATTAAAAACATTACACTGGGGAATATCTTTAGAGCTCATTCTTTTCCCACATTCTATATATTTCCCTAGGACAGACCCTGAGAAGTGGGGAAATTATTCTTTCCAATTATATACATTTTCTAGGCTTTGAAAAAAATACGTAATGCTAAATTGTCCTCCAGAAAGGCTATTTAACTCTCATTTTCAAGGTATGAAATAACACCTTGCTATTGTTCCTTTGTAGCTTTGCTTCCTTGGTAGCTTAAAAAAAGTATCTCACTGATTTTTAAAATTATGCCATCCTTTCATTACAAGTAAGGCTGAATATTTATTTACATGCTTTTTGCCATTTGTATATCTTTTTGGGTGTGTGAATTGTTTTTTTTTTGTATGTGTGTTTGTGTCCTTTGTGCATTTTTATATGGGAGAGGTTCATCTTTTTCCTAGTATTCTATGGTAACTTTTATAGCAAATGTTTGCCCCCAGAGTTTCATTTCAACGTACCTTAATTGTGCAAAGCCCCTTTATGGCCTTGTTGGAATCCTTATAAGCGAAGGATTCATCAGTGTGAGGGTTGCCAGATTTAGCAAATAAAAATAAGCAAATACTTGTTAATAATTATGCCCCAAATAGACTTGGGATGTACTTCTACTAAAAACTTAGTCTTCATTTATCTGAGAAGTAAATGTAACTGGGTATCCTGTATCTTATCTGACAACCCAGCCGGGGGTCACCACTGTAGTGAAGTAATGGCCGAATTGAGTGTTCAGTTCTAAACTCGGCACATCCGCTGATTGTGCACAGCCAAACGTGCCCTTAAAATCCTTTAGGAAGCTTTCCAAAATCAAAGGAAGCATCTTGGGCATGGAAGTGTTAAGCCATCTCTGAAAAATGTGTGTCAGGACTTCCTCCTTAGACTGGAAGCAGAGGGACAGAAGGGAAGTAGAGCGGGGGAGACGTGTGTGGATGTGTTCATATTTACGTGCTAATGTGGGTGCATCTCTTTGGCTGTACTCTAGGAATACATTAAGTGATTCAGTGGAAACATGCCTCCTCGCTAATATTTGAATAGTATAGATTGGATAATGAATTCTTTTAGAAGCATTATACTTCGTGTACTCTGTTACTTTATGTCTCATTTTTAATTGAACATTAAGGAAACGCAGTATTTTAATTGTAACTCTGCCAAGATCTGCCAATATCTTTAGGCCTGTTGCCATTTTTGTTGCCAAGAAAGGCAGGATTACATTTTTTTCTTTCAGATGGTGTTGGTGTAGTGTATTCTTGGTTATCAAAATATTCATAGTTTGGGCACTTTGAAATGGGAAATATTCGTGGTGTGTAAAAAAGCACGATACATAACTGTACGATCTTAATTACATGCAAATGCTTAGTTGTGTAGATACACACGGGACCTAGAAGTCAAACTGTAAACTGCTTGTGATTATGGGTGACTTTGTTCTTTGCTTCTTGTGTTTTTCAGTTTCCTTTTATGCACATGTTAACTTTAAAAAATAATAAATTTTTTTAAACCTAAAAAAAAAAGATTTCCAAAATCGGTATTCACGGAGTCCTATCTTCTACCTTATATGGTAATACTGATGCTCAGTGAAGTCGAGGACTTCTCAGAAACAGAAAGAAACTCCATGGGCGGATGGTTGGTCATTCAAACCCCTTCGCTCTGTGTAACTAGGTATGGGGGGGAAAAGCCGAGGAAGATAACGTGCTCTGGATTGCCTACAAGCTTTTTCTGTTTTATTTCGGTTTCTAAAATTTCGGTTTATTGGTCGTTGTAATTCAACAAGATACAGTAGCGAAGTTCATCCCACAGGGGTGTTATGTTCTAAAGTTAGCTCTCAAGGAAAACATGACCAGGCTGTGACTCCACTCAACTATTTTTATATAGTTACCCTTCAGCCCACGCTCCCCCATTCCCCCGGTCCCAACTGCATTTTCAATAAACATTCTGACCCCAAACTACTCAAATATTTGTCTTCTGGGGGAATATGTATATTTTGGCCCATTCAGCAGCTACTTAACGGTAATCATGGTGATGGGCCTTCTGTCGCTAGTTACACAATCGTGTACTGTTTCAGGCATCCTTTGTCTTTATTTCTTTTTATGGATGTTTTTCTAAAAACATTGCCCGACATTATATTTTAGTGAAATATACATACTGATACCAAAAGTTTCAAATCAATCATTAGCCAGGAGTCCAAAGCAAAACGTATAGAAAGATGTATTCATTTTGGGGCGCCTGGTAGCTCAGTCGGTTGAGCATCTGACTTGATTTGGGCTCGAGTCATGATCCCAGGGTTGTGGGATCGAGCCCCATATCGGACTCCATGCTGATTGTGGAGTCTACTCAAGATTCTCAATCTCTCTCCCCCTGACCCTCTCCCCTGCTTGCTCTCTCTTTCTAAAATTAAAAAAAAGATGTATTCATTTTTCTCAAAAATTCATGAATGACAGTCTAATAGCATGTATTTCTAGCATATTCAAAATATTCCTGTGAGCTAAAAAATGTGTAATCCTAGCCTAAATTCATTTTAATAGGATTTGGCCTGTGATAAGTGGTTCTGTCATACTGTCTGTATTCTCTTCCATATATTTTTATCTATTCTATAATATACAAATAATATGCTTTATTTATTATTTATAATAAAATAATATATATTTAATAATATATATGAAAAGGTTCCCTCAGATTGTTGTTTTACACATTAGATACATTATTTTTGTTGGCTAGTACTATCTAAGCACACAGACTTTCTCCTTATATGCTATTTTCCAAATCCAATACATTATAAAGGAACTGCATGGCTCTATTCATATTGCTGTGGTCTCTGGGAAATGATGTTCATTTTTTAATAGACTGGCAGGTCAGGGTAAAACTCAAATATTTATAAATAAAAACATAAAAATATACATCTATAAATATACATACACATATACACATACATACACACAAACGTGTGTATGTGTATATATATATTTATATTTTTTATTGTGGCAAATTTCAAATGTACAAAAGTGGAGAAAATGGTATAATCAGCCTCTGTACCCAACACCCAACTTCAGTGATTACCAACTTTTTCACAATAACGATAAATATTTTAATAAGCTTTTCTGACAGTACAGCACACATACAAAAAAGTACACAGATCATAGGTGTACAGCTCTGTGAATTATTACAAAGCCACTGCACCCAGGTAACCACCACCCAGATCAAGATACAAAACAGTACCAGCACTGCAGCAGCCCCCATCCCTAGCCCTCCTAATCACCACCTCTTTACAGCTTGCAGAAGGTAACCACTAGCCCGACCTCTAACATCACAGATTACCCGTGCCTGTTTTTGAACTTTATGAAAATAGTATCCTGCCAGTGTTCTTTCTCTTTCTCTTACTTAATATCATATCTGTGACTTTATTTTATTTTATTTTTTTAATTTTATAAGTTTATTTTCAAATTGGTTTACATATAACACCCAGTGTTCATCCCAACATGTGCCCTTTTTAATGCCCATCACCCCCACTCCCCCCTCCCCATATCTGTGACTTTAATACATGTTATGTTTAGTAGTAATTTGTTTCCATTGTTGGGTAGTAGTCTATGGTAGAACTCTACTATATTTATCCATATTACTCTAGATAAATATTAGAGCTCTGTTTTGGTGAACACATCTTTTGGTGAGTGGTAAGTAGGCATTTAGGTCTAGAAAGTGAAGCTTCTGGGCTATAGAACACGTGTGCCAAACAATTTCTCATCAATTTACACTCCCACTGGCCATGTATGGGTCTTCCAGTTTCACATCCTTGTCAATACTTGATGTTGTCAGTCTCTTAAATCTTAAGTCTTCTGCTGTGTAGCTATATCTCATTGAATCATTGAAGGTGTTTTGTTTTTTGTTTTTTGTTTTTGTTTTTAGAGAGAGAGAGAGAGAGCACACAAGCAGGGGAGGGGCAGAGGGAGATGGAGAGAGAATCCCAAGCAGGTTCCACATCTAGCCCAGAACCCTAGCACAGTGTGAGATCATGAAATGAGCCAAAATCAAGAACTGGATGCTTACTTGACTGAGCTACCCAGAGACCCCTCTCAATGAAGTTTTAACGTGCAATTTCCTTGTTAGTAACGAGGTTGAACATGTTTTCATTTGTGTTGACCACTGATGATCTACTCTTGTGATGTTCTGTTTATTGTCCATCTTTCTACTGAGTTGTCTTTGAAAAAAATGATTTATAAGAATTCTTGTATCCTGGGTAGGAACACTTGTTGGTTATAGGCACAGCAAATGCTGCTAAACTGCATTGGAAAGATGCAGGGTCCCAAAGGAAAGCAAATAAATAAAGAATACTAAAATTGTTGTTCACTGCCTTACTTATAAGATGAAGGGTGAAACATTTTTAAATCCATAAAAATGACCACAGCCTGAGTTTGAGTATTGGAGTTTACCCAGTGTCTAATATTTTTGCAGAAATGTCAAGAAAAAGGCAAGTATATTCAGTGATACAGAAAAATGAATAGTTGGTTAGTTACCCAGACAAATGGATGGCATTATTTTGGTGAGAAAACATTCCTGGATATGAGAATCTGGCCTTGGTGAGAACATGAACATCAGACAAGGCCACTCTGACCTCCATCAAGACAAAACACAACCCCTCTATAATTATGCCTAAAGAACGGACAAAACCTGAACATTGGCCAAACCACAAAATGACCAAACCTTCCCCCTACTCTGGCTAAGAATAGTGACTGCTGTTTTTTTGTTTTGTTTTGTTTTGCTTCTTACCAGTTACAGTTTTAGCCCCAGTCTAGTCTGTCATCCTTCTAGATAAGGCTCATTAAGATGTCCAGTCTTAAGAATTAGCCCAGCTTCCTGGCAGCATCCAATCCAGAGCAAAGCTCCACTTCTTTAAACACTCCTCCAAAGCATCCAACACAAGCTCCAATCCTATAATGAGTCCTTTCTACCTTACTGAGATGTCCCAAGATTTCCCATGATATATATCCTTCCTCCCTGTATTGAATAATAAATCTGACTAGTAATGAACCGAATTACTGGTATATTTCTAGTGGCGTTTGTATGGAGGGCATTAACTTTGGGGAATCCAGGACAACCTAGCAGCTGAAGACAAGTAACTTATCAGGACACTAAAATTATACCTATCTCTGGGGTGAATTTACATTAGCCACAGACACAAAGGTGGATGGATAAATAAAATTATAATTTATTTTTTTTAATTCCAGAAGAGATAGAAAAGACAAATTTATAGAGGTAGAAAGTAGATTTGTGGTTGCCTAGAGCTGTGTGTGGAAAAGGGGATTAAACGTTAAAGGTCATCTTGTTGGGGTGATTGTCTAAATCTGTATTATGGGGATGATGGCATAACTCAGTAAATTTGCTGAAAATCATTGAATCGTACGCTTAAACTGAGCAAATCGCATGCTATGTAAATAATACCTCAATAAAGTTGTTAAAAGAAAAAAACAGTAATCCCACAGGAAACAGCTACTTGAATCCAGCAAACATTCTCTCTCTCTAAGCAAACTACATGGCAAGCTACAATGTAAGCAGAAAGTTGGTTGGAGGGCATAAATTCAGAGTACTTCGAATTATCCATATGATTAGAATATGTTTCTCTGTATCACAGAGACAAACCACCACCCATGTTGCAGATGTGGAAGGTTTGGGCCAGGCCATTATTGTCTTCCCAGAGTTATGCTTCGGTGGTGTTTGTCTCTGTGGCTTTCCTTCTCCCAGGTTCTGCTGGCTGAATAATCCCTCTTCTGGTTTCAAATCCTATTTTAGCTTATAAATCAAGTCTTGTCCTGGGAACCATTCTTTCATCTTAAAGCTTAAGATCTTTCATACCTTATCTATGAACTACTGTGACTTGCCTATTGTTCAGGGACAGTTTTATTTCCAAGTTGCAGTAGCTAGCCAGGGGAAGGGGACCATGGATGATTCACTTTCTGTCCCTTGGACTATCACAGTTTTATATCGGAAATCGAAGGACAATGAGGTGATTTTTATCTTCTAGAAAATCCTGAAAACCCATTCATTTACAGGCATACAATTCGCAGAATACAGTTGTCCTTGCTGCAGCTCGACATAGACGTGCAGTTGCCAGATAAAATGCATGCATGTCCCAAGGAATATTTGGGGTGTACATGCACTAAAAACAACAACAACTGTTCATGGTTAATCTGAAGTTAAACTAGGCATCCTGTACTTTTATCTGCAAGCAAATACATAGAAACCGTGGGAAACTCAGAAAAACAGGCTGTCTAAATTACTTTGGCAGAAAGGCGTGGGAAACAAAAGCCAGATATTAAAAGCCTTAAACGGGAGTCATCAAATGCTATATCTCAGAGGAAAGGAGAAAATCATATCCCCAAGTTTTACAGCCGAATCTGAAGTATTAATACTTCGAGAAAGGGAGCATCAGTCAAGGGAGGACAGAAGGAAAACTTTATTTCTTCCTAGTTTGTAACTGGAATCACCACTCAGGCTTTCTGCTTGACAGAGCCAACGAACAGCTCTCTCAACGCAGGGACTCCATTTTGTGGTGCGGACCAAGGGGTGGGGTGATCTCACTAAGCCACGCCCCGGGCATCGCGCAGATACCGGAGCCAGGTAACCAAGGGAACCCCAGGGAAGGCGTTTCCGGGAGAGGCCGGATCCGGAAGTAAACTGTCCGCTCCATCCCGCGACCGCGCTCCGCCCCCTGTCCTCCCACCGGGCCCGGCCGCGAGGGATGACGTGTCTGAACTCTGGAGGCGGAAGTCGGCAGGAGGTTGTCAGGGTAGGAGTTGGTGAGGCGCGGCCTGCTGGCCTTGCGCGTGCGCCGTCTGCGCTCTGGTCAGACAGGTTTGCGACTGGAGTCCGGAGTCCAGTTATTCCGGAAGGCTCCACTTCTCCGGGTTTTTGGTAATGCTGAGTTCCAGGAGTTAAAGAGGCGGCGTGGTTTGGAAGAGAGAAGGTTGGGGACCTCCTTGAATCCCCCCGACCACTGCGGCCTCAGCCTCGATTGACTGCGGGCAATCATTCCCCTTTCATTGCTCTACAAAAGGTTAAATGCATCTGGAAAACTTGAGGTTTATTCCAGCGCTGAAAGTCTGCGATTCTAAATTCAGATTTGAAATTTCTTTTGTCCGGCCAGTGCTTGTCACGTAGTGTTTTCCACTTGTTCTTGTCTCCTTTATGTGCCACACGCTGCTCTAGGCTCTGGGGATGTAGAGATGTAGGACGTAGAGACGAAGCCCTTACGCCCACGGAGTTTACATATAAACGGGGATGAGACAGTAAACATAACCACATCAATTCCAGATAGTGGCAAGCCGCATAGGGTGCTGGGATTAAGCAGGATTGAGGGATTTAAAGATTTTATAAAATAGCTCTTGGCAAGAGTGGAAGCGGAGACGCAAATTGCAGTAAGTAGTCCAGGGGATCTAAGATTTTGGCCTGGACTAGGGTGTGGCTGTGGACGTGTAAAAAATTTAGCCTCGTTCAGCGCCTAGACAGCAGAACTTGGACTGTATGTTGGGAGCGAGGGAATGAGACATTTAGGTTATCTCCCAGGTTTGGTTCCTTGAGCTAGGGGCAGCAGTGCCATTTCCTGAGATAGGGAAAACTGGAAGAAAGGTTGGGGGTGGGGACTGAGATAGTGAAGGTCAAGGAAAAATAAAAGGTAGAGAACAAAAATGTTACTTTCCATTCCCTCTCCTTTCTAAATGGAGAACATCTGCTTCCTCTTATGTTGGAAATCTCGGTAAGGCCAAGTATAGAATATAATAAACCCCATTCCCTAGCCCAAAGTAGATGTTCCACAAATATGTTGATTGACTTTTCTGGGGAAGAGGGTGCAGAGGAGAATGGCCACTGCTCAGGGGTCTGCTAGCTTGGCTTCTGTTATAAAAATGACTGCTATTTCTCTGTGCCAAACAGTGTGCCCAGCACTTAACATACATTTTTTTTCCCACTTAATTTTCACAACAACCTTGAGAAGAGGGACATTCTTTTTTCACTGCTTTCCAGTTCTACTGCCTGGGACTTGATTAACTTGCTGGAGGTCACATTAACTAGATAGTAGTATTCTCGCTGAAGTTCTTAGGGCAAGCTGCCTCTGCAAGCAAGAATTTTATCTTTCATTGTTCTGGTTACTCCACAGTACAGAACAGTGGTTCTTAACCTTTTTTGTAGAGTCATAGATCCCTTTGAAAATTTAATGAACGCTGTAAATTTTACAGGGAGGAAATGTGCAAACACCCACAAGAATTTAGATAGAATTGCAAGGGGCTCCACACTTTTCTGAATTGCCCATTTAGCAAACTTGCCTGTTCTTGAGCTGGAGGTACTACTGGGTTTGGATTCCTTGCTATGTAGTCTAAGTTGATGCATGCTGACGAAGTATTCTTTTTATTTTTCTTAATGTTTTATTTGTTTTTGTGAGAGAGCGCAAGAGGGGGAGGGGCAGAAGGAGGGACGGAAGATTGGAAGCTGATTCTGCGAGGACAGCAGCGAGCTTGAGGTGGGGCTGGAACCCACAACATAAGATCATGCATGACCTGAGCCAAACTTGGAAGCTCAACGGACTGAGCCGCCCAGTTGCTCCACAACGTATTCTAGAACTCAACTGAATTGACATTGTCACCAAAAGCAAGTTGCTCCTTGAAAAAATAAGAAAATTCACACACATCCCCAAAAGACACAAATACATTAGTGCACATGCAAACACGGATATCGCGTCAGGTCAATGAGTGACAGAAACTTGTTCGAGGGTGATCATACCAGGTTGCTATTTCACTTTCCTAATTGAATTTTGCCCCCGTCTTCCTTTGCAAGGAAATGCCAACCCTACCTTCTGTTCGTCTACTCCAATTATTCTCCCCACCTCATTTCCACTCATTTTTAAAGAGATCTTGTTCATTCTGTGTAATCACTGTCCCCCGCAAGAATGTTCTATGGCATCCAATACTTGGAACCTGTCCGTGAAAACACCTGAGTAACTATTTGAGACTTTCTGGCTAGTTTTTTCCCCATTTGTTTCCTAAGCCTGCGCCCAACCAGGTGTCTCCCAAACTTCTTCCTGCCTCCATCAGCAAGTACTTTCTGAAGCATAAACTCTTTAATAGGGGTTGATGTGCCGCGGTCAGTGTGGTGAGGAAATCAAGATATTTATGGGAAATTGAGCTAAGGCGGCAAGCCGGGAGCACCAGCCCGACAAGTGGGATGCTCCCGGACACCCCAAGGGAGCTCTAAATCTAAATGGTACCGTGAACGCGGAAGCAAGCAACCACCTAGCAGGCCCGGTGAAAACCTGGAAAGTGGATTTCCTCCACAATCACTCCCGGAAACTCCTGGGGGCGCTTGCGGCCCTTTTCACTGAGCATGTGCAGGCGGCGTTGCGCATGCTCTGTCGAGCTCCGGTTCGGTTTCTGTTGCGGGACCCGCGGTGTCTCCTAGCGCAACCGGAACTGTCCATCGCGGGCCCGGCCTCCTTCAGCTCCCGCGGTCTTGTGGTCGTCCCCGAGCCTCCCCGTCCCTCTTTCCTTCTTCACCCCCTCGGCTCGGCTGCCCTTTCCCCGAAACAGCCGTCATGAGCGCGAGGCTGCCGGCGTTGTCTCCACCTCAGTGGTCGGGGCTGTTGCTGCTGTCGCTGCTGCTGGGGGCGGCCCCAGGCCCGCGTCCGGGCGCCGCCTTCTACCTGCCCGGCCTGGCGCCCGTCAACTTTTGCGACGAGGAAAAAAAGAGCGACGAGTGCAAGGTGGGTGAGGCCTGGCGGACCTTGAGTGCTCTGACCGGAGGGGAGTCACCCTTACCCGGGGAAGGGGGCGTAGCTGGGATGGGATCAAGTGTCCGGAGAAGCGCTTGGGTCGCCCCGGCCGTAGATGGGAGGTTCTGGACCGGTCTTTTGGGGGGTAGATTCTGCGGGTCTCGGTGGGCCTCAGGCTCGCCTCCCGTCTAGAGGACCAGGTAGCACAAGCAGCTGTATTCCTTTGCCTGGAACGCGGACTATGTATGTATGGCGCTCCCTTGGAGTTGGGTGTGTGCGGGTCAGCAAGCGTTCCACGAGTGAGTGTTCGCTCACAGCCCTGTGTCCAGATCTTCCAGTTAGTTTTTATTTCATTGCATCCGGTTTTATTCTACTTTCCTGGAATTCCTGATTGGTTTTGAGAGCTTGCTTCTTTCTAAGACTTTGATATTTTAACTTCACGCTTAGTAGTTGGTTCTTTATTTGTGAATTATAACACCCAGAACCGGATAAACGGCATTAATAAAGAGTTGCTGTAATGGTTGACACCGTTAATTTCTATGTCTTAAGTTAAAAAAAATTTTTTTTTCGTGTACAAAAAATATGTAAGATCCCACTATTTCGTTTCTCTGAGATTGTTTTCAATCTTCGAGAAGCAGACGACAGGAGAAACTGGTGTTTTCTTCCTGGGGCAAATCTTGAAAACTTTGATCTCTTACTACCTTTACTCTAGGTTTTCAGTTTAACTGCCAGCGAAAGAGACATAAGTAACTTGCTTTTAGATTATTCGGTATAGAGCATGACAGTATACATAACACAATTATTTTAAGTCGCCTACACCATTGGGACTTGAGGATCTCTTAAACCATTAATAATTTTAACAATTCAAATAATCATTCAGCAAACTTTTACAGTCTATAAATAGGTTTATTTACTAAGTTTAATTTTATTTTTAAAAGCCGGTGTTTATTTTATTACTGCTAGTTTTACTGTAGCTGTGAATTTCTAGCTTATTTTAGGGCATGAACTAAGCTATTAAATTTTTCATAGCATTTTAAGTTTCGGTTTTAAAATCTTGGATCTCTAAAAATGTCAAGGATCTTTCACATTTACCCAGGTCGACGGTTACCACTCGCATTCTGTAACTTTCATAGTTGCAGCGCAAGAGGCTTTCACTCTTTGAGAGTAATGACCGAAAGAATATATAGTGCTTACGAGTGGAAAAGAGAACTAGTCTTGAAAGCACACTGGTTTTTCCATTAAATATTTTAGTAACCAACCTTTAACACCTAGTATTTGGTCTTGAAATTTAAATTTAACAGCAATCCTATATATTATTCCTAGTGCCGTAGAGACCAAAAATGTATCCCTGGCTTATAGGGACCTCAAAGTAAAGGGCAAAAGCTTATGAACAGATTACTGAAATCCGATATGTTACAAAAGATGTATGTCCAAAGTGCTTTAAAACACAAATGACGAAACATCTGTGGATTGGAGTCTTTAGGGAAAGCTACAGAGAGGAAGTGACATTTGAGATGGACTTCAGAAAATGAATATGACTGAAATTTACAGTTGGTCTGCCACTTAGATGATTTTTGTTTTCTCAATAGGGCATTCTTTAACTAGCTACTTTTGAGTTAACTTTTTTAATTTCAGGGAGTCCTTTGGGATTTTTAATTTTCAAAGCTATAGAGATAAAACAGGCAAAGCAAATCATTTTTTTTTTCCTGAAGTGTTGGGATTTCATCTTTGTCGCGAACTGCTCTCACATCTTGGTCAAAGGAAACTTCTCAGGAGAGCACCAAGATGTGCCTTTAGCACTTTTTTCCCTACAATTTGACCAACTGGGATGGAGAATTTGAAGTAAACTTTAATATATCTTCTTGTTGCCTCAAAGGAGAAAAACAGTAAATAATTCAAATTTTTATTACTTCAGTCAGGGTATTAACAGTTTTTTTCTCATCTAGTCCATATTTAAGGAGGACAGTCATGTCTACACTGTTCAGAAAAGCTGAAGGGAATTTTGGGGGGTTTTGGGGGAGTGCAAGCGGGGGAGGAGCAGAGAGAGAGGACAGAGATCCAAAGCGGGCTCTGCACTGACAGGCTGACAGCAGCAAGGCTGATGCGGGGCTCGAACTCCTGAAACAGGAGATCATGACCTGAGCGGAAGTCAGATGCTCAATCCACTGAGCCACCCAGGTGCCCTGGGAATTATTTTTAAAATAAATAATGAAAAGTAAAATGTTATGGATGGGAAAAATGATTTTCTGACGAGGCTGTTAGGATAGGGAATCAGGAGTTCGATGAATGGGTAGGACACTGATACTGTTCCCATCAGTTTTTCCATCTGTAGAAGAGGGATAATCTTATTTGGTTATTATATTCCCCTTGAAAGGTATTTTGCATTTGTTAGAGAAAAAGGACAATATTTATTAGTTGTGATATTATAAAATGTCTATAAATATAGATATGAAACAAGTATATCTTTAGCATGTGTAATTTTTGTAGGGTAGTCATTACACGTACAGTGTCCTGCATTCAGCTATGTTCATTGTTGAGAGATATTCAGAAGAACCCCGAGGATTTGGTCATTTTCTTCTCTCAGAATTATTTTATGTTCAATTAACTGACAGAGAAATAGGAGTCCAGTGAACATAAAATTCTATTTATGGTGCTCTGACTTCTGATTTATAATCTTTATGCGCCGTCATAAATACTGTGACTGTGTTCTGTGGGCCCCCCCATTTTTTTAAACTTACTATCATTACATGTGCATAAATTTAAATATCAACATAGTGCACATTCTTACTGGTTTTTATTGACCATATAATATTTTGTTCTATTACCATGCTGTGTTTTGCTCAACCATTTCTTGCCTGTAGGGCATTGAGATTGGTCCTAATTTTTTTCTTTATAAAAAACTTTGTTAGAGTATATTTAGCAGGAACTACTTGCATATTCCCAAAAATAAAATTACTAGGTCAAACGCAAGAAGTAATTTTATAGCTCTATTTAATATTGCTAGGTTTCTTTCAAATATCTTTCAAACCTTTGTAGGTTTGATTTACATGCCTTTAGCTAAATGATTCCCTGTGTCTCCATAATATTTTATCATTTTTATTTATCATTTTATTAACTACATGATGGTACCAAAAACATTTTTTTTGTTTGTTTGTTTATTTGAGAGAGAATGTGTGAGTGGGGTAGGGGCAGAGGGAGAGAGAATCCCAAGGAGGCTCCATGCTGTCAGCTCAGAGCTTGACTTGGGGCTTGATCCCACAAACCCTGAGATCATGACCTGGGCTGAAATTGAGTCGGATTCTCAACTGACTTAGCCACCCAGGTGCCCTGGTACTGAAAAAATTTTTATTTTTTATTTATTTTTTAATTTTTTAACATTTATTTATTTTTTAGAGACAGAGACAGTGTGAGAGGAGGAGGGGCAGAAAGAGGGAGACACAGAAGCTGAAGCAGGCTCAGGTCCTGAGCTGTCAGCACAGAGCCTGACGCGGGGCTCGAACTCACAGACCGCAAGATCATGACCTGAGCTGAAGTCAGAAACTGAACTGACTGAGCCACCCGGGTGCTCCAGTACCAAAAACATTTATTTGTAAACTTTTTTCAAATGTTTACTTATTTTTGAGAAAGAGAGACAGAACGTGAGCAGGGGAGGGCAGAGAGAGAGAGGGTGACACAGAATCTAAAGCAGGCTCCAGGCTCTAAGCTATCAGCATAGAGCTTGACTTGAGCTGAATGTTGACCGACTGAGCCACCCAGGTTCTCTCCCCCCCCAAAACATTTTTAATGCTGTATTGCTTTCATTGCTATTAAGATTTCTTTTTTTTCCCTTTTATTTGTCTTTTGTTGTTAGCTTTTGAAACCATAGTAATAAAGGCTTAAACTGTGGTATTATTTCCCTCTGGAATCCATTTTACTTTCTTAAAATCAAGGGACGATATGTTGACTACCATAAATAGAATAAAGCCTTGACCAGAAGTTAATAGATCTTCTCAGAGTAAAACGTGCAGTTCTCATCTACTTTGCCGAAGTTTGGATCATCTCCGTGAGCTGCCGTACCCTATTTAGCTTTAGATGGAGTCTTTAGTCTTCCGAGTGGCTTTCTGATGGCTAATAGCTGATTAGTGAGCAATTCACTGTTGCTGCGTTTAACTTTCAATTAATTGTTGGCTTGTCAACATAAAATCTGACCTAAAGACTAAACTCTCCAAAACATCTGCCACTTTTTTACTGTTTATGGATTGTGTTCTTAGATGAGAGATTAAGATTTTCTTTCCTGTCCCGTAAGGAAAAATCACCAAATATAATCCATGGTATTAAAAAAAAAAAAAAGGTTTAAGTGAATTAGTTTAACAACTTTTTGATAAAAATGAAACAATCAAAAATATATGTTTTAAAAATTGAAGTATAGTTGACACACAATGTTACGTTAGTATGTTAGGTGTGCAACATAGTAATTAGACAGGTCTGCCACTCTTATCCTACAACACTGTCACAGTACCACTGACTGTGTTCCCTCTGCTGTACCTTTCATCCCTGTGACTTACTCATCCCATCTCCTTCCGTAACTGGGAGCCTGCACCCTCCACTCCATCCATTTTGCCCAACACCAGATCCCTTTCCCCTCTGGCAACCACCAATTTGTTCTTTGTATTTATGGATCTGTTTCTGCTTCTTTTTTGTTGTTATTCCTTTGTTTTATTTTTTAGATTCCACATATGAGGAAAATCATACAGTATTTGTCTTCCCTTGTCTGGCTTACTTCACTTAGCATAACACCCTCTAAGTTTGTCCATGTTATTGCAGATGGCAAGATCTCATTCTTTTTTATGGCTAAGTAATATTCTGTGTGTGTGTGTGTGTGTGTGTGTGTGTGTGTGTGTGTTCTTTATCCATTCATGTATAGACGGGGACTTAGGTTGCTTCCATATCTTGGCTATTGTAAATAATGCTACAGTAACCATCGGGTGCATATATATTTTCAAATTAATGTTTTTGGGGATTTTTTTAGGTAAATGCCCAGTAGTGGAATTACTGGATTGTATGGTATTTCTATTTTTAATTTTTTGAGGAACCTCCATCCTGTTTTCCACAGTTTCACTGTTCCACCAACAGTGAAGAAGGTTTCCTTTTTCTCCACATCCTTGCCAGCATTTGTTGTTTCTTGTCTTTTTGATTTTAGCCATTCTGACAGGTGTGAGGTGATATCTCATTGTGGTTTTGATTTCATTTCCCTGATGATGAGTGATGTTGAGCATCTTTTCATGTGTCTGTTGGCCATCTGATGTCTTTGGAAAAATGTCTATTCAGGTCCTCTGTCCATTGTTTAATTGGGTTATTTTGTTTTTTGGTGTTACATTTTATGAGTTCTTTATATACTTTATATAAAAAAAATTTTTTTAATGTTTATTTTTGAGAGAGAGAGAGAGAGAGAGAGAGAGAGAGAGAGAGACAGTGAGTGGAGGAGGGGCAGAGAGAGAAGGATATACAGAATCCAAAGCAGGCTCCAGGCTCTGAGTTGTCAGCCCAACGTCGGCGCAGGAACTCACGAACCTCGAAATCATGACCTGAGCTAAAGTCACTCAACTGATTGAGCCACCCGGGCGCCCAAGTTCTTTATGTATTTTAGATAATAACCTTTTATCGAATATATCTTCTCACATTTGGTAGGTTGTCTTTTCATTTTGTTGGTGTCCTTTCCTTTCATTTTGTTGGTTTTTCTTTTCCAAAGCAAAAGCTTTGTATTTTGTTGTAGTCCCTATAGTTTATTTTTGCTTTTTTCTCCCTTCCCTGAGGAAATATATCCATAAATACGTTGCTAAGACTGATGTCAAAGAGATTGCTGCCTATGTTTTCTAGGAATTTTATGGTTTTAGGTTTTACATTTAGGTCTTTAATCTGTTTTGAGTTTCTTTCTGCGTATGGTTTAAGAGAGTGGGTCTAATTTTCCAAACACCATTTATTGAAGAGACTGTCTTTTCCCCATTGTAAATTCTTGCCTTCTTTGTTGTAAATTAATTAACCATATAAGCGTGGGCTTATTTCTGGGCATTCTGTTCTGTTGTATTGATCCAAATGCCTGTTTTTGTGCCAGGATCATACTGTTTTGATTACTATAGCTTTGTAGTATATCTTGAAATCTGGGATTGTGATGCCTCCAGCTGTGTACTTTTCTCTGGATTGCTTTGGCTATTCAGACACTTTGGGCTATTTCAGACACATGTGATTCCACATGAATTTTAGGTTTAATTATTCTAGTTCTGTGAAAAATACTGTTGGTATTTTGATAGGGATCCGTTGTCCGTTGTATCTGTACATTGCTTTAGGTAGTATAGACTTTTTTTTTTTAATTTTTTTTTTTTTTTTGAGAGAGTGCAAGTGGGGAGGGGCAGAGAAAGAAGGACAGAGGATCCAAAGGAGGCTCTATGTCGACAGTAGTGAGCCCAGTGTGGGGCTGGAGCTCACAAACCGCGAGATCATGACCAGAGCTGAAGTTGGATGCTCAATCGACTGAGCCGTGTAGACACCCCGAGGTAGTGTGGACATTTTAACAGTATTCTACGTGTCCATGAGCGTGAGGTATCTTTCCATTTGTTTGTGTCATCTTTAGTTTCTTTCAGCGGTGTTGTATGGTTTTCAGGGTACAGGTCTTTTACCTCCTTGGTTAAGTTTATTTCTAGGTATTTTATTCTTTTGGGTGTAATTGTAAATGTCATTGTTTTCTTAATTTCCCTTTCTACTAGTTTGTTATTAGTGAATAGGAACGCAACAGATTTCTTTATATTTATTTTATGTCTTGCCAATTTACTGAATTCATTTATTACTTCTACTAGTTTTTTGGTGGAGTCCTTAAGGTTTTATGTACAGTGTCATGCTACCTGTCATAGTGACAGTTTTGCCAGAATCATACTTTTTTCTTTTTTAATAATTGTACTTTTTTAAATGTTTATTTACTTTTGAGAGTGACAAGAGTGCGAATGGATGAGGGGCAGAGAGAGGGAGACACAGGCTCCAGGCTCTGAGCTATCAGCACAGAACCAGATGCAGGGCTGGAACTTACGAACCATAAGATCATGACCTGAGCTGAAGTCGGACTCCTAACCAACTGAACCACCCAGGTGTCCCCAGAATCACACTTCTAAACATCCTTTCTTGGTAGTTATTTTTAGAAATGCTTAGTAAGTTGTTATTTTGGGAGCAGTCGCCTATAAATACGGAATAAGTAAAATTTAAGAGAACAGTCAAATGTTGCTTTGAACAGATACAGTGTATATTTACTTGTTTTAATTTGACCATAGATATAGTTTGAAGATTTTGAAATGTCCAAAAAAATATGATTACACATGAACTTACTGATATAATTGATACATATTTACTTCTTGGTGTTTAGTTTCATGTTATCAGAGTTTTCTTTGGAATAAAAGATTGACTCTTAGTTTCTGGAAACTATAATCAGTGTATGTGGGTTACGGATACTGTCTCATATATGAAATTTGGCGTTGGAACGACTTTGAGTATGATAAATTCACATTCTAACAACTGTTTTTCCTTTCTGTGAAAAAGTACATGGAGCTTAGTTATAAAGTTTGCTTTCAGAAATTAAATTTTTGAGTAAAATTATTTTAAAACTGTGATTGCTCGGGGGTGCTTGGGTCACTTGGTCAATGAAGTGCCTATTTTGGCTCAAATCGTGATGTCCTGATTTGTGAGTTCGAGCCCCGCATTGGGCTCAGCACCAACAGCACAGAGGCTGATGGGATTCTGTCTCTTCCCCTCTCTCTCACCCCTTCCCCTCCTCGTGCTCTCTCTCCAAAATAAATAAATAAGCTTAAAAAAAAAAACCCTGCTTATTCATTATAGTGGATTTGAGAGTTAGGACTGGGAAAGCAAGCAAGATCAATATGGATAAAATCCTGCTCTGCTGTTGGCTCTCCCCAAAGGGAAGCCCTTCCAAAGGTGTGTGTTTGGATGTTGAAACAAAGCCACAGACGTGTGCGTTGTACCCCACACCCCCCTCATACTCACAGAGACACACAGATTCTAGAGACTGGTCTGTGTTCCGTGGGTCTTAGAGCCCAGTTCTTGAAGCTCCTACTTCCTATTCTTCCTAGCACTTTTTTTTATCAGTGTCCTTTTAGTAAGTGTTAGAGTTAATTGTTGCTACTTTAAACGTGCTCTACAAAGTCTTTCTTTGTTACCATTAAAATTAAGTATTGATGAAAGCCTTTGGAGGAAGCTTTTGATATTTTTTCTCTGCTTTTACTCTGAACTTTCAAACCTATTTATTACCTATGCTAAATAACAACAATAAAGACTGCAGTATGTGTACTTTGTGGGTGTCTCAGTTAATAACCACTCTGTGATTTGTAAGTGGGGAAACTGAAGCTGGATGAGATGTAGCAACCCTCTCAAGTGTATATACCTAGCAAGTGGTGAAGCGAAGATGAGACTCCTAGAGTGTAATTTTGACTGTGATTTTGACGTTGAGGCGCTGCTGTATCTTCCACACTGAGTACTCGCTCCCTCTTCTGCCTTACTCTGGAGATCCCTGTCTTCCACAATTAATGCAGTTGTAACCGATGTAACCAGTTTTTGAGTAGTCAGATTTTGTATTTATTCCTTTCTTTGATACAATCTAAAATTGAAATTTTATATTTCAATGAGGTAGGAATAAAAGGAAGAACCTTAATATCTTAGGAAATCAGCTTCTGGGCGTTGCTGGTCGGATAACTCCAAGTTCGTGAGCATCCATTTATGAGTTCCAGCATTTTCATTGGGATCGTTTTATTACGTCTCAGCTAAGATTTCCCTGTGGAAATTTTCCCACTGTGGACCTCTCCAATATTAAACAGTTGAAATCTCCATAGTTTTTCCTTTTCTGTGGCTGTACCTTGGTATCTCAAACCATTTTATGATTAGTCAGTTGCTTTGATTCTTATTCAAAGTCACATTTCTTCTCTGAATATTTCTATCTGGTTAGGATAGATGCAATGACAGGGAAGGTGGAATAAGAGCAAAACAAAGGAACAAGGAAATGGGAAAAATGCAGTCCTGTGGCATGGTACATGTGGCTTAAAGCAATAAAACAAAGTATAGTTGTGATCAAAGCTGGGATCACATGTAGAATGGGCAGATTAAAACCAGAAATAAAATTGTACATTTGGGGAGGAGAAGGATTTAGAAGGGAGACCATAGCACTCTAAATTAAATAAACTATTTCTATAAAAAATTTCTTAGGGTGGGATTGCTTTAGAATTTATATGAAACTTCCTTAAAATGTTTAATGTCACAACTTTTCATGTTTATAATAACTCCATTTGGGACATTTTGAATGTGGGAATGTGAAGTAAGGAACCTTTAAGGCACTTTCTAGTCATGACAGTGATGTTGTGGAGTTGGCTGTCTCCATTTAAGGCAGATTTCCAGGAGATGGACTTAATTAACTTTTGGATGGGAAATAAAGATGTTTAGAGTGGAAAGTGACCAGAAAATTAATCAAATATTGTTGTTTTGGAGCACATTGCTGTTTTAATGATAAAAAAAAAAAAACTAAATCCCTTGGAGATTCAGTAACTACCCAAGAACTTATAAATACCATTGTCACTTTTTCTTTTACTTTCTTGAATGTATGTCTTATCTCTCCATCTGGATTAGAAATTCTTTGAAGGCAAGTGTTCATGTCTTTTGTATTCTATCACTCACAATGTCTAGTATTGTGGGCATTAAATAAGTGTGTTGAGTGAATGACTTTCTCGTGATCGTTCAGGATTTTTTGTTCTTGTGCGTTTCAAATTCTATCTCCTCCTATATAATACTTATTTTGAAGTCATCTTTCCTTCTCTAGAATAGCTTTCCACACTAAATTTAAAATTTTTCATCTTTATTTCTTTTTGCTTTGATTTGGCTTCTGTCACGGAAGTCTACTCTCAACTTTGAAAGCCACTTCTTTTTCCAACTTTTAATTGTGACACTTTTCAAAATTTAAAAAAGTTGATGGAATGGTATGGTGATCACTTGTACATCTGTCCAGACCTCTGGAGCCAACAGTTGTTTATATTTTTCCTATTTGTTTTATCTGCGTATTTATATTTTTTAGGGATGAATGTCATGGTATTTATAGCATACTTTGCCTTTTGTGAAATCACATAAACTCACATTTTCTTTCCAATTTTTAACATTTTCTCTACTGCCATATTACAAGGATTTCATTCTTAAGATATATTTAAAATATTTACTTACTTGGAGTGAGAGGCAGAGGGGTGGAAGGGACAGAGAGAGAGAGAGAATCCCAAGCAGGCTCTGCACAGATAGTGCAGAGCCCAATGTGGGGCTTGATCTCATGAATGTAAGATTGTGACCAGAGCCAAAATTGAGAGTTGGACGCTTAACCAACTGAGCCACCCAGGTGCCCCCTTAAAATATTTTTGAAATTTCTTGTTTCAGTATAAGAATTGATATTTAAGATAGAGATTTATAAATGTAGCATATTTACAAATATGTTGTACATTGCTTTTTTTTTTTTAATTTGTAAGAGAGGGTGTAAGTGAGTGAGGGGCAGAGAGAGAGGGAGAGAGAAACCCATGAGGGACGGGGTGGGGGGGGGGCAGAGACATAGGTCTCACTCGAAGTGGAGCTCGAGCTCCCCTGAAGCAGGGCCTGAACTCACAAACCTGGAGATCATGACCTGAGCCGAAGTTGGGATTCTTAACCAGCTGAGCCACCCAGGTGCCCAGCTCTATTCTTTGTTAAAGATATCATTAATTATAAAGATTTACGTTTTTTAGCATGTTGTGAGATAATAATTCTCAAATTTTCAAATTCTCACAATATAAAGGAAGAATGAAAGTGCACAGAAGTAGCCAAGGTGAACTCAATATCCCAGGTGTGTTTTGATTAGAAAAAGGTCCATAAGTTTGTGGTGGTATCTGTGATTAACTCATTTTTCTGTAAAAGTACGTGTGAAAAGTGTCAGAAGAGACAAGAAGGAAGAGACGTAGAGGACTGAGAGCAGCAGAGATTAAAAGCGATGGTAGTAGCACTCGAGGTCACTTGCTTTTTTGAGCCAGCAGTCCAGTTTTTGAACTTACTTCTGTGTCTTAAAGTAGAGCAAGTAATCCCCAGTTTGTCAGGTTATTATGAGAATTGTGCTTGAAAACTCTTGCCTTCCCCTTCCCTAGACTAAGAACAGGGAAATGAATAGGCATAAACAGTAGATCAGAAGGCTACTGTCTTAGTGTCCTTGAATGGGAGGGGGGAGAAACTCTCCACGTTATCCTTATACTAACAAATATTCAGATTCAGGAATGTCCATTTTCTCTGAAGTATTAGAAGTAGCTATGCTTATTTAGTCATTATTTTAACAATTCTTGTGTACCAACTGTAGACCAGCTTCTGTATTGTTACCTGTTTTATTATCACGTCATTCATTTCTCAAATTCAAAATTACTATCTGACGAGAAGCACATAGTTATTAAAAGCAGACTTAGGGTTTGAAATGAACTCAGGAGCCTGGTGCTGCGCAACCTCCAATCTGAAATTGTGTTCCCTACGTATGTGTCGGGTGTAAAAATAAATTTTGTTTTTAGGTGAAAGATTTGTGAGAAGGATTGTTCTTTGGAGTTTGCGCTTTTAGAAAATTTTGTGGGCAGCCTTTTAAATCACAAAGCAAGGCTAAATCATATGCTTTGTAACACCTTTGTTATTAGGAGTAGAATTTGAAGCTGCTTCACCAGATCAGGAAAAGTGGGCAGATAAAATAAATTTAAGGGGAATTTGCTATTAGATAAAATGCCAAGGATAAGATGAGTAAAAACTAATAATGCGCAAATAAGGAAATAGGAAGGAAAGGGTGTGTGGGTCTCTGCACTGTAGACCAAAATGGGTACGTGGGAGTAATCAGTCAGAGCGATTCTAAATTATATAAACAGAAGACTACCATGATGCCTGGAAGAAAAATTTTCACGACTTGGAGAGTTATTCAAACACTTAACAGTAGATTTAGAGGGAGCCAGTGAATGTGATTTCTAAAATTTTGACAAGATTGTCTTTTAAAAAGATTAAATTGGAATTTAAACTGGTATGGATTAGCTTGGGCAGAGTAGGGTAGGCAGTAAATTCATGGGGAATGGTGACATCCAAGGGAGATAGAGACAGACTTCCCGGACGAGTGCTTGAGGCCCATTTGGGTCTTAAGTTTAGCAAAGAGAGTGCACTTGAGATGTTTCAGCGTGCCAATAGTATTGAGTCCCCGAGTGTAACACAGTGTAAAATCAGCGGGCCTGTACTCCTGCAGTGCTCTTAAATCCAAGAGCGCAAAGAGTGGGGCGCCCGTGGCTCAGTCAGCTAAGCATCTGACTTTGACTGAGGTCCATCTCCCCACTTCCTGTTCGAGCCCACATCCGGCTCTCTGCTGTCAGTGCGGCCACTTCAGACCCTCTGTCCCTCTCGCTCTGCCCCTCCCACATTGGCATTCTCTCTCTCTCTCTCTCTCTCTCTCTCTCTCTCAAAAATAAACATTTAAGAAAAGAGAGAACAAAAAGTAATTTGACCTTGGACAGGTTAAAAAGGTGTATTTGAAGAAAACAAATTAATATATTTTTGAGATAATGAGCTGTGAGCTATCATCTATAGAACGTAGGAAAGAAATGAAGAGTGTCACTGAAGAATTTATGCTTATGGCCAAAAGGCTAATGGAAAACAATGTAATTCTGTACATACGTGACACTAAGATGTCTAAACCTTGAATTCTGCCTGTAATTCTTTTTAATTTTTTTAATGTTTATTTTTGAAGGAGAGAGAGACCGAATGTAAGCGGGGGAGGGGCAGAGAGAGGGAAACAGAATCTGAAGCAGGCTCCAGGCTCTGAGCTGTCAGCACAGAGCCGGATGGGGGACTCTAACCCGTAAACTGTGAGATCATGACCTGAGCCGAAGTCCACGCTTAACTGAGCCACCCAGGTGTCCCCCTGCCTGTAATTCTTAATGACATACCTTTTAAGAAAGATATGAGAGTAGGACGAGGTCCTGAGAAAAGCGGCTGACATGATCAAGGAGATCATTCAAAAGATTAAGACCTTTCCGTTTTGAAAGATTAATACTCAAGGGAGATAGGAGAATAGACTTTTCCCTCAGTGTATAACTCTGTAGCCAAAAGATGCGTCATGAAACTTCAGAGTGAACATCATAGGGTAAGTAAAAATTCTTGTCTCATCCATTGAGTAGAGACGAAAGAAAATTTTACCCTAAATTTATACGCCCTTGAACAGTGTCCTGAAATTTTTCACATGGCAACAGCTCTTTGAACCATGTGCCCTATTTTGGGTTCTCTAAGATGTTACTTTTTGGAAAATCAAAAAATAGCTAGAAAGCAGAGCTCAAGGATGGTCCAGTCCAGCGTGCATACTGCTTTTATAGGGCCCTTGAGCTAAGAATTGTATTTATATTTTTAAGTTATTGGGAAAAAAATTGAAAGAATAATATTTAGTGATGAATGAAAATTACATGTAAATCGAATTGCAGTGTCCATAAATAAGATTTTATTGGGCTACGGCTGCACTCACTCACCTGCGTGACGTCTGTGGCTGCTTCCATGCTGTGCGACGGCAGAGACTGCGACTTGAAAGCCTCAAGTCATTACTCTCTGGCCCTTTAAGAAGTTTGCTGATCTCTGGGGTAGACTAACAACTTTAGAGCGATTTTTCAGGCAAAGAAAAGATTGTAGTGTCTAGAGTAAAAAACAGTAAGTGTAAATGGTACTAAGCAGCATTTCTTTTCTGTTACTGTGCTTTCTGATACAGAAGCCATTAGTCTCCTGTGACTTTTTAAATGTAATTAAAATTAAAACAATTCAGTTCTTTAACTCTAGTAACCACATTTTAAGTGACAAATGGCTATGTGTGTATTTGACAGCACAGATAAGAATATTTCCATCATTGGGGCACTTGGGCGCTTCAGTCGGTTAAGCAGCCGACCCTTGGTTTCGGCTCAGGTCACTTAATCTCGTGGTAATGAGATCAAGCCCTGAGTAGTGCTCCGTGCTGACAGTATGGAACCTGCTTAGGATTTTCTCACCCATCTCTCTCTGCCCCTCTCCTGCACTCTCCTGAAATAAATAAACTAAACTTCAAAAGAAACCCAGTAAAGTTAACATTAAAAAAAAAAAAAGAATATTTCCATCCTTGCTTAAAGTCCTGTTGGGCATTACTGCACGATAGTAATACTTAGTACTTTGTACTAAGCACTGTTCTGGAATCTTCTTAAAACAGCTTGAAGCAGGAGTTATTATTACTTCCATTCTACAGATGAGAAAACTGAGTGAGGTGAAGAAACCCAAGATCACACAGCTAGTAAATGTCATTTTCAGGATTTAAACTCAGGCAGCAGAACTTCAGAGTCCCTACTCTTGGTCTCTTTGTACCAAATGAAGTCGAAAGTAAGGAATAGGCTTAATTGTGGCACAAGGGATTCAACTTCTGTGGTGAAAATGTGGCTCTACAGATTTCGAAACTCAAAACCTAGAAGGTTCTATAGAATCTAATAGCGTTTCTTCCTAAAAAGAAATCTAGAAATGTGAGCTGGATTAGCTTGTTAGGGATTTTTCAGTCTTCCTTAAGATACAGTAAACAGAGTGCTTGGATTCCGAAGTAGCTTCGTAGCAGCGAAGTGTAGTGAGTGTAATTGACCTCTTACAATTAGTGAAAATTATTTTCATAGAGTAAGCCCTCAACTGGGAATTTTGCCTTCACAACAGTTACATGGATTTGTGTTAATTAGTCAAGCATTCTGTAATGCTTAAATGTTGTGTCCCATTTTTTTAGCTAAAATTAGGACCAATGATAAAGGATGTTTTATTCAAGGACACACAGTTACATTTTTTGTGTATGTTTGAGACAGTGTTGTCATTGAGTCATTTCATTTGCTTATAATTTTAGGGATTGCATATGATTACTGTTTTCACTACTTTATACAAAGCATATAGTTTTTAATGTTTTATCTTCATTATATATTAGGAATATCAGGTGAGCATTTATTTATGGAGATAAGCAGTGTAGTTTTGGCATCCCTTATTCTGAATATCATTACATTTATTTGCTTTTATTCACTTAACAAATATATAGCCCTTCATGTTTTAGGCACTCTTTTTAAGTACTTTATAAATGTTAACTCATTTAATTCTCATACCTCTATGAGGTAAATACCATATTCCAATTTTTGCAGACAAGGAAACTGAGATGTTAAGTAATGACCAAGTAGTAAATGCTGGGGTTTGAACCCAGGCAAACTGGCCCTGGACTCTGTGCCCTTTGCTTTTCCAGTGGCAGTGTATTATTACTTTGTACAAACTTAATTTTAGTTTGTACATCAAACATCTTGTCTCACCTTTGGGATATTAACAAGCATGGAGGACTGCTGAGCAGTACCAGTGAACAAGATCAAAATGACAAATGTGGCTTTGTGCCATTCCAGGTAGCCCCATGACTAGAGTCCTGAGGCAGCTATAGCAGTCTGACTCTATTAAAACACTTGTCCAAGGTAAACAGCTCCAATGTCAATGTTTTTGGTTAGCACATAAAGTACTTCGGGGCATAAATTACTTGTTGGCTTCTTCAATTTCAACTAAAGAACTCTGATATGAATTGCAGTGAGCCTCTGTTGAGACTGGATATGTATTTCGGGTCCTGCAGAACTTCAGATATATCTTGGAGACATTTGGGGAGCTTCAGTAGGAAGTATGGGTTGGGCAAAAGCCATGAACAGACACTCTTCTAAAGAAGACCTCTAGATGGTTAACAGACACATGAAAAGATACCCAATATCACTCATCATCAAGGAAATACAAATCAAAACCGCAATGAGATACAAAAAACAGATGTTGGCGAGAATGCGGAGAAAGGGGACCACTTTTGCACTGCAGGTGCAGCCACTCTGGAAAACAGTGTGGAGATTCATCAAAAAATTAAAAATAGAGCTACCCTACAACCCAGCAATTGGACTGTTAGGTATTTATCCAAAGGATACAAAAATGCTGTTTCGAAGGGGCACATGCACCCCAATGTTTATAGCAGGCAGCACTGTCAACAACAGCCAAAGTATGGAAAGAACCCAAATGTCCATCAACTGCTGAATGGATAAAGAAGATGTGGGGCGCCTGGGTGGCTCAGGTGGTTAAGCGTCTGACTTTGACTAAGGTCATGATCTCATGGTTTGGGAGTTCGAGCCCCACTTCGGGCTCTGCTGTTGGTGCAGTGTCTACTTCAGATCCTCTGTCTCTCTCTCTCTCTCTCTTTTACTCTCTCTCACAAAAGTAAACATTAAAAAAAGATGGAATATTAATTGGCGATCAAAAAAAATGAAATCTTGATATTTGTAACAACATGGATGGAACTAGAATGTATTATGCTAAGTAAAATAAGTCAGAGAAAGATAACTATCATATGATTTCACTTATGTCGAATTTAAGAAACAGAATAGGTGAACATCGGGGAAGGGAACGAAAAATAAGATAAAAACAAAGAGGGAGGCAAACCCGAAGAGACTTTTTTTTAAATAATTTTTTAAAGTTTATTTTATTTTGAGAGAGAGACAAACAGCGAGAGCACAGCAGGGGCAGAGAGAGAGAGACTCCCAAGCAGGCTCGGCACTGTCAGCTTGGAGCCTGTTGTGGGGCTCGAACTCACCGTGAGATCATGTGACCTGAGCCTGAGCTGAAACCAGGAGTCAGACACTTAACCGACTGATCCACCCAGGTGCCCCCAGAAGAAACTCTTAAATACAGAGAATAAATTGAGGATTGCTGGAGGAGTGTTGGTTGGGGGGATGGACTAAATGCGTGACAGGCTTTAAGGAGGGCACTTGGGATGAGCACTGAGTGTTGTGTGTCAGTGTAAGGAAGTATGGGTTGAATCACTAAATTCTCCTGAAACCATTATTACACTATATGTTAACTGACTTGGATTTAAATAAAATTGAAAAAATAAATTGAAAAAAAAAACTATAAAAAAATTAAAGGAAGTATAGCTTTAAATTAGCCTATATTTCATAGGAACGTGATATAACTTTTCTCCTCTTTCCCCATCGTGGAACTCAATTTGGTCTTCATGAATTTCTTCACTGTTACTACCTTTGTAGTTCAGCATTCTCCAATTGAATCAGAGCAGTCCTCTAAAGTTAGATCATCTTTCCATTGTCTATCTCCTGTCTGCTTAAGAGCAGTGATTATATTGCTAGTATAGTTGATCTGAAAATTTCTTGTCACTTGGAATTTCTTCACTGCTATGAGAATGTTTCAGAAAAAGTTGTTTAAAATTAAAAATTATTTTTGTTCTGCAGAATGAAATACTGTATTTGAAAAACAATCTTTTAAGATAGTATCTATACTGACGTGATGAATGATTTAAATATCTTAATTTTTTAGAAATTTTATAGCTTAAAAAGCATTTAGAAATTATTGGAGACATTTGCAACTGAAGATATTTTGTTGTAATTTAACTGCATATAAGCCCACTCAGTGAATCGATTTATAAGAGAAATGTTTAAATATCATAAAATGTTACATTTCAGACATGTCAAATTATTTTTCAGTTCTAAGCCTGATCTCTCATTGTTTATAATCTAATTTTGTGTTTCCTCATTTTCAGGCTGAAATAGAACTATTCGTGAACAGGCTTGATTCAGTGGAATCTGTTCTTCCTTATGAATACACAGCGTAAGTTTTTTAGCTTGATTTTTGTATAAACTTGTGTGTAACTCGGGGTACCTGGTTAGCTCAGTCAGTTGAGTGTCCATTGAGTGTCCAATTCTTGATCACGACTCAGGTCATGATCCCAGGGTTATGGGATCGAGCCTAGCATTGGGCTCCACGCTGAGCGTGGATCCTCCTTAAGATTCTCTCTCTAAAATTAAAACATAAAATAAAATTGCGTATGACTTATCAGAATTTTGTACTTTTAGAATTTTATTTTCTCCACAGTTATGGATAAATTTATATGTGCTTTAAAAAATGTACAGGGCTTAAAAACATTTTTTAAGGGGTATTCTTTATTTCCAAGTTAGGGTTAAAATGTGAAATGTGATCTTTTCAATAGAAGCGCCAAGGAAAACAACAGATTTCCTTTTTGATCTGAGTGGACAAAAAGCCATTTTGTTTTCTTTAAATTTTTTAATTATAGGGACACCTAGGTGACTCAGTTGCCTAAGCGTCCAACTCTTTTTTTTTTTTAATGTTTGTCTATTTTTGAGAGAGAGAGAGCAAGCAAGTGCCTGAGTTGGGGAGGGTCAGAGAGAGAGTGGGAGACACAGAATCATAAGCAGGTTCCAGGCTCTGCACTGTCAGCACAGAGTCCAACACAGGGCTCAAACTTACTAACATGAGCCAAAGTCTGATGCTTAACCTACTGAGCCACTCAGGTGCACCATAAGTATCCAACTCTTTTTTTTTTTTTTTTAATTTTTTTAAATGTTTGTTTAATTTTGAGAGAGAGAGAGAGAGAGAGAGAGAGAGAGCGCACAAGCCGGAGAGGGGCCGAGAAAGAGACACAGAATCTGAAGCAGGCTCCAGGCTCTGAGCTGTCAGCACAGAGCCCGATACGGAGCTCAAACTCACAAACTGCGAGGTCATGACCTGAGCCTAAGTCAAATGCTTAACCAACTGAGCCACCCAGGTGCCCCATGAGTGTCCAGCTCTTGATTTCGGCTCAGGTCATGATCTTACGGTAGTGAGATTGAGCCCTGAGTTAGGCTTTGTGCTGATAGCACAGAGCCTACTTGGAATTCTTTCTCTCCCTCTCTCTCTCTCTCTCTCTCTCTGCCATCCCCCCTCCCAAATAAATAAATACATTTTTAAAAATAGGCTTTTAAATTATTAAAAATCCCACAAAAATTTAAAGTTTATTTATTTCAAGAGAAACAGTGCATGTGTGTGCTGCATGAGCAAGCAGGGGAGGAACGGGCCGGGGGTGAGGGTCGGGGAGAGAATCCCAAACAGCCTCCACACTGTCAGCCCAGAGCCCAATAGGGACTCGATCCCACCAACCGTGAGATCCTGACCTAAGCAGAAATCAAGAATCAGAAGCTTAACTAACTGACCCACTCAGGCACCCCCAACCCCCAGACAATTTTAAACAAAAAAAATTTTTTTAATTTTTAAAAAATGTTTATTTTTGAGAGAGAGACACAGAGTGGGAGCAGGAGAAGGACAGAGAGAGAGGGAGACAGAATCTAAAGCGGGCTCCAGGCTCTTAGCTGTCAGCATAGAGCCTGATGTGGGGCTCAAACTCACCAATGGTGAGATCATGACCTGACCCAAAATCGGATGCTCAACCACCTGAGCCACCCAGGCGCCCCTAAACAAAATTTTTATGTCCCTTATAATCAATTCCCAGAAATAATTGCTTTGTTTTCTGCTCTTTAACATTTTTTCTCTGCATATTCTAATGTACCTAACCACGTCTATACATTTTTGTTTTAGTTTTGCGCCTTTTTTTCCTCACCGAATCTTTTACAGGCATCTTTTCATGTTAATACATACTTATAGTTACCCCAGTCTTTTTCATAGTTGGGGTTTTTTGTTGTTGTTTTTTTTTTTGTTGTTGTTGTTGTTGTTGTTTTTAAAGTAAGCTCTCACCCAGTGCGGGGCCTGAACTCTTGACCCTGAGATCAAGAGTCACGTGCTCTACCAACTGAGCCAGCCAGGCTCCCTTTTTTATTATTTCTTTGTAGAGGTTGTATAGAGTTGTTATGACTTGTTTCACTACTTCTCTGTTTATGAAAATTTTATTATTTTAGCTTTTTTTGATATTATAAAAAATTTTGCCTGTGTATATAACCTTTATTCATTTGTTCACTATATACCATATTGAGTATAAAAAATTCCTAAATTGTAGCTGGGTTCTAAATTTTTGTGGTGTCTAAGAGTTTTAAAAGAAAATATGTGTATACTGTAGAAAAAAGCACACACCAAAAAGGGACCATCCTATTAGAATCCAGATGCCTAACTATGTATAAGAAGAAAGTACACCATTCATAAATGGATGGACTATTATTTATATAACTATTGGAGACCTAAATGCTCTTCTTAGTTTTGTTTTTTTTGTCTTGTTAGATAAACAAACATACCTCCTGAAATCTTTGTGGGGTGTATCTGGGAAATTCAGTGCGCCTCTTACATCCACTACATGGAAAGTCTTCATTTGAGGACTTCCTCAGGCCCAGTTTTGTGTTTGTTTTTTTTTTAAAGATTTTATTTTTAAGTAATCTCTACACCCAACACGGGGGTCGGACTCACAGTGCCAAGATCAAGCAAGACTTGCACTCCACCAACTGAGCCAGCCAGGCACCCCCGCCCAGCTCATTTGTTTATCGCCTGAGATTCATCTGTCTTTTAGGAATTCATCTGTAGCCATCACTGCTTGGGTGTTAAGTACTCCCATATCATTCCAGAATGAACACAGAACTCTCCTTTAATTTTCTGTAGCAAAGCTGAAATTTCACTGTAATGTTTAAAGCAAATTATTTAAAATCTGGTTAATAATACAAGGGAGTTACAGAGAATTTTATAGCTGACTGACTATGGCTTCTTCACAATTCCCTGCCTCTAGGGTCTGTCTCACCATGCTTCTCATTTTGGGATGTGTTAGCCTCTGCATAGAGATAAGGCAGAAACCCAGGGAACTTTGACACATCTTCCTGAAATGTTATTATTAAGTAAATCTTGGGATTAGCAAGTTAGAACAAAAGGAGGTAAGTTATGCAAAATTTGCTTGAAGAAGAAAGGTATCAGTTTTATCATTGGAATGAACAAAAATAAGTATTATGTGTTAACTTTCTAAGTTCTGTAATTTACATTTTCATAAAATATTTAGACATCAAGGTTTTCTCAGGTGTAATTTTCTCATGTTTTGTCTTTTTGCTTTGGGGTGATGTAAATGGAACTTGGAGTGTGAATATATTTCTCATTCATCTACTAGAGCTCCTGGAATGATCAGTACTAAATTTCTTCCCTCTAGGTTGTATAGGGGCTTGATAGGTCATTGTTTCCTTTTTTGTGTAAAAGCTTAAATACTTCTCCCCTTTCCCCCCCAGGTTTGATTTTTGCCAAGCATCAGAAGGAAAACGCCCGTCTGAAAATCTTGGTCAGGTGTTATTTGGGGAAAGAATTGAACCTTCACCATATAAGGTTGGTATTCAGTGTTATATAGAGATTATTTAGTTGTTTCTTTCTTTCTCTTTCATTCATTCTTTTTTCTTTTATTTTTTTCCTTACAGAAAAGCCTAAAATAACTTACTATTATAGCTAAAGAGGATATCATTTCTCTTTTAGCTCTGGGAATAATTTTTTTAATGTTACAGTTTTGAAGGATCCCTCTCCTCATGATATGTCACGGATAAATTTGTCTTAACAAACATTCATTTATCAGTATTCTAAATGATAGTACTCAGCACCCTGCCGTATGTAACAGAGGGACCAGAAACCCAGCCTTCAGTCACGAGAAGTCGCCCCGGCTGCTGCACATCTTCTCCCTCTTTGGGAGGATTCATACTTCTCTCTTAGCAAGTGCAGCACTACTTGGGTTCCCCCGTTGGCAGTTTTGGGAAGCTAACCTTTCTCTTTTAACCATGGAAAGTATATTTGGAATGTTCTTGGTGTATATTTAGAAGCCAAACTAAGCACAGTATAAGATATTCTCTTCAATGTATGTACTCCATCAACACCCAGAGTTATTCCTTTTTTTAAAGTTTATTTATTTATCTAAAAAAATTTTTTAAGGTTTATTTTTGAGACAGAGAAACAGAGACAGAGCGTGAGCCACCAAGGCACCCTGCCTAAAAATTTATTTTAATGTTTATTTATTTTGAGAGAAAGAGAGACAGAGTGCGAGTGGGGGAGGGGCAGAGAAAGAGGGGGACACAGAATCTGAAGCAGGCTTCAGGCTCTCAGCTGTCAGCACAGAGCCTGATGCGGGGCTTGAACCCAGGAACCGCGAAATCATGACCTGAGCTGAAGTTGGACGCTTAACTGACTAAGCCACCCAGGCGGGCCTGTATATTTATTTTGATAGAGACAGAGAGAGTGCAAATGAGGGAAAGGCAGGGAGAGAGAGAAGGAGAGAGAATGAGACTATCCCAAGCAGGCTTCACACTGTCAGGGCAGAGCCCGACACGGGGCTCGATCCCATGACTGTGAGAGCATGACCTGAGCTGAAATCAAGAGTTGATGTTCAACCAACTGAGTCACCCGGGCCCCCCTAGAATTACTGTCTTTTAAATCCGTAAACGCTTAAGCCTATTTTTCTTCCACAATGTGCAGTACCGTGTTCATTTTACATGTGTTTTCCTGCTACACAAAGAATGACGCTCACTCTCTTCTAGAAAAATTAAACTAGTTTAACATAACAATGCATCATAATATAAAAATTTAAACGATGTAGTGTAATACGAAGTGAAAAGTAAGTCTATCTTCTCCCCAGTTTTACATCACAGTTTCTTATTAATCTTTCCTGAAATTTCCCATGCACTTAAAGCATATGTAAATAAAACTAAATTTACTTTTTTATGATTTAACATATTATTCTGCACTTTGGAGTTTTTCCTTTAAGTCTAACTTTGGGTATCTGTCTGCATAGTTTTAATGGCTGTAACTCGACTGCAGGTTTGATTCCCCAGGCTGATTCCTCTTTGTGTCTCATCCTTGTCTTCTGTGGCTTAGACCCGGGGTTAGCTGCCTTCTCTGCTGCTCACTAAGCGCCGCCATCTATTTTCCTTGGCACTCGACTGCACTGAGCATCTTTCCGGCAAATCCCCACAGCTAGGGTAGTCCCACTCCCCACCTTACCCCCTCCAGCGCTATGCTACACTGTGAAGCACTGGGTAAAAGACGCGTAACTGTGCAAGTTTAGTCCACATAAATGTACAGTTTTACAGTTTTTAACCGTAAGTCCTCTTAGAAGAATTACAATTTAAAATTTTCTACCCTAAAGATGCCAGTAATTTAAAATTTTTTCCAAGACAGATTTGAAGGCATATGGAATGAGGCCCCTTGGAAGGAAGGAGCTCAGAGTAATGGACATGGGTATTACTTGCAGGGCAAGCATATTAATTGTGTATCATGTTAATTGTGTATCACTCCCTGATGTGATATTTTGAAAGATTACTTTGGAAGTTATTGCATTGTTTTTTATAGTATAGGGTGATTTTCAGTCATTTATTAAATTACACAATCAAGATTCTCCTGTGGTGTCTCAGCCCCATCATCCTGTTTAGTTACGCCTTCGCCTGGAGGAATGATGGAAGGGAAGAGGTCAGTAACATCTTCAGTGAACTTGAGAGACAGCAGGAGTTTCTCACATAAACAGCTCTTAGCAGAGTGCAGATAAACAGAGGGAAGGCCAACAAAATATTCAAACCCCAGAAGAAGTTTTGTCCCTTTGGGGAAGAATTTAAGGACAAATTACATCATGGTAGGTTCCCATCAAGGGTTATATTTATTTACAGGAAAAGACAGCCTTGTTTATGCAAAGGATGCTTCTTTTAGGCCTAGTGCTTCTCAGATTTAATTTTGAACTAGGAGTTGAGGTAAAATAGAACAGGAGTGCTTTAAAAATGGAGAAAGATGTGCATCTCACATTTCGTATGGGTTTCCTAGAAATTTTTAGGATCAAGATTTGTGCTAAAACAAAATCTTTAAATCCCCTAAGCTGAAAGAGAGCAAGTATTTCTTAAGATTGAGGCATAGGTAGACAGAAACATGGGGCTAAGAAATTAGATTTTTGTCCAAGTCAGCCATAAATGCATTGACCCATGTTTTTCAGTATCGATTCTATATTGATTCTTTGTCCTTTATTTTCATAGAATTTTACCTTATTTTTTAAAGTTTATTGAGAGAGAGAGAGAGTGCGTGGTGTGCGCACATGAGTGGGGGAGGGGCAGAGAGAGAGAGAGAAGGAGACACAGAATCTGAAGCAGGCCCCAGGCTCTGAGCCATCAGCACAGAGCCTGACACAGGACTCGAACTCACGAACTCAAAGATCGTGTCCTGAACTGAAGTTGGATGCTTAGCCCCCTGGGCCACCCAGGTGCCCCTTATTTTGCCTTATTTTAGATCTGCAGTAAAAACAATGTTAACAACCAGCAACAAAACAAAACCCCCAAACTGCTTTGCTGTCTTTTATCTATGACTTCTGTTGAGGTCAGGAAAACAGCAAGATCATGTGTGTTATGTGAAGCTGGAGCCACATTCTCAGGTCGTAGAATCTCATCCCAGATCTAACCAGTCATCCTTATTCATTCACTCAGTTAATACGTTCATGCCATGCCGGAGTCGGTCCTGAGGGAGGCCAGCTCCTACTTCAGGAATTCTGGCTGGTCCAGGGTTCCCTGTGTGAGGGCTGGTCTAGGACAAAAGACACGGAGACAGCCTCTTATCCGGACTGCTCAAAGTTTATTTTTTCTTCAGGGTTTTTATGCATTTTTTCTAAGCACAGCAAGTATACATCTTGTAAAGATTGACAGGATGAAATCATTGCAATTTTTCAAGGTTCTTAGTAAAATAAAGAATGCTTATTTCTCAAGGTTCCTAGTAAAACCTGATTAAAACAACCTTCACATTCCATAAAACTTTAAAGAACGCTTGTTTCTCAAGGTTACATAGAATGTTTAAACAATCAGTATATGAGGGTAGAAAACAGCTTACATGCAGTCAAAGCATAACTAATGGATACATTCTGGTAAATATTATGGGTTGAAAGGATAAGAACAAAGTATACAAATATCAAAGGCTCTGGCTACAGTCGAAAGATTATGTGAAAAACATGCTTTTAAAACTCTAAAGTTACTCTCTAAGATTATTTTTGTCTATTGACCATTAATAATGTCTTAACCCGAAAACTACAGCATTTACCACATTCCTGAAGGTCAGGCTGCACTCTTGAATATAGTGAGAAAAGATTAGGAATTATATCTCATGTTATTACTATTGAATGTTTTCTTTTTATTTCAACAACAGTCAACACTATGTGTCTCTAAGGCTTATAACACTAAGTAAACAGGTCAGAACCTGTTCCGGCTCGGGGAGGGGGCCATTGGAGCCCTTTTGCTTCGCCCTGCAGCTGTCACAGCAGGGGCTTATTCTTGAGAGTTCTTCCTTAGACCCAGGTGAACGATGTTGCTTAGGTCCTGCACAGATTTTCCTGCTAGCCCCAATGCAACTGTGCCTGTCTTAGGTTGTTCCTCCTCTGAGGAATCTTACCCGTCTTTGGCTAACCAGCCATCCTCTGGGGTCAAACAGGGCAACTTGGATTGGAAACCATAGCTCCATGGCTTCCCTGCCCAGCACTGGCCTGTAGACACCTTGCCTTCCGGCAGGGTCCAGGCTCTGGGGAAACGGCCTTTGAACCTTAGGTTTTTGCCCTGGGCGTCGCCATCAGGGCTATTGTCTTCTGGTCTCTGGCAATGCCAGGCACTGTGGTAGGTGTGGCATGCAGCAGTGATCAGAGACAAAAATTTCTGCCCTCATGGATCTTATATTCTGATGAAGAGAAGGAAACAAAATGAATTACTAAAATATATAGTGTGTCAGTTGCTGATGGAAAAATTATCAAAAATAAATCAGGGAGGGTGAATGAAGAATTGGCAATTTTGGAAGTCTTGCTGAGAAGGTGACATTTGAGCAAAAGACCTGAGGCAAGTAAAGGAGTGAACGGCGTGAATATCCGGGGGGAATGTTCTCTGTGGAGACAGCACCCGTTCTGAGATGCAACCTTGCCTGGTGTGCCGAAGGTGCAGAAAGAAGTTGGTGTGACTTGAGCAAATGAGCAAGATAGAGAAGAGCAGGAAATGAGGGCCAAGAAACAATGGGACCACATCACATAGTGACTCCTGTGGGCCTGTGTATCTGCTCAAATGGTTAACACTGAAGGATATTGAGTAAGCTTAGATTTTTAACAGGATCACTAGGGCGGCTGTGTTGAGGAGGACCATGGGAGAGCAAGGAGAGAAGCCAGGAGACTGGTTAGGAGTCTGTTGCCAATCTTTGAGATATGTATGACCCAGTAATAGCTCAGACCATGGGGTTTAGGGGTAGGTGTTGTGATATGGTCAGAATCTCAGAAACTGGCTACGTTTTGAAGGTGGGGTCAGCACAACAGAATTTGCTAAGGGATGGCATGTGGGGTGTGGACTTCCTATTTTTTAGAAGGGGACGGTCTCTAGGAAGAGCAGGTTTGAGGGGAATGGGAAATTAGGCATCTAAATAGAGATGTGGAGTAAGCACTTGAATGTATGTGTCTGACATTTGGAGGAGTTCAGCCTAGATACCTACATTCGAAAATCATCATCGGTGTATAAATGCTACTTAAAGTTAGGAATTGATGAGATCCCCAAGGGGCGTGGGTATAGATAATGAAGAGAAGGATTCCAAGGATTGAGCCTTGGGGCACTTGGTGCTACTAGGTGAGGAAGATGAGAAGGACTTAGCAAAAGAGACGACCTCAAATGTGGGAGGATTACATGACTTAATAGACGTTTATCGTTATGATTAAATAATCTCTCTAGGTTTACTCTTTTCCTTCACAATTAAACACAGAGGTGACTTGCCTAAACCCAATAAGCATTGGATTGAGGCGTAAGATTTGCCACTTTTAGTATAACTGGCAGTGACTTTCTCTGCTGAATTTAAATTTGATACCTCTCCCTCTGATTCCTTAGTATGTATACTTCTTTTTTTTTTTTTTTTTCATTTTCCTCTCTTTGAAAAGGAACCTACAAGGTGCATATAAGGTTAAGAATATTAAATAATTGCATAAACATTGCCACATTGACAGAAGTAGCACTGTAGCCAAAACTAAACTCTTGGCTGACAGATGGCAGCAGTGGGCTGCACTTGAAGCCCTTGTCTGTCGTCAGCTCATGCACAGAAACTGCTTTAGGTGTTTTAATCATGTGCGAAGGATTGGACTGCTTAAAAGTGAAATATATGCAAGGGTTTTTTTTTTCACTCCCTGTAATAAAGTTTGAGTTTATTGAATGGTATACAGTTACGGACTACACATAGTTTAATAGATTACAGACTTTAGAAAACTTATTTTAGGAAATACGTTTGTTTTTAATTTTAATGCTTATTATATTTGAGAGAGAGAAAGAGTGTGAGAGGGGCAGGGGCAAGAGAGGGAGACACAGAATCTGAAGCAGGCTCCAGGCTCTGAGCTGTCAGTGCAGAGCCTGACATGGGGCTCAAACCCACAAGCTGTGAGATCATGACCTGAGCTGAAATCGGAGGCTTAACCAACTGAGTCACCCAGGTGCCCCGGAAATACGTTTTTTAAATAAAGACATAAATGGATCCTGATAAAGTAAACTTACATTATGCAGTATGTTATGGATACCATTATTTTTACATATGAAGTAAGTCCTAGGCTCCAAAATTGAAGGAATCGTTAGTGTTTTAACTTTTAAATGATCAATTTGTGTTTAAGCCTTATTATTTGTTTCAATTTTATTACTAAATAATATCCTGAAAATTGACAATCTTTTCCAATGTGTGTAAAAAGAGAATCACATTTGCCCTGAGTTTTAGACATCCAAATTTGACTTTTTCTTGTATCATCACATTTTCTGTTACTCACTCCTAAATCTCTATTACCTGGCTCATTGGGGGCACTTAACAAATGTCCATCAAATGAATATATGGGCATAAAAACTTGTTTCCTTATTACTAGAAAGCCTTCAACTCCATAATTTCCAAAATCTCAGAGGCCATTACTATAGAAAGACTGATGTTCCATTTTGTTCTGCATGTGTTTTTTTTTCCCCTTCTAGGATTCATTTACATTTAACAGGTGAGTGGATTGAAATTATCAAAAATAAAAATAAAAACTGTTACTTATCAAAAGAAAAATTGATTTAGATTTTTAAAGAAACAGTAAGATTAAAATTTAAATGTAATTGAAGTACGAGAAATTTTTAAATATTTATTATCAATATTGATGCACCATAGTAATTTAATGAGACTAGTATTTTTATTCTACTTATGGCATAGGTATGAAGGACCTAGATATTTTTTAATTTGCTTTTCACTTTATTTTAATACAGTTTACATTTAATAAGGAGGAGACCTGCAAGCTTGTCTGTACAAAAACATACCACACAGAGAAAGCTGAAGACAAACAAAAGTTAGAGTTCTTGAAAAAAAGCATGTTACTGAATTATCAACATCACTGGTAAGACATGGAAATTTTGGACTTTTGCTATTTTCTTTTTCTAGATGAAACCTCTGTTTCATTGACTGCATAAATTACTTCATTAACTCTATAAAATATAGCAAATCGATTGATTTCCCTTTTTTGTTGCTAGTAATAGCATGAAGTCTGACTTTATATGTCAAGGATTACTAAAGTTGACGCCTTAAAGTATCCTCTTTTAACTGCTTAGATCACTGTAATATCTGGTACTTCTTTTGGTACACAGACCTGGTACCTCGAGTACTTCTTTTTTTCATATGTGCTTAACAGGAACGTATTTATGCTTTGGGAAAAAGACCTGGATCAGTTGTCTAGAAGAATACTGTTATTTTATACTCGTAGGCCATAAAAAAGACGATGGGAAAACAAACTTTAACCTCATTTAATATTTGATACACAGCATCTACTTTAAATAAGACAGTTATATTTTGAGTGACCAGTTTTTTAGTTTATACACGTGACGTTACATTAAATAGGTCTTTACCAGTTTGTGTTACAATCAAAAAGCATTTAAACCTATTTTATTTTTGCTTCGAAAGTAGTATTGACTCAAAATTCAGTAGTATTGACTATACATAATTCAAATGTACAATATTTTTAAAAAGGTCTAAAGATCCAACTTTTGAAGTATGATCATTGTTACTCTTCAAGATAATTTTGCTGACAAATACCTTATTCCGTGTGGGGCCCAATTTACATATGTTTTGCCTCTTCTAAAAAGTATAAGGTAATGGAAATAGTGAACAAGAAGACTGTCTTCCTGTACTTCCTCTTGAATGTTTATCCTATCAGTATCTCAGGCTCATTTGCCCACGCAAGGGAGGTTAGGAACCATTGATCTCAGTTTGACATGCCCGGATCCTGTAGCCCGAATACTATGGTAGGAGCCTGTCATTCTGTCTTGCCGTCTAAAAGTCCTAGGGAGGAGCGACCTTGGCTCACTTACCCATCCATGAACTAGTCTGTGATTAGGGGAATTGGCTCTGATTGGCCAGACCTGGGTAGAATCTGTTTCAGTCTGCTAAACCAGATGGGAACAAGTTTCTCACAGCAGGACACCATTCGAATAAGGAAGGACACTTGCCCATTACACTTGTGTCAGCTTCTTCCTCTTGTGACCCTCAGTGCAAACAAGAACTTGGAATCTCCTCGTTTATTTGGAGAATGCTATGTAATGCTACGTAATCGCTGAATCAGTGTAACTGGGGTACATTTGCTTATTCTTAGTAATTGAGGTTTCCCTTGGTGTTTTCAGTTTACTTCAGATTGTTCTTGAGCAGCCTTCAAATGGTATCTAAGGCTCAGTTCTTAGAGTTTCATGGTAGCCTCATCCACCTCCATTTACTCTAATAGCTACTCATTTGTCGACAGAATGAAAGAATAACTTCAGGCCTACAGGTGATTTTTAGCTATTTCTTCTACCCTCTGTTCTTGGAATACTGTTTAGAGGCTTGCTCCTAAAGATAATAGAAGTACTTCTTCTTCATTAGCTTCCTCACTTTAGCAAAATACTTAGAAATATTTTTAACTAATTTATGATGCAATTAACATAGGTACTGTTTGATGCCAAAATACATAATAAAAAGAAGAAACTATTTAAAATAATTTCTGAAGTTAGCATTTGATGATGAAATTGATTCAATAATTTGTGATAGGTATATCAATTACAACTTAAACTATATTCTGCCTAAAAAAGTTTGAAACTTGCTGGCGAATAATCATTTTGTTGTTATATCAGAAGAGTTTAAAATTTCAGTTCTGAATCTATTAGTAAAACTCTAAGCCATATCACAAATATATCATCTGGTAATTGTAGACAATGGGCTTCAGTCTTTATTATTATTATTTTTTTAATGTTTATTTTTGCGAGAGAGAGAGAGAGAGAGAGAGAGAGAGAGACAGACAGAGGGCAAGTGGGGGAGGGGCAGAGAGAGAGGAAGACAAAGAATCCGAATCAGGCTCCAGGGTCTGGGCTGTCAGCACAGAGCCCGACACAGGGCTCAAATCCACAAACCGCGAGATCATGACCTGAGCGGAAGTCAGACGCTTAACCAACTGAGACACCAGGCACCCCTGGGCTTTAGTCTTTAAATCAGTACATTACACAACTGGAAAGTGTTGGTTCACATTGATGAATTTAGTTGAACCGTAAGTTGAGTATATTTCTGTCTTTGACTTACTTCAGAAAGTTTTTTCTATGTAACTTGATTTTCAGCATAGATACCAGAGTTGATAGAGATAAAGTAGCATGAACCTTTAGAAATTTGAAAGCCCTTTAAAAGTATAGTGTTCTGTTATGGAATTTTACTGTGAATGTAGCACTTCTTATTAACCTTGACAGTGAGACATTTTGGGGACAGCATAATCATTTTCTGAATTATGAAACAGTATATATATGGCTGTAAAAAAACCACAAGCAGCATAGGAAAATATTAAATAAAAAGTAAGCATCTTCTACCACCCTCAGCTTCTTTAATCCTGTTCCCCAGAGGTTGCACTATTATTTTTCATGTGTTTCCAGATATTTTGTGCATATGCAGCTTATAACAGGAGTGTACCTTTTAAAATAATGCAACTGATTGGGGCGCCTGGATGGCTCAGTCGGTTGAGCATCCGACTTTGACTCAGGTCATGATCTCACGGTTTATGGGTTTGAGCCTCACGTCTGGCTCTGTGCTGATGGCTCAGAGCCTGGAGCCTGCTTTGGGTTCTGTGTCTCCTTCTCTCTCTGCCCTTCCACTGCTCTCGCTCTGTCTCTTAAAAATGAATAATTGTTAAAAAAAAATTAAAAGTAAAATAAAATAATGATACTGAAATATTGTATTCTGCAACTTGCTCATTTCTTTTAAGAAAATACGGGCATTTGTCAGGTAAAAGCACATCTGTAGATCTTTATCTACCTTACTCTTTTCATAGAGTGTGTAGCATTACATTACACGAATGAACTGTAGTTTTTTTCCCCATGACCTGTCCATGGAGGGTACAGGAAAATAATGGAAAGGAGTCCTTGATGGTAAAAAAAAAACAAAAACAGAACAAAACAAAAAAACTGGGGCCAGTCATTCAACCTTTATCCTTTTGAGTCCTCCTTTTTTGCTGTATCAGATTGAAAATAAGATTTTTAGTATTTTTGGTATTATAAATTTAAATATTGCTACTCCCTAATTATTAGCAAGGCAGTAATTGAAAATTATATTCATTGTTTTATTACATTTATTTCCAAGTGGTTTGTTGTTGTTGTTTTAAATGCTTCCTATTACCAGGAAAAGGTTATTGTGTCAAGACATTATGTAAATGATAAACTTAGGATGCTTGCTTTTAAAAAGCCTAAATTGTTCCTTAATTTCTCATTTTGTAGCTAGCACTCTAATTTTTATGTAGTACTTTCTCTGCTATGATAGCATAAAGATATTATAATTAATGTTTTATATATATTCATTGAATTTCATTCTCTATCTAAAAAATTAAGGCAATTAACTTTGTTTAAGCTACCAAAAAATCTGAATTATTTATTTTATATAGCATTGCTTTTATGCTTCTAATATTTTATAGTCGTTTCATGGGAACTGCTAGCCTGCCGGCTATAATAATAAGCAACTTAATAGTGTAGGTAATTCTAAAAATTGGTATATTGGGTACTATTAAATAGCATTTAAATGTGACGAGACATGTTTTATTAGGTCATTAACGTACACCTTGGGTGCATATAGAATCATAATTTTACTTCCTAAGGCATACATTAATTAACAAATAAAACATGCCCTGGAGTCATCTTATGACTGTAATATAGCTAGTATGTTTTTAGCAGTTTTTTTTTTATTTGAATCCTGTAGTGCGCTCCTGGTGTAGGGGACCACACGCTCGGACGTTAATGTAGTTAGTGCTACAGAACCTTATTCTTTACTCATTCTTTACTTTTATCCCCTTTTCTTAAAAGTTCTTTTTCACTATAGCACTTCAAAATTTTGTTTCTTTAGTTTTATAGCAGCATTTCTTTTAGACATAAGTTGAAATTACACAGCTTTAATAGATAATACTATAATTTTCACTTTTTCACCTGGCCCTTAAGTTGAGTATTTTTTTCATCTTGCAGTTATGTTCGTCCCCTTTTTATTGAATTACCTAGTATTAAAGGACATTTGCTTCTATGGTGTTCCATTAAATTGTTTCCAGGGAACTAGGTACATTGCTTTGCACCTAATTTAGAGCTTTTGAGTGTTCTGTGAAAGGTAAATTATACTTAACGGATCTAAATAATGATATTAAATAAGCAACTGCAGCAAATTAATTTATAAAACTCCCTTTCATATGTACATTTATAGTTTCAAAGAAGCTATAAAGTTGTTTTCTTCACTACAGCATATCAAATATTGACCTAATGCTATTGCTTATGAAATACTACATTTTATCAAAATTCTTTTATTGTGATTTTGACATCTGAAGGCATTTATAGATATCTAAATTCAATGAAGTGGGAACATAGCTTCGAGCAGTATTTGTTAGTCATGTTTGATGACTTCTAACTATTATTTCTGTGCTTAGGATTGTGGATAATATGCCTGTAACGTGGTGTTATGATGTGGAAGATGGTCAGAGGTTCTGTAACCCTGGATTTCCTATTGGCTGTTATATTACAGATAAAGGCCATGCAAAAGATGCCTGTGTTATTAATGTAAGTTTGTGAAAAAAAAAAAAAAAACTATGCTGCTTTTTAAATATATGGTTTTTTGGCAGGATTCAGTCTTTACCTGGACAAAATTGGTTATATTCATTGTATGATTCACATGTCTGACACACAAGTATTTAGATCTTAAACTTAAGCCAGATTAACAGTATATAATTTTAACTCTAGCACTAAAATAATTCAGCTTCAGTTCAGCCTTCACTGAGAGTGTCTGTTACATGCTAAGCACTAGGCTAAGGGCTAGGACTTTATATGTTCTGACTCTATTAAAAGTTAGACTCATAAATCTTACATATACTTCAAAAAGGATTATTGGAATGCCCAAATTACCTCATTATAAGCCCATGAAATTTGTATTACAAATTTAAGTCCATAAAATAACATATTACAAGAGTTTGGTATTATACCTTTTCTTAAAAGGTAAATGCCTTTATAGTCATTCTTTTATATTTAAAAATTATAATAAAGACATTAATATAGAAAGCATTAAAATTATTGGGGATTTTATTAAATTTTGTGTAATCAGGTCAATCTGATTTAATCTGTTAATATGACCTGGTAGTAGAAGTTACATAAACTTGATCATGAAACTGGTGATACTTTTGGGAGAGTTGACCACACACACTTAAATAATTTAGGTTGTTGGTTTAGTCTGAAGTTATAAACTTCCAAGTTGAAATATGTAAGATTTAGCATGCCCATAATATGTAATATTTTAAAATGTATTTTGTTAGTTTTATCATAAGTGGAAAGATAGAAAATATTAAATGTGTTCTCTTTAACAGGTATTTATATATAAGAATTTAAATATTAAATTTATACTCTGCCAATTAATTTTGACTTTTGGAGAGTTTAAGCTTAAAACTTAGAATGTTTTTATGAGGAAGGATTAAAACTTTGTCCTAGCTCAAATTTTCCTACTTGTGCCTCATGTTAAAGTTTTGTTTTGACTCTTGTATATCCAGTTTTCTACCTTTAAGTTTTGTTCTATAGTCAGAATTCCATGAAAGAGATACATTTTACATCTTCAACCACGTTGACATCAAAATATACTATCATGTAGTTGAAACTGGGTCCATGGGAGCAAGATTAGTGGCTGCCAAACTTGAACCAAAAAGGTAACTATACAAATAGCTAAAAAGTAAATAAACGTGGGGATGCTTGGCCAGCTCAGTCCTCAGTCAAAGAGCATGTGACTCTTTATCTTGAGGTCATGAATTTGAGCCCCATATCGGGTATAGAAATTTCTTTAAAAATTAAATGAAAAAATTTAATTAATTAAAATAAAGGGGGTGTGTGTGGCTGGTTCAGTGAGTGGAGCATGTGATTCCTTAGCTCAGTGTCATGAATTCAAGCCACATTTTGTGCATAGCCCTTACTTTAAAAAATTAAATGAAAATAAAATAGTAAGTAAATAAATGTGAGTAAAATTATTCCCACTAGAATAAATATTTGGGGCCCAGTTAACTTTTTAAAAAAATCAGTATTCTGGCATATAACCTGGCATTTCAGAATCGATTTTACTAAAACTCCCTCTAGTGTGATTTGTTACTGAGTTGTGGGTTGTCCAGAGAAACCATGCAAATTTTTTTTTTCCTGTTATGGTGAGTGGTCAGGCCAAAGTGTCTTTTTGTTTTGTTTTTCAATTAGGAAGTTTTGACAGCTTTTCTGTGTCAGCCTGGAATGGAGAACGCGAGTGGTTGGCACAGCGTTCCTTCTTATAGTGGAAAAGTATTGACCTCTCATCGGACCCCAAATGAGCTAATTTTTTTTCAAGACTTCATTTTTTTAAGTAAGCTCTACACCCAATGTGAGGCTCGAACTTATACCCCTGAAATCAAGAGTTCCGTGCTCTAATGAGTGAGCCCACTGGGTGCCTCCTAAATGGCCTGATTAAAGTCTCCATGCAGTGTTAGATGCCAGTGTGCGACAAGTCATTGAAAGAGCATCTCTTCAAGTCGTCAGTATTTTTAGTGTGAAAGTACCTGTCAGTTATTTGTGAGATCCTTTTTTGATTTGAGTATTCCATTTTTTTTCATGACTTCCGCTCAACCTCCCATTGAATTAGTCTTTTTCCCATGCTACTGTTGGTAAAGAAATGCATGCCATTATCAGATGGCAGTTAATTTAAACTCCCTCAGTTGTTTGTTTTTATTTTTTTTAAAGATATTTAATGCTCTTCAAGTATAGTGCTTTCAGAAGTTTGTTTCTAGTTTTGAATAATAATTTCGCATGTATGCTTAGAACTAAGCCCATTATTTATATGAAACAAATATTTGTATATTAAATGACATGAATAATTTCACCCTTGACTATCAGTAGCATTGTAAAATATGTATAAAATCTCTAATATCTACCCCATTTTTTTCAACTGTGCTTTATCAGCATCTTGCCAAAATGTTTCCTCCCACAGCTTCAAACATACCCATATAGATAAACCGGACTGCTCTGGACCCCCCATGGATATAAGTAACAAGGCTTCTGGGGAGATTAAAATTGCCTATACTTATTCAGTTAGCTTCCAGGTGAGTTTGTTTTTATCTCTAGTATAACTCAGAAATTGATTCAAAATTCATACCACTTAAACTAATTAAAAATATTAATGATTAACCTTGTCAAATAGATAAGCTTTTCATGAGCTGATTTCGACTAGTTTGTCCATGCATCAGGCAACATAATCACACTAAAAACGAAGTCTCCATTTAAATGAGAAGTATAGTCAATTGGAGAATTGAACCTGATTAAATGCTAAATCATAAGAGATACAAAGAAAACAAAAGGTAGAAGATAGACATAGAGGTCGGTTGGGGCATTTGGGTGACTCACTTGGTTAAGCATCTGACTTCAGCTCAGGTCATGAGCTCACATTTTGTGAATTCAAGCCTGCATAGGGCTCTCTGCTGTCAACACAGAGTTGGCTTCGGATCCTCTTTCCCCTTCTCTCTCTGCCCTCCTCCACTCATTCCTTCCCCGACCCTCCTCTCTCAAAACAAACAAATAAACTTAAAAAAAAAAATCTTTAGTGGTACCTGGGTGACTCAGTCGGTTAAGCATCTGATTCTTGGTTTTGGCTCAGGTCATGATCTCATGATTCATGAGTTGGAGCCCTACATTGAGCTCCATGCTGACGGTGCAGAACCTGCTTGGGATTCTGTCTCTCTCTCTCTCTGCCTTTCCCATGCACATTCCCTCTCTCTCTTTCTCTCTCTCAAAATAAGTAAATAACTTAAAAAAAAAAAAAAAAGAAGGGGCACCTGAGTGACTCAGTCAGTTGAGCAACCAACTTTGGCTCAGGTCATGATCTCACGTTCCGTAAGTTTGAGTCTCACATGGGCTTGATGGTGTCAGCACAGAGCCCACTTCCGATGCTCTGTTCCCCCCCTCTCTCTGCCACTTCCCTGCTTGTGCCCTCTCTCTCAAAAATAAATAAAATGTTACAAAAATTAAAAATAAATAAAAGAAGAAAAAAAGAGAAAACGGGCATAGAGGGTGGTATGAAAATGTGAAAGATTTATCCAACAAGCGTTTGGGAAAACAACACTATTTTTTCTTTTAAAGTTTATTTTTGAGAGAGAGCAAGAGTAGGGGAGGGGCAGACAGGAGAGGGAGAATCCCCGTCAGGCTCCACCAGCGCAGAGCTTGACATGAAGCTTAAACCCATGAACAGTGAGATCATGACCTGATCCAAAGCCAAGAGTCAGATGCTTAACACAACTGAGCCACCCAGGTGTCCCAGCAATACTATTTTTAAGTCTGGATTAGTATAAACTTTAATTGAGAATTTCCTGATGGTAGATGATTTATTTAGGTTCTTAGGGTATTCAGGGAACTGTTTTCATTAATGGAGAAGTTTCTTAGGGAAGTAGAAGCTCATTGTAGGAGAATCTTAGTTAGCATTCCACCTCTGTTTTTAATAAGCTACCTTGCCAGTTGAATAGAGTCGTGACATTTACTCTCCCTATATAGTGTGTAATTTGCAAGCCTAGTGCAATAGACACTGTATGTTTCTTCTTAGGTATTAAGAGTTCATTGTGGGTGACACCTGCTAGATGCTCAGTGTATCTAAATTAAGACTTTGGTGTCTCATTGACATGGATAGATGGCATGAAAGAGCATAAAGAAGTCATACCACTCAATTTTCTGAAAAAAATAAATACAGCTCTAAATTTTGATATCTAAGATAAACTTATACTATTTTTAGGAATTCTTACTGTTTTTATTTGCTGCTTAATCTCATTTTGATTTTCCCCAAGACTTGAGTTAAAGCTAAACTCTAAAACTCCTGACTAAACTAACTTATGATAATGAGAAATTACATTTGTTAACTGAATGGAAGGTCAAACTTTGAGTGGAAATGTTTGGATTCTTAATATACTTTGTCAGCAAATGCTTACAGAGTTTTGTTTTGCTTTATCCCCCTAGGAAGATAAAAATATCAGATGGGCTTCTAGATGGGACTATATTCTGGAATCTATGCCTCATACCCACATTCAGTGGTTTAGGTAAGAGTACAGAGTTAATCCACTTTATGCTTTGTGCTTATTCTGTATTTTGTCCCTTTGAATATCACCTTCACTCTGTAATCCTCTCCAGTTATCCAGAAGTCTGGGCTTTTGAATTAGATAGACTTGTGTTCAATCCTGGCTTTAAATCACTGGTTGTAAGTCGGTCCAGGTCACCCAGTTTCTCAGAGTCCATTTCTTTATGTAGAGATACCTGCTTCACAAGACTGTTCTGAGGATTAAAGGAGATAATGAAATAGAGCATCTGAGCGCCTTACCTGAAATTGAAGAGAGCTCAATAAACAGAAGCTACTGCTCATGTTATGTCTACTTATAATTATTCTCTCTTCGAAGCATGATTCAAAATTTTTGCTTGGAAAGCTGTTCGTGGTGCCATCACTCTCCTTTTTCTATTCTGTTGACTCTCATTTAATTTTGACACTCATTAATTTATTGAATAAATTTGTCATAATTTCTTGAGGATACAGACCTTGTTGGTCCTTGCAGTGTTGCATTTCTGTGGGCATAGTGGTTATTTAATAATAATGACCATAGACAAAAAAATTCTAGTTCTTGGGGTGCCTGGGTGGCTCAGTTGGTTAAGCTTCTGACTTCGGCTCAGGTCATGATCTCACAGTTCCTGAGTTTGAGCCCCACATCGGGCTTTTGCTGACAGCTCAGAGCCTGGAGCCTGCTTTGGATTCTGTGTCTCTCCCTCTCTCTCTCTGCCTCTCCCCAGCTTGTGTGCTTTCTCTTTCTCTCTCTAAGTAAACGTTAAAAAAATTCTAGTTCTTAACAAATTATGATAAGATTATTATGACAACTATATAAAGTTCTGTGTCCACTAGAAGGACTCATAGCAGAGCACAACTCATTGAATCTGTTGGATTTTAGGTCAAATTTTGATTTTGATCAATGCTGTTGTAATGTGCCTGAATAAACATTTTGAAAAGGAGATGAAGCTACACATTAATCCTGACATGCTTATTCCTACAGTATCATGAATTCCCTGGTCATTGTCCTCTTCTTGTCTGGAATGGTGGCTATGATTATGCTACGGACACTGCATAAAGATATTGCCAGGTATAATCAGATGGATTCTACGGTGAGTGAAACGTTTGAACTGTTCTCTGGTCTGCTGAGGACAGTTCTTATTTTGTTCTTTGGAAAAAGTTGAAATAATAGCTTTAGATGGAATCTGCTTCTAAAACATTCTTCTCAAAAGTTATCCTGTATTCACATTTTCAAATAAGAAAATGATCCTTAAGAATTGGTATTCTCTAGGGGCGCCTGGGTGGCACAGTCAGTTAAGCATCCGACTTCAGCTCAGGTCTTGATCTCACAATTTGTGGGTCCTACCCCCGTGTTGGCCTCTGTGCTGACACTTCAGAGCCTGTGGGCTGCTTTGGATTCTGTGTATGTCTCTCTCTGCCCCTTTCCCCCACTCATGTATGCAACTCTCTCTCTCTCTCAAAAATAAAAAAAGACACATTAAAAAAAAAAGAATTCTCTAGAAATGTCACTCTGGCACTCAGGGCTGCACTGCTCACAGCTCCAGTTCTGTCACCTCTGTTCACGTGTGTCCTGTCAGCTCTCACGGTCTCCATTCCCAGCATGCCCCCAGTTTGTGAAACAGCAAAGCTACGTGGAGTAACTCCCAGGCAATTTTTATTTGTGTGTATTTTATTCTTCAAAATTAATTTTAACTGAATTTTATCATTTCAACCTTTTGGTATATTCAAAGTAATTTAATGTCCCAACATCATTTATTCTCAAAGCATATTTTTTTTATTTTTATTCTTTAGAGAGAGAGTGTGTGTGCGAGCAGGGGAGAGGGGCAGAGGGAGAGAGAAAGAATCTTAGGCAGGCTCCACGCTCAACTTGGAGCCCAATGCGGAGCTTGATCCCATGACCCTGGGATCATGACTTGAGTTTAAATCTAAGAGTTCGATACTCAACCAACTGAGCCACGTAAGCACTCCTCAAAATATTTTAAATTGGGGGTGCCTCATGGCTCAGTCAGTTAAGCGTCCTGTTTTTGGTTTTGGCTCAGGTCATGATCTCATGGTTCATGGGTTCGAGCCCCACATTAGGCTCTTTGATGACAACACAGAACTTACTTGGAATTCTGTCTCCCTCTCTCTCTGCCCCTCCCTCACTCATGTGCTCACTCTCTATCTCTCTGTCTTTCCCTCAAAATAAGTATAAACCTGAAAAAAATTATTTTAAGTTTATTTTAAGTTTATATAATGTTTTACATTTTATACTTTTTCATTTTATAGCAACTCTTTAATACAATTTTCACAAGAATCATAGTGACTTATAATGAATACAAAAAACTCAGATTTTATGTTTTCTTTTTCCTGATTTCTTGGCTTTTTCTTCTCAACTTTTCTGTCCTATTCTAATTGGGTGGCTCAGTCAGTTGAGCGTCCGACTTCGGCTCAGGGCATGATCTCGTGGTTTGTAGGTTCTAGCCCCGCATCAGGCTCTGTGCTGTCAACTCAGAGCCTGGAGCCTGCTTCAGATTCTGTGTCTCTTTCTCCACTCATGCTCGATCTCTCTCTCTCTCTCTCTTTCTCAAAAATGATAAATAAACATTTAAAAAACATTTTAAGAAAGATAAAGAACATATTAATGTTTATAATCTTCTTAGCATTTCTACCCTAAAGTCTCTTTTTCATAATTTTTATTGATTATTAAATATTTTTTTAAAATAATTTCAAAATACCCTTTCATAATTGGCAGTTTCAGATGATTGCTCAGCTAATGGTATTTTTATCTTAATTTGTACAGAGGTGCCATGGGATGGATACAGGCCAGGGCGACCCTGCTTCCACTTTTTCCTCTTCCATTCCTTTTTCCTCCCTTACTGTAGCGGTCAGAGCAAATCTGTTCAAACATAACTCAGATTGTTTCACTCCTGATCACAGTCCTCCAGTAGTTTCCCATTTCGCTCAGCAGGAAAGGTAGAGCCTACAGGGGCTAGTGTTCGGTCCTGTTGAAGTATTTTAGAGGTAGAGCTGAGGACTTGTTAAAGAACTGTATTCAAGGTGTGAAAAAAAGGAAGGAATCAAGGAAGATTCCAAGGCTTTGGGGACTGAACAGCTGGCAAGTTGGAGCTTCTGCTACAGGTTTGGGGGGCTGGCCTGCAGAAAGAGCAAGTGTAGGTGGGGGGAGAAAATCCATTCAGTTGTGGATGATTCTGTTCAGGATGCTTGTTAAATAACCAAGCGGAACTGTTGACTAGGCAATCGTATATGTGTGTCTAGAGATCAGGGGAGCAGTTAGGGCTGGCGGCACAGACTTCTTTATATGCTCATGGCTAAGCCTGCTGTACCCGGCAGAGCAGCTGCAAAGTCTAGTACCATTTGGTCATATTGGAGACTAACAGATGTAGATGGGAAAGGGTAAAGTGTGAGTAAAAAAACTAAGTCATCAAGTTGGATCATAAAATTTGACTAAAACTAAGTCAGTATCACATTATCTTTGTATTTCTTTTTTTTTTCTTTTTAAAGTTTCTCAGTGACTGTATTAATAGAACTTAACCCACAACATTCCTTTAAAAACAATTCAAGAAGACTATATAAAGCTCTATGAGTCAAACTTTATAACATACAGCTTGGGAATTGAGATCAATATTAACATTTGTAAATTTAAAAAAATTTGTCTGTTATCGGCATATTCACCAGTGAGCAAACCGTGCGGCTGTCTTGGTGATACCACGTATCCGTTAAACAGGTTCTTTCCCTTTTTAGGAGGATGCCCAGGAAGAATTTGGCTGGAAACTGGTTCATGGTGATATATTCCGTCCTCCAAGAAAAGGGATGCTGCTATCAGTCTTTCTGGGATCAGGGACACAGATTTTAATTATGACTTTCGTGACTCTGTGTAAGTATTAAGTGAAAATTGAAAAATAGAAAATACTTTTTCTAAATAATTACTAGAAAACCAGTTTTCCTAAGTGAAGTAGCTAGGCCAGGTTGTTTCTAAGAGTGCTTTTGACTTTTAACTGTGTGCCCTGGCTCTGTGTAACTTGGGGCAGGATTAGCTGTGCTGGAAAACTGACTTCATGTCTGCCTTACAGCTGCACAGAGACCAAGCCTTTGTCAGCGAGTCAGAGCTGGAGCTCACGAGGTACCTGAGGACCGTCTGGGTCTGAGTCTGGGTGGCTTGGAACCAAGGTCGTGCAGGCTGACTGTCCCAGAGCACCAGGAGCAGTAGGATCAGAATTCCAGGGCGTTCTTGGCTTCCACTGAGAGAGAACAAAAGAAGAAGAGGGGATGAGGCAGGAAGCTTTTTGTAGACCTTCCTCATCTCAGAAGGATTGAGAACTTTCTTTCTCTAGCATTGTTCCAGAGAGATCTTCCCACACAAAATATAGCTCCTCCCCGTGCCACCTGGAAATCTTCTGAAGTGTTACTACTGCAATGTTTGTCAATTAGGACAACTCTTTTTTTAGTGTTTGTTTAGTTTTGAGAGAGAGAGAGAGGGAGGGAGGGAGACAGAGGGTCCAAAGCAGGCTCTGCGCTGAGAGTGCAGAGCCCGACATGGGGCTTGAACCCATGAACTGTGAGATCATGACCTGAGCCAAAGTCGAATGCTTTGGCTGAGCCACCCAGGCGCCCCAAGGACAACCTTTTTTTTTTTTGTTTTTTTAAGGTCCTCCTCCCCCGCCTTAAAGTTACTGATTAGTCTGGGAATACAGTATTTTTGCAGTTTTTCCTAATTGTGAGTGAAAAAAAATGTTCTTGAGTTTTCTAAATTTTCCTTTTTTTTTTCCCTTACGTTTCCTTTATTGGCCCTCCTACTGATGAATAGTAACAAATGAGTTTTTTCTATAAATATTTAAATAAATGAAATAAATGCATTATGACTGGAAGAATTCAGAAACCACTGACCATTTAATAATTTTTTTAATATAATTTTTTGTCAAATTGGCTAACACAGTGTGTACAGTGTGCTCTTGGTTTTGGGGGTAGATTTCCATGATTCATTGCTTACATACAACACATACATACAACATACATACAAACAACCATGAGAGTACATGAGTTGGGGAGGGGCAGAGAGAGAGGGAAAGAGAATCTTAGGCTCCATGCCCAGCAAGGAGCCCAACACGGGGCTTGATCTCATGACCATGAGATCATGAACTGAGGTGAAATCAAGAGTAGGACATTTAACTGACTGAGCCACCCAGGCACTCCTAATAATTTTTTAATGAACATTTGTGCTTATGTTTGATTGCATATTAAATATGTAACGCTAGGGGCGCCTGGGTGGCTCAGTCGGTTGAGCATCCGACTACACCTCAGGTCATGATCTCACGGTCCGTGGATTTGAGCCCCGCGTTGGGCTCTGTGCTGACAGTTCAGAGCCTGGAGCCTGCTTCTGATTCTGTGTCTCCCTCTCTCTCTCTCTGCCTCTCTCCCACCCATGCTCTGTCTCTCTCTGTCTCAAAAATAAGTAAACATAAAAAAAAATTAAAAAAATAAATATGTAATGCTAAAGTCATTTTATGTTAATAAAATTGTTCCAAACTTTTATGATGTAACTAGCTATATAAATACTTTACAAAGAGGATTCACACTTCCAAATGTAAGTTTGAGAACCACTGATGTGTATGTCTAGGTATACATCACTTCAAAGCCTAAACGGAAGATTAACTAGAACTAGTATCTTTATCTACTTAGATAAGAAGATGCAACTGTGGTGGGTAGGGCTAGAATTCTTAAGTGTAGTATGCCGAAGAGGGTGAATTGGGAGAAGGCATCATGACGGAGATTTGGACACAACCCGAGGAAAGCGTGAAGGCTAGTCGGGGATTGCTAGATCCCCAGAGAGCCAGGGTGGAGCGGGAGCGGAGTGGATACTTTAGGATAAAATGTTGCTTGAAAATTTTATTGGGAGTTGCCTCTGTCATCATCTGGTCTTTGTTGGAGTCTGCCAGAAAGTGAACTTGTAAGGAAGGAAGGTTTCAGAGCGCCGAGGGATCATTTTCCTTAAATGCTCAAATATGAACTTTCTCCTTCAGAACCGTCCATTTGTGAGTCCTGTGGGGAATGGGGGGATGCATTTTGGTTGAAAATCTGATCGGTTTCCTGCTGATCATGAGTTTCTAGTCTCGCCCCTTGATGGGTGCTGATGAGAAGGTGTGGGTGGACGTGTGCCTGATTATGCACACCTCAGAGAAACACGTGCTCCTGGGGTTAGAAAGCTACTTGAATATCTTTCTGGGAAAAGTCATAACTTCTGAGTCCTAGCTTAAAGCCAGGATTCTCTACAAATATAAAATAGATTTTTATTCTTACTAGTTAGATAGATTATGTGAGGAAGAAAAATAAAACTAACCAACTAAATAAGGGGAGAAGCCAAAATTTCCCTGAGTCAGTGACCAAGTCCTTCAGTAACTTGTGTTCAGAAAGCTCGTGGTACTATGAAATCTTTTTTTTTTATTATTCATTGATCAGATTCTATCTTGTCTCTTGTGTTTCAGTGTTATATTTCTCACTCCAGAGGGCCCAGTATTGTTTTTAAAGTGGGAATAATTCATGGTGGGAATGTCTGTATTCACATTTTAATGTTTATTTTTTTATTTTATTTATTTATTTTTTGAGAGACAGACCACGAGTGGGGGAGGGGCAGAGACAGGGAGACACAGAATCCGAAGCAGGCTCCAGGCGCTGAGCTGTCAGCACAGAGCCCAACATGGGGCCTGAACGCACAAACTGCAAGATCATGACCTGAGCCAAAGCTGGGCGAAGCCACCCAGGTGCCCCATATTAATTTTAAAATCTCAGAAGAGCTGAAAGCACTCATGAACATCCAGTCAGCCTTCCCTGATAACAGGAAAGGTGGGGTCTTATGGACCCTACAAGAGGCATCCAAAGTAGAGATTGCTTTATTTATGATCCTGTTGATGTAGTACCTTAAAATAGTGCTAAGATAACGCATTCATGAAATTGTATTTGGTTTCTTGTTTAAAAAATGAAAGGGGTCTTCCATCACTTCACAACAAAGGAAACAGTAATAAAATTTATAACTTAAAATTATTTATTTTTTAGTTTTCGCTTGCCTGGGATTTTTGTCACCTGCTAACAGAGGAGCGTTGATGACTTGTGCTGTGGTCCTGTGGGTGCTGCTGGGCACTCCTGCGGGCTATGTCGCTGCCAGATTTTATAAGTGTAAGTAAAAGCCACCCTCACTGTCAGGAACCTACTCTGCTACATCACTGCGTCTGTTCTTGAAACAACATGTATCATAGGTGTGTGTCTTTATTTAAAAGAAACTTGTGAAGTGGATGGCCATCCCTAGATTTATTTGTTAAAAATTGTTTGTACCGTGGGGTAAGCAAATTTAGGTGCTGCTTCTCCCTCTTCCCACCCCCACCCCCCCCCCGCCGTCCTTTTCTGTTACATTTTGACAAAAGAGATTTGACTGAACAACTTAGATTTGCTACATTCATAGAAACATATATGGACTAATAAAGGAAGAAAGTATACTTACGAGTATCACTGATTTATTAACTAAAACAAGTAATACATGTAGTAACACCTTTTCTTGCAGAAGAGAGGTCATGCTTATGATTACATCAATTTAATATTTAGAAAAATAGACTGTACTTAAACTAAGATTGCACTATTTTAAAGATCCCTGAAGTAATTTAATTTGCTTTTATAATGTAATTAGTTGTAATCTCTTGTCTCCTTGGTTTCTGAAAGAAAAATAAAGTTCAGTGAAAAAAAGCATCAGGGCCACAGGGTAAGGGTGAGATAGGACTAGATGACTAGAAAAAGCAGCTCTGCTAGGGGCAGTGGACGCCAGCGTTTGCTGTGGAATCCTGAGGTCTGTCGAGATGGTCTCATAGTTGATCTGTAATTCAAAGTGACAGAGAGGAGGTTAGAAAATCCTAAGCTCTGAAAACTGTAAGACACAAATGAAAGAAATTTAAGATAATGAAAAGATATAGATTGGAAGAAGTAATATTGTTAAATTAGTCGTACTACTGAAAGCAGTCTACTGATTCTGTACATTCCTTATCAAAATACTAAGAGTATTTTTCAGAAATAGAAAAAATAACCCTAAAATTTGTATGGAATCATAAAATATCCTGAAGGTCCAAAGCAATCCGGAGAAGGAACACAACTGGAGGTATCACCATCCAAGACTTCAAGGTACATGACAAAGCTGTGTAATTAAACACTATGGAACTGGCACAGAAATAGACACGCAGATCAGTGGAACAGAAAATAAACTCACGCTTATATGGTCAATTACTCTGCGACAATGAGGCGAGAATATATAATGGGGAAAAAAGATGGTCTCTTTGAAAAACGGTGCCGGGGAAGCTGGACATCCGCGTGCCAAAGAACACAACGGGACCACTCTTGCACCGTACACAAAAATAGGCTTAAGATGGATTAAAGACCTAAATGTGAGACCCAAAACCACAAAACTCTTAGGAGAGAGAACACAGGCAAGTAATCTCTTTGACATTAGCCTTAGTGGCATTCCCTGAGGAATGGCGGGAGAAACAAAAGCAAAAATAGAACTATTGGAACTATACCAACATAAATATTATTGTCCATTTGCACAGTAAAACACAAATATCTTCTATGATTTCGCTTATGTCTAAAAAACAGAACAAACGAAAAAATGGACCCTTTAATACAGAGAACAAACTAGTGATGGCCAGAGAGGAGGTTGTTGGGGAGATGGGCGAAATAGATGAAAAGGGATTAAGATGTAAAATTTATTTTTCAGTTGTAAAATAAATAATTCACGGAGGTGAAAAATACAGTATAGGAAATGTGGCCAGTAATACTGCTGTGTGGTGACAGGTGCTGACTCTTCTCTGTCACGGTGAACATCGAGTAACATATAGAATTGGGGAATCAGTATGTCGTACACCTGAAAGTAATATAACGTGTCATTTGTACATCGGACATAAATTAGGGGGGAAAAAAGTGCCCACCAAAAACAAAAAAAAGCAGAAGATGGGACAGGACTATGGTTGATGTGCAGGAAGTTTGAGGAAAAACACAGTCAGGTTACATAGGCAGCCTTAAAGCGAGGTTGGCCAGACTCAACTCCAAGTGCAAATATTCGTTAGACTTTGCCAGGTACAGTGCTTTCCTGAAAACGAGACGTCCTATATGTATGTGTATCTGTGTTTTACTTTTTTGTGTATTTTGTCCAAGTTTTTTTCTTTTCATCCTTTGCTAAAGGACAGAGGATTGTGGGTGTCGTGTGTCGTTGAACGTATGAGCTGAGGCACAGTCAGACCCCTGCCTCCCATGCAGCACTCCCTCTCTCTCAACCACGCTGCCTTTCTTCTTATACCTTCAGCCCTGCCCAAGGACCTTCCCGCGTCCTGCTCGCTGTGCTGGAAGCTCCGACTCGTGCTCCCTCCCAGCCCAGACGCAGCCCCTCTTTACCTCCTGCTCCCACCCTTCGGCCCCCCAGCTGCACATTAATCAGGCAGAGCATTCCAAGAAGTGCTGGCATGTGGCCCCAGTCACAAAGTACCTCATTTTACAGAATGATTTCTAATATTTCAAAAAGCACTTGAATTGATTGGAATTGTATTAAACCCTGAATTAAGAATTTCATAATAGTCTGTTTATCAGTAATGCTGTGAAATCAAATCTCATATATATAATTTGTCATTTGCTTTTAAGGCAAGCAATACTTATAAACTTAAAACTTTTTTTAAGAAATCAGACCTGTTCTCACACCTCAGCCAGTTTCATCTCCAGCTTTTAAATTGGAAGCAGAAGAGTACTTTCATTTTTTTACTGTATGTGCTTTTTAAAAAAATGTTAAGTGAGGAAAAGAAATTAGAGAGGGGCAAAGCAGATGAAAAAGTTCATAAGCAAATTTGTTAAGTGGCCATAACCGTTCTACTCTTCTCAGTTGACTGGTCTGACACACCCAAGCCCCACCTCCACTTCTAGCCCCTCTCAGAAACTGCAGTGCTACAAGAATCCGGAAGATTCAGACCTGCTGTGGAAACTTAAACATGTTGCACTTGAGGCTTGCGGGTTCCTAGTTGTATAACAAATTTTGAAACGGGCCACAAGGTAAAGGAGAATCCTCATAATGCCCTTTCTCTATCCAGTCCCATGGATTGAAACTGGCCTAGAACTTAAGGGTTTGTTTTATTTTGAAGTAAAAAAAAAAAAAATAGAAAAGAAGTGGTCTGGATAACCTTCTTCTGATGTTAGATTTGTGCTGAAGCACACATCTGGAGAGCAGGGCTCATCCAGCGGAGCCCTGTGATGCGCACCTCCGGGCTGGATCACTTACTTAGGGAACACCGCATCGTTTGCTCGTGTGGTTTGCTAGGGGTGGCACCAGTGCTGTCTGAAAATTTGTTTAATGCCAGACATTTGTGATGTATGGTCATTTGGTTTGGTGTGAAGGAAAGTCTGTATGTTATACCACTTCTGTTTTCTTCCATAGCCTTTGGAGGGGAGAAGTGGAAAACAAACGTTTTATTGACATCATTTCTGTGTCCTGGGTAAGTGAACGTTTCAGTAATTTTCTTACATAGTCATAGTTTAGTTCCCAAATTTTCAGTTTCTTAGGTCTTTAATCTTCTGTTTCTAAACCATGTGCACTAGAAAGTGAATTTAATTTTTTAGAAAGGGATAAAAAAGTGATATTTAATAAACAGTTACAGAATGACTTCTACTTGCTGTGTCTGGAAAAAGTATCTGTGAACATAAAAAATTTGTAGATTCCTTTTCTTAAAAGCCTATTTCTTAGTCTGTGTAAGTTGGTCTGGCAGGTTGTCATATATAAGGCTACATTGAAAGCTTTTGACCTGGTCACAAGAAGGTGTTTTCACTTGCATGTTATTCAGGGCAAGCAAACATTTTCAGATTTCTATTAAAACTCTTGCCACTGTTAAGCAACCTGAGCGTCCACTGATAGATGAAATAGATGAATGCTGTAAAGAAGATGTGGTGACACACACACACATATACACACAATGGAATATTACTCGGCTATAAAAAAAAAAAAAAAGAATGAGGTCTTGCCATTCGTGACATCATGGTGGACCAAGTGCTAAGTGAAATCAGTCTGAGAAAGACAAAGACCATGTGATTTCACTCATGTGGAATCTAAAAACAAATGAACAAACAAAACAGAAGTAGACACGTAAATATAGAGAACAAATTGGTGGATGCTGGAGGGAGAGTTGGGGAAAGGGATGGGCAAACTAGGTCAAGAGGATCAAGAGTTACAAACTTCCAGTTGGAAAATAAATAAGTGATAGAGGTGAAAATTAGAGCGTAAGGAATATAGTCAGTAACTTTGTAGTAACATTGTACAGTAACAAAAGGTGACTTTACTTATCACGGTGAGCACTGAGTAATGTATAGACATTCTCAAATCCTATGTTGTACGCCTGAAACTAATATAACATTGTTTGTCAAGTATAATTCATAGATAAATTGTTTTAAAGTATTGCCACTTTATTTGGAGTTAATTCCATTATATAGAGTAATATATAGCAAAAATTTTTAAAACCGAGCATTACATTAAAAAAAAAAAAAACCAATTGTGACCCTTTGAAGGATAGCTTTTGATATCAAATATCTGATCAGTGTCTGGTTCTAGAAATAGAACCTACTTTTTTCCCAACACCCAGATTTCTGGTGGACAAGAACCAGCCTCTGAGCAGTCAGTAGCAATAATGAAAGCCAAAGGTTAAATCTAAAAGCCAAGCCATTCCTTTTGCAGGCCAGAAACAAAAGAGTGACAATAGTTGGATTGTTTATACATGTTTGGGGTAAATATTCTCTCAGATAATGTATTCTCATGATGTATTCGTATTTATTGATTGATTGATTGTTCCAGAAAGGGGGGTGAGCAGAGGAGGGAGCAGAGGAAGAGAGAATATTTTTTTAATGTTTTTTATTTTTGAGAGAAAGAGAGAGAGAGAGAGACAGAGCCCAAGTGGGAAAGGAGCAGAGAGAGAGGGAGACACAGAATCTGAAGCAGGGTCCAGACTCTGAGCTGTCAGCACAGAGCTCAACGTGGAAGTCAAACTCCCGAGCTGCGAGATCATGATCTGAGCCAAAGTCAGACACTTAACCAACTGAGCCACCCAGACACTCCCAGAGGGAGAGAATCTTAAACAGATCTCAGCACAGAGCCAGACCCTGAGCTCATGACCTGAGCCAAAATCAGAAGTAGTTGCTTAACCTACTGAACCACCTGGGTGCCCTGATGTATTCAAATTTTTTGCTTTTATCACGCCAGATCCTTTGTCTTCTTTCCTGTCAACTAAAGTGTACTTGGGGCGCCTGGGTGGCTCAGTCGGTTAAGTGTCCATCTTCAGCTCAGGTCATGATCTCACGGTTTGTGAGTTTGAGCCCGCGTTGGGCTGTGTGCTGACAGCTCAGAGCCTGGAGCCTGCTTCAGATTCTGTGTCTCCCTCTCTCTTTACCCTTCCACCACTTGCACTCTGTCTCTCTTTGTCTCTCAAAAATAAAAACGTTTAAAAATTTTTTAAAAAGTATTCTTTCTTCTCAAGACAGGTCAGCTGTGATTTCTTTCAGACATTCCTCCTAATCTCTGGCATCTTCTGTTTCTCAGTGTTCTCTTCATGTGTTTCATCGTCTTTCCTACAGATACACTTAAGTTCCCAAATCCTAAAAGGAGCTTCTCATAAACATCTTCCCCTCTACTATCTTCTTTCTTTTACATTCCCAATAAACTGCCTTGAAAAAATATTCTACACTCCTTTATTCTCCTTTTCTTCTCAGAAAACATTTACAACGTAAACCCACATCCTCTTTTTTCCCCAATGACTTTAGCGAAAACTTCTCTCAAATACCAATGATATTCCCATTTCTAAATCTAGAAATCATTTTCTCTGTCTTCACTGTATCTCTACATTGTCTGACATTGGGATACTTTCTCCTTGAAATGGCTTTCTCTTTCGACCTCAGAGAAATTATCCTAAGCCAGTTACTTTCTATCTCTGATCAGCCCTTCTTTGATTTATCTTCTTCATCCCACCCTTAAAATCAGGTGCCCATTTAAAAAAAAAAAGAAAGAAAAACAAATGGGTTTTCACCAGAAGGACAGTGAGGTAACAAATGAGGGAAAAGCGGGGTTGTTGGAGGAAGGCATGTAAGAGTGCGCCAGGAACCCGGTGTGGGTGGGGGGGTAGGGAGAGTGGGTGTCTGCCTAGGGAGAGAAGTGCCATTTAATGACAGGAAGTTAGTTCATGTGATTTTATGTAAATACCTGCATATAATTATTACAGTAGACACAACAGAACGGCATTTGATAATATTAAACATCATCTCCAGATTTAAAAATAATTTCATGGAGTGGCACCTGGGTGGCTCAGTCAGTTAAGCATCTGACTCTTGGTTTAGGCTCAAGTCATGATCTCAGCTTTCATGAGGTCGAGCTCCAAGTTGGGCTCTTTGCTGACAGTGCGATTCCGCTCAGGATTCTTTCTCTCCCTCTCTTTGTTCCTCCCCTACTTGTGCACACTCGTGCTCTCACTCTCTTAAAATAAATAAAGAATAGAGAGGAGTGCTTCCTTATATTAATAAAAATCTCGTATTTATTTGTGATATTATTTGTATTAAGAGAAGAAGTTTCAGCTATAAAACAAGAACAGAAAGGAGTTTAGCAACAGAAAACCTTCATAGTACCTAAAACTTGTCAAAACGTGCACCACGATCTGACAAGTCTACAAAGCTAATTAATTAGTATGAGATACAAATTCACCATGTTACTTGATCAGAGTGTTGACTGTGTGAGAGGTTTGGCGATGTGCTGTGGCTACTGGCACAGACAACATAGAGATAGACCACATATTCGTGAAGCCGCTAGATGTGGCAGCGCCAGTCAGAGGAAGTGTTAGATGCTCATAACTGATTGTGTATATGAAGGAAGAGGAACTCGTTCTTACCAGTCACACACAAAATCAGGTCCAGGTGGACCATAATCTGAATGTAATGGGCTTGACAATTGAAAGAAAATATGGAAGAATATCTTCATGGAGGTGCCTGGCTGTCTCAGTCGGTGGAGCATGTGACTCTTGATCTCAGGGTTGTGAGTTCAAGTCCCACGTTAGGTGTGGAGATTCCATAAAAATTAAAATCTTTAAAAAAATTTTAAAAAGAAGACTATCTTAATGATCCCAGATTAGGAAAGACTTCCTTCTCTAAAATAAGTTACACAAAGGATAAAGGGAAAACTGATGACTGATCACATTAAAAACTGTGTGTGGGGAATGTAGAAATGATTATCGTGTGATTACAGCCATGTTTTTAAAAAATGTACTCAGAAAAAAGACTAAAAGGAAGTTAAGTACACACTTTCACTTATTTGGGTTCATAAAAAGCCATTAACTCGGAGAACGAGATATTTACCAAGGAATTATTTAGTAGCTAGAATGTATAAATAACGCACATCTGTAACTTTGGAAAACACGTACACCCCAAATGAAAATTGAGCAGTAGATGTAACCAGCAAGTCACAGAAATAATAACTATAAAGCCAGTAGGCACAAGACATTCCACAGCAGTTGTGAACAGGAATTAAATTAAATAGCAAAATTTGACAATCTAAAGCATGATGAAATATATAAAGAGGTAACTTTCTTAAGCTACTGGTGGAGGTTTCAGTCAGGCAAAACCAATCTGAAGAGCAATTAGTCAATTTCTAGAAAGTAAAGTTTTAAATCCATATACCCCATTACTCAGCAACTTCATTTTCTTTGTATTTAACACAGAAATTATAATATTAATTGCTTATGATCAGAGCTATATCATTTTGCTTCTGACTCAAGTTTTACCCAAAAGCCTATTGTGTCTTTCAGGATTGTATTTGCTGACTTCTTTATAATGAATCTGATTCTCTGGGGAGAAGGATCTTCAGCGGCTATTCCTTTTGGGACATTGGTTGCCATATTGGCCCTTTGGTTCTGCATATCTGTGCCTCTAACATTTATTGGTGCATACTTCGGTTTTAAGAAGAACGTAAGTTGTGTTAATTTATTCAAATAAATTTCAGCTATGAAAATTAGCATTTGCCACCTTAAAAGATAGAACAGTGTCTTAAAAAGAAAAATGTCTAAATGATATACACTTACCCTGTGGGACCTAGATTCAGAGAGAATTGATGACCTCCTAGTTTGATTGCAGTCGTTCTTAAAATAGTAGAATTTTGGGTGTGGTAGAGAAGTCACAGACATAAACTTAGATTTCAAAGTTTTATAAGTAAATGGAAACTGTAGATTAATAGAAAATGAAATGCTAATTTACACAAATGAAAACTTTGACTTTTAAAATTAAAAATTTTTTTTTTCTAACCTAAAAAGTATGGCAATTTTCTCTTAGCATTAAGTGTTTCTGCGTTACTTGACAAAGTAAACCAAGAGTATGGGTTGGGAGGAGAGCTGTAGGAAAAGTGACTATAAATATAGTGACAGTGGTCGTTTTTTTAACATGTAGTTTTGCAATACATTTTCTATGGCTTTCCTGCTAATACTTGATTTTAAGGAAGATTCTGATCAAAGCTCAGTCTCTCCCCGCCTGCCTCCCTTTCTCCACCTCTGCTGGCTCCTTTTACCTACAGGCTAAGAAGAAAATGAGAGTTTTTTCTTTCTTTCTTTTTTTTTTTTAGGTTTCTTATTTTGAGAGGAAGAGGGAGTATGTGAGTGGGGGAGGGGCAGAGAGAGAGGGAGAGAGAGAGAATCCAAGGCAGGCTCTGCACTATCACTGTAATTCCAAAGGGGGGATTGAACCCATAGACAACAGTGTGATCATAACCTGAGCCGAAGTCAGATGCTTAACCGACTGAGCCACCCAGGAGCCCTGAGAATTTATTTAGTGTCCTCCTCACTTCACTGTCCTTGCTCTTCTCTGAGAACATCCCGTCCACAAAGTTAAAAGAGATAACGTATTGCCATACACTTTGTGAAGGGGACCCAGAATGTCCTGGAAGAAACTGTCACTACTTCATTGTCTCCACTGCACCTACCATGCCAGCGTACCGTAAGATTTTTCAATTCTTTGGCGTTTTGCTAAATTTATTATTTTAAATCTGTATAACATAAAAAATATATACAGCACAAATAGTGACCTGACAGGATTAAAAAATTTTTTGATTACATAAATATTTGAAGTTCTAAAAATATGCTGTCAAAAATACAAACACCGAAGAATGATATAGTGATTCTCTACCTGTATACACATATATCTATGTGTAAAATAATCTAGTTCATGGATGTATACTCTCAATGAGAATACCAAGTTTTAAGTTTGTTTTTTTTTCCTAAGTATTTATTTATTTTGAGAAAGAGTGCATGTATGTGAGCAGGGAAGGAGCAGAGAGAGAGAGAGAGAGAGAGAGAGAAAGAGAGTGTCCCAAGCAGGCTTCACACTGTTAGTGCAGAGCCCAACATGGGGCTTGATCCCATGAACTTGGAGATCATGACCTGACCTGAAATCAAGTGTCAGACACTTAATGGACTGAGCCACTCAGGTGCCCCACCAGGAGTTAAGTTTTGACATGTCATCACTAAAACTATAAACGTATGCTTTTGAAATTTTTTGCAAGAAAATGAATTTTTTTTTTTTAAGTTTATTTTATTTTTCAAAGACATAGAGACAGAGTATGAGCAGGGGAAGGGCAGAGAGGGAGGGAGACACAGAATCTGAAGCGGGCTTCAGGCTCTGAGCTGTCAGCACAGAGCCCGACGCGGGGCTTGAACTCACAGACCACGAGATTATGACCTGAGCTGAAGTCGGCCGCTCAACCAACTGAGCCACCCAGGCGCCCCAAGAAAATGAATTTCTACATTTGTACCTATTTCCCCTTAGCTATGTTTCGGTACTTTAGGTTTCATTTATTTTTATACTACCATGTCATATTATGAAAGGGAGAATATTATCAATATCTTATGGCCATAAAGCTTTATATAGCCATTAAGTTTTGCCTTCGTGTTCTTAAATCTTAGTAGAATTGAGCAATTTTAATAAAGATGATATTGCCCATCTCCAAATAAAAAATTCAGTGACAGTAACTTCGGAATCAGCTAATTTCACAATAATTATGTAATTAAAAGGGAAAACCTAACTTTACCTTCGTCTTAACTGTTATTTTTAAGTATTGTATTACCTCCTTCTATGTTTCTTACTTTACCAAAAGCCATTAATGGATAACTGCTGGGCATAGTGGTGGCTTGTTCCAGTAGACAGACTGAACATTATACCTGATAGTGTCTGGGTCATTGTTTCTAAATACAGATTTCATTTTGATGACTTAAGTAGACCTGTGTTGCCCATAGTATCAACATGGAAGCTGAGAAAAAGCAGGCAGATAATCTAATATAGAGAAGAATTTTTAAGATAGATAGATAACAATGAATCTTTTCTTTTTTCACTGAAGGCCATTGAACATCCGGTTCGAACCAATCAGATTCCACGTCAGATTCCTGAGCAGTCCTTCTACACAAAGCCGTTGCCTGGTATTATCATGGGAGGGATTTTGCCCTTTGGGTGCATCTTTATACAGCTTTTCTTCATTCTAAATAGTATCTGGTAAGCTAAGGGTGAAGTCCTCTATCCCCATTCCCATTATATGTCGCATTAGCTTTCTTATTGTTTATCTGGAAGGATGACTGTTTGTATCTTATACTTGTAAACCATTCTCCAGTAATCAGAAATCTTAAGAGCCAAAAGATTATTTTATCTTTTCCATATGAGGAAAAGAATAAGTGATAACAGCTATTACTAATTGAGTGCTCGTTATTTACTTCTGACTGAATTCTCAGACCTCAGTGAGGTGGATATTTTCCCCGTTGTACAGAGAGAGACAGAGGGGAAGCTCTGGATATGAAGTACTTTACCAGGGTCATGAAAATGAACCTGTCTCTCCATACCTGTGTTCTTAAGTAACTGATGTGTACTGCTTCAGAGAGAAGACACTCTGCGCCCTTGATAAAAAGGGAATTTAATTTGAGCAAGGATTGGGAGGGGGGAGGGAGATGACCTTCAAAGTTCTTACTAATAATCCCCAGATTCCTTCATTCTCTTGATTTCTTATTTGCATGGAGAAACTCAGTGCTAATTCTGAGTCCCTTTATTAGGGTGTAAACCCTGCAGTGTATTATCATAATTTGACCACATGGACTTGTTACATCAAGTACCAAGGTTTGCAGTAACATGAAGTCAGAATTGAATTTGAGCTTTTTAGTGACAAGAACATATCTTTCTTTCCTGATTGTTACAACATTTTTAAAATTCAGCTCTTTTTATCACATATGGTAAGAAACAATATGTACGAAATGTGACCTTTTTTTAGTTTGGCTCTGACTGTGTATTAATTTTTTATCAAATTTGCCCGACTCACCAGTAAACAATCAGACTAAGCTTATTTGACTAAAGAAGAGTTTTGGGTTCTACTTGAGTGAGAAGGCAAAATCCAATGACATAACCACACCTTTTCCTCTCCCTGCCCTACCCCTGCTCCATCCACACCTATGAGAATGTGTTGTCTCTACTTAGTTGGGAGAAAAAGCAAACATTTTCCAGTGCAGGGGAAGTGAAAAGACTGTGTCATTTACTGTGTCAAAGAGAAAAGATTTACGGTTTAATCTTGACATGTTTGATTATAGGTCACACCAGATGTATTACATGTTTGGCTTCCTGTTTCTGGTGTTTATCATTTTGGTTATTACATGTTCAGAAGCAACTATACTTCTTTGCTATTTCCACCTATGTGCAGAGGTATGTATTAGCAATGTTCACTTATATTAATTTGTAGCCAGTGTTTATAATTTTGGCATAAGAGAACTTTGAATACCGTTAATTGAAATAATTTCTGTAAATGTGTGTTTATTAAGATAGAAATTGACTTGCATTCCTCAATTAAATGTAGCTCTTTTTAGGTTTGGATTAAGATAGCATCTTAGTTCAGTATATCTATTTAGAGCTTAAATTTAAAATGTTAATTTTGTCTTTTCTCGGTTTTTGGTTTTTTCTTTTAAAAATTTTTTATTTTTATTTAAAATATATTTTTTTTAATACTAAAGTTTATTTTGAAAGAGAGAGGGAATCTCAAGTAGGCTCCATGCTGTCACGCAGAGCCCCAAGTGGGGTTCTATCCCACAAACTGTGAGATCATGACCTGAGTCAAAATCAAGAGTTAGATAGATGCTTAACTAACTGAGCCATTCAGGCACCCCTTTTTAAAAAGTGTTTATTTATTTATTTTGAGAGAGCACACAAGCATGCACATGCATGTGAGTAGGGGAGGGTCAGAGACGGGGGAGAGAGAATGCCAAACAGGCCCTACACCCAGTGCGGAGCCTGATGTGGGGCTTGGTCTCACAACGGCAAGATCGTGATAAGCCGAAATTGAGTGTCTACTTAACCAGCTGAGCCACCCAGGCACCCCTAAAATGTTAATTTTCTGCGAATAGCACATTATGCAGAATTTTCACTTTTGAGTTCTTAAATGTCTAAATGAAAAATTAGTATACTTTATGAAATATGGATATTTCTAGACTGGAAATTGAGTAAACACATTTATTTTAACGAATATACTTTTCTTGTGGATTTTTTTTAATATTTATTTTGAGAGAGAGAGAGAGAGTGCGTGCAAGTAGGGGAGGGGCAGAGGGCAAGAGAGACAGAATGCCAAGTAGGCTCTGTGCTATCAGCTCAGAGCCCGACATGGGGTTCGATCCCACAAATCAGGTGAGATCATGACCTGAGCCAAAATCCAGAGCTGGACACTCAACCAGCTGAGCCACACAGGCACCCCTAGTGTAAACCATTTTTAAGTGGGAAAACTCATTACAACATTTTAGTGATTACATTGTAATGAATTATAGTCATGGCAAAATGATGGCATTCTTATGCAGAAGTGATTATTAAAGATGGAGGTTGTATTAAAGCATTCTTTTGTAGTTATTTTCTATATAGGAGATTAAATCTAATTTTGTTAAACTTAGGTGCTTTTTTTAAAAATTGAGGTTAAATTCACATAATTTAAAATTAAGCCATTTTAAAGTGAACAGTTCAGTGCATTTACTACATTCATTTACAGTGTCGTGCAACTACCACCTCTTTCTAGTTCCAAAATATTTTCATCGCCCTTAAATAAAACCTCATACCCATGGAGCAGTTATTTCTCATTCCCCTCTCCCTCCCAGACCCTGGCAATCACCAGTCTGCTTTCTGTCTACAGATTTACCTATTCTCGACATTTCATATAAGTGGAATCATATGTGGCCTTTCGTGTCTGGCTTCTTTCACGTAGCAGAATGTTTTCGAGACTCAGTGCTTTGTTCCTTTTTATAGCCGAATACTATTCCATTGTATAGCTATATCCTAATGTGTTTATCCATTCGTTTGCTGATGGAAATTAGGTTTGTTTCCACATTTTGGCTATTGGGAATAGTGCTGCTATGAACCTTCATGTACAAATACTTGTTTCGAGTACCAGTTTTCAGTTCTTTTGGGTATATACGTAGAAGTGGAATCACTGAGTCATATGGTAATTCTTTAGCTTTCTGCAGAGCCACCAAACTGTTTTTCACAGTGGCTGTACCGTTCACATTCTTACCAGAAATGCACAAGTGTTCTAATTTCTCCCTATCCTTGCTTACACTTGCTATTTTCCGTTTTTTTTTTTTAATTATAGCCATCCTTGTAGGTATGAAGTTGTGTGTTACTGTGGTTTCGATTTCCATTTCCCCAGTGACTGACGATGTTGAGCATCTATTCTTTGGTCGTTGGCCATCTGTGTATCTTGTTTGGAGTGATGTCTGTTTAGATCTTTTGCCCATTTATAAACTGGGTTGTTTATCTTTTTGTTGAGTTGTAAGAGTTCTGTATATATTCTGAATACTAAGTACTAAACTTGTGTCAATAAATGATTTGCAAATATTTTCTCTTGTTCCATAGGTTGTCTTTTTACTTTCTTGATAATGGCCTTTACATAAAAGTTTTTAATTTTGATAGAGTCTGATTTATCTATTTTTTTTCTTTTGTTGCCATAAGTTAAGAATTCATTGCTAAATCCAAGGTAATGAAAATTTATCTCTATGTTTTCTTCTGAGTATATAGTTTTAGCTTATATATTTAGGTCATTGAACGATTGCGAGTTTATTTTTCGTTATGGTAATTAGTTAGGAATCCACCTTCCTTCTTTTGCATGTGAATATCCAGTCTTTCCAGCACCATTTATTTGTTAAAGAGACTATTTTTCTTTCCTCATTGAATGGTCTTGCAACCTTGTGGGAAATTTGCTGGCCATAGTTGTGTGGATTTATTTCTGGATTCTCAATCAGTTCTATTCCCGGGTGTATATGCTGTCTTTATGCCAGTACCACACTATTTTGATTACCATAGCTTTGTAATAAATTCTGGAATTGGGAAGGGTAAGTTCTCCACCTTGTTCTTCTGTGAAGACTATTTTGGCTTTTCAGGACCCTTTGCAACTGCATATGAATTTGGGATCAGCTTTGCCTTTTTTGCCAAAAAGCGTTGGAATTTCGATAAGAATTGCATTGCATCTGGAGATCACTTAGAAGAGTATTGCCATCTTAACAGTAATAAGTCTTCCAGTCCATGGACACAGGATGTCTTTCCATTTATTTCAGTCTCTAATTTTTTTGGCATGTTTCATATTGTAGTTTTCAGTGTATAAGTCTTTCACGTTCTCGGTGAAATTTGTTCCTAGGTATTTTGTTCTTTTTGGATGCTGCCATAAATGGAAGTTGTTTTTTTTTTTAATTTCCTTTTCAGATTGTTCGTCGTTAGTGTATAAAAACACAGCTGATTTTCATTTCTCTCTTGTACCCCTGCAACTTTGCTGAATTTGTTTATTTGCTATAGTTTTTGTGTGTGGGTTCCTTAAGATTTTCTCATTTATGCTGGCATGCTTTTTAAATATATTTAATTTTTCACATATTCTAAGGAGTAGGAAAGAGTGAAGCATTTTCTTTTAAGAGATCTCCTGCTAAGCCCTGAGCTACTTTATGTGAAAGTAAGAAGAGCTCTTTTTAAAACTTACCTTGTTTAAATTATGTTACTCATAACTGAAAATAGATTTCAACCAAGCTTTAATGGGATAATCTTCTTCCTAACATAGAGTTGACCAGACTGTAAGTTAAATAATATTAATTTTGAACTATGTAAGTAAGCTCTTGTACTTTGCTTTTCTTGGGGAAGAGTACGTTTTAAAGTACAGTCTAACTGCTTCATTATTCATAAACCGTTTGAGATTTTTCCACATGTCTTTAGCCCACCTTTAAGTAGTTCCACCAAAAGTAGGTGATGCTTCATAGCATTTTCAGTGAGGAGGGAAATGGGCCACGTTCAGTAGGAGAAAAAGACTGGAAATGATAGCAGAGTTAGGTTTTGGGGCGTTGTCACGTAGCTGCGTTGGCTTTGTAACTTCGTTCTGCTACATGTCATCCAGTCATTGGAAAGTAATTCTTGTTCTTTACCTTTTTCTTTTCTGCCCAGGATTACCATTGGCAGTGGCGTTCGTTCCTTACCAGTGGCTTTACTGCAGTTTATTTCTTAATATATGCAATACACTACTTCTTTTCAAAACTGCAAATCACAGGAACAGCAAGTACAATTCTGTACTTTGGCTATACCATGATAATGGTTTTGATCTTCTTTCTTTTTACAGGTAAGAATTTAAATGATTAGTTTCAGTTAATACGTTTTTAGGCAAATTATTTATAAATATTTTCCTTTTACAAATCCACAAAGGCTTCTACTACTCAGCGCTCCTACATTTAGTCCTAAAGTGCAGCTGAGCATTGTTTGGTCGGCCCCTCTGTGATGTGGATGGGTGTCCGTAAACCAGAGTGAGGCAACAGGACCTAGAGGAGAAGGCGAAACAGGGTCCCCTGTTGTGTTACAGGCCCCTGCCTGTCCAAAGTTTTCCCCTGTTAACCTGGTAATGCTGCAGTGCTTCTTAAGCTCGTGTCAGAGATAGGGCTAAAAGCTTTCGCTGTCCAAGTCTAGGGATAAGTGGAAATTGAAGGGGCAAAGTCAAGATGAAATTGAGAATAAATGTTACCAAGAAAAGACAATCATAGAATACCCCTTATTCTAGAAATTTTAAACTACAAGTTTATATATCCACTTTAAAATATAAGTACCTAATGGGAAATTGTATTGGTATTTATTTCGTATATGTGTGCCTTGTCTCTTCACCTGGATAAAAGTTTTCTGCATCTTAGAGCCCCTAGAGTAGCTGCTTGGTAAACGCTTGTGGAATAAACAAACTAAACAAAGAAAACTGTGGGACCTTTCTTTTTCACCAAAAATGTGCATCTAAAATTCTGTCTTAGACTGTGGTGCATGCTCTGTGAGGAAGTAAAGGATCTGAAAAGGAAAAGGGAATTAAAAATAAATTAGAACTGTTCCGCTTTTTAGTCATCTGTTAACATTTGAGAGAATTAGTTGAGGGTCTGAAGCTCTCCTGTTACTGTGTCAGCACGTGAGGAGCTTCAGACTCTTGCGCTGATTCTGTGTTCAAGGTCGTTGGTCAGCTACAGGGGGGTACGTGTATGTGGGGGTGCTTGTCTCAGTGCTATGTGATACATAGGTGCATAGCCCTAAGTCTTACTCAGCGACCTGCAAACCCAATTGTAGCCTCTGAAAGGAGGAATTAGTGTTGTGTGTATGGATCTGTGTGTCGGTAAATGCATATATGGAAGAATTTACTCCTTGCCTACACAAAAAGTAGCGATCCAGTGAGTGTCTCTTGGTTTTCCAGGCACATGATACGGTAGTTTTTCTATCGTGTAGTTTATCACCTCTCTTTATTGTTCTTGATTTTTAGTGACACATTTTATTTATTCAGAGTAAAACAAACTTTGTAATCTAAATTTTGGAGCCACCTCAACTTGAATCAACCAGTTAAACCAGTAACTTTGGGTGTGTTTCAGTTTATGGGAAAGATTTTCTGCAGGGGAATGGTGAGCCTTTTTAGTGTCTTGCCCTTTTCTTTCTTTTTTTTTTTTTTAATTTTTTTTTTAACATTTATTATTGACAGACAGAGAGACAGAGCATGAGCATGGGAGGGGCAGAGAGAGGGGGAGACACAGAATCTGAAGCAGGCTCCAGGCTCTGAGCTGTCAGCACACAGCCTGACGTGGGGCTCAAACTCACAAACCGCGAGATCATGACCTGAGCTGAAGTCGGACGCTTAACCAACTGAGCCACCCATGCGCCCTAATGTCTTGCCCTTTTCTAAAGTGGAGTACATCTGTATTTACTTCAGTGCTCCAAACTGACACCATTTTATTTAAGTCAGTCTCTTTTACAAAACAAAATAATTATTCCGTTACATAAGGAAAGATGCCACTTTTAGTATGTATATTATATTTATCCCATATTAAGAACAAAATAAAATACTAAAAGTATTTTGTTAAGAACAAAATAAACTTGACTTACCTAGGGTTGTCAGTATGATGGTAAATGTATTTTCTCACCTTAGAATATTTTCTCTTTACTATCGTGAAGCTCTTGGTAAGCATAAAGTTGTTTAAATACTTTTATGTTTTACCATTACTTTTCTAAAACTAACCCCAACTTCTTTACAAACCTTAATAATTGTCTTTTGAATATCCAGAAGGTATATTTTTATGTCCTCTAAAACACACACAGTGACTGGCCCGTAGTCGGTACATGTACGGTGTGCGAGAACGATAATGCTGCCACTTCCCATGAGAATGTCCCGGAGATGGTCTCTTGCCTGAGAAAATCTCCTTCAATACTTTCCACCATTGTTTTACATGTAATAAAAAGAAAAAAGGTTGGAACCTTACACAAGGATATGTAGATCTCCTTCTGTCTTCTTCTGCATTTCCACTTACTGCCTATTCTCAGGGGGTAATTCTGGAAAAATTCCAGTTTTTAAAAATATGTCAGGCAGTTCACAAGTTAGTAAATATTCTTTTGCAAAACAGTCTCTGAATTTATCTAAGCTTGGTAAAGTTTAAAATAGCATCTTATTTGAAGTCAAAAAATGTGAATTTACATTCTGATCCTGCTTACCAGCCGTGTGACCATTAGACAGTTACTTAACTAAGCCTCATTTTTTCATCTGTGTGGCATTCAAAATTTTTGGAGTCTAGACTGAGGAAGATACTCAAAAACCAAAACACATGTTTTTTCGTGAATCATCTCATTTACTCTGCACAGTGCAGGTAGAATTATTTCTGTTTTATAAGAAACAGGCTTGGAGATTTCAGCTAACTAGTGCAAGGAGAACACACACAGTCCTGACAGTGGCTGTGTCCTCTGATACCGCGTCACCTCTCGTATTCATTGGGGTGTATCTCTGTTATTATCCTACTTGTATCACCTTTCACACTTTGTAAAAGCTTTCTGAATTTAGTTTTATTATAGTTTCTTGAAAACTGATATTTCTCAGTAACTATACTTACAAAATACTCCTATTTAATTAATATATGAATCTGATACTCTGGTTAAGGTATTTATATGATACCTTGAATTAATTTTCATAGCAGTTTTCCATTTTGTGATAAGAAAATATTCTTAAAAAGGAAAGGAAAATTGGCATCCTGTTCATCTTTTAATTTCAGGTTGTTTTGCATGTCATAAGAAAAAGAATGTATTATAGAAGTTTATAAAAAGTTCTATCAATTTCTGTAAGAAATTTGTGGTAGTTGTGTAATTTTCAAAAAAATTTCATGGATCTATGGTGTATTCCTGGTAAGTAATAGCTTATAGTTTTGTGGCTTTTTTAAAGAAACCGATCATTTTGTCTGTGTTTTTGTGTAAATTATGAAATTTCCTTGGGAAAAGAGTTTATTTTTGTTCTTTTCTTTTATAGGAACAATTGGCTTCTTTGCATGCTTTTGGTTTGTTACCAAAATATACAGTGTGGTGAAGGTTGACTGAAGAAGCCAGTGTGTCCAGTTAAAACAGAAATAAATTAAATTCTTCATCAACAAAGACCTGTTTTTGTGACTACCTTGAGTTTTATCAGACTTATTGGCCTAGTAATCCTTCAGAAACAACATAATTCTAAATACACCTCTTCCCATACACCTGTCCCCACAAAATGTGTTTTCAACACTAAAACATTTGTATTGTGATTTGATTAAGTATATATTCAGTTGTTCTTGATGAAGAGCAAATTTAAATATTATGTGCATTTGTAAATACAATAACTATAAAAGTTTCAATACTTCTAATGGCAGAATAGAGGAGGCCATATTAAACAGTACTGATGAAATGCAGGACAGTTCATTGTAAATAGGATTTTCTAGGCTCGGTAGGTGGAAAGAATTATTTTTCTTTGAAGGAAATAACTTTTTATCATGGTAATTTTGAAGGATGATTCATATGATGTGTTTATTGGGGGGATGTGGCTTTAAAAAAAAATCTCGTATTGGTTGTAACTGTTCATGTCTTCTTTTCTGTGTTGACTTCATTATTCCCATGGTATTGGCCTTTTAAACTATGTGCCTCTGAGTCTTTCAATTTATAAATTTGTTATCTTAATAAATATTGTAAAAATGTCTGCATCGCATCTTTACCTGTTGTATATTCAAGGAGACAGAAATCTGTTTACCAATGGTATTTTAAAATGTTTTTTACTGTTCTATCAGATTTTACTTAATTTTGTTCATGTAACATTTTCTTGGTTGACCTAAATGGAACTCCGGCCTCCTAGGCCTTGTGACAAATCTGGAATTTTCGCTATTAGGCAGTGATAGAAATTTCAGTTGTGCATATCTAGCCAGAAAAATATTGTAAGTCTAGTAGTTAATATGGGCCTCACTACATTGTCATTAAGGATTTTATGTTTTTGAGCTGGTTTTCAAAATACGGTATTTTTTATTTTTTTAAGTCAGTATTTATTTATACATTAGCAATGAGTAGCAGATCTTCCTCTTCATGATTACATTGTCTCAATTTGGATTTCACAGTTTTATTTCTTAGAATTAATAACTATTTCTCTTTCATATTCATCTGATGAATTAAAAACTATATATGTGGAAATAGAAGTTTGGGATGCTTTCAGAAACATTAGTCTGCTTATATTTATAAGAATATTCATCTTGTATGTTAGGGGCTAGATGCTTGCTGCTTACGAGAACAAATCAGGTACTGCTTACCCTAAATTTACACTAAAATTATTAACTATTGTTCGTATGATGTTGGGGGCTCTTACTCATTAGTTTTAGGTTGATATCCCTTTTTAAAAAAACTAACCTGTCGGCGTTAAAGCACGAAGGAGCTCTGGTTATTTTTACCTTCTCATATAGAGACTTAAGAGAATTTCCTTTCAAATTTATTTTCTGTATCTCTCGCAGTATAGGATTTCATGTGTAATACTGTTAAAGTACAGTTGAGATAGGTCGATTGGCTAAACAAAGAAAAAGTTTATAAAAACTCTGGACTCAGAGCGAGGCTGGTTTTGTTGATCACAGTTCTTCAGTCGTATTTTTCCTTCAGTGAACAATTAGCTTAGTGACTAAAACAGGCACCTTACTGCTTTCAAAGAATTTTTTTATATAAAATTTTTTATTTTTCTTTTTACTTTGCAGTAAGCACATTTCACATTTAAATAATGATGAGGCCATTGGAAAAATAAAAATGTCAAAGGAAAAGATACAGGAGGGAGTAATGATGAGGAAGGAGACAGTGAAGAGGAAGGCAAGACCAGTGGTGAGAAGGGCCGGCGAGGACACAGCCTTTTCTCTGTGGCCTTGATTAGGACTTCTTGAGGAGTCCGCTGCAACGGTTCTAGCTCACGCACCTTGGTTGCCACGGTGCCGTGAACACAAAGGGCAGTCACATAACTTCTGAGTCCTTTTTCCTTTTCTTGTCACTTCAGAAGTTACCCAGTTATGCCTTTTCCTTAGTGTCCCAACTCTTGGCTAATTGGAGACTCTTAAGCGATGCCAGTAGTGAAAGTAGCCTTAATTAGCAATACTATTTAATATTTAACGTTTGCAGTTTGGGTTCTATGGCTAGGACTGTGCTGTGACCGTGAGTGAAAGGAGGGCCTCGAAAGGGTGCCTGCCAGTTGGGTAATGGAGCAGTTGGGGGAAGTAGCTGAGGATAGACCTTTCCGTATTCACCACACCATACGAGGTACAAAGTTGGTGTGCGGCGTGGCCCAGAGGTTGCTGTATGGTCATACGGGGGCATCTGGTGCCTTTGTTCTGTTTGATGTTTGACTTGAAAATTAACCAATACTTTAAATCTGTGCCATCAGTCCCTCATACTTTCACGTATACTAGCTGAGATTATGCAATGGCATGAGTCACAAAACACTTTTAAAATTATAAAGCATTATAGGCCTGAAAGATTTTTTAAATGATTAACCTTAGGAGGCTTTTTACAAAGGCCTGCTTTTGGTTTTTAATGAACATGATAAATGACCTCTCAAAAGAATTCATTCCTCACCTTTTGCCTGTGGATAGCAAGACATTCTGATACTTCGTTAATCTATAAATCTGTGTCATTAAGAAAATATTTTTCCGTATTTGTATTTTTCTTCTACAGCCTGAATAATGGCCACAGCATCTCCCTCTACCCGCAGTGAAATCTATATGTAGAAAAATGATACTTTGCTTTCTCAGAAATGTTTACTTTGAGTCAAACCTGTTTCCTTCTACTTTCCTTAACTGTAATTTGAAGTCTCAACACTAAAAATCATGTTTTCGCACAATTTCTCTAGATTTTTAAATTCTACTGGATTTCTTTGGCCTGCTCATTTGAACTACATTCTCACATTTTTATTATCTTTTGTTTGCTTTTATTCTTTGGCCCACTGATACAGTTGACATTTTCATTAATAATGAATTATTTTATAAAGAAGAAAACTTTGTTCCTAAAAAGTCCTAATTATTATTTCTTTGGGTATTTTTAGCAAAAAGCAGTGCTAGGCCACATGAATGGTCTTGACTCTGATACATATAGGTCCCGGGTCATTAATTTCTCTGAAGAGAGTTAAAAATATGGTAGATTTAACTCAAAAATGATAAAGGATTAGTGTTTTTTTAATGTTTTATTTATTTTTGAGAGAGCGGAGGACAGAGCATCTGAAGTGGGCTCTGCTGACAGCAGTGAGCCTGACAGAGGGCTCAAACCCAGGAACCATGAGATCGTGACCTGAGCCGAAGTTGGACCCTTAGCTGGCGGAGCCACCCAGGCGTCCTGGATTAGTGTTTCCTTTAAAAAAGCTAGTTTTTACTGATACTCTGTAATCAACGACGTCTACATAGAATTCCAATCCGATTTTCTTCCTAAATAAAAGCTAAATGTTTTTGTTCGCATTATTATCAAAGAAAATAGTAGGCCAGTAAGACAGAATGCACCAGGCTGTCTTCTCTGGCTAATGCTCCACCAGACAAGTTGTGTTGCAGTGTGTTGACAGGGGCACTCTCAGGTGCAATAGCAAACTAAGGTGGCAGGGTGAGGGTTAGCCACAGGAGAGTTGCTGCCTGTGTCCTGCTCTAGCAGCGCGAGGGTGGAAGGAGCTGTGGACTCAGAAGAGCCCATCCGAGGATACTGCTGCTGAGGCAGTGTCCTTAGTGGCCACCACCACTAGGACCCAGAAGACACCTTCCAGACTTACTCTTTGCTCTGGATGATGTGACTCTGAAGAACTTTGCCAACCCCTTGAGGAGAGGGGTCGTGGTGAGAAGCTGATGGAGCTGCAGAAGGTGGTAGAATCTTTAGGACGTCAGGAAGCCAGATGGTAAGGAACAGGAGCACCGGAGTGCAGTGATCCGCTTTATACGCAGGGAAGCTGTGCACCAGCCGTTACTGGAATTGCACAAACTAGCTGCCACCAAAAATGACCCCGCCCCCCATTCATATGTCTTCCTTAAGACCCATTACATAACGCCTATCGGAGAATTGGGCAATCAGCCTATGCCGGATGGGGGCCCAGGAATCTGGTGTCTGACAAACACCCTGGGAGGGCAGTGACCAGTGGGGCCAAGATTCATCCTGGCTTCCCTGAAACCACGAGGGTGGGTTGGACCTTCACCTATGCAGTGAGGCATCTTTAGGTTACCTTTAACCATTCTAGAGGCTGTACACTCACCTTTGTAAACAGCTCAAACTAAGTGTAGAGAGAGAGGAGCTGCACGTGTGTGTGAAAGAGAGATCTGAGTGGAGGTGATGTGGAAGGGACACAGGCTTTACAGTCCTGCCTACCACTGTGGTCTCTCCCAATATTAAGTCTTCAACCCACGTCATCCTCCCCATCCCCTGAACTCCTGATAATTTGTTAACAGTGATGTTTGACAGCTCTCCTTGTATTGTCTTAAATATTACTCAAATTATTGTTTGACTTTGCAGGCTTATTCTCCCAAGTAGATCACAGACTTCTCAAGGGCAGGAACCACCGCCATATCCTCTTTGATTCATGCCTAGGGCTTAACAGTACTTGGCACATAGTAGGTGTGTATCGATTGATTGAAACTAGGAATTTAGGTAAGTGATGTTGATTTTAAATGTTTAAATTGTTTGATATGATGTAAGGACACCATTTCAATATTCTGCTGATTAGCTCTCAAATGTGATATTTTGATCCATAAAATCATGCATTTTACTGTGTATCCAGCAGCATCGTCTTGTGCACGGGTTCTGTGATCACCGACAGTTGTTACAACAAATCAGCACTGGCAGAACTTGGCCAGCTCCTCTCCACACTTAGTTTGAACTGTTACCCATGGAACGAGCTCAAACATAAAGCTACAAAGAGGCTAATTGAAATCAGAATGCTGGGTCATTTCTCATTCAAACAAAACAGATGGCCCTCCTTGCCACACTTCTGTCAAACTTGGTGGTGGTAGTGGGAGGGGGCAGTGAGTAAATGGATTTTTAACTCTCACACATGCTTACTAGGCTCCTGCAAGGAACTACACACAGCTATTGAGATGTAGAGGGTGGAGGACAGAGGGCTTTTATTTAACAGCAGAGTTGTTTCCCTTGTTTTTGAAGCTTTAAGACAAAGCACTTTAACAGGATATCTGGCATTCTCAGTTTCAACTTAGACTCTGAATATTTATTTTAATTTTCACTCTTTTAATTAGATTTGTCCTCGGGAATAGGTAATCCGTGTACACGGTACACAGTTGAAAGTGTACCAAGGACTATGGAGCAGGCCTGCCTTCATCCTCCAGCCCTGACTTCTCGCCCCGGAGACGATCACCGTTACCAGTTTTCTATGTATCTTCCCAGAAATCGAAACTTCATTTTTAATTTACCTATTCAAAACCTCTTATCTGGATCCTCATTTAGGATTAACAATATTAAAAGGATTTGGTTTCAAAATGGTGTGAGGATTTTAAGAAAGTAAGGGTGGAGAGAGTGTTTTATTGTGCAGAGTGTGTCTGGCAGGTAGTACAAAGCAATGACACCCCAGTGGTATTTAATAAATAGGCGAAGTGATATAAACTACCTCTCAAGACCCGTTCGGTGAAACAAATTTGAAGAGAAAAGCTTCTATTGCTCCATAACTCGCCTGCCCACAGTCAGTACGTGCTGACAGAAACCAATAAAAGCATGGCCAGATCCCAACTAATGGATGCATCGTCTAATTCCGCGCACTGCCACCCGGAAATGTTGCCCCTTGTTACCAAGCTCTTAAAAACAACTTTAAAGCCACCCGATGCCCAGCGCGACTGTGCCCTTGACTGTCGTGTCTGCACCTCCCTATCGCCTCCAGAGCCCGAGCTCGCTCTGCTGTCTCTCTGCCTCCCCCCTCCTGCTCCTCTTCTCAAGGAGCAGTTTCTGGAGAAGTCACGAAGCGATTTATTTCTACCTGGGGTGTGGGTTTTGGTCCCTTAGATCCGTGTCAGAATGGTTACATCTTTAACCGTGTGAATAACAGAAGGATGGGCTTTGTTTCCCGGAGAAGAAAATCCAGAGATCGGAGGGAAGAGGCATGTTCCTTCTGTGACGCTGCCCCACTGCGGTGGCTGCTTCCCTTGCCCCCCATACTTCCTGCCACGGCTGTGGCTCACTCTACGCCTCCAGAGCAACCCCGTGGGGCTGGTTTGAGGGGAACACCTCCTTTCGTCTCCCTCACCTGTCCTGGGGGCTTTGGCAGAAGCCCAGGTCCGTGGGTGCGTCCACGCCTGCTCTGAACTCTGGCTCCAGGTTCTAACCATTCCCCGCCTCGTCCTACTACACATCCTGCTACCTAGGCTGGTCCCAGGGGAGTGGCACACGCTCCACCACACCAGCCCCAACGTGGTGTTGGCAAAGGGCTCCCTGAGTGCCTATGAGTTGCTCTCTTCCACTGGAAGATGTAGCCTATTTTCAAAGTTGTGAAAAAATCTGTAAAATCTACTTTTCTCCTTTTTTAAAGAACTTTTTAATGTTTATTTATTTTTGAGACAGAGAGGAAACAGGGGAAGGGCAGAGAGAGAGGGAGTCAGAATCTGAAGCAGGCTCCAGGCTCTGAGCTGTCAGCACACAGCCCAATGCAGGGCTCGAACTCACAGACCACAAGATCATGACCTAAGCCGAAGAAGTCGGAGGCTTCACTGACTGAGCCACCCAGGTGCTCCTCTCCTTTCTGACTTACATTTACATTCAAATATTGAGTCTCTAGGTTGCTATATTTATGTATGAGTAAATATATGTGAAATTCCCTCAGCAAGTGGCAAAAGGCTAAAAGGAGTTAGGTAAAGATGTCATTTTTATATTAATCCACAACTACCTCGGATTCTCCCAGTGTTCTTGTTACACAAGCAATGGTTTGGCATTTGTGATATCTATCCTAATTTTGCCAGACTTTCTATAATATTTAAGTGTTCTATATACACATTATAAAGAGCAACCTATTATTTTTATTTTAAAAATTTAATTCCAGTATAGTTAACATTTTGTGTCATATTAGTTTCAGGTGTATAATCTAGTGATTCAACAAGGTATACATACTCAGTGTTCATCACGGTAAGCGTACTCTTAATCCCCTCCCCCTGTTTCACCCATCCGCCTCCCACTCCCCTCTGGTAATCGTCAGTTCTTTATAGTGAAGAGTGTTTTGGGGGACGCCTGGCTAGCACACTCAGTAAGGCATGTGATTTTTGATCTCAGGGTTGTGAGTTTGAGCCCCATGTTGGTTGGGTGTAGAGATTATTTAAAAATAAAATCTTAAAAATAAAAGTCTGTTTTTTACTTTGTCTCTTTTCTTCTTTGGTTGGTTGTTTTGTTTCTTAAATTCCACAAAGGAGTGAAATCATACGGTATTTGTCTTTCTCTGCCTGACTGATTTCACTTAGCATGATACCTTCTACATCCACCTATGTTGTTGCAAATGGCAACACCTCATTCTAATGTTTCAAATCATGCAAATGGCAAGATTTTGTTCTTTTTTATGCCTGAGTAACATATATGTGATATCTATAACATATCTATTATATATCTATATCATGCCACAACTTTATCCATTCATCAGTTGATAGACACTTGGGTTGCTTCCATATTCTGGCTGTTGTAAATAATGCTACAATAAACCTGGGGATGTAAATATCGCTTTGAATTAGTGCCTTCATATTCCTTGTGTAAATACCCAGTAGTGAAATTACTGGATCCTATGGTAGTTCTATTTTTTAATTTTTTGAGGAAACTCCATATTGTTTTCCACAGTGGCTGCACCAGTTTGCGTTCCCACCAGGAGTGCACGAGAGTCCCTTTTTCTCTACATCCTCACCAACACTTACTTCCTGTGGTTTTGATTGTAGCCATTCTGACAGGTGTGAGGTGATATCTCATTATAGTTTTAATTTGCATTTCCCTGATGATGAGTGATGTCGAGCATCTTTTCAAGTGTTGTTGGCCTTCTGTATATCTTCTTTGGAGAAATATCTGTTTGTGTCTTCTGCCCATTTTTAATTGGATTCTTTGGGGTTTTTTTGGTGTTGAGTTGCATAAATTCTTTATGTAGTTTAGATATTAGCCCTCTTTCAGAAATGTCATTTGCACATATGCCATTCAATAGGTTGTGTTTTTGTTTTGTTGGTTGTTTCTTTTGCTGTGTAGCAACTTTTTATTTTGAGGTAGTCCTAATGGTTTATTTTTGCTTTTGTTTCCCTTGCCTTAGGAGACATGTCTACAAAACTTTTATGTATCTGATGTCAAAGAAATTACTGCCTGTGTTCTCGTCTAGGAATTTTATGGTTCAGGTCTCACATTTAGGTCTTTAATCCATTTTGAATTTATTTGTGTATATGATGTAAGAAAGTAGTCCTGTTTCCTTCTTGTGCATGAGATTAATTGATCGTATAAATGTAGGTTTATTTCTGGGCTCTCTATTGTGTTCCGTTGATGGGTGTGTCTCTTTTTGTCCCAGTACCATACTGTTGTGATCACTACAGCTCTATAGCGTATCTTGAAATCTTGGATTGTGATGCCTCCGGTTTTGTTCCTCTTTTTTCAAGATCGCTTCGGCTATTTGGGATCTTTTATGGTTCCATACAGATTTTAGGACTATTTATTCCAGGTTACCATTTATAATTTTTAAAACCATAACATGTCCACTATGGAAAGGAGAGGAATTGTTAGAGGATAGCAAGAGGGAACTGGTGTGTTTCATTTTGAGGGGTAGAGTCATTGCTTGGGTGGTGGGAGGCAAGCCCGCGTCCCCTCCAATCAAGACAAGGGGCATTTAAAAAACAAGTTGGAGGTCGAGCAAGCAATGTTTATTGACGGGGAGATGCTCGTTAAAGAGCTAGATCTACTGGTTTTCTGGTGAACAGAAAACACAAGTCACATGGAGGAGAGGATACAGCAGTTGGACGGTAACTGTCCTTGAGACAGAGTGGAGAGGTTAAGGGAGGACAATAAATTGGTCTCCACTTACGGAGCCTGAGCTCCTGCTACTGTGCCACTTACTTTCTGAATAAGGCAAGTGCCCTCCTGGGTGAACGGGAGTTCAAGATGTTGCCCTTGGTTCATGCCTCATGTTTCCATGTCTGCACGGGGCAGGGCGAGAGCCAGAGCTGCAGCAACCAACCTGGGAGCACCCCATAAGCACCGAAGAAACAAGGTCCAGTGGGTGGAATGCCAAAAGATGTCATGGAGGGAAGTTCCCGAACTCTGTCTGTAGGCAAACAGCAGTCCTCAGGGAGATAAACTGTTGCATGAACTCCCTCCCGTCTTTAAATGAAATTTGATGAATTCCTCAGTCAAAGGCAAGTTTTAGAAGCTGCTCAGGGCCTGGATGCAAGGAAGGCCTGAAGAGTCAGGCCGAGCCACCTGGTGGAGTGTGGCTGAGGTGACATCCCAGAGAGACTTCTCCCATGTCCGGAAGCTGCAGATCAGTGTCCTGCGTGGCCCATGTGAAGGACGTCCTGCTGACATATGACCTCCCACCCCCACTAGGGGACAAGGAATCTGTCTTGTAATTTCTTAGGTTTTCTGGTGGGTTCTGAGTTATGTGCTGGCTGGGTTTTGGCGACCAGTTACTTTGCTGAGGAAGAATGGTCTAAGTGATTGTGTCCAATTCGCATAGAAATAAAGGGCTTCCAGAGAATAATTAAAACTTCCTCCTTTCCTCCCTTTCCTGCCCTCCCTTCCAAGTCCATACCCAGCAGACACACCCAGAACTCCTCAACTGTTGAAGAATCAAAGTACATTTCTCTAATGGGGACCAGTGGGGACAAGGACACAGCTCTTTTTTTTTTTTTCTGACAGGAATCATTTCTCTTCCTTTTTTTTCTTTCATTCTTTGTTTTTTTAATGTTCATTTATTTTTGAGAGAGAGAGAGAGAGAGCTCGTGCACACGTGAGCAGGGAAGGGGCAGAGAGAGAGAAACCGAGGATCCAAAGCAGGCTCCATGCTAACAGCAGAGACCCCAATGCAGGGTTCAAACTCACAAACCATGAGATCATGACCTGAGCCGAAGTCTGATGTTTAACTGAGCCACCCAGGCACCCCTCATTCTCTTTCTTTTTTGAGAGATTTTTAAATTTATATGCAGTTTTAAGAAATGACAGAGAGATGCTGTGTTCACTTTGCCCAGTTTTCCCCAAGAGTAATGTCTCACAGGACCACAGCACAATATGGAAATCAGGACATTGCTATTGATACATCAGGAAACAGAACATTTCCATCCCCACAAGGATCCTTAAGCTACCCCTGTTAAGCCACCTCACCTCCCTTAGGCCCCTCCCACCATCTGCTCTCCATTTCTGTAATCTTGTTATTTCAAGAGCGTTTAGGGGCACCTGGGCAGCTCAGTCAGCTGAGCATCCGACTCTATTTCAGCTCAGGTCATGATCTCAGAGTTCATGAGTTCAAGACCTTCCTCGGACTCTGCACTAACAGTGTGGAGACTGCTTGGGATGCTCTCTCCACCCCTTCCCCCCTCAATAAATAAATAAACTTAAAAAAAAAAAAGAATGTTCTGTAAATGGAATCAAGCGGTATGTGATCTTTGAAACGGCTTTCTTCACTCGGTCAATTCTCTGGGGACTCATTCAGGTTGTTGTGTGCACAACCAGAGTGTGTTTCCCTATCGAAGGACATCTGGGTGGTTTTCAGGTTAATGCTACTGTGAATAAAGCCTCTATGAACGTTCTGACATAGGTGTTTATGTAAATGTAAGTCTTCGTGTCTCTGGGATAAATGCCCAGCAGTGAAACTGCAGTCATCTCTCCTTTATGATAGGATATTGGACATATTTTCCTGTGCCTATTTGCCATCTGTATATCCTCTTCGGTGAAATGTCTGTTGTCCCTTTCTAACTGGATTGTTTGGGGTTTTTTGTTTTTGTTTTGTTTTAAAGGTTTTTTTTTTTTTTTGGTAATATCTACACCCAACGTGGGGCTTGAACTCAGGACCCCAAAAGCAAATCACGTCCTCTTCCGACTGAGCCAGCCAGGTGCCTGGGACTGTTTGTTTTTTACCGTTGACTTTCAGCTCTCGGACGTGTGGCAGACTGCAGTATGGAGGCTGGAGAATTCCTGAAATTAACCCATTAATGCTATTGGGTTTCGCGCATCCCCTGGGTCTCTTAGCTAAGGATTAGCAAATTGGGGTGGAGGGGAGCAGGTGCATTTGAATCCTTGTTTTCTTCTCTGAATGAGGTGGGGGTTGTCTGGAAGAACGGAGCCTTTCCTGTTGTACTTACAGTGGCTAAGAAACAGGGACGAACCTCCTTCCTTCACCCTGGTCTCTGAGGGAAGGAAACCAGAGAAGGAGGAAATTTTAAGTTTCATAGTGATGAGTTCCTTGGTCTCCCTCCATGACCACCAGACCCAATGAGTCTTAAATCAGTCCTTCTCAAATTTCCACGTGCATGTGAATCAACTGGAGATCTTAAGATGCAGATTCTGATTCACCGGGGCTGGGAGACGTCCAGAGACTCGCATGGCTCACCAGCTCCACACGATGTGATGCCCCTGCTTCCTGGCCGGTGTTAAGTAGCAAGGGCCTAAAGACCATGGGAACCATCGAGCCCCTCCCTCCCACAGAGAAGGAAACTGAAACCCAGGTGAGTTAAGCAGTTTCACCAGTCACCCACAGTGCCCGCAACCAGCCCCTCCCTGCCCCCATCACTGGTAGCACCCCATAAACCCCGCCACCTCCTTAGGGGAAATGACATTCTTCTCAGGAAGCAGCCAGAAAATCCTGTTCTGGTGTGCATTTAATGAGCTAATGCAGTTCCCTCCCAGAGACTTCTGCAGTTTTAGTCTTAACTTAAGTGGTTTTGTCCACTAAACAGATCCCAGGCTCTCTCCATATGAACGAGCCCCTATTTCATAAGTTGAGTTTCCTCAAACCAGAAGACTAAAAAACTTCCCGGGTCTCCAAGAGCGACATGCTATTAATCTGGTTACCAGCTGTTAGGGGTTGAACTGTGTCTTCCCAAAACTCCCATGTTCAAGTCCTATCCCCAGTACCTCAGAATGTGACTGTATTTGGACATACGGCCTTTAAAGAGGTAATGAAGTTTAAGTGAGATCATGTGGGTACAGCCTGATCCAACGTGACCAGGGTCCTTACGAGAAGAGATTAGGACACACACACACACACACACACACACACACGGAGGAGATGAAGTGAACACGCAGGAAGACCACAGCCATCTATAAGTCAAGGAGAGAGGTCTCCCGAGAAACCAAGCCTGCCAACACGTTGATCTTGGGCTTCCAGCCTCCACACTTGTGAGAAATACATTTATATTGTTTCAGCCCCTAACCTGTCGTACTTTGTTATGTTAGCAGCGAACCAACACCTCCGCTATTAGGATAGAGAGAGATGGGAGGGAACCAAAAGTCCTCAGCATGTATCCCGGAGGGCAGCTGTCTGTCAGCAGCAGGGCCACGTTGCAGATCCTAGTTTCTGGGATGATGCAGGCCAGGCAAAGTCGAATTTCCTTTTTCCTAATTGCACCCCCTGCCCCAGTGCTCCTTCTCATCAGGCTCATTCAAAAGGAAGCGGCGCTATTCACAGCACCCAAAAGGTGCAAACAACCCAAATGACCATCAACGGATGAATGGATAAACAAATGTGAACGAAGATGCCATGGAATATCCTTCAGCCTTAGAAAGGAATGAAATTCTGACACGTGCTACGTGGACGGACCCTGAAAACATCATGCTAAGTGCAATAAGCCCATCATGGAAGAACAAATATTGTGTGATTCCGCTAATAGGAATCCAGAGTACCTCATATTCACAGAGACAGAAAATAGAGTCGGGCTTAACAGGAGGTGGGAGGTGCTGTCCAGCGGGCACACAGTTCACGTTTGGGATGACGCGAAGTTTCAGGTACAGAGAGTAGTAATGGTTACACAATAGTATGAAAGTATTTAATGTCACTAAACTGCACCCTCAAAATTACAATTATTATGTTGTAATAATTTTAGCAACCAGCCACCAACATTTTATAAATTTAGCATAAACCTAAAAATTAATATTTTTAAAGGAACTTTTTTTTTTTTCAAAAAGAAGAGAAAGAATGACCTGAAGGAGTTTCACTCAGTTTCATCCTCTTAGTAGGCAGAAAGTCTTGCTGGGAATGGCAGGAGGAATTTTGGACCTTGGAGGGGTGGGGTGGAGTCCAGACCGTGGGGGGCTGTCTAGGGGAGATTTCTATGGCCCCTGAGTCAGAAAAGGGAAGAAAGTTGAAGTGTTAGGAGTTTAGAGAAGACAGAATTGGATTTCACCTCTTTTGAATCCCCCCACCCCCTCTCACGGGCTGCGTTCTCATCCCTCCCTAGCACTGGCTTGATTTTCTCCACAGTCGTCTGTGTCTCTGTCAAAGCTCTGAGCCCTCTTTACCTGTTGAAGTATCGTTCTGAAAGGTGAAATCAGGACTCTCTTACAAATACAAAGTGCTCGCTTGTGAAAGCATTTATTTAACTCATTAATTAATGACAGACCCACGAAGATGTTAAAACCAGATCAAATGAGATTTAGACTTATAGAGATTTATATTCTCTACTGGGCAAATCTATTTTGCACCACTGTGAATGGGACTCGTTGGCATCACGAGAGACAGGACACATTTGCATGACTGTCAGTTTTCTGCGAGTTTACTCATACCTCTGCAGAGTTGTAAATTAGTCCAATCAAAGACTATCAAAGGTGCACACACCCTTATCAGATCCAATACTCCTGGCCAGGCCTGGGGGACAATACCCCAGCATTTCACTGGAGGAAAACTAAGAGTCTTTTTTGCCCACTTCCAAATCTTTGACAGTTTTCCTGGCATACCTTGCGGTGTATGAGCGTGTGTGCCCACGGGGCTCTCCTTGAGTTCTCATCCAACCTCACGGGTCAGGCATGGATGGGAAGGAACCTAAATCCCTGACTGTACCTGAACTCAGCCCCCTGTGGGTCTGTTCCAACTTGTCTTTCCTGAGCTGAGCTGAGTAGCTGTCCCCCTCCAAGGTTGCTGGAGCCCCACTTCATCCATATCTACTTCTTCGAGGGCCCAATATTATTTGGTGTCTAAGGGCAACACAGAGTGTCAAACAACAGTCTAGCATTTTCTGCCTCAGCATTTGCCATTTTGTCTTATCTAGCTTGATCACCTTAACCTGTGTGTCCGCTTCCTTGGTGCCAAGATGAGAAAACCAGTATCAGCTCCTGTAGTATAAACCTTCCTTACTCATTCTGTGGAATAGGCAGATAACAGCTCACGCTGGGGAGGAAAATGAATTCAGCAAAATTAATATTTTTACCCGTATTTGAAACATTTATTAAATGGAGTGCCTATTATATGTTAGTCTTTATGGTAAGACATAAGATAGATTTTTAAATTTTTTAATGGGGATAACAGTCAGGAAAGCAGGTAGTTAGCAAACTGTCTGAGAAGCGCCTTGACTGTACACGGCATTCTAATGTTCCCATCTTCTAAAAGCTTGTTGCTTTGCCCTACTGCCCCGTTGCTCTAGGCTCTATAAGAGATATTTATGTTTCCCCAAGCATAAAGGAGTGACTTGTTTGGCCCATGCCATGTAGGCTGGGTCATCCCAGTCTTGGCTTGGGTATTTTTACTCATAGGTATGTCAGTTAATATGCTTTGGGGAAAATCTGGGTTTGATTAGGAAAGAGAGAAGAGTGGAGGGACATGGGTAGATGTTATAGGTTAACTGTGTCTTCCAAAAAAAAAAAAAAAGGTCAAAGCCCTAACCCCCAATACCTCAGAATGTGACCTTATTTGGAAATAGGGTTGTTGCGGTTGTAATTAGTTAAGCTGGGGTCATACTGGAGTAAGGTGGGCCCTGATCCAATATGACTGGTGTCCTTACCAGGAGAGGAAAGAGACACACAGGGGAGGGCCGTGACGGCAGGGCAAAGGCTGAAGCAATGTGGCTCCGAGGAGCACCAAGGATGGCCAGATGCCACGAGAAGCAGGGAGATGAAGGAAGGGTGTTCCCCTATTGGTCTCAGGGAGGGCAGGGCCCCCCTGACACCTTGCTCTCAGCCTTGCAAATTTCTGTTGTTTTGTGCCACCTGGTTTGTGGGAATTTGTCCTGGCAGCCCTAGAAAATTCATACAGTAGGCACCCAATAATGTCCCACATTTGGGAAATGTGCTCCCTTTAGTGGGGACGGAATTGAAATTAAAATATCCAGCCGAGGGAGCCTGGAGCCATCACTTCCTCAGGCATAATTTGACTTTAAACCAGATGATAGACACATAAGAGCCGTTTTCAGGAGGTGACTCTCTTAACCACCCTTCAAAGTGATTCCGATAATTTTTAGTTTCTGTTCTATTGAAATGTGGATTCAGACCATGAGGCCTTTATCACACCAAATGCCTTTGACCTGAGGGCTGTCGCTCAAAGTGCAGGCTTCCGAGGGAGATAGATGCCGACTAAGCCATTAACCCGCTCTGACCGTCCCAGTCGGGGCTGGGAGCCGGGGCAAGGTGATGACAGCTTTCATGAAGAAGACTTACCCACGCCACCTGCCACCGTTGACAATGGGATATTCTAGGGGACAGAAATGGGATGGGTTTTTTTTTTTTCTTTTTTCTTTTCTTTTTTTTTTTTTTTTTTTTTGGAATTTTTTCAAGAGACAGGAAGCAGCAAAATCTGCTGTTCTCTGGAAATCACTATCTGGACTGACAACATAGGAATGTTTTCAATCTGTCCATTACTTCATGCCAAGCCTCTGAGGTTTGACTGTCTTAGCCACTCGCTCCTTGAGACTCTTGGCGCTCTCCGTGTGGTTCCCAGACCAGCGACGTCGGCACCACCTGAGAGCATGTCGGAAATGCAGATTCTCAAGGCCCTGGCCCAGACCTCCTGGGTCAGAAACTCTGCCAGCGGGGCCCAGCAGTCTGAGTTTCCGGCAACCCATCAGGGTGATTCCGATGCCCGTGAATGTTTGAGAGCCCAAACCTGAATCCGTTGCCAGCGGTGGCAGTGCGGTGCCTTGAGGCCCTGGCCAGCCTTTTCGGCTGCCTCTTTCCCATGTCCTCTCCTGGCTCACTCCTCCTTCATCCCCCTGCTCGTATGCGAGGACGTGTGTCGCCAGGCACGTACACGTCTGCCGACATCCAGGAAAGGGAGTGCTGTGGTCAGCGTGGCAGGCGGATCGACGTGGGTCTGGAGCTCTGACGGGGTGTTAGTGAAGCTCCTGAGGTTGCAAGGAACAGAGATCCTTTCCGATTTTTTCAAGCGGCCGCATTTATTGTGAAGAAACAATGAGAATGAGCATCTCTAACTACAGCAGTCGGGGGGAAAACTGTGAAGTGGAATCGCATGTAGTTCGTATGTCTTTGACTAAGAGGGAAGTTGAGCATTTATTCATATTTTTCCCTTGTATGTCCTTGGCCCATTCTTCTACTGGTCCCTGACGTTTTTCGTTAATGTCGTATATTCTAGGTAAGATGTCGATAAACTGTACCGTAAAGGGCCCAGAGAGTAAGCCTTCTAGGACCGCAGGCCACACGTTCTCCGCGGCACCAGCTCACCTCTGCTGCCAGAGCATGTGGCAGCCGTGACAACGCGTCAGCGCACGAGCAGGGCTGGGCTCTGGTAAGACTTAAACTAACAGAGGCGCCTGGGCGGCTCAGTCGGTTAAGCGTCCCACTTCAGCTCAGGTCCTGGTCTCACGGTCTGTGAGTTCGAGCCCCGTGTCGGGCTCTGTGCTGACGGCTCACAGCCTGCAGCCTTATTCAGATTCTGTGTCTCCCAGTCTCTCTACCTGTCGTCTGCTCATGCTCTGTCTCTCTCAAAAAGAAACATGAAATTAAAAAAAAAAGGCTTAAACTAATAGCCCCGTTCTCACCTCTAAGCTGTGGTTTGCCAACCTCTGTTCTAGATGTCACTTCCCTGTTGGATTTTGACATTACAGTTACCGTCTCCTCCCTCTGTCTGTGGTGTCCTCGGTTGACCACAACCATTTCATTTTGATGGGTTCCCATCTATCAATTTTTCCCCTTACAGTTTGCGCTTTTAGAATTTATTTAAGTTCTTCTCAACCTCAAGATGACAAAATTATCTGACAGTTATTTCTATTGGTTATATATTTTTTTCTTTTCACATTTACACCTTGGATTATCCAGAATTGACCTTTGTGTCTAGTGTTGTTTATTTTCCTCCATATAGTAAACCGTTTTCTCCCCAACATCATCTGATAAACACTCTATCGTCTCCCCACGGGTTTGTGGTATCAACTATCATGTATTCATTCCCAAGTGTAAATGGACCTGCTTTCGAGCATCTTATTCTGCCCCACGTGCTTACTTACCTGTCCCTCTGCCAACAGCACGTTGTTTTTTATTACTGTGGCTTTGTAGCGTTCTTCATATTTCATGGCGTGACTCTTTTCACATTTCCTTTCAAAAGCCTGTGAATCCACATTTATTTCGGTGATGCAGACTTTGTAAGTTTTCGGCTGCCATTTACGGGACAAAGCACAGAATGGCCAGGCAGGCAGGCTCTGAGTGGTAGTTCTCTACTGAACGTTGCTTAACTATTTCTTTTTTTTTTAATATTTTACTTTTTAATATCTTATGTTTATATAAATATAAATAAATAATATTTATTTTAATATATACAAATAGAATATGTATTTAGTACATAAATATATATGTATAAAATTAATATAAATAAAATAAATATTTTAATATAATTTTTAATTTATTTATTTTTGAGAGACATAGAGGCACAGCGTGAAGAGGGGAAGGGCAGAGAGAGAGGGAGACACAGAATGTGAAGCAGGCTCCAGGCTCTGAGCCATCAGCACAGAGCCCGACGCGGGGCTCGAACTCACAGACCGTGAGATCATGACCTGAGCTGAAGTCAGGCCGCCCCACCAACTGAGCCACCCAGGTGCCCTAATATAATATTTTTAATGTTTTATTTTTTTTTTTATTATTGAGAGAGAGAGAGCGACAGAGCACAAGCAGGGGAGGGGCAGAGAGAGAGGGAGACACAGAATCCGGAGCAGGCTCTAGGCTCCGAGTTGTCAGCACAGAGCCTGACATGGGGTTCGAATTCATGAGCCGTGAGATCATGACCTGAGCTAAAGTCGGATGCTTAACTGACTGAGCCACCCAGGTGCCCTAAATATTTTATTTTTAAGTTATCTCTATACCCAACGAGAACTCACAACTCCAAGATCGAGTGTCACATACTCCACCAACTGAGCCAGCCATGTGCTCATTAGCTACTATGTCTTGACTCCCTGCTGAATTAAGACTCTTGACTTCAAGAGCCACAAACCCAACTCAAACAACAGTAATTTATAAAATATATACACATGCGCTGGAAATGTGTACATACACCTGGAAAATCTAATGAATGACTTTGTTAGATCTAAGGGTTCAAACAATATCATTAGGGCTCTCTCTCTCCCTCTCTCTTTCTCAGTTTCTTATCTCTGCTTTTCTCTGTTGCTCATGTTCTCAAGCAGCCTCTCTCTCTCTCTCCAAAGTAGCCCAGATGGTGTTACTATCAAGCTTACAGCATCCTTACTGCGTGGGATATCAGGAGACGAGATCCCTCACTCACTAAACATTCCTTCCCACACCGCCCCCCGCCCCCCCACAAGACTCCGATTGGGTCACATGCCCTCGTCTGGATCAATCATGGTGGCAGAGAAAATGGTCATGTGGGTGACAGTGCCAGTAACTAGCAGAGAGGCATTCCCAAAAGGAAAGGTACTGGGCAGACCGAACACCTGGAGAGCCCACCTCACCTGAAAGAAGCCAAGGCAGAATTAGCAAGCAGCTCTAGTGACGTCGAAGCTGGCTGTCTTTCCGCTATGCCACACTGCCATTCGGTCCTGCTGTTGTCACTTCAGACCTGCCGTGGCACAAAGTAAGCTCATCATTTTTCCTAGAATCACATTCAAAGCTCAAAGTCTCCAAAAATTACTGCCATTTCCTGGGTCTCCTAGCTGTGAAAATCTGTCTCTTTTCCCATTGATTCAACCTTTTCTTTTACCCTTTGTTAATCTCCTCCCTCTTTCCATTCCTTCTGGTACCCACTGTCTACACACCTGTTCATGGGCTGATCATCTGACCTCTGAGCCACTGTGCAACTGTTCCTCATCTAGCTCCAGCCTGTGTACAGCCGCACATTAAACTCCCTAAAGTACAGGAAGGGTTGTATTTTTAAAGAAAATTTATTATTAACCTTTTTGCGTAAGATGTGTTTCAATTTGTGTCACAATAATGCAGCAGAGCAGAGCACTCCAAACTCGGGCTTCAAAAACAGTGGATATTTGTTATTGGCCAGCGTGTATGTGTCTGTTGAGGTTCGGCCAGCTTTGTTTCTCCCTGCAGGTCTGCGGGGCAGCCGGCTCCGCGGGCCTCTCCTTCTCCACGCTGCAGTGTGCTTTTCCGGGCCTGCTCTTCTGACAGTGATGGCAACAGTGCAAAGGGCAACCGGAAACATGTGAGGCCTCTCAAGGCCTGGAGCTTCAACGGACATAGAGTGAAGCTCAAAGTCAAGGGGCAAGGGGAAGACCCCGTGCACACTGAGCCGATGGAAGGCTGTGGAAGCAGAGAAGGTGGAACAATTGGAGTCATCAACTCGGTCTTCCATTAAGAGGGTCGATGCAAACTCCACTACCTGGATTTCAAAGTCTCCTACTGTCTGGACTCACTCCATTCATCCAGCCCAACCCCCCACTTTGGGCTATTCATTTGGGACACAATTCGTGGACCTTGGGAATTTTCCAGAAGCTGGACAATATTGGGCAATCCGAGACACCAAACCACATTCCAACTGCAGGCCAAACTTAGCTTGTCGCTGCTTTCCCACCACACAAAAAACGGGGGGAGTTTTATGGGTCCACTTGTTATTGGGAGTGTTTATAAAATAAACAAATGTTAAACAATTTTTCCTCTAGGAAATATACTAAGCCAGAGCTCTTCTTTATGATTTTTTCTTTTTTCTTTTTTTTTTTTTTTTTCAGTTCTCTGGGGGAAAAAATCCCCAGGAATTATTTTCTCAATAAACAATGGCAACAGTTTATTTTTGTTGGATTGACTTGAATCCTCCCCACTTTCTTTTTTTGGAGGAAGTGGTTGACTACAGAAATGAGAAAGAGATAGTTTTTTTCTATTCTTTTTTTTTGTATGTGGTTTCTCTGGCTGGAAAATAAAAGCTCTGCATTCTTTCTGTATTCAGTGTACTTCAAAGTTATAAAAATTTAGATAAAGTACATCAGGGTTATGGTTGTTCTAGATTTCAGTCTATTTATAACTTCCTCATATTTCACATTTGTTTGACCTCAGGTTAAAGGGATGCTTTTGAAAAGTATAATGATTCGATCCTAGCAATGGATATAGCAAAGATACCGGGGTCAATAAGTTAAATTAAAAGGCTTAAAATAAAAAAAGAAGAAGAAGAAGAAGAAAAAGAAGGAGAAAAAACTAGATTTGGCAAACTTTAAGTTTGGAACTGCATGACAATAGGAGAATTTCCCAGCTGTGTTCTCATAAAAGAATAATGGTGTGAAAAATAGTTTTCAAAGCTTACCAGAGTAAAAAAGTTTGAACAGAAGAAACTAATTTCCTAATACTCCCGGTTTCACAGCTTACAGAGGGATTTTCCCTGGATTTGTCTTTAGAACCTTTACATATGCGTTTTGTTTATTTTCTTTTCCACAAAAGTCTGAATACTGCCAAATTAATTGGAGTTTTACAGTATTAAATATATGCTTCAGTAATTTGCTGAGAGGAAAAAAGCAAGTTTCAAAACAGTATATATATATATATATATATATATATATATATATATATATATGTGATTTTAAAAAATATATGTATGAGTGTGTGTATCTCTATCTAGAGAGAGAGACATACTCACATACACAGAAAAATGTGTAGGAACATGTTTATAAGGATGGGGCGCTTGGGTGGCTCAGTAGGTGAAGTGTCCAGCTTCGGCTCAGGTCATGATCTCGTAGTTTGTGAGTTTCAGCCCCATGTCGGGCTCTGTGCTCACAGCTCAGAGCTTGGAGCCTGCTTCGGATTCTGTGTTTCTCTCTCTCTCTGCTCCTCCCCAACTCATGCTCTGTGTCTCTCTTTCAAAATAAATAAACTTAAATAAAATAAAGTTAAATGTTTAAAAAGAACCTGTCTATAAGGAGGATATCAAAATACTGACAACTACCTTGGTGTTAACTTTCTCTCCATGCCCCTTCATTTATTTTCGTATGTTTCAATTTGTCTATAATGAACATACATTATCGCCTATATAATACTAAACGGGACTTTTTAAAAGGAATAAATTTTTAAAAATTTTTTAAGAGAGAGCGAGCACACATGCACATGTGTAGGGAGGGACAGAGGAGAGGGAGAAAGAGAGAAGATCCCAAGCAGGCTTCCCACCAAGTGCAGAGCCCCATGTAGGGCTTGATCTCACAACCCTGAGATCATGACCTGAGCAGAAATCAAGAGTGGGGAGCTTAACCAACTGAGCCACCAGGTGCCCCAGAAAAGAGAATAAATATTTAATAATCTGGCCTTTTCACCTGAGGAATTTTCTTTTATTTTAATTATTTCATTCTGTTTTTAATTTTATTTATTTTGAGAGAGAGTGCACGCAAGGGCAGGGGAGGGGCAGAGGGAGAGAGAGAAAGAGGGAGAGAGAGAGAAAGAGAAACAGAGACAGAGAATCTTAAGCAGGCTCCACGCTCAGTGCGGAGCCCGACAGGGGCCCCCGGCCGGTATGTTGTGGTCTGAGGCAGGGCCATGTTAGGGCTCAAACCCATGACCCTGGGATCATGACCTGAGCCAAAATCAAAGTCAAACACTCAACCGACTGAGCCACTCAGGTGTCCATTGCCTGAGGAATTCTAAAAGTCCTCTGCACTAAGGAAACTGATGACAAAACCTTCTGGAGGGAGCTTATTTGAACACTGGAAATTGTGTGGCTAGCTTTATTGTTTCATTAGGCAGAAAATCAGCATGAGAAAAGATGAGTTTGGATCCCATCCACTGCCTTCCTCACCCTGGCTGGTCCTAACACGTCCCTGTAGAAGCAAGCTGTGTGCAGGAGAGTCTGGGCCTGTGTTTCAGCATTTCATGTGCAACTAATGCAGTCCGGGAGGCTGTCACTAGGCCAAGGGGTCAGGCAGATGTTGCTAAGTGAGATACCAACTTACGTTTAGAAAATGTTCTCACAATCCTTTATTGTGCTGTTCTGGATAAGATTAGATACTAACAATATGCGTAGGTTTAGAATTTGGCAGATGGCATTTTACGTCTTATAAATCAAAAGGAATTACAGATCTAATTTAAATTAATCTCTCTTTGTGCTTCCAAATGTAGTCTGTTAAAATTTAGATATCTGAGGACGGAAATTATGAGAGTTTATGAACAAGGCAATCCCACGACTAGTTTGGAGACTGTGCTGAGTGTTAGCGACTGTAGCTCTTGCCGGGAATGAAGAAATGGACTTTGCATTCAGGGATTTGTGCTTTTCATTGCAACAGGTTCAATATTTGCTTTGTCCTTTTGTTTTAAATCCTAGAACAACAAATAAAAATAAGAAGAGTGACTAGAGAATCTCAGCCACATGAACAATTATAAACAAAGGGTCCAATTTGTTAGAGGGACCATTTTGGCACCCTGGATCAAGGCCATTGGGGGCAGGGGCGCGCAGGTTTAGCAAATGGGGATTAAGGAACAGCTCAGAGCAATTAGATCATATAAAGTCCCAAATGCCTACTTTATCAGGATGAATCCAAGTTTGGCTCCTATTGCTAAAAGAAAAAATAAAAAGCGATGCACATGTTACTTACAAGCAAACCCGAGGGCATGCTATGTATTATCAGCAATAAACAGATTTGATTCTTTTGTAAACGAGATTGTCAGGGCCCAGGGGATTTGTCAGCACCCAGATAATCCTCAAATCATCTGCCAGGCCTACCATGGTAATAGGAAATTGTCAGTAATAAGGCTGGTTAACAATCTTCTTGTCTGGTGCATTAAAGATTATTCCACAAAACCCAGAGGGTCTTAGCCAACCAGCCTTCGTTATATGGTTCAACGTTATGAGTCCACAGAGGCTGTGAAGACTGTCACCTGTACAAGCCTCTAGGCCCTTCCTCTGCACTGCACAGGCTGGGACTCAGGGAGATTTTTGTTTTGTTTGTAATGTTTTATGATTTTTTTTTTGAGAGAGAGAGAAAGACAGAGACAGAGCGCGAGCAGGAGAGGGGCAGAGAGAGAGGGAGACACAGAATCCAAAGCAGCTCCAGGCTCTGAGCCGTCAGCACAGAGCCCAACGTGGGGCTTGAACTCGCGAACTGCGAGATCATGACCTGAGCTGAAGTTGGACGCTTAACCGACTGAGCCACCTACGTGCCCCTAGCACTCAAGGAGTTTTTAATGCAATATGGGATATGAAACAGAGAACTAGGTGGCCATGGGCATGCCAAAGCATACACAGTCTCCCACACTCCACATACAAAGATGGTGCAGGTGCCAGGCAGACTTAGGCACCCACAGCTTCATGAGGGTCGCACTGTGGTTTCTTGTTTCTTCTTGTTGCCTTATTGTTCATATGATTCAAATTTAGTGTTTTGAGTAAGTAATACATACCCATGGTTCAAAAAAGGTTTTTACATTTATTTATTTGTTTGTTTATTTATTATTAACTAAGCTCTACACTCAACATGGGGCTCGAACTCACAATCCTGAGATCAATAGTTGCGTGCTCTATTGACTGAGCCAGTCAGGTTCCCCTCAAAAATTTTTTAATTGCAAAAAGGATATTTTATTGCAGAAAGCTTTCCCCATCCCTCTTCTGTTTGCTCTGTTCCCACCTCCCTCAACAGGTAACCCAGTCATCAGCAGCATCATTTTATCCTTTTAAATAAAGGATATCATTTAAATAATTTATTACAAGAAAATATGAAACATATACTTTTATTCTTTTTTTCATACAAAATACAGACTACAATATAGTCGTTCAGTGCCTTGTCTTTTTTTCTCTAACAACATATTTTGTATTATATATAAGAAAATATCTTCTGGGGTGCCTGGGTGGCTCAGTCGGTTGAGCGTCCGACTTCGGCTCAGGTCACGATCTTGCAGTTTGTGAGTTCAAGCCCGGCGTTGGGCTCTGTGCCAACAGCTCAGAGCCTGGAGCCTGCTTCAGATTCTGTGTCTCCCGTCTCTCTGTGCCCCTCCCCTGCTCATGCTCTGTCTCTCTCTGTCTCTCAATAATAAATTAAAATGTAAAAAAAAAAAAAAAAGAAAATATCTTCTATGTTAGTACGTGGAAATAGTCCTTAATCTTTTTATGGTTATATATACTCTTCTGTTGTTTCATGTACCAGACTTTCAAAAATCGGTGTCCTGATGGGGCGCCTGGGTGGCTCAGTCTACCGAGCAGCCGTCTGACTCCTGATTTCCACTCAGAATGTGATCTCACAGTCATGGGCTTGAGCCCTGTGTTGGGCTCTGTGCCTGCTTGGGATTCTCTCTCTCCTGTCTCTCTCTGCCCCTCCCCATGCTCTCTCTCTCAAAATAAATAAACATTTTAAAATTTTGTAAAAAAAAAAAAAAGTTGGTCTCCTGTTGATGGACATTTAGATTCAGGCCCCCGCAATAATAAACATGATGCAGTAACTCTACACATAAATTCTGTCACATGTTATGATTACTTTTCATAGGGCTGCCTGGTAGTGGCCAAGATAGAGACTTCTCCCCCTGACTCTGTAAGTTAATAACTAAAATTTCTAATAGATTCTTACAGTAGGCAAACATCCTCTTTTATTTCCCTAATACGTGAAGGGCTAGCCATGGGATTAATTTTGAAACCTGGCTAACAGTCCTGTGCTCCCAACCCTCACCCTTATCTTTACATGACTCCTTCTTAGTTTCTTCCTATTATTCAAAGTAATAATCTGGGACTGCCTGCTTTTTCTTTCTTTCTTTTTTTAATCTCATCAGCTTAAGACATTATTTAAAAAAATTTTTTAAGTAGTCTCTATCCCCAATGAGGGGCTCAAACCCACAACCCCCAGATTAAGAGTCACATGCTCTCCAACTGAGCTGGTCAGGTGCCCCTTTAATCTGATCATTTTAAACTGCATTTGGATTGCTATCAGCAATCATTTATTTCTTCTGAGAAGTAGGACAAAGTGGTGCTGAAGTCAGCTTCTCAGTCACTCACTCCACAATGATTTATTTAGCATCTACTGTGTCTCAGGTATCATTTTAGGCATTGAAAATATAGTAACTTAGTTTCCACCCTCCTAGGGCTATGGTAAGTAACATAACATAAACAAAATGATAGTAATGGCAAGCGATAAGCAAATAAATGTGTAATATAATTTGAGGTTGAGAAGTTTTCTGTGTCTCTGTTTAATGGGTTCAGGGGTGAAGAGCCTGTTTTAAAGTGACCTATAGAGAAAGGGTTCCAGTTCTGTCTTGAAAGTTACTGAAGCTGCTGTCTTTAGAAACTTCCATGCTGAAAGAGGCTCTGGCCAGAGCATAAACTTGTCAATCCCATTTGAAACTGATCGAGATGTCTCTGGTCTTTTGAGATATACAGTGTCACTTTGGACTTAACAATTGACTTTAAAGGCACTCTTTGAGAACCAGTTTGTATGTACAAATCTTGGATCTCTTTTACTAGTGATAGCAGTTTCTTATTGCTGCTGTGATAAGTTACCATAACCTTGGTGGCTAAAAACAACACAGCTTTATTACCTTGCAGTTCTGGAGGTCAGAAGTCTGAAATAGTTCTTGTGGGAATTAAATCAAGGTGTATGCAAGACTGCATTTCCTCTGGAGGCTGGAGGGGGGAAGCCGTTTCCTCACTGTTTCCAGCTTCTAGAGAGGTCTGTATTCCTCGGCTTGGGGCACTTCTCACTCTAGCCTTGATTTCACGTCACATCGTGTTCTTACTCTGCCCCCCTTGCCTCTCTCTCCTAAGGACTGGTGATTCCATTGCCGCCCCCCCCCCCAATAATCCGGGATAATCTCCCCATCTCAAGTTGCTTACTGTAATCACACCTGCAAAGTAACATACTCAAAGGTTCTGGGGCTATCTTGTAGACATCTTGGGGGGGCCATTCTTCTGCCCACCACATAAACAATTAAGAAACAGCCTGGCTGGCTGGCTCTGTTGATGCAGTATGCCAACTGTTGATCTTGGGATTGTAAATTTGAGCCCCACCTTGGTTGTGGAGATTATTTAAAGATAAAATCTTAAAAAAAAAATAAGGAAACAGCAACGGGGGGGGCAAGATAATTAACATATAAAGTGAATTAAAGGAGCAAGGAATTCTGTAAGGAATAATTTTGGCAGAGGGTGCCCCCAGATTTAACACTTCGCCTTTAGCAAACGGGTTTTAAACATCTGGTGTGTGCCAGGCCACGGTAGTGAACGAAACAGGCAAAAATCTCTGCCCTTATGGGGTTTGCATTCAACAAAGACATCATAAATAAGCTCATTGTGTAGTAATTTGGAAACTGGATAAGGGCTGTGGAAGAAAGGAAGCGTGGATCAGAGGAAGGGACTGGAGAGCGGCCAGTGGGCGTGGGGGGAACCTCTGCCTGCGGACACTAGGGGGAGCTGCTGCACAGTTTTGGCGGCTGAGATCGGTGAAGGATTTTAATTATATAATCGGTGTTTGGGAGCCAGGAGGAATTTTAGAGGTCAGCTAGTTTAACTTTCTCAGTTCATAAAGAGAAAGCGAAGGCTCAGAAGGTTGTTAGTTATTCTGCATTTGGCCTAAATTTGAGAGTCTCCTCCTCTCTCCCCAAGAAAGCCAGACATAGTCATCATGTTATCAAAGGCAGTGCCTGTCAGGAGGTGAGGCTGGGAGGGTTTTGTATCAGAGCAGCAGGAGGGATAGATGATCTCAGAGTGTAGTTCTATCTATGCCACAGTTGAAAATCATTCCACAGAACTTCTAATATGTCTCTTTCTAAGTGCAGCATTCTGAAGTCTTAAATCAGTGACACTGCCCTTCAGCCTTTGAGACTCAGCGTTGGTGAAAATAACCTATTTTCGGCCAGACACCAAAAGGAAGGGAAGAATGGATTATGATAAAGAGACTTTGCTGTTTATAACAAAAGAATAATGCAGCTTCATTTTCCTAATCCTCACGACCTCAAAGGGTTATTTAAGTTATTTAAGCTTTAAAGAGTTACAGTAAATCATGGGTTGATTAGTTATTTTCATGCAGTATCTCCTGGGGTGTGACAATTTGCCAAAGGTATAGTTAAGCCAATACAAAAGCCCAATATTTCTAAGATTAACAGGGAGAGAGGTATTTGAGTGTCATGATAATTACAAGACCAAGTGGTAACGATGTAATGCACTTCTACTTAGGAGACCAGTATTTTTTAGGGCAACATTGGTTGAGACTTGAGCATTTAACGATGTAATGCACTTCTACTTAGGAGACCAGTATTTTTTAGGGCAACATTGGTTGAGACTTGAGCATTAGGTGGATTAGTCTGGTCCCAGGCAGTAACTTCCCCTAAAAGGCAGTACGTTTTTAGATTCGCTAGCGAATCTATCCCCTTTTTGCCAAGTTCCCTGGTTGCCCTGCCCCTTTCAAGCAGGGGGGATTCCAGGATTCTTTCTTTTCTTTTATTTCTTTTTATTTATTTATTTTTATTTGAAAGAGTGTGTGCACAAGCAGGAAAGAAGGGCAGAGAGAGAGAGAGAATCCCAAACAGGTTCCATGCTCAGTGCAAAGTCCCAACATGCAGCTGGGATCATGACCTGAGCCAAAATCAAGAGTCAGACGCTCAACCGACTGAGCCCCCTAGGTGCTCCCCCCCCCCATTCTTTCTGCTTCTGTATTCCTTTCCCCATTATCACCAGCGGAGCTCAGGACCCACCCATTTCCCACATTTATCTGTCTGCCTCTTTCACTAGGCTGAATGGCTTCTTTTTAAAATCTTTTTTACTGGGGCATCTGGGTGGCTCAGTCGGTTGAGCGTCCGACTTCAGCTCAGGCCATGATCTCGGGGTTTCTGAGTTCCAGCCCCGCGTTGGGTTCTGTGCTGACAGCTCAGAGCCTGGAGCCTACTTCAGGTTCTGTGTTCTGTGTCTCCCTCTCTCTCTGCCCTTTCCCAGCTCACTCTCTCTGTCTCTCTCAAAAATAAATAAAAAATTAAAAAAAATCTTTTTTCTTATTGTGGCACAATCTACAAGACATAAAATTTATTATTTTTAAGTATTTTAGGTGTACAGTTCAGTAGCGGTAAGTATACTCCCATTGTACAATGGTGCAATCATCACCACCATCCATCTCCAGAACTTTTTTCATCTTACAGAACTGAAACTCTGTACCATTAAACAGTAATTTCCATCTTGACTTCCTCTCAGCCCCTGGAAACCCTCATTTTCTGTCTCTGAATTAGATTACTCTAGGAAACTCATAGAAGTGGAATCATACAGTCTTTGTGTGGACGTGTGCCCAGGCTACTTCGTTTAGCATCAAGGTTCATCCCTGCTGTAGCATGCTTCTGCATTTTATTCAAATAGCTTCTTGAAGTCAGGAATCATTCAATAAATGTTTAAATTTGTTTGAGTTGAAAAAACTGGGTGGGTATGAAGGTAAAGTCATGAGATCTGTAAACGGTTTCAAAAGGGAGGAAATAAGCACAGCCCCATATCGACACGGCGAGCCCGCAGATCGACAGACGTGCGTTCGGCCAGAGTGCCTGTGCCTGGTGCTTCACACCGACCCGCTGCTTCAGGTCCACCCCCCAGATCTCCCGCAAATGTCTCTGGTGAACAGTCTCAACCTGGCAAGAGATTCGGGGAGACGTGGTTCCGGCTGAGCTGTGTCAAAGTGTGAAGGCCACTATAATGCCATTAGAATATATGCCAGGGGCACCTGGGTGGCTCAGTCAACCGACTTTGCATCAGCATCGGCTTTGGCTCAGGTCATGATCTCGTGGTCCATGGGTTCGAGCCCCATGAAGGGCTCTGTGCTGACAGCTCAGAGCCTGGAGCCTGCTTCAGATTCTATGTCTCTTTTTCTCTCTGCCCCTCCCCCACTCATGCTCTGTCTCTATCTCTCAAGAATAAATAAACATTAAAAAAAAAAAAAGAGTGTACCCCAGACAGGAGAGTTTCCATGTTGGCCAGATACAGAAAAGAACCAATCCTTGTCTTTGCAATTTTACATATCTGGTGACTAGAAGATTTTTCTGCGGTTGGTCTCTGACTCCATACATTTCAAACTTTCTCTTCTACTACTCACATACTTCTAGTGCCAGGTGCATATTCTTATATGCATATACGGGCATATAATAGGGGCATAGGGAATAGGGGAATATTCTTATTGAGATATGACCTCTGGCCTTGTATGTCTACGCATGTGAGGCAGCACATTGGACGGTAGTATTCCTAGAAAGCTTTCCTAAACCAGGCAGCTATATAACTAAACGTGGAAGTGCTTGGAAATCACAGAAATACAGGGGCGCCCGACCGGCTCAGTTGGTAGAGCATTTTTGATCTCTGAGTTGTAAGTTTGAGCCCTATGTTGGGTGTAGAGGTTACTTAAAAATAAAATCTATTTAAAAATCACATAAATATATTCTACTAAATCTAAACCAAATATATTGCAGCCCAACTTACCCTTAACTGGACCCTCAAAATGCTGCAGCCATAGGGGCGCCTAGCTGGCTTAGTCAGTAGAGCATGATCTTGGGGTCTTGAGCTCAAGCCCCATGTTGGGTGCAAAGATTATATACATACATACATACAGAAATTTAAAAATGCTGCAGTCATTCCAACACACGGAACACAAAAGAAGCTCGAGAGAGGGAAAGCTGGAGTACACAGAGAAAGCACCTTGACTAACGGTAGTTAAAATATCTCACTTTTATACATTTTACAAACACAGCTGACCTAGAAGGGGCCCATTCAAGTCAGGGACCCCGAGGCTTAACCTCTACCGGTTTTGGGTAAATTTGCCTTTGGCTCCTTCTATGCTAAGCATTTGCTAAATTGATTTTTGTTTTCATTTTTTTGTTAAGAATATTTCCAACATACACAAAGTTGAGGAACATGTAACAAACCCCATTCCCACCTCATGTACCTGTCACCCGGCTTCAATAATTATCGGTATTGGTTCATTATTCTAGAGTCCACCGTTGCCATCCCAAGCTTATTACACTCTAGAGGTAATGTCTCTGGCCCCTATCCTTCTTTCTCAGATCTCTGCAAGGTTCTTCCTCTGCTAGATCGCTTAATTCAAAAGGATAATATGTCTTTCCTAAATTTCCTCTTTTTAAATGTCCTTGGGGGCAAACAGGTACTTTTATTTTAATTCTAGAGGCTATGAATAAAAACAGATTTGGCTGCCTCAAAGGAGGAACGCTGGATTCCTTTCTCTATTATATCCAGAAACACAGGAAGTTAATAAAGCTTTATTTTAAAATACACAAAAATCAGAAAACAGTTCTTGAAGCCTATGAGTTAGTAATCTCATGAAGAAGCTCAACAAAACCACAGAAGTCCTGGTGAGAATGGGCATAGCTACAGTTTCTTCAAGAAGAATCTGAAAGAAATTGAATCACCTCCAGTGGGAGGTCCTACTTCACTTAAAAGGCCATAAGGTCCAGGACATTTTAATAAGGATAACTATTCATAATTCCAGCAGTTCTTGGAATTGTAATAGGGCTGGTGGAATATTTTCATATAATCTTTATTAAATACCTGCTGGTTACAAGTCACTAACCCAGGTGCTGGGGGCACCCAGGAACCCAGTCCCTTGTCCTCAAAGAGCTCACAGTCTGTTCCTAAAGTTGATGTTTTTTAAACCAGAGCACTAACAGCTTTTCTAAGAGGGGACTTCCCACACAACCCTAGCACAGTCTCCTAAATGACAATAATCCACCCCTAATCATCCCCCCTCCCCTTTGATCACTGGACAGGAGTTCCCTCCACCTTGAGAACCACTGAGGGAAAGGCAACAAAAAGAAAGTGAATTCCTGGGGCGCCTGGGTGCCTTAGTCAGGCTAAGCATCTGATTCTTGGTTTCGGCTCAGGTCATGGTCTCACAGTTTGTGGGATTGAGCCCAGAATAGGGCTCTACGCTGAGAGCATGGAGCCTGCTTGGGATTCTCTCTCTCTGCCCCTTCCCCACTGGCACTCTGTCTCTCTCAAAAGAGATAAATAAACTTTAAAAAAATATATTTAAAAAAAGAGAATTCACAAACCCACACAAATTGCGATGTGGGCTGCGATGGAAGCCATCAGGTTGCTGTGCCAGTGGAAATAGATTGGGAAGACACTCTGGTCTGGGTACTCAGAGCAGGCCTCTTTGAGCAGGGGGCAAGTAGTCTAAATGTCCCAGAGGACAAGAAGGTGTAGGGGTGAGTGTTCTGGGGGTAGGGAGAAGCATGCTTAAGGGCCCTAAGGAGGGAAACAGCTTAGTGAACTTAAAAAAAGTGGAAAGAAGAAAGAAGAACATGGGGCCGAAATAAGGTGGAGAGATAGGCAGAGGTCAGATCCTGTAAGGCCTTCAGAGTTGTGGTGATGAACTTGGGTTTTATTGGAAGTCACCTAAGGGTTTAAGAAGGGAATTAATGTAATGATGGTAAAAATGAGAAGTAATTAATGCTCTGAGCACCTGCTCTTGCACCAGCAAGAATTTAAGCTCTTTATATATACTAACTCAACTTATGACAGCCCTATGAAGTGAGCACTATTTATATTTCCATCTTACGGAGGAGGAAACGGAAGCATGGAGGACAAGTAACTTGCCTAAAGTTAGTACAGTCTGGGCACCGCTGTGCTGAACCAAGTGCTGAACTAGTAGTGTCTAGTACAGCTAGTAAGGTCTGTTTTAATACTTTAGCAGTCCTCCGACTGTGAAGCGGCAGGAGTTGTATTTGCTGAAAGACTGGCAAAAAGGAGTTAGACTGAAGAGTTGTGTTTGCTGCCCGGGTTCAGCAAGCATTTCTTTGATCCAGAAAGTTGCCCACATCTGCTCTGATTCTATTACGGGCATATGTATCCCATGATGGATTAACTATTAATTAAGGCGTGCACATGGTAAGGCTCACGTATCTGTCAGGCAGTACTTCTAACAACAAAAACAATGAATCCCTCGGAAATTTGGCCTGGTCTGGCTGGGAAAACGCAAAGTCTCTCAAAGTCGCCTTAAAAACCCAGAAGCGCGAAGAGAACTGGATTGAGTCACCACTTGAGAAAAACCGCTCAAGAAGTGGCCATCCACTCTGCGCCTCTGCTTTGCTCGCCATGACAGCGGAAAAGAAAGTTCTGAGCTCACCTACACCCCCTGGTTCGGGGCAGGAACAGGTGCTCCAGGCACCGGGGCGTCACTTGCGGGGAAGAGGTGGGGCGGGGCAGGGCTTTAGGGCGGGGCCACATGGGGGCGTGTCCACGGGGCGTGGCGAAATGAGGAAGGCCCTGGCTGAGGCGGGGCGCGCGCGTCAGGAAGATGGCGCTGCGTCTGCTGTGGAGAGCGCCGCGCGGAACTGCGGCGGCGGCGGCGCTGCCGAGGCTGTGAGTGCAGGTCCCTGGTCCCCCGCCACCCGGCCCGGCCTCCCCAGTCCCTGCCGGGAACCCTCGCCGGCCGAGAGCACCGTGCGCCTCTTGAGCGCCGGCTCGACCTCTGCCAAGGTCGCCGACGCCTGGCGAGGGTCGCCCGTCCTATGCGTGCCTCCCTGTGGGAGGGTCGTTGCTTGGGGCCGGGAAAATGGGTACAAACATTCGGTTAGCAGCCCCAAAACACAAAACCAGCCTCCCCCACAAGTGGAAACCGCGAACGTGCGCTGTTTGAGGAAAGGGGTCCTGGAACCAGCCTCCGCGAGGCGGCTCGCCTGCTGACGGAGAACCCCCTCCTCTCTTGGTTCAGCACAGCGGTTCCCAGACTGGTCTCAGCACCCCTTTACACGCGGAAAAATTGTTGAGGACCCAGAGGAGCTTTTGCTTGTATCAATTTTTGCGGTGTGAGGAATTGAAACAAATTTTAAAAAATCTTCATTTACAAGTAACACACCCATTGCATTTTAACACACCTATATGTAGTGAAAGAGTGGTGTGGTTTTAGATTTTTTTGAAAATCTCTTTAGTTTAATAAAGGACAGCTGGAGTCTCGTATCGGCTGCTTTGGAGGAGGTTTCCAAAGCAATTCTGGGCTCACGGAGATGCTAGTTGGGAAAGGGAAGCCCTCTCAGAGCATCTCGAAGGGTCTCAGGACCTCGCAGGTGTGCTCGGACCGCACTCGGAGAACCGCTGGGCTGGCCGTTGCCTGTGTGCCAACCACACGCACACACGTCGTCTTATCTGACTCCCCCCGACCAGATAGTTGGAACGAGGAAACAGAGGCTTAGGGAGGCAAAGTGACGCCAAGCAGAGAATGGCAGAGTTTGGTTTGGAAACCAAGTCTGTGGCTCCCGGTCTGGAACGTCGTCTTCTTCTTCTTCTTCTTTTTTTTTTTTTTTTTAATGTTTGTTTATTTTTGAGAGAGAGGGGGGAGGGAGACCCAGAGAGAGGGAGGCACAGAATCTGAAGCGGGCTCCAGGCTCGGAGCTGTCAGCACAGAGCCCGACGTGGGCCCGAACTCACGAACTGTGAGATCATGACCTGAGCCGATGTCGGTCGCCCAGCCACCCGGGCGCCCTGGCACTTCTTACATTTGCTTGCTCCCCGCTTCCTGACTCACCGCCGTGTCCCCGGCCAGGCCCTACCGGGTCTTGTGCAGCCCGCCTTCCCCTCTCCTAGACCTGAGCCTGGTACGTGGCCTTGGGCTCAGGGGCTCGTCCCTGAGACCAGAGACGGCTGCTGAGGCCGTCCTTCCAGGCCCTTCCAGAAGGCCCCTTTCCCCGCCAGCTTCCGTGGTCTCTTTAATAATGTGGACCAGTGAGCGCATGCAGGCACCTGTGTCTGAGGCACCTGGGGCTCCTCTCCAAGTGCGCTCTGCCGTCCTTAGCGCCTGGGCTCATTCTCCACAGGCACATCCTACTGAGGCCGTGGCAGCGGGGCTGCTCCCCGGGTTAAATCCGCTGTTCCCCGTCTTCAGAACACACAGAGCTGGGAGAAGTAGAGGTGCTAAATGTCAGCTAGAAAAGTCGGCTTAGAGATGCCTTAATTTTAGTTAGGCTGCATTTAAGCTTCAGGCCGGTGGACCTGCTTCTGGTGGCTTTTCCCTTCTGATTTAGAGTGTCAGGACCATTGCTGGTAGGCGGGGACCATTCCTCCTGTCTTCCCCCCGCCTCCACGTTGACCTCTTTTGCAGTGCCGGTCCTTGATACTTCCCTTTCCTCCTGTCTCTGGCCCTGCTCCCTTCTGTAGCCACTGCTCAATTTATGTAAATACCGCGCCCATAACTCTCCACTCCTAGGGATGCTGTTGGTAGGACTGTCTTTTAAGCGCCCTCCTCTGACAGAGCAAATAAAAAAAATACACGTGACTAGTAACCCATTTATATACATTCATTTGTAAATATATGATTAAAAATTTTTTTAACATTTATTTATTATTGACACACACACACACACACACTCACTCACTCACTCACTCACTCACTCTCTGAAGCAGGCTCCAGGCTCTGAGGTGTCAGCACAGAGCCCGACGTGGGGCTCGAACTCACAAACTGTGTTGTCATGACCTGAGTGGAAGTTGGAAGCTTAACCAAGCAAGCCACCAGGCGCCCCTAAATATATGTATTTTTTAAAGTAGTCTCTATATCCAGGGTGGGGCTAGAACTCACCAACCTGAGATCAAGAGTGACATGCCCTGACGACTGAGCCAGGCGCCCCTAAATATTTCTGTATGTAAGCACTGTATCTATATTAAGCTACACATGAGTTCATACTGCCTCCAATTCTAATCCATCACCACATGGATCATTCTAGCCTCCCCCCCCTTTGCTTAATTAATACATTTTCACTATAACAGAAACCTGGCTCCCACCATCCACCATCCAGTTACGTAATTGTTCAATTTTACCCATATAGCCGTATTTTAATTGTTAGACCATACTCGGGGAAAGAACTGTCAACTAAGTACAGTATTTGTGTGCAGTGCCTTTTCCTTTAATCTTACAGATTCCGCTCATTTCCATGCTTAGTGCCTTTCTCTCCCATCCCCTTCAGTGAGGTTGTTTCATACATTTGTAATACAGTTTTATTATTATTTTTTAATGTTTATTATTTTTGAAAGAGAGCTAGAGAGAGAGCGTGAGTGGGGGAGGGGCAGAGAGAGGGGGAGACACAATCTGAAGCAGGCTCCAGGCTCTGAGCTGTCAGCACAGAGCCCAATGTGGGACCCAAACCCGTGAGCAGTGAGATCATGACCTGAGCCACCCAGGTGCCCCTGTAATACACTTTGAGATTCCCTTGGCATAGTCTGCATTCTTTCCTACCTCCCACATGATGTTTTTTAATTGCATATATTTTTGCTACAAAATTCTATGGATTTTGAAAAATTGCACGAGGTCAAGTATCTACCATAACAGCATTGTACGGAGTTGTTTTATTTCCCTGAAAATCCCCCTTGCTTCACCTATTTGTCCATCCTGCCTCCTCCCAAACTCCTGGTCATATTCCTGTCTCTATAGTTTTGCATTTTCCGGAATGTCATATAATTGGAGTTACAGAGTATATAGTCCCGTTAGACTGCATTCTTTCACTTAGCAATGTACATTAAGGTTCCTCCATGTCTTTTTCACAGCTTCTTAACTCATTTCCTTTTATTGCTGAGTATTCCATTGTAGAGATGTGTCACAGTTTATCTGTTCACCTACTGAAGGATATTTTAGTTGCTTCCATAAAAGTTTAATAAAGCTACTATAAACATTCTCGTGCAGGTTTTTCTATGGGTATAAGTTTTCAGATTAATTGGGTAAATACCTAGGGGTATGATTGTATGGTAGCTTTGTAAGAAACTACCAAACTATCTTCCAAAGTGCCTGTACCATTTTGCATTCCCATCATCGGTGGAAGTTCCTATTGCTGTGCATTCTTGTCAGCATTTACTATTGTCAGTTGAAAAAACTTGTTTAGTCATGCTAATAGGTGTGTAGTGGTGTCTGTTGTTGAGTTAATGTTCGTTTGTTTTAACTTGAAATTCCGCAATGTCACACAAGGTTGAGCATCTTGTCATATGTTTATTTGCCATCTGTGTATCTTCTTTGGTGAGACGTGTGTTCTGATCTTCTGCCTACTTCTTGGGTTGTTGTTGAGTTTTAAGTATTTTTTGCATATTTTAGATATGTCTTTTATAAGATCTATGTTTGCAAATATTTTCTCCCTGTCTGTGACTTGTCTTTTCATTCTCTAATGGTATCTTTGACAGAGGTTTTTTTATTTTAATGAAGTTATGGTTATTTTTTTTTCTTTCATGAATCGTGCTTTTGCTGTTATATTTAAAAACTCATTGCCAAATCCAGAGCTACATAGATTTTCTCCTGTATTTCCTTCTAAAAGTTCTACAGTATTATGTTTTATACTTAGGCCTGTGATTCATTTTAAGTTAGTTTTTATAAGTGGAAGGTGTTTGTCTAATTTTTTTGGATAGCGATCCAATTATTCCATCCCATTTGTTGAAAAAATTATCCTTTCTCCATTAAATTGCTTTTGCTCCTTTGTCAAAGGTCAGCTTGCCCTATTTGTGTGGGTCTGTTTCTGGACTCTTAATTCTGTTATATTGATCTGTGTGTCTATTCTTTTGCGAATACTATGCAGTCTCTATTACTGTAACTGTATAGCAAGACTTGAAGTTGGGTAGCATCAGTCCTCCAACTTCAGTTTTTTTCATACTCTGTTGGCTATTCTGAGTCTTTGCCTTTCTATATAAACTTTAGAATTAGTTGTTGATATCCACAAAATAGCTTGCTGAGATTTGATTGGAACTGCATTGAATCTATAGATATAAATTGGGAAGAACTGACATCTTAACAATATTGAGTCTTCTGATCCATGAATATGAAATATCTCCCCATTTATTTAAATCTTCTTGATTTCTTTCAACAGAGTTTTATAGTTCTCTGCATACAGATCTTGTACGCGTGTTGTTAGATTTCATTCTTTGGGTGCTGTTGTAAATGGTATTGTGTTTTAAATTTCAAATTATAGTTCATTGCTGGTTTATAGGAAAGCAATTGTCTTTTAAATATTAATTTTGTATCTTGTAGCCTTGTCATAATCACTTATAATTTACATGAGTTATTTTTTGTCAGTTCTGTGGGATTTTGTACATAGACGATCAAGTAATTCTCAAAGACTTTTTTTTTTAGTTTATTTATTTTAAGAGAGAGACAGCATGAGTAGGGGAGAGGCAGAGAGAGAGAGAATCTCAAGCAGGCTTCGCACTGCCTGATGCAGGGCTTGAACCCATGAACTGTGAGGTCATGACCAGAGCTGAAATCAAGAGTCAGACACTTAACTGACTGAGCCACCCAGGTACCCCCCAAAGACATTTTTATTTCTTCCTTCTCAGTATGTATACCTTTTATTTTCTTTTCTTGTCTTATTGCACTAGCTAGTAGCTCCAATAAGATGTTAAATAAGAGTGATAAGAGGTGGCATTCTTGCCTTGTTCCCAATCTTAGGGAAAGCATCCAGTTTCCCATCATTAATTACCATGTTAGCTGTATGTATCTTGTAAATTTTTTTAATTTCTCATTTGCTTACACTTTTTGTTTTTTTTTGTTGTTGTGAACAGGTGTTGGGTTTTGTCAAGTTCTTTTTCTGTGTCAATTGATATTGGTATGATTTTCCATGTTTAGCCTGTTGGTGTAGCAGATTACATTAATTGATTTTTGAATGTTGAACCAGCTTTGTGTACCTGGAATAAATCCTATTTGATCATGGTGTATAATTCTTTTTATACATTGTTGGATTTGACTTGCAAATATTTTGTTAGGGGTTTTCCATCTATGTTCATGAGAGATAATGGTCTATAGTTTTCCTTTTTTTGTGCTGTGTGTGTGTGTATGTATTTTGAGAGAGAGAGTGAGTAAAAGAATGCTAGTGTGAGTAGGGGAGAGGCAGAGGAAGAAGGAGAGGGAGAATCTTAAGCAGGCTTCATGCCTAGCATGAAGCCTAACACAGATCTTGATCTCATGACCTGAGCCAAAATCAAGAGCCCCTGTAGTGTGTTTATTGGGTAGTGGTTTCTGTATATCTCATTACCTTTCTGTTCTTCTATTCCTTTTTTTCTGCTTTCTTTTGCACTAAGTGAATACTTCGTAATGTTTTAATATTTTAAATTTCTTTAACTATTTTTTTACTTTTTTGAAGTATAGTTGACACAGTCTTTTTTCATTTGTTTGTTTTGTTTTTTTACTATTTTTTAAAGAGATGTCTTTAGTGGTTACTCTAGCATTTACCTTAATTGTGGTAAAATATACGTAACATAAGCTTTGTCATTTTAACCATTCGAAGTGTACAGTTTAGTGGTATTGCCACATTCATACTGTTATGCAACCATCACCACTGTCCACATTTTTTCCCTCACTCCAAACAGAAACTCTGTACTCATGAAGCAATAATTTCTTCTCTATCACCTGGTAATCTTTAGTCTACTTTTTTCCTCTCTGAATTCGCTCATTTTAGATATGTAAGTGGAATCATAATTTTCATTCTTTTGTTTCTGGATATTTCACTTTACATAATGTTTTCAAGAATCATTCATGTTGTCGTATGTATCAGAACTTCATTCCCTTTTATGGCTGGCTAATATTCCATCATGTATATATTACCATATACATTTTAACTTATACGAATCTACTTTTAATTTATACTAACTTAATTCCAGAAGCTAGAAAAATGTTACTTCTATATAATTCTATTTCCTTTTCTTCTTTTTTGTGGTATTATACATATTATATTGATTTATTTTTTATTTTTTTAATGTTTTGTATTTATTTTTGAGAGAGAGTGAGAGAGACAGAGTGTGAGTGGAGGAGGGGCAGAGAGAGAGGGAGAGACAGAATCTGAAGCAGGCTCCAGGCTCTGAGCTGTCAGCACAGAGCCCGACGTGGGGCCCAAACTCATGGACTGCGAGATCATGACCTGAGCCAAAGTTAGACACTCAACTGACTGAGCAACTCAGGTGCCCCACATATTATATTTATATGTTACAAACCCAGTATACATTGTTGTAGTTTTACTTATATAATTTTTTGTCTTTTAATTAATTGATTTTTTAATTTTTAAAAATGTTTTATTTTTTATTTTTACTATTTTTTTAATGTTTATTTACTTTTGACAGAGAGAGTGTGAGCAGGGGAGGTAGGAGAAAGAGGGAGACACAGAATCTGAAGCAGGCTACAAGCCCTGAGCTGTCAGCACAGAGCCCAACGCGGGGCTCGAACTCACAAACCCTGAGAACGTGACCTGAGCTGAAGTCAGTGCTCAACTGACTGAGCCACTCAGGCGCCCCTAAAATGTTTTCTTTTTGAGAGTTGGAGACAGAGTGAGTCGGGGAGGGGCAGAGAGACAAGGAGACACAGAATCTGAAGCAGGCTCCATGCTCTGAGCTATTAGCACAGAGCCCAACAGAGGGCTCAAACCCATGAACTGTGAGATCATGATCTGAGCAGAAGTCGGATGCTCCACCGACTGAGCCACCCAGGTGTCCCTTAATTGATTAATTTTTAAAGTAAGCTCTATGCCCAACTTGGGGTTTGAGCTCATGACCCTGAAGTAAAGGGTCACATGCTCTACTGACTGAGCCAGTCAAGCACCCCAATTTTATGTGTTTTAAAAAAACTTAGAGAAGGAGAGACAAGTTCACAGACACACACATTTTATAGTATTATAGTAACCTTCTTATTTACTATTTCTGGTTCTTTTCATTTGTTCCTGTAGATTTGCATCACCATTTGGTGTCATTTTTTAGCACAGTACATCTTTCTCTCACCCACCTCCTTTGTGTTATTATTGGTAAATATACTGCACTTTTATAGGTGGTAGGCCTGAAAACACAATTATATAATATTCTTTTATATAGTTACTTTTTAAGTTAGACAAGAGAAGAAAGGAGCAGGAATATGCATTTAGAGTTAATTACCTTACCGCTATCTCTGTGTGTGTGTGTGTGTGTGTGTGTGTGTGTGTGTGTGTGTGTGTATGAATTTGAATTACTGTCTGGGATCACTTACTTTCAGCATGAAGAACTCTCTTTAGTATTTCTTTGAAATTCTTTTTAAGTTTGTTTATTTATTTTGAGAGAGAGAGGAAGGTGGGTGGGAGCAGAGAGAGAATCCCAAGCAAGCTCCGTGCTATGACTGCAGAACCCGATGTAGGGCTCAAACTCACAAACCGTGAAATCATGACCTGAGCCGAAATTAGGAGTCAGACGCTCAGTCGACTGAGCCACCCAGGTGCCCCTCTTTAGTATTTCTTGTAAGGTGGGTGCACACATGTGTGCAGCCTTTCAGAATCCCAAGAATAGGTCAGAGCTTTTCAAACTTGCCTATGGTATACCTAATTTTCCAGCTTTTCCTTTCTTTGAAAAAATTATATATGTTTCAGGTGTACAGTTTTATTTGTTTGTTTATTTAAGATTCTATTTTTAAGTAATCTCTACACCCAACATGGGGCTTGAACCCACAACCCCAAAATCAAGAGTCGCATGTTCTGCTGACTAGGCCAGCCAGGCGGCCAGGTGTACAGCTTTATAATTTAACGTCTGGATACACTACAGAGTGATTCCACCACAAGTCTAGTTACCATCCATCACCATATTGTCGACCCTCTTCACCCATGTTGCCCACCAGCCCCCCAAAACCCTCTGGTAACCATTAGTTCTGTCTATGAGATTATTTTTGTTTTGTTTGTTCATTTCTTTTTCTTTTTTTTAGATTCTACATGTAAGATTGTATGGTGTTTGCCTTTCTCCATCTGACTTATTTTGCTTTAATACCCTCAAGATCCATCCGTGTTGTTGTAGATGGCAAGATTTCATTCTTTTTTGTGGCTGAGTAGTATTTCATTATATAAATATAACACATCTTTATCCATTCATCTATTGATGGAATTTTGTTTCCATATCTTGGCAATTATAAACAATACTGCAGTGAACATAACAATAAACAGGAGCGCATATGTCTTAAAATTTTTTTTTGACATTTATTTATTTTTGAGAAACAGAGTGAGACAGAGTGCAAGTGGGGGAGAGGCAGAGAAAGAGGGAGACACAGAATCCAAAGCAGGCTCCAGGTTCTGAGCTGTCAGCACAGAGCCCGAGGTGGGGCTGGAACCCACAAACTGTGAGAATATGACCTGAGCCAAAGTCGGCTGTGTAACCAACTGAGCCACCCAGGCGTGCCAGGAGTGCTTGTATCTTTTTAATGAAAGTTTTCCTATTCTTTGGATAAATCCCCAGAAGTAGAATAGCTGGGTTGTAGGGTAGTTCTATTCTTAATTTTTAAGGAAACTCCATAGTGGCTGCTCCAGTTTACAATCCCACCAACAGTGTGTGAGCATTCCCTTTTCTCTACATCCTCTCCAACACTTGTTATTTTTTGTCTTTTAGTTTGGTAATAGCCATTTTTTCAGGGGTTAGGTGATATCTTTTTTTGGTTTTGATTGGCATATCCCTGATAATTAGTGATGTTGAGCATCCCTTCATTTGACTGTTGGCCAGCTGTATGTATTCTTTGGAGAAACGTCTAGTCAGGTCCTCTCCCCATTTCATAATTAGACTGTTTTTTGTTGTGTTGAGTTGTATAAATTCCTTTTGTGTATTTTGGATATTAACCCCTTATTGGATATACGGATATATGGTTTGCAGATATTTTCTCCCATTCAGTAGGTTGACTTTTCATTTTCCTGTTGACTTCTTTTGCTGTACAAAAGCTTTTTACTTTGATGTAGTCCCATTTGTTTACTTTTACTTTTGTTTTTCTTGCCTTTGAAGTGAGATCCACAAAGAGGTTGCTAAACTGATGTCAAGGACTTTACCACCTATGTTTTCTTCTAGGACTTTTATGGTTTCAGGTCTTACGTTCTAGTTTTTGATCCATTTTGAGTTAATTTTTGTGTATGTACAATATAGTGGTCTATATTCTGCATGTAGCTCTTCAGTTTCCTTAACACTATTTATTGAAGAGACTGTTCTTTCTCCATTGTATATTCTTAGCTCCAGCTTTTCCTTTTAAGCTTTTTGGCTAGCCTGTTGTTTGCCCTGTTATCCAGCATCTCAGGTAGCGATGATACTAAATAATTGCTTCTGATTGTTTGACAAACACCCTCAGGGAGAATGCTGTTCCCACTGTTGAGGCTCTAAGCTAGGTGAGCCCTGCAAATGGGATCTTCCAGGGAGTCAATAGGTAGAGTCACATAGTGGCAGTTGTCTGTGAGTGGTGCTTTGAAAGACCTCCCACCCTGCCCTGTCCTCTTCAGTGGCTGCCAGGCTGCTGGTTTTCACAAGGATTGTGGCTGTTGGTTTTTAAGGTTGCCACCAAGCTGGGGAGAGGAAGTGGGTAAGTTAAAAAAAAAATACAAAAACCCACATAGTTTGCTGTTCTTACTGAGATTCATCCATGTTTCTTGAATAAATGCTCCCAGATTGCTGCAAGCCTTTGGTTAATTTCTAGAGTTCTAAAAAAGTTGATTCTGACAATTTTTGCTAATATTCTCCTTGTTTTTATGGAGGATTTAGGTTTTTGAAGATCCTTTCTCCGCAATTTTGCTGGTCACCCCAACAAAATCAGATTTTTGCTTAGATTTTTTTTTTATTTTATTTTTTATTTTTTGAGAGACATAGAGCATGAACAAAGGAAGGGCAGAGAGAGAGAGAGACACAGAATCTGAAGCAGGCTCCAGGCTCTGCGCTGCCAGCACAGAGCCCGACGCGGGGCTTGAACTCACAGACCATGAGATCATGACCTGAGCTGAAGTCGGCCGCCCAACCGACTGAGCCACCCAGGTGCCCCAGATTTTTGCTTAGATTTTTGATCAAGAATGGGTTTGAGTTGGGGCACCTGGGTGGTTCAGTCGGTTGAGCATCTGGCTCTTGATTTCGTCTCAGGTCATGATCTCATGGTTCATGGGATTGAGCCCTGTGTTGGACTCTGTGCTGACAGTGTGGAACCTTCTTGGGGTTCTCTCTATTCCTCTCTCTCTGCCCCTCGCCTGCTTTCTCTCTCTCAAAATAAATAAAATAAACTTAAAAAAAAAAGAATGGATTTGAATTTATAAACTGTTTTTTGGTATCTGTTGTGGTGATCATGTGGCTTTTCTTAAGTATCTTAATATGAATCAGATTGATTAATTTTTAAAGTTAAGCTAACCTTGCATTCCTGGAATAAACTGGACTTGGTCATGATGTATTATTTTTATATATTGTTGGATCTGAATCTGCAAAATTTAAAATTTTGTTAAAATTATTTGCATCTGTGCTTAGAAAGAACGTTAGCCTATAGTTTTTTTGTACTGTCCTGGTCTGGGTTTGGTATAGGGGTAATAATGGCCACATAGAATTCACTGGAGAGTGTTCTCTTCTATTTTCTGGAATGGTTAGTGTGAATTGGAAATATTTTTACTTAAATGTTTGTGGCTGGAGTTTTCTTTGTAGAAAAATTTTAAACTACAAGTTTAATTTTTTAATAGATACAAGGCTGGGGCACCTGGGTGGCTCAGTTGGTTAAGCGGCCGACTTCAGCTCAGGTCATGATCTCACGATCTGTGAGTTCGAGCCCCACATCAGGCTCTGTGCTGACAGCTCAGAGCCTGGAGCCTGCTTCAGATTCTGTATCTCCCTCTCTCTCTGCCCTCCCCCTGCTCATGCTCTGTCTCGATGTCTCTCAAGAATAAATAAATGTTAAAAAATTAAAAAAAAAATAGATACAAGGCTACTTGAGTTGTCTAGTTCTTCTTGAGTGAGCCTTGGTGGTTTGTGTCTTTCAAGGAATTTGTCCACTTCATCTAAGAGGTCAGGTTCACTGGGCATAGAGTTGTTTGCGATAATCCATTATCCTTTTTCTTACAGCTTTGTGGGGGTGTAATTTGTATATCATATTTACATTTTGTAAATGTGAAATGATGTCAATTCACAGACTTGTGCATCCATCACCACAGTCCAGTTTTAGATCATCCCCCAAATTTCCATCATCCCCCAAAATTCCTTCAAGTCTCTTTGCATTTAGCCCTTATTCCCACCGCCAGTCCTATCATCCTTAACAGTTATTATCAGTAGTGATGTGCCCTCTCTCCCGATATGTGTAATTTTTTCCCCTCTCGTTTTCATTTGATCAGTCTGGCTAGAGTTTTATCAGTTTTAGTGATCTTAAAGAACTATCTTTTGGTTTTATTGATTTTTTTCCCTATTTTTCTGTTTCATCGACTTATGCTTCTATCTTTATTATTTCCTATCTTCAGCTTACCTTGAGTTTAATTTGCCCTTTCTTTTTGTTTCTTTTTTTCAAGTTTATTTATTTTGAGGGAGAGAGAGAGAGCGCAGGAGGGGCAGAGAGAGAGAGAGAGAGAGAGAGAGAGAGGGAGGGAGAGACGAGAAAGAGAATCCCAAGCAGGCTCCATGCTGTTGGTGCAGAGCCCAACGTGGGGCTGGGATTCACAAACCACGAGATCATGACTTGAGCCAAAACCAAGAACCACGAGCCACCCAGGCATCCTTCTTCTTGTTTCTTAGGATGGAAATTTAGACCTTTCTACTTTTTTAATATAAGCACTTAATAATACATTGCCCTCTAAGGCTTGTTTTAACTATCTCTAGCAACTGTACAGGTTTTCTGATCCCTATAATCTCTTTTTACTTCTTATTTTGATGCTCTGTTTTCTAAAGTAATTAGTAGTAAAACTTGTAAAGGAACTACCTCTTGCTCTGCAGTATCAGTTTAGAGAGGAAGCTGGTATGGAAAAAGACAGGTGAAGACAGTGTAGACAGGGACAAATACAAACAAAGTACCTAGGATTGGGTAAACAAGAAGGAACAGTATGTGAGGAGGCACCAGGGTTGTGGAAGTAGCTGAAGGAGCTTTGACGGGGTTACGTGTCAGAGGTTCCAACAGGCCCTTTTGAAGAGTTGGTCTCAGTTTTGAAGATTTCTGAGTTTGTGGTGGCACTGCTGGCCCTCTGAACTACTTGCAAGACCATTAAAGGAAGAAGGGAGGGAAGGAATTAACAGGGAGAATGGAAAGGAGAGAAAAGGGGAGAGAGACCATAGGGCAGAGAAAAGAAGCAGTGAGAGAAAGAGGAGAAACATACTTTATAGAAAGAACGCTAAAAAGCAGATAGGTTAAAAAGAACTGAGAAATTTTAAAGTGACCATTTTGAAAAGAATTCAATAAAAATGAATATGTGTATTTTGTCGTGTGAACTGTTATTAATAGGTCAATGTGAGGTGTTAGTTATTTTTTTTAAGTTTATTTATTTATTTTGAGAGTATGGGAGTGACAGAGAGAGAGGGAGAGAGAGAGGAAACCCCAAGCAGGCTCTGCACTGTCAGCACAGAGACCGATGTGGGGATTGATCTCAAAACCATGAGATCATGATCTGAGCCGAAATCGAGTTGGACGCTTAACTGAATGAACCCCCCAGATGCCCTGAAGTGTTATTTTAAAATGTCTATCGGCATCATTAGAAATCGACTTTATTTGCCCAAGTGCTAGGTGAGAAGCTAAGAGGGGATGCTGTAAACAAATATCATGTTTTAGGTTGTAAGGCAGAAAGTAATGTTAAGTGGTCCAGGGAGGCAGGGGACGAACCATCTCAACTTTTCCAGGACTGTTCTGGTTTTAGCACCAAAAGTCCCACATTCCAGGAAGCCTCTCTGTTTCAGGCAAAGCAGGATAGTTATTCACTCTAGAGTTAGAGAAGTGAAGGGCTGGGGCACCTGGGTGGCTCAGTTGGTTAAGCATCCGACTTCGGCTCAGGTCATGATCTTGTGGTTCATGGGTTTAAGCCCCTCATTGGCCTCTGTGTTGACAGCTCAGAGCCTGTTTCAGATTCTGTGTCTCCTCCTTTCTCTGCCCCTCCCCTGCTTGTTCTCTCTCTCTCTCTCTCTCTGCCTCAAAAATAAACAAACATTAAAAAAAGAAGCGAAGGGCCGAAGGATCAAATAAAGATGATCTAAGTCGGCAGACCAGCTCCTCTGTTAGGAGGCTGAAGAGAAGAAAAAGAGGGAGGAGACTCTGAGGATGTAGGAAATACCATGAGGGGGTACATAGACCAGGAATAGCCTGGGGGCAGGGAACATCCTTGGGCTGGACAGAGGAGTTGGTGGGAAATGCGGTATCCCAAACAAAAGTAGTGGGCAACAGCTAAGCTGGTGAGTAAGAACTAAAAGTGGTAGCTGGGCCTGAATCAGAAGATGCGCGTGTCCGTGGGTGGTACCTCCTGGAGAAGATGTCCCTGCAAGGGGAAACTCCCAGCGAGGCACCGTTTGCTAAAACAAGGTTGTGCCAAGTCTTCTAAATAGCATAGTAGTAGTGCTTCCGCTCTCATTGTGTTGTTTTCCCTGTCATAGAGTTTTACTGTGAACTAGAACCATCTGTGTGGGTACAGGCCGGGAGGAAGAACAATGTGTAGCCTAAATGGTTTCTGTGGGAGAGGCCAAGGGGTAGGTAGGAAAGGCCAGGGCCTGAAGATGAATTCCTGACTAAACAACCGTTACCCTATACTGCCTTTGCCCCATGGACCCATAGAGGGGTTGAGGACAATTTCACCACACGTGCTTTTCTCTACTCCCAGACTGGCCACCAAAGTCTCTGCCCTCTCAAGGAACTGTCCTAAGTGCCCCTGTCTTGCAGAATGTTGAGTGACATATGCACTTTATTATTCTAGAAATACTCCATGGTGGTGTGTTGAGAATGGAGTATTCTCTGAAGTTACGTATGAGGCTTAGAAAGTGAACGCATATGCTTGGTTGTGGATGAACCTGGGGGAAGACATACATAGTGAAATCGCATCCGTGGAGTGGCTGACACGGCTCAGCATCAGTACTTTTCTGAAGTGACTATTTTCTCCAGTTAGGGCTTTACAACAGCCAAGGTCTGACTAATGTAATTTCTGAGAAGAGCCTTTGGTTGGTTTCCTTAACTGAATGCTGTGGTGGCTGCTCTATAGGAGCTGCTGTTTTACGTGTGACTCCTTGTGAGGAAGTCCGCAGGTACCTGTGGCTAAAATTTTAGGAAGGCAGGGAGAAGAAAGCTGGGCTCTTTGGGTAGTGGTTCTTGGTAGGTTTGATGAATACTCTTAAGATTGAAAGATTTGTTAATTGTAAAAACAATATGCTTTCGTGCTCCTGAGTGCAACTGGAGCTGTGTTCTGTTGTTACATTTGCTTCTTTATTCCTCTACACATTGCTCATGCAACAAGTTTAGAATTTTATTAGTTAATGAAAAAAATCAAGGAAATAATGTTTATGTTTTCATATAGGTCACTTGGGTATGAATTTAAATCCATTGTAACTCAAACAGGTTTAATTTATTTCATGTTGTTACTTGAATGTTTTATGGCTTATCAATTAAGTAACTCACTTGACTGATGTAGATAACAAATAGGCTCCAGAATTGAGATTTATTCCTTCCTTCCTTCCTTCTCTTCCCCTTCCTTTTCTTTCTTTCCTTTTTCCCCCACCTTCCTTTCCTCCCTTCCATAAACCAGGTTTAAGATGGCTTTTTATTTAGTTGCTTTGATTTTATATTTTGCTTAAGTTTTAGGATGTTAAGTAATCTTGGAGCATTGATGTTCACTACTGTTCCATGACCCTATAACATATATATTTGGATGTATGTAATTCCAGCTATTCATTTAAACTGTTTCCAAGTTTTCTCTCTTGGGAAATGCAGAGATAAATGTTCCTACACCCAAATCTCTGTGGCTACTCTTACTCACGTACTCATGTACTTAGAGGTATGTGAACTTGCTGGGTCAAAGACTATGGACATTTTAAGCTTCTTGATGCTTGTTCTCAAATCACCCTCCAGAAAGGGTGAGGTACCTGCATTGCAGTATGCCCTTAGGAGGCTCATCTGCCCATTTTCCTTGGCATCCGCAGGCTCACGCACAGTAAAGTAAGCAAGACTGTTGCTGGTCACACAGCTGGCAGCGCCCGGCCTAGAAAGAACCCCATCCCCTGGCTGTCTGTCAGGGATGGCTTATCTTTCTGTGGCCTCGGCCGTCACACTGACCTTGCTTGTAGGTGTTTCTGTAAACAGCTATGAAATTTTACTCCTTTTGCAAATTCTCTTTTGAACTATACCATACATAATCTTTTCCTCTTAGTTAGCCTTTTGAGATTGACAGAGGTGTCTGATTTTATAATAAAGGATTCAAAGTAAATATCTGTGAGAAAGTATAAATTCTATTTTAATAAGATGCTAGTATGGACAAATCTTACTTACCTGTTCCCCTTCACTGTGTTCTGGCTGAGAAGGTAGAGTGACTATCTGTTCTGTAAGTATTTGCAGGATACTTTTAAAATATGAATATTCGGAACACGTAAATACTGGAAATTTTAGAAGACATTTCCTACTTTATTGCACCACTTGCCACCCTCAGTAAAATTAGGGTCACAGTTCAGTGGTAGATTGTGTTCCCTGTTTAACTGAAGGTTCTACATTGCTAAAAAATTGAATTAAAAAAATAAGAGACTCTCTGTGATTCTTTATATGATTATTTAAAAATACCATTGCACATGTATACACTACCACTTTACAAGTAGTGCAGGCTCATTTTAAAGCACACATGACATGTCTTCTTATTTAATCTCACAGCATTGTTTGTGAGAAAGATGATATGTCCTTCTTAATAGACAAATCAAAGACAATATGTATTTTTTGGCCAAATACAAAAGTTTAAGAAATCAAAAATCTGCGCCAAATGCGGTTTTCACATAGAGGCACTGGAGGGCGCTCTAGCAATGAGAGATGTAAATTGTCTCCTTATAAACATGCCTGCTAGGAAAAGATACAGGAGTTGGTTTTCCTGTCACTTTTAAAAACAATTTTTTACTTTTATTTAATTTATCTTAATATTTATTTATTTTTGAGAGAGAGAAGACAGAGTGTGAGCTGGGGGAGGGGCAGAGAGAGGGAGACACAGAGTCTGAAGCAGGCTCCAGGCTCCGAGCTGTCAGCACAGAGCCCGACGCGGGGCTTGAACCCATGAACCACAAGAGCGTGACCTGAGCCAAAATCGGATGCTTAACCAGCTAAAGTGGGCTATGATCACCCCATTACATGGCATAAATTCCCTGATATCCTCTGTTGGCTGCATGAAGTCCAGCCCCCCGAGTGTGGTGTGCGTGTGCCTCCTCACTTACCACCCATCTTTCTAACATCTCTTCCGGTGTTGCTTACCTTGCATCATTCAACCAGAACGCTCACCACCCCGCACACCACCCACCCCCTCTCCCATTTGCTGACCCTGTCCCTCCCACCTCTCATCTTCAGGTTCTGCCCATCTTTCAGGGCCTGTCTCAAATGCCACTTCCTCCAGAAGCCATCCTTCCCCGGTCCTCTCACACAGCAGCCATCTGTCCTTTCCTTCTGAAGCCTTGACCCCCCTCTAATGGCTCTTGCCACCGTTTCCTCTCTTAAGGTCATCTGGGATCAAAACTCTGAGTTGTGGGCGGTGCCTTCCTTTTCCTTTCCCTCCTACACCCCATCTGTTGTCTGGTCTGTTGAGTTTCCCCTTCAGTTGTCAGCTCTTTGCCACTGTATTTTCTTTTGCTGCTATAACAGATTGACACAAACTTAGAGGCTTAAACTAGGACAGATTTTCTATCTGACACTTCTAGAGGTCAGGAGTCTGGAATGGGTCTCAATGGGCTGAAACCAAGGTGTTGGCAAGGCTGCATTCTTTTTGGAGGAGTTGGGGAGAATCCATTTCCTTCCTATTTTAGCTTCTAGATGCTGCCCACATTCTTCGACTCATGGCCCCTTCCTTTGTCTTCAAAGCCAGCAAAATGGGCAACCAGTTCTTCTCCCACTGCCATCTTTTTTTCCCCTCTCTCTCTTTTTCTGCTTCCCTCTTCCTCTTATAAGGTAGTTTGTAATTATGATGGAGCCCACCTGGATAATCCAGGCTACCTTCCCATTTCAAGGGCAGCTGCTTAGAAACCTTAATTCCATCTTCAACTTTAATTCCACTTTGTCATATAACCTAATGACTTCAGGGTTCTGAGGGTTAGGACTTGGATGTCTTTAGGGAGCCATTATTTATTATTATTATTATTTTTTCAAAGTTTATTTATTTTTGAGAGAGAGAGACAGAGCGCAAGTGGGGAAGGGGCAGAGAGAGAGAAGACACAAAATCCATCAGCACGGAGCCCGATGTGGGGCTCGAACTCACAACAGTGAGATCATGACCTAGGTTGAAGTCGGACACTTAACCAACTGAGCCACCCAGGTGCCCCTATTTATTATTTTTAATTTATTTATTTTGAGAGAGAGAGAAAAAGCATGAGTGGGGAGGGGGCAGAGAGAGAGAGAGGAGAGCGGGAGAATCTCAAGCAGGCTCTGCACTGCCAGCACGGAACCCAGTGCTGAGCCACCTAGGCATCCTTTTAGGGAACCATTGTCAGGCTTACTACACTTACTCTCCTAGATTCAGATTTGAGTTCATGGCATATCTGTCTAATTGGTTACTCACCTCACCTCCCTCATTGTCTCCCATGTTACACACCACATGCATAGATACTACCATATATATTCTATTATCAAGACCTGTTGGGTCTGCTTCCAGAAATCTCTCTTAGATCTGTCCCTTTCTCTTGGTCTCCACTACCACCAGCTTGGTGGTCATCTCTCATTTGGACCATTGTGAAAAAAGTCTTTTATATCAACTTGTACCCCTCCCAAGTAATTTTTTACAATTGAGGTAAAACTCACATTACATGAAATTAACCATTTGAAAGTGTACAATTTGGTATATTTACAATGTTGTGCAATTATAATGTGCATCTAGTTCCAAAACATTTTCATCACACCAAAGGAAAACCCTTTACCTATTAGCGGGCAGGCCCTGTTTCCTCTTCCACCAGCCCCTGGCAACTATTAGTTTGCTTTCTGCCAGTGCCTCTACCTATTCTGGGCATTTAATATAAGTGAAATCATACAATATGTGGGCTTCTGTGACTGGCTTCTTTCACCTAGCATGTTTTTGAGGTTCATCCATGTTATAGCATGTACCTTTTGTGGCTGAGTAGTATTCTCTTGTACGTATATGTTCTGTTTATTCATTCATCAATTGATGGACATTTGGGTTGTTCCACCTGTTGGTGATTGTGAATGGTGCTGTTATGAATATTTATGCATAAATATTTGAGTGCTTGTTTTCAATTCTTTTGGGTATATACCTAGCTATGGAATTGTTGGGTCATATAGTAATTCTGTGTTTAACTTTTTTGAATAGCCATCAAACTGTTTCCCACAGTGGCTGCACCAGTTTAAATCCCACCGGCAATACATAAGGGTTTCAGTTTGCACCCTTGCCAACTCTGGTCATTTTCCATTGTTTTTATTGTAGCCATCCTAGTGAGTGTGAAGTGGTATCTCATCATGGTTTCCTCCAAACGATTTTTAAATACACAGATCAGCTAAAGTAACTAGAATTTAAATAAGAATTTGAAAAGAAAAAAAATTCACATCAGTTCGTTTCACTTCTCTGCTTCGCATCCTTAGTGCTCCTTCTGTGCACCCTTCAGGGTGAGTCTGGTCTTGTTCCTTCTACCCTTTGTTGCTCACCTGCTTCCAGCCTTCTCACACACTCTACCCCCTCCCTTCCCAGCATCATTGGCCTTTGCCTGCTTTTTTAAGCAAGGACGGCATAGCACGAGGAAGGCAGACCACGGGCTTTGAGGCTTAGAGTTCAGACACTTCCCCAAGGTCACACACACCTGAGCGAGAGCCCTGGCCCTGCCACTTATTAGCCAGTTCCCTTTAGTTTTGTCATCTATAAGAGTAGCTTGTGATCCTTACCAGAAAGAGCAGTTAGAATTAAATGAGCTCGTGTGCTGAATGCACAGTACCTGGCTCATAAGGGCACTGATAAACAACAGATATAAAAAGGAAATAAGGTAAATACATAAGAGCCACCTCCTTGGGGTGGGGGCGGCCATCTGAAGCATGTCCTCCCTCACATCCCCGTTTGCCTCCCTCAGAGCTTCCTAGTCTTCATTACGCTTGCAGTTCAACGTGATGTGAATGGGTGCGTTTCCCTCTTATGTTTGGTCTCGCCCGTTGGACCGCAATCTCCATGTTTATACTCTTTATGCCTGTACCCGGCATAGTGCCTGACACATAGTAGGCACTTATTAAATATTCTTGAATGGAAAAACCATCATAGGGTCACAGTAAACAGAATTCCTTACTCATTATTCACTTGACATGAGAGGGTGCAAAGGCAGACTTTTTATGTGTGAGTGTGGGTGTATGTATGTTTTCCTAGATTATAGATTTGTCTAAACATTCCGGCTAATTTAAGATGTCAAATCTGAAGGTTCTTTCTTGGCTTGAGTTTTTGAACACAGTCCAGGGCTGTTTTCAGATTCCTCAGTATTCTCCTTTTTGGAAAAGCATAAAAGGGGCGTCTTCCGTACATGCTTTTCTACATTATTCATTTATGTAAATGAGTTGTGCGTAGAAGGGATATTTTAATGTCAAAACATGGATTTACCTGGCATTGAGGTATCACTAGGAGAACCCAGTCTGTCTGAGTCCATGTGGTTGAAACCTCCTTCCAGCCAGTGTTTCTGTCCCAGGTACATTCTGTTTATTTCAGAATTTCTTACCTGTGGAACACACTTTTTTCTTTCAACTCAAGATCAACTCAGCACCTGGAAGATGTGTTTAAAAAGTCACAGTCTTTCAGTTCATTGGAGGAATCTTAGGATCCAAAGCAATATTTACTTTTATTCTGAAATTTTCTTTTCTGCTTTTGTTTTTTTTCCCCATTCCACACCACTCTCCATGCCCACCCCAGACACCCTGGTTGATAGTAGGGTGAGGTGTCCTGCAAGCCTTGGACTTCTGGCTTTGACTGTAGATGTGGATTACTGACCACTGTTGGAGAAGAGCCCTCTACTCTCATGACTTCTCCATTGGGAATTAGTGAAATGAACCCACAGGCTGATAGGGGCAGAATTCTGTTGTTGATCTGATGCCTGGTGGGCTGGCCGCTCCCCAAGGACAAGGCAGCATGTTCCTCATTTCTGTCTCTGTGCAGTGCCTGGGCGGAAGAGCTCACCAGCAGGTGTCTGAAACCAGCCGAATGGCTCCACTCATTCTGTTGGGTGTGGGAACCTCTAAGCATTAGCACCTAGCCAGTGACCAGCAGTGAGGAGCACTTTTTAGGCTCCACACACATTTGATGTCCTAAAATGAGTACTCCAGGCATCAGCTGAAGAAATGACTTTTAAAGATAGAAACAGGACTGTTAACGGAGGTGCATTTTACTAATCAGTGTACTATTTTTGAGGCATTAGGAAAAATGTTAGTATTTCCAGCATTATTGTTAATGAGGGATAAAAACTTCATCTTCACAGCCATATGGCTTACTGCTTGATGTGGTTTTCTTTTATTTTTTGATATTTTTAAATTTGGCTTTTATTTTAATAAGGACAAAACCATTTTCTTGCAGGAATTTATTAATTTTGTTCTGCAGGTAAATGGGAAAAGCATTTACTTCATAGAATATTTCTTTATAACAAGAAATTCTAGAACATATTGATGGTATTCTTAAGAGGTATTTGTAACATATTTTATTATTCAGTCATTCATTTATACATTCTCCTGAAAAGAATGAGAATTATGCCCCTACTCAGTCCTAGGCAGCTCCTGAGAACGAGGAAGGGAAGAAAATTTCCTATGGGCTTTTTTTCCATGCCAGGCACCTGGATGTACTTTAGTTGGCACATCTTTTGTTAGATACGTGTATAGTCTAAGGTGCTTGGGTCAGAGGATGAGATCGTGAAAGGTAAGTCTACCACTAACTATTATGTTTTATTCTTTGAGTAGCCAGCATAGTGCCTTGACCCATGGTAGGTACTTAGTAAATGTTGACTAAATGTAATGTGTCGTGGAAAGTGGTAAAGCAGAGGTGGGAGCGACTCTCAGAGGGCATGGGAACTATTCCCAGGGAAGTTGACCTCTAAGCAAATTTGAAAGGGAAGGGAAGGGCATTCCTGGCTGAGGGGACTGCATGTACAAAGGCACAGCAGGGGAATTAGGGGAGTGGGTGGTTGTAGAGTAGGGGTGCCTTGTGGCAGAGGGGCTGCGCATAGCTGAGCAGGTGGGTTGGGGCCCGGCTGTACAGGATTTCAGATTTACATCCTGTTGGCAGTGGGGAGGCAGTGGAGATGTTTCCTGTCTCAGCCTCCATCAAGTGAGTGCTTCACTCCGAACTCTGGTTTAGGGTATAGTCTCTCATCATGTCAACCTCTTGCCTTTTTAATTACACTCAAAATGTGCTGGGAAACCTAACTGGAACCAAGAGAAAGTGATGAAACTATAGCCCGTGGGGCAGGCCAGTTCATCCTCTCCTCCTAATGCCCTTACTATGTTTAAATACTTCTTGTTATTTGGAGCCTTCAGGTGACTTCATTTCTCTGAATACTATACACTTAGCTTCCTACATCTGCAGTTAATTTTTTTAAGCGACTTTAATGAGAAACTTCAAACAGTTTAAATGTCAATTACCAAAAGAGTGAGGTTTTCAAATTCCAGTAATCTGTCCATATTGGTCAGTGGAACATAATCCCAGGTGGATGTAATTTAAGACAGATGACATTCCAGAGCTTCCCTTACAAAGAGTTTATATATCTTTAGGATATACAGGCAGGCCCTGTTGTTGCTACACTAGCTTATCTGACTTGGGCTCTGTGCTCAACGCTTTTAGTTCATGGCATTCATTCTGGGTCTGTGTTTTGACTGGTGCTTTTGAAGCTGAGAAGACCCCAAACTTACTCTGTACATAAAAATACATTGAGAATATAGTAACTCTAATAATTCCAATTTTTAATCCTATACTTTCGAGAGGAATTAAGTATTCATGATGTACTTTATCACAGATTTATTCTTTTTCTTCATAGATTTTTTTTTTAAGATTTTAAGTAATCTCTACACCTAATATGGGGCTTGAACTCACAATCCTGAGATCAAGAGGTCCACGCTCTGCTGACTGAGCCAACCAGGTACCCTTTCTTTTTTTTTTTTAATTTATTTTTAATTTATCCAAATTAGCATATAGTGCTATAATGATTTCAGGAGTAGATTCCAGTGATTCATCCCCTTTGTATAACAGCCAGTGCTCATCTCAACAAGTGTCCTCCCTAATGCCCCTTACCCACTTAGCCCATCCCCACCACCCACAACCCCTCCAGCAACCCTCAGTTTATTCTCTGTGTTTAAGAGTGTCTTATGTTTTTTGCCCTCTCCTTGTTTTTATGTTACTTTTGCTTCCCTTCCCTCATGTTCATCTGTTTTATATCTTAAATTCCTCATCTGGGTGAAGTCATCTGATATTTGTCTTTTCTGGCTAATTTCGCTTCCCATGATACCCTCTAGTTCCATCCATGTAGTTGCAAATGGCAAAATTTCATTCTTTGTGATTGCTGTGTAATACTCCATTGTGTATGTGTATGTGTGCATACACACACGCCCACACACCCACACACCCACACATCTTCTTCTTTATCCATTCACCCATTGATGGACACTCGGGCTCTTTTCGTACTTGGCTATTGTTGATAGCGCTGCTATAAACATTGGGGTGCATGTGCCCCTTTGAAACAGCACACTTGTATCCCTTGGATAAATACCTAGTAGTGCAGTTGCTCGGTCATGGGGCCAGGTGCCCCTTCTCAGTGCATGGGTTAATCTTAAATTTCTGACTGAGAAATCATGATTTGTTTGTTTCTTGCCACTCTCACCTTTTTGTTCTCCTGTGTTCCTCCTTTGCGTTTATTTTTGATTAAGATAAAATGCATGAAAAAAAAATTGAATATAGGGATAAGTATTATTTTGACAGGAAGTAAAACCAAAAGCATGCAGAATAAGTTAAGCTTGCATTTTCTCTGCAGGTCATTTAATGAGTGTTATGTGCTACAGAGTAAACAATTTTGGGCAGCTAGTTTAGTTTTCTCCACTTCTAAGCTTGTGAAAAATGATCTTAGATGATCCTTGGTCTTAAAAGAAAAACTTCATATGTGTGACTTTTAAGTTCAGTTTTGTTATTCTTTGAAGACTTTTTTATGAAAGCAATTTATATGGAATTGTTTTAGTTGAATTTGAAATTTTAAACAAACTTTAAAAGTAGAGTCTGCCATATTGAACTGTTTTTCACATGTTTTACATTTAAAAGTTAATTTGTGGAGTGCCTAGATGGCTGTCAGTTGAGCATCTGACTTCAGTTCAGGTTGTGAGTTCTAGCCCCACATCCAGCTCTGTGCTGGCAGCCTGGAGCCTGCTTGGGATTCTGTGTCTCCCTCTCTCTCTGCCCCTCCCCTGCTGATGCTCTACCTCTCTCTCTCTCTCAAAAAAAAAAAAAAAAGTTAATTTGCCTTTTATTTTTAATGTTTACGTAAAAAAAATTTTTTTTACTGTTTACTTATTTATTTTAGGAGAGAGAGAGAGAGAGGGAGGAAAAGAATCCCAAGCAGGCTTTGTGCTGTCATCACAGAGCCTGACGTGGGACTTGATCTCACGAACCAGAAGATCATGACCTGAGCTGAGATCAAGAGTAGGACACTCAGTCAACTGAGCCATCCATGCACCCCTGATTTGCCTTTTCTATTTTTAAAAGATACCAAGAGGGGCACCTGGGTGGCTCAGTCAGTTGGGCGTCTGACTTTGGCTCCGGTCATGATCTCACAGTTCGTGGGTTCAAGCCCCGCATCGGGCTCTGTGCGGACAGCTCAGAGCCTGGAGCCTGTTTCGGATTCTGTCTCCCTCTCTCTCTGCTCCTCCCCGACTCATGCTCTGTCTCCCAAAAATTAAATAAACATTAAAAAAATTAAAAGAAAAAGATACTGAGAAAATAAAGTTCCCTCATTAAGCAATCATTATTTGTCAACTGCTTTTGAAAATTGAGAAATTGTATTTAGTGTGTATGGCTTTAGGTTATCCCCCCTGCCAGAAGATATAGTGTTGTAAGTATTCTTCATCCTACCATCAATCAATTTATCTATTTAGCTTGCCATAAGTCACTTTCAAAAGTAAGGAAATAGTCATACAAAGTTAGATATAGCTGAACATGTGAATTTCATGTATTTTCTGGTAATCAGCCTTGTTTTAAAGGCTTTTAGAGTTCTCTCAAAAGCAGCTCGTTGGTGTTGTGTTTGGCATGTTGTATGTTGTTAAAACTTCACAGAAATGTAGAGGTACCGAATTATGCACTTTATAGAATGTGGTATGCTAACACGATCACTTTTCCACGTATCACTAATCTTTGTATTGTGAGATGCATATATCATGTTTACAAAACTTATGTCTGTCTTATCTGATTGAAATTGAAATGAGCATTTTCCAGTAGTTACTTCTCAACATTCTAATTGACTAATACCCACTAAATGTATATTTAAGGCAAAATGTAAAGGATCAGTGGCTTGCTTAATCAGCTTTAGGGGTATAAAGTAGGATGTGAATTCACATCCCCTCTCTCTCCAGAGAGGCGACTTGAACACTTCTCCTTCTCTCAGAAATGTAGTAGAGCCTATTTGGCTTAATCAGCAGCCTTGGGAGTTGGAACAATCATTTGAAATATTGAGTGGAAAAGTTCCTTGCGCTCGGAAAAGTCAGGAGGCCAGGAGTGAGAGACATATCCACATCCTTTCCCTGGTGGCCCCTCACCTGTGAATTCGCACCAGGGTGGTAATAAAATTGTAGGACCTCATTTTATGTGAAACCATTAGCAGCCTGAGAATTTGGAGCTAGCTGCCTCTCATACTTTAAGACACTGGAAGGTGTCATTTATAAGCATGGAGAGCTTGAAGGAAGGCAGAACAGGCTTGTAAACTGTAGCTTTAGGCTCTGGACAGTAATCAGTTTGTAATATAGTTTAGTCTTAGGCTATCAGAATCACAAATGTGCCTTTAAGTGTTGCAGGCAAATCCCATGAAACATCTGACTATATAAAAGGTAGAGACAATGGCTAGTTATTTCCCAGTTGTTATTGGGGATATGTTATTTTCTTTTTTGTTCCCTCATGGATAAGGGTGGAGGGGAAGGGGGCCATGCTGCAAGTGGAACAAGTATAACTAAATATTTCTGTAAGGTTTCTTTTGTTTTGTTTTTTTGTTTTTTATATTGGCCATGATGAGATGAGGTTTCACCTTTTTTTTTTTTTTAACGTTTATTTATTCTTAAGAGACATAGAGACAGAGCGTGAGCAGGAGAAGGGCAGAGAGAGAGAGAGAGATACAGAATCTGAAGCAGGCTCTAGGCTCTGATGAGCTGTCAGCACAGAGCCCGACTTGGGGCTCGAACACACAGACCGTGAGATCATGACCTGAGCTAAAGTCAGCTGCTTAACCAACTGAGCCACCCAGGTGCCCCTCACCTTTTTTTTTTTTTTTTTAAGTTTTTATTTACTTATTTTGAGAGAGAGAGAGAGAGAGAGAGAGAGAGAGAGCTCAGAGAGAGGGAGAGAAAAATCCCGGTAGACTGCACTGTCATCACAGAACCTGATGCAGGGATCAGTCCCATGAACCTCAAGATTCTGACCTGAGCCTGAATCAAGAGCCAGAGGCTCAACCAACTAAGCCACCCAGGTGCCCCTGGAGGTTTTACTTTGAAACAGCGACTCGTGCATGGTTCCTGTTTTTTGTGCGGCTGACTCTGAGTTCCTAGGCTGGGGCAAGTGTATGTGAGAGCCCTTGGGGCTGGGGAAAAAGGGAAGCATTTCCAGCTGCCATTGGCTCATAAAGTGGAGGATTCCCCAACATGAGGACAGAATTCAGGTTCCTGGCCACTTGTGGAAATGACAAATGGCCCTCACTGTGGGCTAGCCCAGCTTCAGGATCTCTGCTGAAGATTCCAAGAAATGATTCTTTAACTGGACCATGAAGAAAATCAGAAAATTAGATGAGAATTCAAGAACCCATTTTGCAGCTTGAGAGCCATCTACAGAATCTCCCTAGGCATAACGATGTGTATATCAGGGTGCTCCAGGCTTTACCTCCAGACCAGTAGAAACATAACTTCAAATCTTAGTGCTCCAAGTCCCCATGGCCTGGCCTCTTTCAGGAGTTCGATAAATTACCTGAAATGTCCCTGCTTGTCCCTGCTGCTTAGCAGTGGTCATCCTACTCCAGAGACCCAGGTTCATCTGCAGCCCTGTTGCTTGTCCTTTTATCTGGCCAACGGAATCAGCCTTTTTGATTCCCACAGGAGACCCAGAGAAAATTGTAGCCGTTCAGTAATATTTCTATCCTTCATATCAAGGTCCAGTTCTTTCCAAAGAACACAGATGGGATTGGGCAGGAGAGAGGTGGCCCTACGCCAAGAGATCAGTATTATCTTGGAGAAACCACTGCTCCTTCTAGACCCTAGGTTTCTGTTGCTCAGGATTCCTGTTTTTAGCCTGGTTCCTTTTTTTTTTTTTTTTTTTCCTCAAGGAGATGTTATGCTAATCGTCTCTTAAGGATCTCAGACTGTTTCAGTACATGTCTGTCGGCTCAGAGATGGTGTTTATGCGTTCGAAGGTAATCTCTGCTACTGTACATGTTCAGAGTCACCAGGTAGAATTTTCTCTAGTGGTGTGGTCAGAAAGGCTCTGTACATTCCCATGGCTCTGAGAGGTGCCCAGAGTTGGTCGGACATGGATTCTCTGCCAAGGCAGCCTTGCTTGCTGCCACCGTGTTCTGCACCCCTGCAAGGGTGGGACCCCGGCTGGAAGTAGATTTGTTCTCATCCAGCCGAAGTGTGCTTGGATGCTGGCTACCCTTCTCCATCCTCTCCTGCAGAAGCAGCTCAGGGCATTCCTTGTTTACTGTCGTGTGGGCCACATAAGTGATGCTTTTCTGAGAGGCAGTATGGGAGATATTTTCCTGATAAATTATGAAATGCCTCTTTCTAAGCCATCCTGTTCTTTTATGCTTCCTGAGCTCCTTGTAGTGCAGGCATTAATGTTTTTGTGAGAAGGTCTTCCTGAGGTTGAGGGGACGCTTTAGGAGGACTGCTGGCTAGTACAGTCCCTGAAAAAAATTTTTTTTAGTTATAACTCTGGCACCAGACTGGTAAGACTCTAGGAGGTTCAGAGAAGTGCTAAAACTGTAAGAGTTATGGGCAGGGACTTAGCCCATTTTACAAGTGTTGACTAGAGTAGTTCTGAACAAGAAAAGCATTTGATGGAATCTTACCTTGTACAAAGACATATTATTTTTGGCCTCTCTCTCTCTCTCTTTTTTTTCCTTCTTGTCTTTCACCTTTCCCCTGCAACTTTCTCTTCCAGCTGAGCTTTCTTATCCCCAGTTGCCTTGTACTATTCATCTTAATCCCAGATCTGCCCTCTCCTGTATCCTGTTCTTATTCTCAGGGAGGATTACATTCTTTTGAACTCCATGTGCCAAGCCCTGTGCTTGAGCACTTGTATTTTATCATGAGGAAATTCTTTGGCCCGTTTTACATACGAGGCAAGTGAGATTCAGGGAAGTTATTGACTTACTCAAATTCATATACCTACTAAGGGACGGAACAGAAGCCAAATCCCGGTTTCTGAAGCCTGTTCACTGAATCACTACATTGCAGTCATCTAGTCTGGGAAAAGAGTATTCTTTTATTGTTACCCAAAGAGATATTAAAAAAAAATCTGTAAATTGGAGGTTTGTTAAGTAAATTATGGTATAGTCATACCATAGTAATGATGTAGCTGTTAAAAATAATGTAGTTTCCATGAATGATAAAGTAGCTTAATTGTACTAAACCTTCTGTAGATAACAATTGTGTAATCTGTAAAAAAATATTTTTGAAAACCAACTATTTTAAGGCAGTGGAAAGCAAGCAAAATCAGGCAGAAACTGGAACCGATCTACCCTTGAAACACAAACTACAGTGGATAGTTTTTTGGTGGCTTTTTACCAGAAAGCACTTCAAATCCACCTTATGTAAGTGGCATAAAGCACAGCCTTACTGTACTGAGGTGTGAGAAGGAGAGGTAGAGTCTGGCAGAGCAGCCAGAAAGTTAGGAGGGAAATCCCAGAGGGAGGGAGCTCTGAGGGAGTAAACTCCAAAATTTACATATAAAATGGCACAAATCCTTGGCTAGCTACTAAGCTAGCTATGTGTGTATGGAGAGAGCTTCCAGTGGAACTAATGAAAAAGCAACAGCTAGAATCTGAAAGAACTGAGTAGAGATCTTAGCTGCTGCTCACCACAGAGGAGGCGGAGTGCGGTGTTTGTGTTCAGCGAAATCAACTGTCTACTAGAACAAAAATCACTCTTCAGAGAAATATATAGAATCTAGAATCTCTATAACATTAATGTCCAAAGTCCTATAAAAAGTCACTATATCAAATCATTATGTTGAATACCCTAAATGAATATAATGTTATATGTCAATCATATCAATAAAATTGAGAAAAAAAACAACTGTATAAATGAAGAAACAAGGGGGGGGAAAGCAGTTAATTGAGGCCAAACTCAAGATGATCCATACATTGCATTTAACAGACAAGGGATTTAAAGTATCCATCGTAAGTATGTTCAACGACTTAATGGTAAATATATACACAATGAGCAGATACAGAACATCTCCTTAGAAATAGACACACTAGGGGCTCCTAGGTGGCTCAGTTGGTTAAGCATCCAATTTCACCTTCAGGCCATGATCACACAGTTCATGGGTTCAGGCCCCGCATCAGGCTCTGTGCTAACAGCTCAGAGCCTGGAGCCTGCTTCAGATTCTGTGTCTTCCTCTCTCTCTGCCCCTCCCCCACTTGCTCTCTCTTTCTCTTTCAAAATTAAAAAAAAAATAGACTATTTAAAAGAGCTGAAGATCAGTGATTGGCAGTAGCTGGAGGAGAGGAGGGAATGGGGAATGACTGCTTAATGTGTATGGAGTTTCCTTTCGGGGTGATGAAAATGTTCTTGAACTAGATAATGGTGATGTTTATGCAACACCGTGAATGCATAAAATGCTAGCGTGCTTTAAAATGATTAAAATTAATTTTATGAAAAGAGAGCTGAAAAGTACATTCACTAAGTTGAAGAACTTACTGGATCAGCTTAATAGTAGATTGTAGACAGGAGAGTCAATGAATTTAAAATAGATCAATAGTAATTACTAATTTGATGAAAACAGAAAAAAGAATGAAGAGAAATGAATAGAGCCTCAGAGACTTGTGAGACAATATCGGTCAGTCTAATGTATGTAGAGTTCTAGAAGGAAAGAAAAAAGAGGCCTAAAAAATATTTGACAGAGTAATGGATAGAAAGTTCCTCAACTTTTTTTCAGAAAGTTCCTAAATTTGATGAAATACATTAACCTAAAGATCACTCAGCAAACCCTCAGCAAGATAAATTTCACACACACACACACACACACACACACACACACACACACACATGAAAGCCATTCTGCTGATATCCAAAAATAGTCTTGAAAGCATCCAGGTAAAAAAAGATATACTACTTATAAGGGAACAGAGATATGAATGGCAGCAGGCTTCTCATCAGGAACAATGGAGAGTAGAAAAGAGTAAAGATTGAGATCTTTAAAGTGCTAAAAGGAAAAAAAAATGTCTACCCAGAATTCTATGTTCAGCAAAACTATCCTTCAAAAATGAAGCTAAAAGAAAGATGTATACAGATAAGCAAAAACTGAGAGAATTTATTACAAGGAAATCCACACTACAAGAAATGCTAAAGGAGGGGTACCTGAGAGACTCACGTCCTTTAAGGGTCTGACTCTTGGTTTCAGCTCAGGTCAGATCTCATAGTTAGTGAGTTCGAGTCTCACACTGGGCTCCATGCCCACAGTGCAGAGCCTGCTTAGGATTCTCTCTCTCTCTCTCTCTCTCTCTCTCTCTCTCTCTGCCCCTCCCCCACTCACTCTGTCTTTCTCTCAAAATAAATAAACTTAATTTTTTTAATAAAAAATAAAATTAAAAAAACTGCTAAGGAAGTTTTTTAGGCTGAAGAGAAATAACCCCAGATAATAACTTGGATATATATGAAGGAATGTCATCGCCAGAAATGATGAAGAAAAGAACCACATAAATCTCTGTGTGTTCATATCAGCATGTAATAACTAACAATAATAAATATTTATATAGCAGTTAGTGTTCCGAGTGCCTTAGATATGTTATTTAACCCTCACAGTAATCATGTGAAATGGGTGTTATTATTAACCTCATTTTACAGAAGTGATAACTGAGGTACAGGGTAACTTGCCCAGTGTCACACAACTAGTAGGTGGCAGATGTAGAATTCAGATTTAGCATTCTGATTCTAGAAGCTATCTTCTCATCTATTCAGCTCAAGCCAAATTGCCTCTTGGTATATTATTACCTGAACAAAGCAGTGTACATATAGTATGATCTTTGTGTAAATAAAAGTATCTATGAAGATATTAATTATTTTTAAGAAGAACATATAAGCCTTAAATGGCGGTCACCTTTGGGGAAAGATTGAAGGCTTGGAATATGAAAGGGGGGACTAAAGTTTTGAATGTTTTTTAATGTGCTTGTATCACTTTTATTTTTGAAAAATAAAATTATAATGTCATGAAATAGCTGGGAAAAAATAAAGATACATAGTATGGGGTGGGGGAATAATAATCTGTCTCCGCTTTATAAGGAATTTGACAGAAATGAAGAAAATGTGGACTGGGAGTCAGGATTCTGGGTCCACAAGATGTTGTCATTTGACAAAGGCTGTCATGGAGGTGGCAGGTAGTGTCTTTGACACTTTTATCTGTTCATTGAATCTTCTCCATCCCCAGGCTTCCTCTCTCACTCAGGAGATGACTCCAGGGATGCACTTCTTACTCTGAAGTTCTCTCTTCCACATTGCCATCTCAACACATCTCAACTGGCTTAATTGTTACTCAGAGCTGCTAATATAAGGTCCCCTGGCTGGTTCTGCCCAAGGTTACTTAGCTGGAGCCAGGACTTGAATAGGGTGGTATAACTCATAGACACCCTCTTAGTTCCTGTGAAGTGTGAAGTTCTGTTCTGGTTAACATTACATCAGTTAACCCTATCCATTGCTAGATCAGGGAACCAAGGAGCAGAGGGGTGGGTACCTGCCCCAATATGAAACTTAGGCAGAGTTGGGATCCCAACCACAGGTCCTGTTCCAAAACTGGGATTCTTTTGACAAGGCTGTGCTGACCTAGTATCTTTTGTACACTTTCACCCAAGGCTAAATTTTAGGTCCAACGAATTGAATTTTGAAAAAATCACCCTCTTGAAGGTCTTGAAGATGATAGAGATATATGCTGTTTGGAAACCAGCAATCTGCCAATCTTTACATTGATGAACAGTGTGACCTTAGAATTTATCATCCAAATATGGACATTTTTGAGAGGGAAAGGAGTGCTGTTAACATGGGGCGGGGTGGGGCACTGGGATGGTTCAGTCAGTTAAGCATCCCACTCTTGATTTTGGCTCAGGTCATGATCTCACAGGATTGAGCCTCATGTTGGGCTTTGTGCTGACAGTGTGGAGACTGCTTGATATTCCTTCTCCCTCTTTCTGCCCCTCCTCTGCTTACTCATACACACTCTTTCTTTCTCTCTCAAAATAAATAGATGAACTTAAAAGAATTTTAATATTGATACTGGGGCAATAGAATTCAGCCAAGACTCTCCAGGTAAAGCAGGGTTTGTGGTCACTGTAGATGTAGCATGTTATTTAGTGCTCGCACCTGTTTATTGTTATTTGTAAATTCTGTTACTTTTTGGAATACTAGCCTCTGAAATGGAGAAATTAAAGCTGCTAACCTTTAATCAAACACTGTTTCATAAATATGAGCAACCATAACAGTAACTACTTGGCTAAATCCAATTCTAGAATATAAGCATTTGTAGTCATTCTTAAAGGAGTGCACCAATGCTTTAGCAATTATTTAAATGCATTTACATATAACACATGAAAGCCAAAAACAAAAATTAAAATATAAAACCCATCCTTTTTGCCTACACAACGTGACTATATTTTTAGAACCACAGGTTGGCGTATGCACTGAGCACATCATTTGAGTACATTTGTGGAAATGGATAACTGGACAAAATATTTGAGATTGAAATTATCTGGGAAAATTCCAGGCATGTGATTGCTCTACATGTAGCTGAAAATGTATATTCTCAATATAGTGCAGAGTTTAATTAAACAGAATGACCTGATTTTAATCTAATTTTTTATACTTAATAAAATTAAGTTTGAGGCACCTGACTGGCTCACTCGATAGAGCATCTGACGCTTTTTTTTTTAAGTTTATTTATTTTGAGAGAGCACAAGCTGGGGAGGGGCAGAGAGAGAATCCTAAGCAGGCTGCACCCTGCCAGCATGAGCCTGATGCGGGATTTGATCTCATCAACCATATCATGACCTGAGCCGAGATCAAGAGCCACATGCTTAACTAACTGAGCCACTCAGGCACCCTAGATTCTTGATCGTGGCTAAGGTCATGATCTCATAGTTTGTGGGATCGAGGCCTATATCAGGCTCTATGCTGAGTGTGGAGCCTGCTTGGGATTCTCTCTCTCCCTCTCCTCTCTCTTCCCTACCTGGCTCCTGTTCATGCATGCTCTCAAAAGAAATAAACTTTAAAATAAAATTAAGTTTGATTATTTTATTTTTGTTGTTTTTTAATCATCAAAACCGATGCTCAAAGCACCTATCAGAACAATTTTATGTATTTTTCATATGAGGCAGTTTATTTTTTATTTTTTTTTTAGAGAGAGAACCTGACAGGGGAGGGCGGAGGGAGGGAGAGAGATTTTTTTTTTTTTTTTTTAGTTTGAGAGAGAACAAGCACGAGTGGGGTAGAGGCAGAGAGCAAGGGAAACAGAGAATCCCAAACAGACTCCACAGCGTCTGTGCAGAGCCGATGCAGGGCTCGATCCCACGAATGATGAGATCGTGACCTGAGCCTAGCTCAAGAGTGGGACGCTTAACCGATGGAGCCACCCAGGAGCCCTGAGAGAATCTTAAGTAGGCTCCACACTCAGCACAGAGCCCAATGCAGTGCTCAGTCCCATGACCCTGGGATTATGACTTGAGCCCACATGAAGAGTTGGACGCTCCACTGACTGAGCCACCCAGGAGCCTCTTTAGGAGGCAATTTAATAGACTGGACAGCTTCATACTTAACTATTTAATATGTTTGCTTATCTCATGGGTTTTAAAAATCATTTAGTTTGGAGCCAACTAAATGTCCCTATAGTTTTTATATGTTAATTGACATAAAATGTCACCTTTAATGGTTCACTAGCTTCATTATGTTAGGCTGAAGATATTTTTTTGTTGTATCAGATACCTTTTTGTATTTTACTTAGATCCATATGTACTTGTTTTCATTGGTTGGAATTATTGCTAAGGCTAGTGGAAAATATTTAAATGTAAAAAATGAGGGTTTTTTCCAGTGTTCTTTCAAGTAGTTGATAGATGTGAAAAACATTTAGCAGGTTTTCTGCCTTTCCACCTTCTCCTACGCTGTGCTTCTGAAGAAATATTCCTGCAGAACATACTTCAGTACTGCTGTATTACAGATGCAGCGTCATCTAAAAGGAAAAATTGAGTGTGGGTTTGAAGTTGACAAGTGATGAAAAGTAGCCCTGAATTGTCAATTAGAAAGCGAAGGCCCGGAACCGATAACTTGATGGGCAGTGCCCCCTGCTATTTTATCTTCAGGACTGTAGGATTTTTACTGTTCTGGAAATATGTATGAGTGTACCCAGTTATAGACATATGTACGTAAATACACACATGTTTGAATATGAATATGCGGAAGGAGGTGTAAATCTAAACTACTCACTGAAAGGTCTTCTAAAAATACATTTCCTTTATAGGAGGACTTGCCAAAAAAAAATCAGTGTGTAGCGTTAACTTTGTTTCATGATTATTGCTTTTCTAACATAGAACTTTCATTGTTTGGTTTTATGAACCATATTGACAAATGACAAATGTGAAAAAATATGTAATTTTTGTCTGTGGAGTTTTTTCTGAAAATTCTTGCCTTCAATCCTGCAGGAGTCTTTTTTTCTGGTCACGAATGCAAGCATATAATTCTACATTGTTTGCAGTTTATACAACCTCAGTAGATATATATTATGCATTTTGCTGATTTTAAAATATGAGGGGCACCTGGCTGGCTCAGTCAGTAGAGCGTGCAAGTCTTGTTATCAGGGTTGTGAGTTTGAGCCCCATCTTGGGCATAGAAATTACTTAAAAATAAAATCTTAAAAAATATATGAGTTAAGTGTGCCTGAGTGGCTCAGTGAGTTAAGCATCAACTCTTGATTTCAGCTCAGGTCATTATCTCATGGTTCGTGGATTTGAGCCCCACATCTGACTTCCTGATGACAGCATGGAGCCTCCTTGGGATTCTCTCTCTCCTCTTTCTCTGCCCCTCCCCTGGCTCATGTGTACGTGAACCCTCTCTCACACTCTGTCTCTCAAAAACAAACTGTAAAAAATATGTGAGTAATCATTTAAGTGTTTAAGAGAGAGAGGGAGAGAGAGAATCCCAAGCAGGCACCATGCTCAGTGGAGAGCCCAATGCAGGGCTTGATGCCATGACCTTGAGATCACAACCTGAGCTGGTATCAAGAATCACATGCTTAACCAACTGAGCCACCCAGGCATCCCCGAGTAATTATTTATTTATAACCTAGGTTAAAATGAATTTTAAATGGATAAGGTAGAAATCCAGATGAACCAAAGCTATTTATATTGCATTGGCACTCTATATATCTTCCGTTATTTATTATACCAATAAAAAAATCAGTTTATTAAAAATAGTCCTACAGTAGAAGAAGGGATGAAAGTACAGAAATAAAAAGTCCAAGATGAACTCAGTGGCTTTAGATGTTTCTGAGATTAGTGCATTTCCTTTTTTGAAATGTCAATTCAAATTAAACCTTTTAAAATTAAATTTGAGGGGTTCTTGGGTGACTCAGTCGGTTAAACATCCTGCTTCAACCCAGATCATGATCTTGTGGTTTGTGGGTTTGAGCCTGGTGTTGGGCTCTGTGCTGACAGCTGACACCTTGGAGCCTGGAGCCTGCTTTAGATTCTGTGTCTTCCTCTCTTTCTGCCCCTCCCTTACGCATGCTCCTGCTCTCAAAAATAAATGTTAAAAATTTTTTTTAAATTAAATTTTAAAATAATGCTCCCCAACTTTTTGAATAGAATTTTAATTTTATTCATTTTTAAGGTTTTGTTTTTAGGGGCGCCTGGGTGGCTCAGTTGGTTTAGTCGCAACTCTTGGTTTCAGCTCAGATCATGATCTCATGGTTTGTCAGTTTGAGCCCAGAGTTGGGCTTCTGCAGCTGACAGCATGAAGCCTGCTTGGGATTCTCTCTCTCTCCCCCTCTCTCTCTGCCTCGTCCCCACTCATGCTCTCTCAAAATAAACAAATTAACTAAAAAAAAAAAAAAAAGATGTTAAAAAAATAGATGTCCAATGGGAGCTCAAACTTATGACCCCGAGATCAAGAGTAACATACTCTACTAACTGAGCCAGCCAGGTGCCTCTGAATGGAATTTTTAAATAAAATATGACAGTATGCAAAAAATAGATACCTGTGTTCATGAAAATCCATGTGACATATATCAGAGATGACTCCCTCAGGAGGAACTCGTAGAAGGGTCTCAAGTTCTCAGACATAGTGCAAGATCCTGAGAGATTGTTGGGAAAGATCCTCATTTCTGACCTCCAACTTTAGGTGGGCTTGGTTCAGAGGTCCACACTCACCACGGAGGGTCAGGGCCTCATCCTATGGGCACTATGACCCTTCAGTACTACATCTTTGGCCAATGTGTACCTCCTGTGAGGATGGGAATATTCAGTCTCCGTTAGCCAAAGCAGGCATGGGAGGGCTTGTCACTGGCTGTAGGTGGATTGCTTGAATCCACCACCAGCATGAAAACCAGAACATTGGCTCCTTTCTAATCTATTGAACTCAAGTGTTCATTGGGCATGGTCTTCATGAGGACTTCACGCCTGGGCTTGTGAGGTTCCCATCAGGCACTTACTTGTCTCTGGAGTCCCAAAATCATCTGTTCACACACAATCTTTGACTTTTGTCTGGAGAGAAAAAGCAGAAGGTCTGTATGAAGGGGCTAGCAGGCTTGGGGTACCGTGCTGCCGCCTCCTGCTCGGGCAGAAATAACATTCTGTCTTCCAGCTCCCGTTTGCACGCTGCTCCAGTGGTGAGAGCCCAAGCATTGATTAAATTATATCCGTGTGTTCGGAATATCCAGGAATGTTTGTTTTTAGGGTTACAGATCATCAGGCTTGTTGTCAGCATCATTTGTAGTCTGTTATGTAGTATCTATAATTATCTAGATCCTCAGGTTTTCTGCCAAAACCTGTATCTTTGACCAAGTAGAGAAGGAAGAGAACCTGTTGATTAAACAGGCTGGAGCCTGTGCATGGGACACGTGCATCTCTGACACATTTTGTCTCACTTTAATCTTTTTATTCATAATTACATTGCAGTTGAGGCGTGTAGTGTACAAATCGAAGAAACACCCATGAACGGCCACTACTCACTACCTTTTGCCCCTCAATTTGGATTGTCCAGTGCAATGGGGTTTTACACTGGAGACCCCAATAAATGAACTGGAAATTAATTTATTAGGTCACAAGAAGCATTTAAAAAATGAATTATTCTAGTCAGTGTACATCACATGTTAAATTTTGTTTTATAAAACTTTTGTTTCTTTTAATATGTGAAGTGTGTGAGGGGGGTGTTTCTGGGCTCTCAGTGTAAAGTATGTTTTTTTGGGTTGCAGTAAAAAAAAGCTTTAGAAAAATGCTGCGTTAGAGGAAGTTCTGATCCAAGGAGATGGCTTTCCTTCAGGGAAAGCTACTAGCAGTTTCCTGGTTATTTTTTTTTTCTGTAGCTGTGGAGTTTCCCCAGTTTAAACTCAGATTGTCTTCCCACGAACATGCTGTTATATAGTGTTTGGATGTAATTAAACCAGCACTTTGGGACATTATGGCGTTAAATGGGTTTTTGTTGGCTCTCCTGGGGTCCTAACCATCATTTGTAACATCATTTCCATTGGGAAAAATTCATTTTCAGCTCCTAAGAAACAAGTTCTCGGTGATTTTTTTTTTAAGCAGAACTCTGTCATAAATTGGGAACAACTTTTATACACTTTTCTGTATTATTTAATAGTAAAATCTATTTGTACCTTAAGCTTGCTGTCACACTCCTTTACCCCTTTTTCATTTCTGACGAAGAGTGATGTGTTTTGGGAGCTCTGGGTGGCCTGGGGTAAGTGGTGTCGCTGACAGTGCTTCCGAAGAAGGAGGCTGAGAAGTCCAAAGGTCAGAACATCTATGTGTCTGCACCCCTTAACGAGTCTCAGAAGGAACGCATCTTGCACGTGCAACAACTGACAATCATCAGGTTCCTTTTACCATTGAAGCCAGTGTGGCCCGATGTTAATCTAAGGCGTTCTTTACAAAGGCACACTCTTACCAGATCTGCCTGGTGTTCTTTCAGTAGGCATTGATCGGGTACCCTTTCTGGGCAAGGCACTCCTTACTTAGGTCCTGGGATAAGACAGTGGGCCATGTGGACAGGGACCCTGCCCAGGAGCTTCCACTCCAGTGAGCCTGCTCTTGGTCGGTCTCACACTCTGGCCTTTTGTCCATTGGCCTTGTTGGAGACCAGCTGTACAACAGATTAATCCTTCCAAAGTGATAGCTGGGCCCAAGGACTGCTCTGTCCTCACCTTAAGTAGGGCCAGGTGTCGAGCATATGAAAGGCTGGTAAGAGAAGGGAGTTTCTTCTTGGGAAATGCTGCAGACTCTTTGAAGAACAAAAATTTTAAAAAGATTTTGAGAGCCCCAGCTCAGTAAAACAATAGGCGGGGCACAAGCTGTAGACAGCAGCCAGGACAACATGCATCGAATCAAGATTTATTGCTCTAGTCTCTGAAAAGCCTTCTTAGAGAAGAACCCCACCCCCATCTACACCTCCCGATTCCAAAATATCTAACCCCTTATGAAATCTGTCCATATTACTCTGCTACCCCCCTCCCCGCCAGTACAACTTCATAGTAGGAAGAACTTATTTCACCGCCTGTTTTTCCTGAGGTTTATAAAAACAAAATGTGTGAAGAGAATGTATGCTGATTCTCTTGGGACTAATTAAACAAACAGATTCAGGGAAAGAAAGCAGAGAAGATGTATTATAGTTAAGATTTAAAAAATGTAATTTTCGGGATAACAGCCGTCAATTTTTCCACTCGAGTGTTTTTCCAAAGGGCAGAGGGCAAAAAGCATCTTACATCCTCTCAAAGCTGAGACACATTTCAACATGGAGATATTAGAAGCAAATTTGGTGCCCAAGACAGGTGCCAGATTTTAATTACAGTTGGCATTTCTGAGCATGCTTTTGGCAGAGGTGGCCATCTTGTTGGAAAAGCCATAGATTTTGACACTAGCAGTATGGGTGCCCAGTTAAAAATGATTGAAAATAATTTTCCTCCTATTTTCATCATGTTGGTTGTGAGAGAAAACTTCAGTGGTTAATATTTAAACAAGATACTCTCTGTTCAGAGAAAACAGTTGTTCATTGGAATTGTCTTGGTGGTTTGGAGCCTTAGCTCTGGGGGTAATAATTTCTTTCTTAGAGCCTTTGAAAAACCCCAGTTAAAACAATAAAATAGGATGTTTCATTATAAGAAATGAAGTTGGCATATACCAGGTTTTCCATTAAGTTCCAGGTCACAGACAAATAAAGTATGTTCGGGAGAAAAATCCTTTTTAAAAATAATTAGGGAGCTGTCTGTTTTGTTCACCAGATGGAAAATCCGTAGTTGTGGGTGGTCTGTGTTGGAGAGGGCATCTCACAATTGGCAGGACCATGCCTTTAACTTTTCAAGTCCTAGGACAAAAATCTAAACGCCATTGACTGTTCAGAAGGCTCCTAATATGTATTAGCCCTTGTAGGGCTCTGCTTCCTAAATTTTACCAGTTTTCTAAAAGCGTGTGTAGGTAAAATGGTTATGGAATGCCAAAATAATGGCCTATTGTTCTTTGAATTCTGAAGCAGTTTTTCTGTCAGTCCTTGTTTTCTGTGACTTCTCTCACTGTCAATACGTTACGATGATAATGCGATTAGTGGAACTGCCTGCATTACTATTTAGAAGCCCCTTTTTATTACACTAATGTATTCCAGAGCAGATAGGATGGCCAAATGTGCCTGAAGCTTAAGAAATTGTCCTAAGATTGTTGCTCACTGAAGAAAAATATCATACCTTCAACGATGTTTAAGGTCTTTTGTATTGCTTTGATAATCTGACAAAATTAATTCAGCAAAAAGATTTGCTGAATGCTTTTCTTCCTGCTTTTTTGGACTGATAATAGAAAGTTAGCATCTAGCTTTGCTAGCAGTTTTTTTAAAAACAAGTTTTTTTTACATGCATCAAAATATCATTTTTTATTCCAATTTTACATGTTACATGGCTTGAAATGAATGTTTTATGTTTGAACATAACGATGTCTATACAAGTTTATGTTAATGTTTCATTCATAAATTTAAGCCTTCCCAAATCAAAACCTGTTAATGATTATAGGACAGTTAAATTGATAAAATAATTTTAGATGCATTAATATATAAACTCCCAAATTGAGTGGAAAAAAAAAAGCCCTGGAATGTAAATCATTTTTTTCGGACAGCAAATGTTTGGCTTTGGATGTACTATGATATTCCGCCTGTGTGTAGTAAAAATGGCAATGATTTATTAGTTCCATATCCCCCCAGCACAGATGCCGCACAGTCTGGCCCTTTTCTGGGCACTAAACACTGGGTTTTAAAAAACGTAATTTCACTCAAGTTTTCTGCTTGTGTTCTGTGTTGTACTATTAATAGCAACCCTTTGTTGCTGGTGCCAGCTCTCTTCTAGCATAAGACAGTGATGCGTAGGAACCAGTTTTAACTAAAGTACTGTAATTGGCACCCATTTTTCATATGATAGCCCAGGTGCAGTTCTGTGAAGAATACAAAGACCCTTAAAAATTATGTCATGAAGATAGAGAAGCCAAACAAGTGTAGCAGTTCAGTAGACTGCAGTGCGCTGTACCTTTGCAATGTCATGGTTGCTTTGGCAAATCTTACTCATTTGCTGTTAAAAGGGGGTAAAAGGTGGGGAAAATTTGAAACATTGATGAAGGGCTTATATGTTAAATGGTCTAGGATTCTTCAGAAGAAAAATATTTTTCTAGAGGGGAAGTAATAAGAGCAGTGTTGGAAACCTCAGGATTTACTCCCTTCTGCCCTCACTGCTCAGGAATCAGAAACTGTATTGCTAATTCTCAATCAGAGATGAGGTTGAGTCTTGACTTGGCATGGTAAATGAGTAAGGCAAGCAGGGAAACCTCTGTGTTTGGTGTGTTGTTCTGATCATTACACCACTCAACGTGGCTCTGAGGCCATGTTTCCATGTTTCGTGGCTGAAATCTTTGGAGTTATTCTTGATTTGATCCAGCTTCTCAGATTCTGTATATCTCTATGATGGCTCCTAGCCATCCCTTCCTCACTTCTGTCCCAGCTCATCACTGTCTCCTCTTGCCTGGTCTCTCCTCCCTCTGTCTGTCTTCCAGAAGGAAGTCTCTGAACACAAATCTCATTGCTGTACTCTTTAAAAAGTTTCAGTAGCTCTCAACACTAAAGAATGAAGACCCTCCATGGCCATACAGTGATACAATGTCCTTTATACCCTGACTCCAAATTATCTTTCCAGAATCATCTTCCCTTGCCATGGACCTGACCTACCAATCACATTAAAATTCTTGGGTTTTTTTTAAAGTTTATTTATTTATTTTTGAAAGAGAGAGAGAGAGGAGGGGAGGGTCAGAGAGAGAGAGAGAGAGCCGAAATCAAGAGTCCCACCGTTAACTGACTGAGCCAGCTAGACGCCCTGAGAGAGAGAGATAATCTTAAGGAGGCTCTATGCTCAGCAAGGAGCCCTACTGTGGACTTGATTTCTTGACCCTGGATCATGACCTGAGCCTAATTCAAGAGTTGGATGCTCAACTGACTGAACCATCCACGTGCCCCAAAGGCAACAAAAATTCTTAAGCAAGAGATACCAAATCTAGCTTTTTTAGGCAAAAAGAGATTTATTGGAAGGATATGGGCACATTCACAAAATTGGTGGGAAGGTAGCCCTAGGCATCTTGGCATCAGCATCACTCCTTCATCTTGTCCCAGCTCAGCCACCAGAATGGATGTGCCACCAGCATGCTCAGTCTTTAACTTTGCTCAAGGTGTTAACTGTTGGGGGTGGGGGCGCCTGGGTGACTCAGTCAGCTAAGCAGCATCTGACTCTAGATTTCGGCTCAGGTCATGATCTCATGGTTCGTGAGATTGAGCCCCTTGTCGAGCTCTGTGCTGACAGTGTGGAGCCTCCTTAAGATTCTCTGTCTCCCTTTCTCTCTGCCCCTCCCCTGCTTGTGCACATAAACACTTGCGCTCTCTCTTTCTTTCTCAAATAAATGTTTAAAAAAGAGAAAAGAACAAAAAAGATGTTAACTGTGGGGATGATGTGTTTGATTGGTCTAAATTGGTCCACACTGTGGCTCTGGGAGAGCTATGCATCCTGATGATAATTCAGGAAGACCATTCAGGATGAAGCAATTCCTCAAGATTGCTTGGGGCAGTTGGTAACCAATACGTGTTCACACAGGAGTGAATATTCCGTTTCTAGCACTCAAGCACCCTGACTGCCCTGTGTGATGTGACTTGGCTAACGATTCTGAGCAAGACTTTCTACCCAAAGGAGAAGGAAGCGCTCTGTAAAAGTACAGATATCCCCGGGAAGGGATGGTAACACAGCCCCTGCTATTCACCAAAAGTAAGACTGCACGGTTGAGTAGGCATGGGCTGCTGAGGTGAGAAAGGGCAATGTGGGTGCCAGCAGTACCAGTCACACTGCTCAGTGGTGTCATGGGCCCGTACCACTTGTGGTGGAGCCACACACTGGCCTCTGTGTGTGGATGGTTGGCTTCTTAGCTAGGGGTGAGGGTGCCCCTGAAGGTTATTTCTCCTTATAAATCAGTCAAATCAAAACAATGGTTACCACTCTCCCAAGTGGAAAGGGCTGTGTCATCCAAGTGTGGGAGGAGTTGTAGTCATGAGCCGGAGGAGACATAACCTAAAAGATGATGAGCAAATGTCAATAAAAAAATATTTCCATGAGGAGTAGGCTTTGAACATTCATAGTAGAAGCGGTGTGACACTGGGGAGGCAAGAAGGTGCTCAGTGTGTTGAGAAGACAAGCCCAGGTGACGGCAAGAGTTTGGTTGGGGGTGGTGGGAAATGAGATTGGAGAGTTGTGTTTGGATCAGATTGTGGAGAGCCTGGGCTTCTAGGCTAAGGATTTTAGACCTTGCTTTCTAGGTAAGTAGGAGTGCCTATAGATTTCAGAATGGGAGTATGGTGATCGATGTTTTTTAAAGAGCAGAAGTTAAGTAATGGGCCACAGAGGAGTCACTGTCATGAGGCAGATAATCTAGGGACAAAGATAGCTGTCTGTAAAAAAATCTTTGGGAGAGAGCATCTAGGATTCTAGACTTAAAGTGACCTGCCCCTCCAGGGCAACTATCTGTGTCTCAGTTCACTCATCTGGTAATGGCACCATTATTGTTCTGATCACATGAAATAATGATGTTTCATTTTAAAATATCCCCTTAATCACGTATATCTATTTGGAAATTTAAACTACCACACAAGAAGCTGTTATGATTATTTTCTCCTTGGCTTTCCATTTGTCTTCCAGTTTTTTTTTCTTTTTTCCTCCTTGCTAGTTTTTTTTTTTAAGGTTTATTAATTTATTTTGAGAGTCTCAGAGTATGAACAGAGGAGGGACAGAGAGAGAGAGAGAGAGAGAGAGAGAGAGAGAGAGAGAGAGAAAGGAGAGAATCGCAAGCAGGCTCCACACTGCCAACACAGAGCCTGATGCTGGGCTCAATCTCATGAACCATGAGATCATGACTTGAGCCAAAATCAAGAGTCAGATGCTTACCGACCGAACTGAGCCACCCAGGTGCCCCCCTTGCTAGTTTTTCTTAACCTTCCCTATTACTTTGGAATTTCATAGTGGTCCATATGTCATAGTGGACCAACAGTATAATTTTGGTTTATTTATTCTTTCTCCTCAAAATTAGACTGATTCAAGTGCTAATATGCTAGGCACAGTGATTCAGGTACCCATTTTATTCAAACACGTAGGGAACTGGGATGGATGTTACAGGTACAGGTACAGATACAGGATGTTACGGGTACAGGTTTGGATGTTGTAACAAAAAGGCCCTCAAATATAGTGCCATTATCAAAGATAATTTATCTCTCACTTTAAGTGTACTTCAGTGGCAAAGGGTGTATATGATGACTCTGTGAGGACCCAGGTTCCTTTTATCTTGTGGCTCTTCCACCCTCAGCATCTTATCTAAGAGGGCTGCTCTGACCTGGCCCGTGACCCGGGGAACCCAGAATATGTGATCTTCCTTTTATGGACATTTCATACTTCTGCTCACCCTGACTATACCCCATCAACCAGAACTTTGTCTCGTGAATACACCCAGACACATGAGAGGTTGAGAAATGTCACTGTTAACTGGGCATCCATGAATGTCACCCTGGGTCTGTCCTGGTAGGCGGACAGTACCACTGTAGTGTTTACACCCCAGACTTGAGGGGGTGGCTAAATGAAGAGGTAGGCTGGGGAGTGAAACACTGGGCTTGGATGTGCACGTAGGCATGTCCATGCACATACAGGACTGAGCCAGGGGCACAAAGAGGAAGGATTGGTTGGGGCTTGAGGCTTGGGGCCTTAGGCCTTCACTCAAGCCCCAAGGCCCACATATAGAGGGGTGAGCCCGTTCAGCCACATCTTCGAGTCTCCAGTCTTTTCTTGCCCACTGCATTATCCTGCTTCCATGTCAACTATAGTCTTGCTTACTATCAGGGTCTCCAAAGCAATCACATCAGAACAGTGAGCAAAAGTGGGTAGAACACCAGAGCCTCTGGCCTCAAAACTGGGAGTGAGCCATGTTGAGACAAGTCAAATTGTTCTTAATTTTAAAATTAAATAGTATTTTAACAAAACTTAGATGTCTGCCCAACCCCAGAACATGGGTTCTTGAGCATTAAGCTGTGCGTTTAGTGTGCACAAAGGAAACGTGGACAGCTCTGTACACTCCTTACAGCGGAGTTCCCATGGTAATGCACACCGCCATCATCTCTTGGTGATCCCCTCCTTTCTTTCTGCCATTCAATGACTATACATTGAACCCCCCTCCAAAGTTGGTGCAAAACTTTGTGAGTACATCATCTCATTTAACTCCGATTAGGACAGGTGTTGTGATCCTGTTTCATACTGGATGAGCACAAGACCCAGAGAGTGAAGAATCTTGCTAGGATCACATGGTGATGCTTGGCTGAACCAGGATTCTGGCCCAGACCCACTCTGAAGCCCATCCTTTCCATGCAGTGACCCATCTGTCTTGAGAACCCCTCTCCCTGCCAGACTGAAGTAGATAGATCTTAAATGTTCTCACTACACACACACAAATGGTAATTATGTGAACTGATGGATGTGTTAACTAACTAACTTTATTGTGGTAATTATTTTGCAATGTTAGGTATATCAAATCATTACATTGTATATCTTAAGTTTACACAGTGATGTATGTCAATTATATCTCAGTAAAGCGGGGTTGGGGGAAAGAACTCAGAGGAGTACGGCAGGTGCTGCCAGGCTGCTTTCTGTTACTGTCATTGTGGCTGTGCTCTTTCAGGCGTCTGCACACCAAGTGTGACTCAGAATGAAGCCAGGACAGTGGCCTCTAGTGGGTGGGACAGGCATGTGGGTCACTCAGCTCTGGACGTCTGTCCTCCCTTATGGGCTGCCACACGCACATGAGTATTTCAGGATGCCTCCTTCGGTGGCTGGAGGGTGCTTCGAGGTATGCTTGAGATATTAGCCACTGTGCTTGCTTTACTAGGATTAATATCAGCATAATTATCTCTCATTATTATTCTTAATTCAGGCTTCCTAAATCCAATTTGCCTCTTGGGCCCTGGCATAATGTGGGGAGGGGGCGTCCTCTCGTCCCAGCAGTGACCCACTGTGGGTCACTGCTCCATGGAACTTACAATCAGAGTCAGTATTTGCAGCATGGAAACTGTCGGCCTTGCTTCTATTGCCTGTTGTCAGTTTGTGAGAGGCCCTCTCTGGTGACAGGGACGGTCTCATGGGATGAAAATGAATGCCACCTCTGTTCCTTTGGACTTGACTCTTTACAGAGCATATACACACAGATGATCTGATTGCATTTTCAGGAACCTGTTCTGAGGTGGACAAGCAGATATCATAGCTCCATCTTATAGTCAGACAAACTGACGCTCTGACATGACATCCTTGCCCACAGTCACATAGCTAGGGAGCAGTTACTCCATGGCAGCCCTTGTCCTGCATATCCAAGGGCTGACCCTGTTAGTCCCAAACGCCTTCTTTAACTGTTAAATGCTTTAAGTGTCCATATTTTCATTCAGAGGAGAAAGGTGCTTTTGCGGAGGTGACACAGGCTGGAGCCCGACCCCACACTTAATCCCAGCACTGCCACTGTTGTGAGCTGGCTTCCCTTCTCTAGTCCATTGCCTTATCTGTGAAATGGGGATGGTAGTACTTACCTCAAAGAGTTTTTGTGAGGAGGTATTCGGGGAGATAAAATTGAAAGAGCTTAGAACAGATGTGGGCACAGTGTGATGCAACCATTTTCTCTTGTTATTAAAGCGAAAATGAGGGGAGAAGGAGTGAGACAGGTAACAGGGAAATCAGGCTCCGCTACCACTGCGCAAGACCCTAGTGTGCCAGGGCTGGCTTTGACTGAGCTCTCTGAGTCGCCATGTCCCCCGGCACAGGACTCGGTAGCACTGTCTGGGGAGCACGTAGGTACCCCCGACTCACTCTCAGAGCTGTTACACTCCTCTCAGTGACCCTTCTCGGAGCAGGGGGAAATCATGAAATGAGTCGTTGTCTCTTCGGGTCACTGGGAAGGGGCTTCACCTTTCTGAGTCACTTCAGCTGGAAAGTGAGAGTTTGGAGTAGGTACTTTTCAGGTGTAACAGACTACTATCTCTTGTTTTCTATCTCTTTGTACCTACAGAGGAATATTGATGCCCAGTCATAGGGCTAATTATCCGCCCCCTAAAGCTTAACATCCTGACACCAGAGAGTGGGCAGATGTAGACAGTAGAGCTCCCTATTTATTTAGTCTGGTCCTTCAGGTGTGGTCATAACTTCTTATGTAGAAACTGCCCCTTTAAGCTTCCACACATGGCTTGGAGGCAGCACTCATTGGGGACATCTGTGATACACTTTGCTTCTGGGAGACCCACCCCAACCTTTGGGATCATCACTCTTACTGTTTTGTTTTCTGAGGAATTTTGTATTTTTGGCTTATTTGGTAATTAGGACAGAAAAGCTACAATTCTTGGGCAAGAGCATTGGGGGTACTAGAATGAGCCAAAGTTGAGTGGAGAAATGGGGTAAGGATCCACAGACCATAGGATGGAGTTTCCAGGTGTAGCTAGACCAGGGTGCAGTTCTAGGCAAACCACTAGATGGCACTCACACATTAGCGTTAGGACCACTCCGTGACACTTTCCACTTTGGGTTTTTGTAGAATCTCTCTAGGGAGTAGCCAAAGCTTTGTATCTGTCATCTCCATCCATCCATTCATCACTGTAACCTCTCTGGCTCTTCTACAGATAGGTAGATTTGCCTGTCTCTCTCTCTCTCTCTCTCTCTCTCTCTCTCTCTGACTCTCTCTCACCCCCCTCGATTTAGTGACCTTAAAAATCTGCCAAAAATACCTTCAGAGGCTCCCACTTTTTCAGTGCTTTATTTTTACTATTTTCCTAATCAAATGTTTTCATGGCAGTAAATCTATTTTCAGAGTAGGGGACAGGGAAACTTATTTCTCTCTTCAGTCATTCTGAGGGTATTTTCAATAAAAGGCGTAGAAGTCAAGGGAAAGCTTATTAAAAAAAATAGTAGGTAAATTTTTAAAAATATTTCCAGGGGCGCCTGCGTGGCTCAGTTGGTTGAGCGTATGACTCCTTTTTTTGTTTTTAATGTTTTATTTATTTTTGAGAGAGAGAGAGAAAGAACGAGAGCACAGGCGAGGAAGGGGCAGAGAGAGAAGGGGACAGAGGATCCAAAGCAGACTCTGTGTTGACAGCAGCGAGCCCGATGTGGGACTTGAACTCACGAACTGTGAGATCATGACCTGAGCTGAAGTCAGACGTTCAACCAACTGAGCCACCTGTGCACCCCTTAGTGTCTGACTCTTGATTTTGGCTCAGATCATGGTCTCACTGTTTGTGGGATTGAGCCCCACATCGAGCTCTGTGATGAGAGCTTAGAGCCTACTTAGGATTCTCTCTCTCCCCCTACTTCTCTGCCCCTCCCGCATTCTCTCTTCCTCCAAATAAATAAATATTTTTTTAAATTAAAAATATTTCCATTCCAAATTATGGGTTACTAACTTGTAATGAAATGAAAAATAACTTAAGATTAATGAGGTTGTTTTTTTTATCAAGTCATTTCCTATTAGAAGATTTTCCATAAAACAGAGTATTAGAGAGTTTCCATAAAATAGAGTCAAATGCAGAATCTCTTGTTACATACTAGTGGGTATATAGGAGGGAGAAGGGATAGGCAGGAAATCACAGTTGATATTATTTTTATCAGGGTGCATTTGTGTAAAAGCAGAACCCCATCTTAAATTTATAATCTGATATTTCAGAGAAATTTAAAAATTAATTTTTCGATACCAACCGAGATGGGTTCTGCTCCTGCCTGGTGCCGTTCTCTCAGCTGGGCGGGCATGTCGGGGAGCTGTTCAGAGCATACGTGCAGCCGTGCTTCATCTGCACACTTCTTAGCTGAGATAACAGTGTGCTGAGCCCCACTGCTAAGGTTAACCTGTGTGCTGCAGAAGGACAACAGATGGAAATTCTGGTTTGCAGCCACTGCAGAAAAATAAAAACATGTTCCAAAGGGAAAAGGATCTTGTATTTCTGCGTTTGAACCTTTGATCTGCATTCACATCTGAAGGGGAGGCTAGACCTTTTGGTGGAGACACATGGCTTTGCATCTGTGAAAACACAGCTGTATATAGCAAAACAAAACTAGTGGAAAATACAATGGTTTTGCTGTGTCAGGCTAGCTGCTAATGCTCAAATTCTATACAAATATTGTCTTTTGACAGCTCTTTCAAAAACCCTTCTTGACTTTGTATGTAATTGTTTAGTAAAGTTTTATTCTTTTAAATTCAAATTTTGAACTCTTTAGGAATAAGGTACATGAGTCTCTTTCATCTTTTCTTTCAAAAAGGTAGCGAAATAAATGGCTTATAGTTAAATTGTAATAATGTTACTTAAATTTTGACCTAATTGGGGTTGATGGGGAAAAAAATTAAACCCTTAAAAAAAGATTAAGGCAAAGTTCTCAGTCGATCCTTGATACTGAAAATCTTTTGTTTTTCCAGGACAATGTCGCATGTGCTTTGTGCTGCAGGTTACATTCTGAAAGCCCTCTTAGGCATTCTTGAAACTTAGCTGCTTGCATTTAAGCAATTAAGATTAGTTTTTGAGTGAATTAGCAGCTCTCCTCTCCTTCGTCTTTAAATAGTCCTCTTCAGCTAGTTTCTTTATCAGTGTTTCCCAGTAATGTAAGCCAAGTTTGTTTCATTGGGAGGCATTTGCCTTGAACCTCCATGTTTCCTCTCGGTCCCAGACACAGAGCCCAAGTCTGTGTGCCTGCCTTATCCTGCCCCATATGGTGGCTTCCTACTATTGAATTGGCGACCTTTTTCCGTCCCTCCCCTTCCTGTCGGAGCTCTGGCCCCTCTTCGAGCTCCCCACTCCCAGCCACAGGAGTCGGGTGCAGAGACAGAGAGCCGGTGGACAAAACCGGACAAAGTTTGATGTGCTACCAGAAGGCCGCCTGTGTGCCCCCACTCTGCAGAGGTGTGTCTTCCATTTTTGTGAAAGGAGCTGAGCTAAGGCAAGGCCATTGTGCTGTCCTCCTCTCCACCCTCCCGAACACCAACATCTTCATCAGGGAGCGACTCTGGAGCTGAAAAGTGGTTTCCTTTAAGAGAGATCATTTGGTTTTTATCATTTAATAACAACCTTTGGTGTTAATCACGCTGATGGGAAGAGCAGAGCTAGCTAACAAGTCCTTCCAAGAAGTTTCCCCTTTGAAGTGCTGGTTCCCGCCTCACCCTTCCAGGAGCGAAGACAGGGAAAGAAAACAAGTGTGAAGATCTGAAGCCACTGAGGAATGCCGAATTGATGTCTCTCCTCAGCATCCCTGCCCCTCTCACAGCTCTCCCCTCCTTTCAACTCCCTGCCCTTTGAAACTGCAGAGTTGGGGTGGCCAGGCCCTCCAGCTAGGCCTGGTGTAGCTACAGGCCTTCTCTGACAGGTGATAGGCAGTGGCGGTGGAGAGAGGAAGAAGAGAGAAGAAGCCGGAGGAAGTCTTCATGTAGATCCTTGAGTTGGGGCTGAAGGCTTTATCCATTGTGATAAAGGAAAAACAAACACCCCCCCAAACAAACAAGCCCTCCCCCAACCCCAATGCCTCCTTCACGGCTGCATTTTGTTCCTGGGACTGTGGGTGTCACTAGAACCTCTTTTTTTGCGATTCCAGGAAGTATTGTAAAGGACTTGTCAAGCCTATTAATTTTTCAGGCAGAACGGATCAAGCCTGCCTTTGATGCGGCTGCTTCCTAATTTAGTATTCAAAGGTAAAGAGTCCCACCTTCTCTTCGCTCTTTACATAATTAAAGTTTTTTTTTTTTCCAGTGGCAAAGAACTAGTCATGTGTAGTATTTTTTGAAGTTAAAGGTCCAACTTTTTAAATAACATCTGTTCTTATCTCTTTACCTAAACATAGCCAATATTTACTTTTTGCTGGTACTTAGTTGCATACCATTTGCCCTGCATTTTAATTTTTGACAAATGAGGTTATAAGCAGCGTGTTCCCCCTCTACCTCATTCCCCTAATTTGAAATATATATATATTTATATATAAGTATATTGCTGTTCTAACAAAGTAATAGTGCAACCAAAAATAAAACTCTAGAATTGTCGATTGCCCTAATTTGTCCATTACTCTCGATTTTATTTTATACTCCAACATTCTAAAGTTCACTCAAATGGACTTTCACATTCTATCTGCTGTGTTTCCTAGCAAATTGTGACTCTCCAAACCACTTTCGGGCCTTTTGTGTTCTTATCTGTGCATTTCAATACCTTCTGGGAAGTGCCTTTGCTTTCGCTACATATGCAAAAATCTCAGCTTGAATTTTTTGACACCCGTTCTCCATTTGTTGGTGGAGTCCTGTTTTCCATTGTCTGGTTGTTGATGTTGGCAAAAATCATTTGTTTAAAGATGCCAGGGTTACTGTGCCTTATTCATTATTGGAATGAAATCCGAAAATACTGCTAAGCATTTAAAAAATTAATGCATGCTGTTGAAACTTATATACTCGCATGGTTTTGTTTTCCCATTATAAGGTAGATACTATTTTAAAGATACTAGTAGTAATAGTCACTAGAAGCCAATTAAAACCACTAGGATTCTATCAAAAACCTGTTTGACAGTATAAATAATTGATATCTGGAAATAAAGCGGCTGCTCTGTGCACGGGGCCCTTCTGTACACGACTGGGCAGCGTTAGCAAATCTCTGTACGTCATGAACCAGGGGACGATTCCTGGGTATTGTCGCCTGGGTTTTAAAAATTTGATGATAAGCCCACATGCAAACAGATTTTTTTTTAAAAACATCTTCTTTGCCTATAGAGAGGAATAGTGACATTATTTTCAGGTGTTTGAGCTTCTTAGCGTAAAGGAACAAATACCCCCAACTCCTCATGAGCCAGGTGTGAACCGAATAAATTGGAGGCACTGTCCTGACCCATCCAGCTTTTTAAAAAAATGATGTGATTAAAAAGGACATCTGAGAACAAATTTTTGAAGTTGTTATGGCAACTGAAACACTTGGACTGAAATGCATGTATCTGAAACATGAAAGATTGTAGGAAGCCAGAGAAATAAGCCCGGCATTGTATTTGGGAAAGGCAATTGAACAGTGGTAGCCAAATGTTATTTCTTCGTCGGTCATCATTCAGGGTTCCTGCCTTGATTTCCACTTGTAAAAATGTGTGGTGATTGATGATTTCCCAGAGTGTGTCACCCGAAGTCGCCATGCCTTGAACCCGCGTTTGCTCATTGGTCATTTGACCTGTTGAGAACTCACTCTTGTGTTGTGTTCAATGCGGAGATTGCATTTTGAGTTGCCTCAGCGTTTGCCCATGAGTTTACACTTCCGTGTTCTTACATTTAACGTCCTGGTTCGTGAGCAGCCTCCACAGTGTTTTCGTTCACCATCTCCCCTAACTCCAGCCCACTGCAGATCACCAGTAAACAGCCGCACTCAAAGGAATCAAAATATTTAAATATCCCCAGAAGTCCCTGCTCTCTTCTAAAAGCTGTATATCCTTTCTATATAATTTGATTCCACCTTAATTTCTCATGCTTTTTAATTTTTCACTGCAGGGGTAGCAAGAGCATTAAGTAACTGTTGTTTTAAATCACAGGCAAGAATGTTTAAAATTAACACCTACAAATTTGTGTTACAGTGTATTAGAAAATCAGTACTTTAAGCCACATCCAAAATGCTTCATGTTTTTCCAGTCATTAGATTTCAGATATATAGTGTCCAGAAAATTGTTTATAAGCTATTATTAAAAATTCTTTGTAATATATATTTTTGGCTTTACATGAAAATATAGTTAACTGTCAAATATAGTAATTTTAGTAGATTATCCCATGAAAATATGCTATTTTAATCGAAAAGAATTTGACACCAAAAAATACATTTACACCAAAAAATTCAAAGTCAAATTTCTTCTTTATAAACATTGATTGTTGAATATTGGTTACTGGTTATTTGGTCACCTTGGTTTTAAGCATAGCACTTTTTACTTCGAATAGTTAATTCCTAAAATTAAGCTAAGTGAAGCAAAGGAGAAAAAAAGCAAAATAATATTTAGAAAATTTTTCTAAATATTGGAACTTTTTACTCTTGCTAAAATTACTTAGCAGTATTTTAGTTGGATGTGAGGGTATAAAACAAACATTTCCCTTATATAATAGAGTATTTTCTTCTTTCTTTAAAGACTGAGCTCAAAATGTTATTTTATTGCAAAATTAGGTGCTGTTAACCTGCCAGACTAATTATTCATTTTAAATATTTAAGCCTGTGCTTTTGTGTTTTTAATCCCTTTTGCATATGTACATGGAGTGAATCTATTTTTATAGGATTTCCTTATTTTGAAAATTCATAGATCGAAAATGATGTCAAAATAAAAGAGAGTGTTTCAAGAGTATTAAACATAAGAATTTGGGGTATTTGCACACGACTTACAGGAATAGATTTCCTTTTTCCGTTCTTTAGTCTTTCAGTTTTAAGGATTAAAAAAAAGTATGATTTCGATGTTTCCAAAGTGGATACTATTTTATTTCAGGTGGGTCGTTTAATAGTTTGTTGATGTTTTCAAGGTCTCTAAACAAAGTCTGATGTGTTAACAGTCTTATTAACGATGTTAAAATAGAATTAACAGCTTGTGGATGCCTCCAGAGCACAATAGCCTGTCAACCTCGCCTGCCCCCTTATAAATTGTACCCCTGCTGTCTTCCCTTTGTTTCATGCCCAATCAGCAAACTAAACTTTTGTGGAGAGAGAAGGCAGTTCAAGTGTTTCTGCTGCAGCTGAAGGGAGGAGCTAATGTGGAATTTACTGGGAGACCAATCAGTGCCGGAGGGGAGAATGACCCCAGATTGGGAAGAAGGACTTTGTTGACCTGCTTGGCTCCCTGACCTTTCCTTGCTATTTTGTCTCTTTAAAGAGGTTTACTCTGGTTGTCGAGTACTTTATGATGGTTTTACTAAAGCCACAGAAGTTTTAGAAGTTTGAGATTATTTAAGATACATCTCAGCACACATTTAATTGTGCTGTGTGATCCTTAGTAATTTGACTAGATGTTACACTCAAAATCATTTAAAAAGCTGACACAGTGATAATCATTTTTCTAATAGAATTTTATCAGTTATCTTGAGCCAAAATAGATTCTCAATCTTTTCTAGTGTCTCTTCCCCACAGCTGTTTTTGTGGAGAGAGAATCGCTTTAGCTACTGATGTTAGATGTTGGTTCTATTTTGTTGAATTTATGCTTTGAAAAAATAGATCTACATCTTCTTTTTGCCGTTGTTTCTTTCTTTCTTTTTTTTTGTTTGTAATCTCTACACCCAATGTGGGACTCGAACACACAACCCCAAGATCAAGAGCCACATGCTCTTCTGACTGAGCCAGCCAGGCACCCCTATATCTTTTAAGTCCTTAAAGGATTTTCTTTCTCAGGTAAAGGTTACAATGAGTTGAAAACTAAGATTTTTAGGAGGTTTATTTTTTTCATTAGTTTTGCTAATTTGACAAATTGTTACATGTGAAGATACAGATTTGTGGGTTAACCTGACAAATGGGTGATACTGTCTAATACTTTGCCCCCATCCAACTTAATAACTAATAAAGTTCAGAATATTTATAAAATATTTCCCAGTTCTCACTGAGCATTACACCAGTTTTGGTAAAGGGTAATGAGACATTACTTAGATTTTTGGGGGGAGGGGGTTTCTTCTTTACCTTTAAATGGGCCACTGTTGAGTGGTTCAAAATATTAGTGCTGAGATCTGAGATGGTCACTGTTGGTACAAAGATAAAACATCTTATGCTGGATGCAGGATTGACTGAACATTTTCTTTAAATCAAGGTTTAATAAAATTACTCAAATGCATAAAGACACAGGGAATGAGATATAGTTAAATGAACTATGGTTTCAAAATATTATTTTGTCAAGGAATATACTAGAATGAAAACGGGGTGGTACAGGCTCATCACTTCTCTTAGCTCACATTGTGCCACTCAGGTGAAACCCAAGGGAAAATTTCCTCCTAACTTTATAAACCCTAGAGATATGTATCCATTGATTGAATAATGTATGAAACTGGAGCAAACAGGGCCTCGTTTGATACTAGCCACATGCACCAGTATAAATAATAATATTTTCTGGTCGGCGACTTTGAATGTACACTGCTTCATTAGAGTCATTTTACCTGGCCAAGGGAGAATGTCTCCGTGGTAGTTCTCCCACCACTGTAACTGCTTATCATTTTTACCCAAGCACTCGTTGCTGCCCACTGGTATCTCGTGGCCTAGCGTGTGTCTTCACATCCCACTGCTGGGCTGGAGAGCCATCTTGCAGCCAAGTGTAACTGACCTCTTGTTTTGGTGTTCTTGTGGGGCCAGTATTCCAGGCTCTAGAGCTGGGGATATACTTAGAGATGTGGGCATCACGCTGTTGTGGAAACCTAACGTCAGTGCTGGAGCCACCTGATGCAAGTGTCCCGTGCACGTCTGCACGAATTGGGAAGGATAAAAAGCCAAAGGGATTAACAACAAACAAAGAAATCTTGTTACCTTTGTGCAGAAGCCAGCTGGCATCTCACAGGGACAACTTGAGCTGCTCCATTGTCACTAAAGCTGGGTTCGGATGGATTTCATTTGCTACCGCTATTCCAGGAGCATGCCACAGACTTGGTCACCAAGGGAAAGGGGAAAGAATAAACTGGGAGCCTGATACTGGGACCCTTTCCTTTTGTTTCAGGTGATGCTGAGAGGGATAAGACTGTGAATTTAATGAAATTTTAGTAGTACAGTTTCTTTCCTTAAAGACTTTGTAAATAGCATTTATACTCCAAAAGTTCTCCCCGCCCCTCTCCCCTTTTTTTTTTCTGGTCATTTATTTTAAACTCTTAAAGGAAAAAGAGAAGTTAGTGGCCCCAGCATTTGTCTTAGTCAATGACCTAAATGGATTGTAACTCTTGACCACTGACATTTCCTGAGACGATCAGGGTCATAAACATAGAGCTATATCCTTATTCCGCTCTGGGTGCACGGAAGTTTTCCTGTGCTCTGAGAGCTCTGTATTGGCCACAGCAACTTTTAGGAAAGAAAAAGATCCAACTAAAGTCTCTGACAAGTTGACTATTTGCTGCTGCATTTTGAAATTTGTCAAATGGAGAAATAATTTCTCTCTGAAATTTCATAATTCCCTAAAGTGGATACTTTAAAACCAATTGTGAAATGCTGTTTAAGAAAGGATTCATATAAGTAAATATACATCTTTATTTAATCATAGGGAGATTGGGAGAAAGGATATTTTATTTTTCGGTAGTTTTTATTCCATAAAGAATATGACATTGTCATTATGAATAGTAATACCTTATATTTGTGCAGTGCTTTATAATTTTAATGTACTTTTATAAACATTATTAAATATAATCCTGGAAAGAGTTGTACAGGAAGATATTATTATCCTGGTTTTGTGGATGAGGAAATAATAAATGCTCATACTCATGATATGCCACATAGGGCCAGCTCTCTATTTCCAGAGGATTCTATGTTTTAGGAAATAAATTTGGTATCGTAAATGTCTAGAAAATACAAATGTAGTACTGAAGAAGTTATTTTGGTTTCACAGATAGCTGTACAACGTGACCAAAAAATGGAATAAACTCATGTGATAATGTGCAATCCCCCTTTTAATGCACAGTTAAATGAATGTTGGTTATATGATTGCTTTGTTTTTATGTGTTTCATGTGTAAAATACTGTAATATGCCACATAATAATTAAATAGGATTCTCTTCCATATTTTTAAAGATAAAAATTATAATCACAAATCGTAGAATATTTTCCAATTAAAGGGTCATCTTATCTGTAGTTTAAAATACGATTTTTTAAAAGTGAAAACATATTTTTTTTTCTCTTGCTTGTTAAAGACTAGCTAGCCAGGGTATTTGTTTTGGGCAATTTAATACTACTGTTCAGAAGTAGGACTATATTATTGGGGACAGGAAAATCTGATTAGTGTTTCTAAGAATTATTATAGCACAGCAAGACAGGGAAGCAGTCCAAAGTACTAAAGGTTAAAAGCAGTTTATAATAACTAGGAGAAGACTTTACTTGTTAAAAAAAATGTTTCTTAAGAACCATTATAATTGTCTAAGTGAGATCTTTGACTGCTTTCCATTATAATACTTTTATATTATTTTCCTAAAAAATATATTGTTGAGAGGAGCAGAAGAGAAAGAATTAAAATGAGAAAGAAAACCAAAACAATTTCCTATTTTGCAAGATTGAAAATCTTATCATTGTAGTTTTCAGTGAAAAAAATTGTTGATGTAAACTTTCATATGATAACCCTAAGAAAAGTCTCCACATATGGTTCCAAAGGTTTAAAAAAAAAACTGAACTAGGGAAATAATTATTTTATGAAAAAAGGTCAATTCAGAATTCATCTAGGGCTGCTCTTAGCATCAAAACAAGCTTTGTTTCTATCTTTAATTCTTATAATCAAGCATACATTTTGTTTTCTAGAAGCTTAGAGAAGGAAAAACTATTGGTATTATACGTCCAGGGTTTTCTTCAAACAGCTCTAACATCAAAATGGCCAAACTGTTGGACTGATTCATGTTAGATAAAACAGATGGGATTCCCAGATCGTGCACCGTTCAGCCGTTTGATGGAATTCGCGCCACCCTGACCAGCGAGCCCAGATGGCGCTTAAATCTGTCACTCTTTAACGACCCTACTGTTTTTTAAAAATATTTTTATATTTGAGCCCATTCGGTTAATCCGAGAGATTAATCATTTCCAAGATATCGGTCTGGGGAGGGATTTACTGTGGGTATCATTTGGAGAAGCTGAGGATAAGGAGAATGAAGAGGCCTCCCAGACACAGGTCTACCTGCTGGAAGGAACGTGGAAAGGGAGGCCTGGTGGGGTTGGGCTTTGAAACACTTTCTGGGCAGCAAGGCTGAAAAGGCCATGTAGAGAGCAGGGGCATTGGGGGTTCAGGGGAGAGGAGAGGGACGGTCTGGGGGTGGGTGAGTGGAGATGCCCAGGAGAAACTACCGAATTGCTGAGCTTAGACCCCAGCGAAGGGATCCAGTGCGGTCTGACCATCATCGCACTGGGATGACTCTGGTGGGTGTTCCACCTGAGCCCCAGAGATCGGATCCAACATGATAAGCCTCATTCAGATGATTCTAGAAAGAACTTGTTCTGCAACAGAACATTCATGAAGTTCACTGAGTTTTTCCCTGAAGGGTTCCCCCACCCCCCTTCCTTAAATTACTATTTTAAGTCAGTTAGTCGGCTGAAGTGCTCCAGTGATTTGGGGCATGAGATGCTGGCTGGCTCCTCCCTCCAAAATCTCTAACCTTGGATACATTTGCAGAGTGGCTTGGAACTGCTTTCTGTTCCTGCTGGGATGGGAAAGGGAAAAATGAATGGTTTTTCATTATGCAAACCCAATTTTTTTTTTGCATTTGAATCAGATGTAGCAGGTGTCAAAATATGGTGCAGAATCTACACCATTAGTGTGAAAATTTGCACTGCCCCAAAAAGGCGCCAGAAATGGGCAAGCCCACCTACATTAACAAAATTTAAAATGCCGTGCTCTCTCGGGGCGCCTGGGTGGCTCAGTCGGTTAAGCATCTGACTTTGGCTCTTGTCATGATCTCACAGTTGGTGAGTTTGAGCCCCGTGTCAGACTCTGCACTGACAGTGTAGAGCCTGCTTTGGATCCTCTGTCTCCCTCTCTCTCTCTGCCCCTCCCCTGCTTGTGCACGCTCTCTCTCTCCCAAAAGCAAATAAACATTTAAAAAAAATTTAAAAATGCCCTGCTCTCTTGAATGATGTTCTTGGTGTTATTCAGGTTTTCCTGTTTGTCACCTGGTGCTGCCTATATAGGTATCCCCTGCTTTTATGGAAGACCTATACTAGTACCTGTTTTCACTAACTCAGAGAAATCCTCAGAGGACTTTTGCTTTTATGAAAAAGGCAAAAAGCAAAAATAGCATTCAGACTTGGTTTTATAGCAAACCATTATAGAGGCCTCGCAACCCCACAGCAGCGAGAGTGGCCCCACCAAGCTCCTTCCCCGAGAACTACACTCTGCATCTCAGCATCAAGCCACTAGAGCTTTGAACCATGTCTGTGAACATTTGTGCTTTATCTCCATTTATTTTGTGCATCTGTTAGCAAGATGTGTTGTAAGGTATCAGAAAAGCCTAAGATAGGGTGTTTTTTGGGTCTGGGAAGGCTAAAAAATTTCCATATAAATTAATGATAATTCTTCACTTTATGCCGTTTCAGCTTACAAAAGGTTTCATAGGAATGCTTTACTTTCAGATAATGGGGAAAACCTGTACTTGGGGGTCTCATGGCAGGCATGCTGATGTGTCTTACCCTTGTGGGTGGCAGAGCACATGGGAACAGGGGGCCCAGCGTCCTGTGCCCTACCTATCTGCACACTGCTTTAGAGGGTTCGAATTCTGCGTTAGAGGGTTTCCAACAAAAGTTAAGTGACCTTTATGTACACCCAAAAGTCAGCAGAGAAGCAAGTTATGTGGGGAGGTTCTTTTTGAAAGCTTTAGAATCCCTGTGGTCTCAGGAACTCAGGGTCTGTTAGAAATTACTGCTGTCCCAGAATATGCTGGGAACTGACATTTGTAACTAACCACCCTTGTGTAAACATCCCATAGGATGAAGCTAGGTAAGTGTTGTTTTTGTTTTTGTTTTGTTGTTGTTGTTTTTTTTAAGTTTATTTACTTTTAAGAGAGAGACACATTGAGTGGGGGAGGAGCAGAGAGAGACAGAGACACAGAATCCAAGGCAGGCTCCAGGCTCTGAGCTGTGAGTACAGAGCCCAATATGGGGCTTGAACTCACAAACTGAGATCATGACCCTGAGCTGAAGTCAGATGCTTAACTGACTGAGTCTCCCAGGCACCCCTATTTTTTTTTTAATGTTTGTTTATTTATTTTGAGAGAAAGGGAGAGGGAGCATGCACAAGTCGGGGAGGGGCAGAGAGGGAGGGAGAGAATCCCAAGCAGGCTCCATGCTTAGTGCAGAGCCTGACTTGGGGCTCAATCCCATGACCCACAGATCATGACCTGAGTCCATATCAAGACTAAACCTACTGAGCCACTCAGGTAAGTTTTGAACAGAGTAGAAGAACTTCAAGCACAGAATATGTTGTTTTCATCTTAAATCTGCTGTAAGCATGCAACTTTCATGGTTCTTGTTTCCTCTCTTGCATATGGGAGCTCTCTCTCTCTCTCTCTCTCTCACACACACACACATGCACACACACACACACAGCCATATTATGGAAAGGATTGCCCTGCAGTCCTGCTTAAAGGATATTGCTTTTTACAGACCCTAAACTGTCACTGGAAGAGTGGAGAGGCCACCTTGCATCTAATTCAGTGGTAATTAGTAAGACTCAATTTTGTGTGTATGTGTCTTGTGTGTTGCCTCAATTTCTTAGGTAGTCTTTGGGTATTTATGGAATAAAATTAAACATTTTAATGGAAGCAACTAATACCCACATTAAAAATTGCTTTTATGAAGTCATATAATGTATTTGGTATTATTTAAACCACCAATTTCTTGTTGACTACAGTATATATTCCTAATAGTGCAAAGAAACATTCTCTCTTGAATTTTACTGGTCAACTCATTCCATATTTTCCTGATTTCCTCTAAAGACTCTCAGAGATTTCTTCTAAAAGTCTTTTAGGGCCCTGGCTACCTTAGTCGGTAGAGCGTGTGACTCTCAATCTCAGGGTTGTAAGTTCAAACCTCATGTTGGGTGTAGAGATTACTTTAAAAATGAGGAGCAAAAATAATACTTCACTATTAATGAGCTACTGGCCATTTGGACTAGATGATTGTTTTGCTAAATAGAAGAAAGAGGAAAACTGCAATCTCCATTACCTGTGTCTCCACTCCTTCCTTGGCATGAGACTGGCACAGCAACCCCAGCCTGGCTTCTGGAGGTTGAATTGAGCATTGCCTGGCTGGATCCAAGGTGCTGGAACCCAACCAGGAAATAAGATTAAGGGATAAAGCCAAACCCAAAAGCCATGGTACAGTCAAATCAAGGTATTAATGTAGATGAAGAGTTACAGGGACAAGAGCCAGTGTCAAAGCAATCAGAGAGCGAGGCCAGCTGGTTCAGAGCGGAAGGCAGGGATGGAGCCCCCAGAGGTGTCCTCAGCTATGGGACAGAACCGCTGCTGCTCTTACAGGGCCTCAGCTTTGAAAAGGTAGTGAGGCATTAAGTACTGCAAAGAACATGTACATTGTCCATACTTTTCCAGAGCCCTCTCCCGTTGGCAAAAATTCCATAGGCTCTTTTCAAAGTATCTTTTAAGAATCAAAGGAAAAAAGTCATAAACTTAAAAAAAGTTGGGTCCCTTGGAACCCTAATTTTCCAAATAGGAAATGTAAAGTTGGATGGTGGTTTCAAATTATTGTTTCATTCTCTTCATCTTTGAAAGATTTCCTAGTTCACTGAGAGCCTGCCTTCAATTGCATGGATATTATAAAGTTTCTTTTTCATTCCCCATAAAGATCCCTATTTTTAGCTTTTAAGAGCTGTTACAACTGAGATATAAATGGTGTTCTGCACCCCACACAGTACACATCTCAGGATTACAGACAGAGTTCCTGAAACTACAAAACAAGTTTAGTCTTAGTCAATCTGTTAGGTTTCCTTATATTAATTCATTTTAGCAAAAGCCCTGTTAGAAATTTCCATGAGTATGAGTGATGCTTGTAAAGTTCTCACTATCCAAATTATGTGGAATTTCCCATGCCAGTTTATAATTTCCTGAAACATAACTTGTTTGTAATTTCTAGACACGTGCTCTAAAAACAGCGACCCTCACACCCTCCCTTAGTGAAGGATGGGAGACTTCATGAAGGACTTTGGACTTAGCAGGCCAAGGAATTGGAACTGAGCTGGGAAGAGTTTCTGAAAGTTTTCACACTGAGGAGGGACATGATTGCATTTTAGGAAGGGTAATCCATTGCAGTGGGCGAGATAAATTCAAGGGCTCAGTGGGGACCAGGGAAAGACTGGAAGCCAAAAGGCTAAAGTGAGGAAATGTTTGCAAAAGTTCTATTAGGAGGTGATAAGGACCCAAACTTGTACGTTGAAGAGATATGTGAGAGATTCCCCTTTTATTTGGACTCCGGTCACTGACTCGTGCACCCCACTGCCAAGCAGGCACTCCTGATCTCACCTCTCAATTCACCTGCTGTTCTCCCCTCATGCCCTCAGGCTCCCCAGGGCCCTTTGGGAGGCTCCCTTATAGGCCTGCAGCTTTGAGGCCCAGGACTGTGTCTTACTCTATTCTTGCTTTCAGCATCTAATAGAATAGATATAGTAGGTGCTCAATGAATTCTTCTGACTAAATGAATCAAATCTGAAAGGAATTCACTGTGCTAACTTTTAGTAAGTTATGTTGTGACTTTGGAGCAGTTAGTGCACATTCCTTTGCTTCTTGGTTTTAATTTGGTGGCAGCAGACAGTTATGGTTAAGAATGTAGGCCCTGAAAGTTAGAATACTGTTACCATATTTGTTGTCCTGGGACCCCAGGCAAGTTATTTGATTTTTCTGTCTCTTTTCTCTCCTTTGAAGACTGAGACTACTGTTATAATGATCAAATCAGACCAAGTATCCAAACTTCTAAGGTCATGGCCTGGCACAATGTTAGAACTCATATAGTTATTAATTAAAATGTATTATAATTATAATTAGTTTTGATAGCAATCATAATGGAAGCCATTTAATACATTTCAATTTGGGATTGAAAGTTTACTAGTAAGAGATATATTGAGACGATAAGCATGATTGTTTTATTCAGTCCTTCACAGTCTCTGGGGCTACTCATCTTTTTAAACGATATTTGTGTATAAATGAAACTTCTGGACAACCAGTAAAATTTACCGGAAAGTACGTTATAAAGAATTACTTTCAATATATTAAGAGGTGTTTAGTGAAATAGTATAGAGCTCAAAAATGTTTGTGTGTGTTTACCCAGTGTAAACTACAGTGGTTCCTGGGGAGCCTAGGCAAATTCTAGTTCTCCTCTTGACTTAGTATTGGGACATGACATGGTTTTTTGGTAACAAAAAAAGAAAAAAAGATGGAAAAAAGAAAAAAAGATGCTAGACTCTAGTTATGCTGAAGCCCAGAGGTATAACTGTAATCGATCATTGATGTGTTTATTTTTAATTTTAACTCCAAGCATCGCCTATGCTGGCTATAGTTGTGAATACAGGGATAGTGAGATTGCTTCCTGTTGGGAGCTGTCACCTCTGAAGCTGGCACTGTAGGCCTCCTGTGTGATACTTGAGCGTTGGATCTGTCTCATGTCTTTTAGAAGACAATATAGCTCTTCATTATAGACCTATATTATTAGCTGTTAGCCATTATTAATATTATTAATAACTATATTATTAGTAGTGATTATTAGATATTAAAGCTTTTCTCAGGTCCCCGGGGTGGCTCGGTCAGTTAAGTGTCCAACTCTTGATTTCCCCTCAGGTCATGATCCTAGGGGTCATGGGATCGAGCCCTGAATCGGGCTCCACGCTGAGTGTGGAGTCTGCTGGAGATTCTCTCTCTCCCTCTCTCCCCCTCCCTCTCTCCCCCTCCCTCTCTCCCCCTCCTCTCCCCCCCCTTTCCCTCTCTCCCCCCCCTTTCCCTCTCTCCCTCTCTCCCTCTCCCTCTCCGCCCCCACCCCCACACCTCTCCCCTGCTCACTCAGTCTCTCTCTAATTTTTTTTAAAAGAAAGGTCTTAAGCTCTTCTCAAGAAAAAGTAAATATACTATAGGTGACTACTTTAGATCTTTTTCTTTGGGAATTTCTTCAGTCTTAATCAGAAAATATCATAACAGTAAGTCTTTTAATATACAAAATTTTCACTTAGGATATGGCAGTGCTTCCACAGTCTCCCTGGAAAATGTGGTACAACAGTTCTAAAATTGCAAATTGTGGATAAGATCATTGTGTTCTCATTTCTAAACTCAGCAATGCATTTTGCTTACAAGAAGACCAACGTTATATACAAGATAGGCAGGTCACTTTAACTCATCTTCTTTTGTAACACAAGTTATTTTCAGACCTCTCCCCGTTTAAAGACCATCTCCACGTGCCATTGCAGGGAGAAGCGCCCCCATAGAACTCTAAGCATCTCGAAGTTCACTTGAGTTTGATGGACATCTCTACAGTCTGCTCTTTCCTCTCTGCTCCAAATGTTGGTACTGAGCTCTTGGGAAATCTAGAACACATTGTCCTCCTTTACCTGTGAATTTTCATTTGCTAGAAGAGTAAGTTTCTCAACATCCACAGTTTAATTGTAAGACTAATGGAGTTGAATCTCCTCTGTGTCGCCTAGAGTATTTCAGGGCCATAATAAATACTAAATAGCAGCAATAACCCTTTACATAAATTTTCAACACTGTTCATTTTTTTTAATATTTATTTTGAGAGAGAGAGAGAGAGAGAGAGAGAGGGAGGAGAGACCCCTCAGCAGGCTCCACACTGTCAGGACAGAGCCGACGGACACAGGACTCAATCCTACGAACCATGAGATCATGACTTGAGCTGAAATCCAGAGTCGGACACTCAACCAACTGAGCCACCTAGGCATTCCTACACTGTTCATTTGGTGTAAAAATCTGTGTAGCAAAATTTTATACCCTTAGCTCGTAAAGTCACCATTAAACATGTGTTGGCAGGTGATGGGTCCAGTGGGATTTCAGTAGTCATTCGTTTAACCAACCAATATATATTGAGGAACTGCCTTGTTCTATGCACTCAAGATCCATCAGTGAACAAGAACAAATATCTGCCCTTTTGGAGCTTAATATTTTAGCAGCCTGACAACAAACAGCAGAGATAATAAATAAGTAGAGAATGCAGGGGTGCCTGGGTGGCTCAGTCAGTTAAGTGTCCACCTCTTGATTTTGGCTTGGGTCAAACTCATGGTTGGTGAGTTCAGCCCCTGCATCAGGTTCTCTGCTGTCAGCACAGAGCCTGCTTCAAATCCTCTGTTTTCCTCCCGCCGCCCCCCACCCTTCCACGCTCTCTCTCTCTCTCTCAAAAGTTAATAAACATTAAAAATCTTAAAAAAAATAAGTAGAGAATGCAGAATTTTAGAGGATGGGGAAAGAAGAGGTGTAGCAGGGGCAAGGAAATAGGTAGGGTGAGGAGGGGGAGGCAGATTCCTTCCTTCCCTCTCCCTTTGCCCCTCTCCTGCTCACACGCTTGCGCTCTCTCTAAAAAAAACGTAATTTATATATCATTCACTTTACCCATTTAAAGTGGGCAACTCAGTGGTTTTTAGTCTGCAGAGCTGTGTAACCATCACCACAATTTTAAAACATTTTCATCACCCCCAAAATAAATGTCATACCTATTAGCAGTCATTGCCCCCCAAACTCCCCAGCCCTAGCAATACACTAATCTATTTTCTGTTTCTTTATATTTGTCTGTTCTGGATATTTCATAAAAATGGAATCATAGAATGTGGTCTTTTGTGTCTGGCTTCTTTCCCTTAGTAGAATGTTTTCAAGGTTCATCTATATTCTACCATACATCAATACTTTATTTATTTTTATGGCTGAATAATATTTCATTTTATGGATATAACACATTTATCTGTTGAGCAGTTGATAGACATTTGGGTTTCTGTTTTTTAGGTATTGTGAGTAATACAGTTATGAACATTTGCATACAAGCTGTTGTGTGGACATTTTCTGGGGTGCATACTTAAGAGTGGAATTAGATTTCTATTTTCTTGTTAATGTTACCAAATGGCCTATGTCAGTATTAACACAACTTCAGGCCTCAAGGTAAAAAATGAGGCAAAGTGGGACCTAGAACACATGTCATTTTTTCTTTCCCAGTTCCCTATGTTTCTAGAGCTATTTTAGCCATAATTATTGTTGAGCTACTGCAGAACTAAATGAATGGATATTTTTCTTTGTTCTGTTTTGGAGCATAATGCTATATAGTAAGCCTCATCAAAAAGTGCAGAGAGTGAGGAAGAGAATCCACCTGCATTGGCTTACTGAAAATATAAGGTTATCTCAAAATATAAGTCATCGTTTACTTTTAGCTGCATAAAAAATCTTTAAGTAGATTTTCTTACAGCATTTCCAAAATAAAGAAGCCAGGAAACACAGCCAAAAACCTTGACTTTGAGGGAAAAACCCAACAACTTGTAATTGCCTATCAGTCTTTGGACTTACTTCTGGGGAGCATCAATTAAAAATCTCAAATGTAGCTTTTTCAGCATAATATTATTAAAATGAAAGAGTTTTATCAAATATGATCATGTGTATGTGCATGTGTGTGTGTGTGTGTGTGTGTGTGTGTGTGTGATTTTAAACATTTTCATAATGAGTTCCCAAGTGCTTTTTTGGCCGTGGTTATTAAAGCTTGTGTGTTTGCAATTTATTTGGCAAAATGCCTTTAGTGAAGAAAGGATATAGTGTTCTCCTGGTTCATTGCCCAAAGTAATTTTGGAGAAGTCTGTGACTGTGTTTAGTTCATGTCATTCACTGGAGACAAGTCATTGTAATTACATCTGATCGCAATCAGTTTACAGTTGTTTTATCATGTTTTCATGCTGAATATCTACTCAGACATCATAGCAAAACTTAATGGCTACTGTTTTATTTGTACATAAAATGTTTTATAGCTTTTTTTTTTTTTTTTTTTTTGCAGTACACATCAGGTTTCAATCATCACTACTGCATAGTGTGAGGAAAGAGATGGATAAAGAACTATCAAAATCCTTAACTATATAAAATTTTATTTTGGGTCACCTTGCCATAAAAGATATTGAATATGTTCTGTGGCTTTTTACCCCGACTTGTGAACCATTGTAGCAGAGTTACAATATTTGGAGCAAAGCAGATGAAACATAGAACTTAATTCACCCACGATGGATTACATTTGCCTTCCCTTTCCATTGGAAGTGGGTGGTGCCAGTATTTGCAATGGCTCTTTGGTAATAGTTATAAGGCAGCATATTGTTATTCTTGAGACTTAAAAGCAAATTATCTTCTTAACTGTGAGGCTAAACATTTTATCGTTATTGTTCAGAAAGCCTGCTCTAACATCCGCACTGTGTGGCAGAGTTATGTTACCGGGTGTTATTGATAGCTACCAAATGCTGGAAGCTCTCAAGCATGGGACAGTCCCCGATTTGCTAATTGTGGTAGCCTTGCTTTACCAGTGAATTTGGGTGAATTCAGTCATTATCTCCCAGGTGTCAATTCTCACCATTCCTTATTTTCCCCAAAAGGTTGATCCCTAGCCCTTCTGAAAACTGCTGTTGTCTATATGTTTGATTCTCTGTGGTTGAAGAGTCTCCTGTTAGAAAAGTGTAATTAATGGGAAACTTTGACATCCAGCTGAGAAAATTAGTTTGCATCAAAAAAGGCAAGATAGAGGATTAAAGAAATTTTAGTCCTAATCTAATTAACACCAATTAAAAGATGCAGATGAATCTGCACCAACAAATTGTTAATTATGCACCAATTTGCCTTTTCTACGACAAAATCAAAATTAGGAAAGTATTACTATCTTTTTTATTTTAGGAGACTACCAGAGCGGGTTTGTTACAATCATCTTTTGTATAATTAGAGAAAAGGTAGGCGGTAGGAGTTAGTGTGAAATATTTTACCCTCCTGATATTTTCACATAGATTAACTCTTTAAAATTGGAAAGTACAGGATAATTTTCTTAGCGTGTCTCATAGACATCTGGTGAGGACCTAGTAGTACAGGAATCCCTGCTCCATGCAGTGAAAACCTGAGTGTGTATACAGTAATTGCATTTTCTCATTCAGAATATTTTGGCTGTTTATATTACTGGTGTCTGTTCCTTAGAGAAAGCCTTGTGACTTAAACTGCACAGCTAATTGAACTCTGCCCTAGATACATGTTAGAAAAGGAGAATTGAACTTTTTTTAGGTAGTCTTATGGGGCATCTGGGTGGCTCAGTCAGTTAACTCTCCAACTTTTTATTTCGGCTTGGGTCATGATCTTGCGGTTTGTGGGATCAGGCCCGTGTTGGGCTCGGCGCTGATGGCGTGGAGCCTGCTTTGGATTCTCTCTCTGCCCCTCCTCTGCTCGTGATTTTTCTCTTCTCTTCTCTTCTGTCTCTCTTAAAATAAATAAATATTTTTTAAAGAATGGTCTTGGGGCGCCTGAGTGGCTCAGTTGGTTAGGCGGCCGACTTCGGCTCAGGTCATGATCTCATGGTCTGTGAGTTCGAGCCCCGCATCAGGCTCTGTGCTGGCGGCTCGGAGCCTGGAGCCTGCTTCGGATTCTGTGTCTCCCTCTCTCTCTGCCCTTCCCCTGCTCATACTCTGTCTCTATGTCTCTCAAAAATAAATAAATGTTAAAAAAATTTAAATTAAAAAAAAAAAAAAAGAATGGTCTTTTTGTCCCCAAACTCCTATTTAATACTGTGACCTTGTAGGGAATTCTGCTTATGCCTTCCTCACTTGGCAGATCTGTGCTTCTATTTACCACAGTGTTACTCAGATGTCTACTGTGCTGGGACTTTGATTTTACCTTTGAATCACTCTTATAGGTCCTCAGATAGTGATCTGAGTAATTGTGTAGGGGGCGGTGAAGCACAGACCTATTATATCTGCAAATGACACATCTGTCCAAGTGTCATGTAATGAGTAACCACAACCCACTTTATAATAAACCATATTTTTTCTCTTTCCAAAATGGAGGAGGAGAGAGGGGGAAATATCTGCTAGACACGGTAAGAAAGTTATAACTATGGATTCCTCTGGCTTTAACTATAGGCAGGTTTCAGCACCTGCCCTTAGATTACCAGGTCCCCATTGTTAAACTTCATTCAAAGAAAATGTTTGGACAACCAGGTCCTGGTGTAAGAAACAGCATTTTCTTTTTTTTCTTTTCTTTTTTTTCATTTTTATTTTTTATATTATATTTATTTTTAAAAAATTGTCAAATTGGTTTCCATATAACACCCAGTCCTCATCCCAACAAGTGCCCTCCTCTGTGCCCGTCACCCACTCTCTCCCTCCCACACCTGTCTCACTCCTCAGTTTGTTCTTAATCTTTGAGAGTCTCTTATGTTTTGTCTCCCTCCTTCTCTGTGTCTTTTTTCTTTTCACCTCTTCCCCTCCCCCATGATTTTCTGCTAAGTCTCTCAAAATCCACCTATGCGTGGAAACATATGGTATCAGAAACAGCATTTTAAAGAGCAGGTTATTACTAACCAGTATGTATACTTAGAATTTAAATAACAATATCTAAATACCAAAATGGCCATGTTTTATTAATGCGCCAATAGTTAATATAAAAATTTAGGATGCTCAGTTTGCAATTTTCAGGATTGGTGCTGGAAACTTTTGCATTCATGACTGGCTGAAAGCAGACTGCTATAAAGTAGCTTTTACTGGCGAATGTTTTCAGGGTAATGGTGGTTTGAAGTTGGCCTACTAATGGGAGAATTTTACTATGGTAACGCCTGTGATGGCAAACAGAGGGGCATTCTTTAAAAACAAGTGTCTTTCTCCACACGTTCACAAGAGAGTATCATCTTTGACTTGTAGAGCATCCATTTTACTTGTCTGCACTCATGCCTGCAAGTCTCTGAGGAGGCAGTGCACCCTTCCACGAAAACACATTCCCATATCATAGATTCCATGTGAAATGTTCGGCGAGTCAATTTAGAAGGTAAATAACATAACCCGATGCAGTGGCATTAGTGGGATTAGGATAGCAGTTGTTTGATATTCCTGTTGCACTAAAAATAAAAGAATGGTGCCAAAGTTGACTGGGTCTTATAAAAGGCCATTTTGCATGAGGCCTCCAAAATTAATTGGCAAGGGCTGGTCAGCTAGCAGACCAAATCTCTCACTCCTAATCCAACTTAGAGTTTGTTATGATTAGTAGAAAAGCTTATTTGGGTTGTATCTAAGTAAGATCTTGAATCATCCAGTGTATTTCCATCATTGGATGATGATGATTCCACCAGGGTAGAATAAGAGTTTGGAGCGTGTTTTCCAGTACTACTTAGCGTCCCTACAGAATGCATTGGCTCCATGCCTACCTAGTCTGTCCTCTGACCAGCGGCATATATGTGATATGACCACTGAGATCAAGGGTCTGATCCGTAGCCTCATAACAGACTGCATGTGTTTCTGTCCCTAGCCTGAAACCTTAGTTACACTGGCATCAGGCATTTATCTCAACCAAATAAACAGCACAGTTGTGAAAAGGCATCATGTTTTTCGTGATGTTTTACTGCGCCCATCCTACATGCTCTTATCCCATAAAAGAAAGAAAAAAAAATTACTTTTTTTTTTTTTTTTACTAAATTTCAATTTTCTTGTGATTATTTTCAGCCAGAGCCATAACATCAGAAGATTCTGAGAGGAGTCAGTTGTGAACAATTTCTTTAAGAAATATGTAGCATTGGGCCACTGGCTCAGGTCATGATCTTATGGCTCATTAGCTTAAGCCCCTCATTAAGATCTCTACTGTCAGCACAGAACCCACTTCGGATCCTCTGTCCCCCTCTCTCTCTGCCCCTCTCCTGCTCAGGCTTTCTCTCTCTCTCAAAAATAAATAACTTCTTTTTTAAAAGAAATATGTAGTATTGCAGTTTACTGAGTGTAAAGAGGCATGAGGGGCACCTGGGTGGCTCAGTCGGTTAAAGGTCCAACTTCTGTGCTCAAGTCATGATCTCATGGGTTCGTGAGTTTGGGCCCCATGTCAGGCTCTGTGCCGACAGCTTGGAGCCTGGAGCCTGCTTTGGATTCTGTGTCTCCCTCTCTCTCTGTTCCTACCCAGCTTGCACTCTGTCTCTCTTTCTCTCTCTTTCTCAAAACTAAATTTTCTTAAAAAATTTATTTAAATACAGAGGTATGAAAACTAAATGCACTTAGTGATTTGGGATTGGGTCGTAGGCCAGAAAAAAAATGGACATAAATCACATTTATTGGCACAATTGATGAAATTTGAATAAGGTCTATAGAGTAGACAACAGCATTATATCAGTTCTATTTCCTGGTTTTGATCATTACAGTGCAGTTGTGTAGGAGAGGATCCTTGGTTTGGAGAAGTATTTCGGAGTAAAGGAGCACAATGAATATAATTTCAAATGGTTCAGAAGAAAGAATATATACATAATATATGAACATCAATCAATCAATAGAGGGCAGTAATGATAAAGCAAATGTGACAGAATGTGAACAATTGGCAAATCTGGGTAAGGGGTATTCAGGAATTTTTTGTGCTATCCTTCCAACTTTTCTGTTAGTTTGAAATTATTTAAAATTAAAAAAAAATTAAAGTTGAAATTCTGTGTTCTTCTACCCCCCCCCCCCCCAATTAATAAACCTTTCTGTGCATGGTTCTAGAAAGAAATCAGAGGTTCTACTCTGACAGGGATTCTCAGACAAAGCCTGCCATTGGGTCACCCACAGAGGGTCAGTACTACTGACTCAGCTAGTCAAAACAGATTCGGAAGAATGTTCACCAGGGTAGATTGGTTATGTTCAACAGTGTAATGTATTTCTTCAAAATCTACCATCCTGATGGAACAGAGAACTAAATTATCCCCTCTGAGTCTACAAATAACAAGATAAAATGTTCTCAAGTGCATTTATTTCTCACGTACACCTCCACCGTAAGATTGAGCCATGGCCTTCAGTGAACGTTAGAACTGAAGTTCACTGTATTGTATGTTCTCTTTCAGACAGAACTTCACAAAGACCCTCTTTTATGAAGAAAACAACCAGCCAATAAAACAGTATTAGAGTACATTATATATGTGACCAATCATTTTATAAAATCTGATGTAAGCCTTCAGGCATAATTGGAGTTCTTAGCAAAATACTTTGGTTTTTAATATTTCTATGACCCTCTAAGGGGGACTTAGCAATTACTCTTAAATTTTCAAAGTGGTGCATGGAGTTTTAGCTGTGTGACTTCCATTAAAGACCATAGGAGTCTTGTTGCTAAAACATCATACAACTCATGAAAATGTGCTCCTTCTTGTGAAATTGTTGGAAGTAATGGGTATGGAAGTGTAGCCTGGTATTTCTGGTACATTTACAGGCTTTTTGCACTTGTTTCAAATTTAATACTTTTATAAAAACTCAACAGTTCTATAGGAATTGAAAAAAAGCCTATTATGTGTATTTCAAAAGTGAAAGGGTAGAAAACTAAAGAACCACTAAAAACTAAAAAATAAGTTCTAAAATAATTCTTTAAGAGAATCCAAATGTTTAAAAATATTTATCATCTTTATTTCAAAATTAATATATCGGCCCCCAGATTTTTAAAGTATACCTTAAAGTAATACCATGAAAAAAAAAAAAAGAATTACAAACTTTCAGTATAATCACAATTTAAGGTTTTGGGTTTGGAACGACCCCTTCTGTTGATCCCTGTGTAACTTAAGCATCTTCTAAACCAAACTTCCCTCCTTCTGATAGAAGGATCTTCCGAAGGATAAGTCTTGAGGTTTGCTGAGGTCCCCTCTCTGCTGTGAACTTTACACATATGCTCAGCTCACGAGCTGGCATGGTATCAGTTGGTGGCCTTGCTGGTGACCCATACAAGGACTCTCAGGGTATACCCCAGTTCCCTTTTAGGGCAGAAACATCTCTGGAGTTCTGTTTCCTTGGCCTTTTGAGAGACATATGAGACCAGGAACTGGCCTCAGACATAGATACATTTGTTTCTATACATTCAGAGGGGAAGGGGATGAGAGGAAATAGAGGACTCAGTGACTACTTCTTGAGTTAATTATTGTGGGCTCAGTTTCAGTGGTACTGTTTTGCTGTAGATCTTTTACTAAGCAGTATTGAATTGTCATTTGTATTCATTATCTTGGGAAGATCGGGTAGGATTGTTTTTTTTTTTTCCTGAAATCTTTGCTGTCTGAATAGATTTTAGGATAGGTTTTAAAAATAGAGAACTTGATGTGGAAACAATTTTTCAACATAGTATTGAACAAATAGCATCAGTTAGTTGTGAGCTATGCCACTGATTTGAAGTGTCCCAGCTGGGGTCAGAATTAGGGACTGTCTAAATCAGGGATTTTCAGAAAGGCAGGGGAGAATATCAAGGTACAAATGGGAGGAAATAAGCCATTGTTCCTTTAAAAAGCATAGTAACCTCGATAATGAGAGGCTATGAAATCGTTCTTTTTATGACAGTAGCTTCTTAACTTCACAGCCCTAAGAACTCCTAGGGTCACTTGCAGAGAGCCCCAGGGCTACACCTGCCTTGCATAGATTAGGGCCTGCTGCAGCTGTCTTCATTTGCAAGACTAAGGTGTAGCTCGATGAGGCTGTGGGTCTCAGCAGGGAGCGCTCCTTCCTGATCTCAATAGGCTGGCATTTCAGATTAAGATGGCCATTGCAAGTTAGGCTCAGAAATTGCAAGATGAAGCAGGTAACTATTTCCTGAGTTTTATGTATCAGACCTTACGAGGTATGAAGCAGGAACTCTCATATACGGCTGCCTTGAATTAGCCATGCCTTTTCCAATCAGCCCTGCTGAAAGCAGCTGCCTAAATAAACCATCTAGCATATTTAGGGGCCAAGCCTGCCTTTGGCTCACAAACATGTTTGTAAAGAGCGTGTGAATGTATAGGATGATCTATTGATGAGGACAAAAGGGAATGCTCTTTGGAACCTATACCCGGCAGCGTCGGTCTGTGGGTTGGATACGCTTTCTCTGTAATGTGCATTCATTTCACAGAAAATACAATTAGGATAATTCTTGTGTGTTCTCTACAGGAAGGAAGTAGTATACTGCTTGTGAATGGTAGGCTAAATGAGGGAATCATTAAAGGGTTTTTAATAGACTTTTGAATAAAAAGACATAAGGGACTACAGTTATGTTGTCTTAATTGAGAAATATTTTGCAGTATGAGGAGACTTAATCAAATTTTCATTTCATACCTGGTCAGGGACTAGGCTGAATGTTTCTTCAAGCAATTTGATAAAATGCACATGGAAGACTTGTTGGTTATGTGAGAATGTGTATGAAGTGCTTAGCATCTCTCCTGTGGGTGCCTGAGTATCAGATACTTGGTTTACTGTGTTGGGTTGAATGCTTCTGTTCTAATTTCTAATGAACTTTACCACCAGACTACTTGATCATGACTCAACCCAGGAACAATGCAAATGGAATTGCCCCCTGATGGGGAGGAATGGGCCCAGATGGCCCTTAAAAGGTGATAATTAGGAAATATAGCATATCTGAGTAGCTAGAAAGAGAGAAACTTGTTAAAGACAGTCAATCTGTTTGAAGCAATGGTCTTTCGCTTAATTATATGCATTTTCATTTAGAGTTGCTTTAAAGTACAATTTTCTCAGGAAAATTTTTTTTAGTAGTAGTTGAAATCTAGAAACCATACTCTTTTTTTTTGCTACTCTGTTTCAGATTATTTAAAGAATCCTTTCCTTCATTTTTTTTTCTAGATCTGTGTAGCAGACTTGCTGTGTGTGTTTTAAGGGGCCGTTTTAGGTTATTTTAGCTCTTATGCTGAAACAGTGGGGGAGTGATTAAAAGTGAGAAAAATATTGGTATATATTTGTAAACTGAGCTTTTAAAATTAAAATAGTTACAGGATATGACAGTCTGTGATTTCATATACTTTGTAGGATTGCCTTAAATGTATCGCTGTCTTGGCAGCATAATCTCCAGATTCTTCTTGAATATGTCATTAAAATAATTTTACATATGATATGACAACTTGGACTTTTTAAGCATTTTGTTTTTCTCCGAATTAGCATATTTACATTCACTAATGATATCATTCCTTTGGCTTTTCTTTAGTCACTTTTTTTTTTTTTTTTTTTTTTAGTGTACCAGTTTGGCATTGCTAGAAAAATAACACATGAGTGGAAGATGAGAAGGTGGTGACTTAGAAGTGTGCTCAGTGTATGTCTTCCAGTTTCTACACGGCCATGAGTGTGGGGAAAACAGCTGTTCCAGGAATTACAGCATAAAACAAAAGCTCTCATGGCCAATAGGCAACTGTTTCCTTATTTGTAAAATCAGAAAAGTACACTTACATGAAATGCTAAATTAATTATTCCGAATATCTTGGCAGTCCTATTTTGGCATGTGAGTTGCTTTCCTGAAATTATTCACCACCATCGTTCATCCTGACAAAAGCCAGTGATATAGATGCACCTTTGGGACTGTGGCCAAGGGAAGACTTGCATTTTCCAGGTCTGCCCATTCAGGTTTTGAAGAACTCTCCTTAAAATAGGCCTCAAACCCCAGGCATCGCCCCTCCCGACCTTAGCAATTACACTGTGGCTGAAATGTAGGGTTCCCAGGATCCCATCCTTGGGGCTTCATACAATTCATAAAGTATCTTCTTTCACTCAAAAACCTCTTAGAGAGTCTGATATTTTAAGCCTAGTTGTTGAAAAATGGACATAGTTCATAATCAATTTAGGATTCCAGAAGCACGTATACCAGGACAGAATGGAGAAGCATAACGCTTTTCTTCAGCAAGCTTCAGGGGGAAATAGGATGAGAACGAGCCTTGAGTCCACTGTTTGTAGGATCTTTCGAATTGTATCCTTGTAATAATTGACAGGTTGTCCCAGAGGAAATAATCTGGCTCAAACTTTTCTTGTTATCAAGAAAAGTGAAACACAAAAATTATTTAGTGCAGGTATGCTTAAGGGAAAAAAAGTCAAGAGGAAAATTGGAGATAAAAATCACTGCTATCTTTAATTCCATGACTCACAGCAAGGAAGGAGTATGTTTTACATCCCATGTGCCCAACTTTATCTGTAAATGAGAGTATGGTTTTTGAAGATTGTACTCAATTATTTCAAACTTAGTAACTGCAAAAAAGACCTAGCGTTGTTTACTGAATAGTCACATTTATTTACTCTTACTTTCTAGGTGTGACCTGACTTGAAATCTTTATAGTTGTTGGCATTTTTATCCATCCCATAACAAGCTCTGAGGAGAAAAGCAGATTCAACTTTTCAAGTGTTTTTAAAAGAGACTTAAATCTGACCAAAACCTAACTTGCCTTTTCTTGAGATTACTAAAAGATAATTGCTATAACAATATTTGGAATTTTGTTTAGCACAAAGTATAAAGAATGGAGTTGAAATAGACCAGGGGATGGATGGCAATTAACTCTGCATTCTTTTTTAGACTGTTTTATTAATTAGCTCTTTAGACTCAAATAGGTTACATCCTCTAAGCAGTAAATTGCATTCGCAAGCTCTGTGGATGAAATTTGCATGTGGCCTAAATGCTATTCACATTGTTGTGTTAAGTAGCATTTTATCTTTCTAGACCCTCCCCCCACTCCCAGTGGAAAGTTTTATCCATTTTTCTTGCTAGAAGGGAAAGTTGCATGTAGTTTGGTCATTTGGCGCCATCTTCTTTTTTATTGTTAAATCCACTAAAACCGGTCATGCCTGGCAGTACCAAGCAAGCTCTTTCCGGTGTTCTGGTCTGCTAATCATTTGGCGTTCTTTGCTGTTTATTTACATGGAATGTTTTCAGCTTCTGTCTTTGCTTTAAGAGCCGATTAAAAGGAATCTTAAAAAAAAAAAAAAGGTATTTTTTGGTGTAGGTTTTTCTTTCTGGAATCTTCCCTTACTCACCACCCTCCCCCCCCATCACCACCTTACCCTTGTCCCCAACAGCGTGTACTTTTTTATTTTCTTTTAAATTTTAGCACTATTTTAGGAAGCACTAACACTGCACACAGCGTGGGGGATAAGCGAACTGGATGACTCTCTATCACCAATTGGTCACATCATCAGTGTTGCAGTTCTGTTTATCGTTATAATTTAAGAATGTTACCGAACAGCTGCCTCTTAAGAGGATGTTGATACTTAGACCCTCCTGTCATTTATCTGACTCAAAAGCACAACTCCTTTGAAAGAATTAATATCAAACTTACATATGAAAATCTAATGTTTAGTAGGGTGGATTCCTTTTTAATACATACTTTTCAACAAGGAGGATCCATCTATTTTGAAAATCATTAATCACATGCTTCTGACATCTTCCCTTTGAATTTCCTCAGGGGGAAAGTTATTTGAATAACAAACAAATAAACAAAAAACCCTCATCACCAATGGCTGTCAGCCTCTCACTTCAACAAAAGCTTTCTGTCATACTGAGACCTACAGTGTCCTGTTTGGTTAGAGGCAGCAGGGTGGTGTAGACACTATGCAGAAAAGCTTGGGTTAATAAGTACTCTTTGGAGTTAGTGTTTTTTCTGACTAACTCTTGGATTACTGCTTAGAGTTTCTAACCCACTATCACCGTCCCTTGCAGAATTTCCAACATGGTAGCCTCTTCTGTGAGATGCCTTTCCTTGATGGTCGACAGCATGAAAATTTATAACCAGTTTGGTTTTCAAATGAATTGGAAGTAAAAACTTTAAGCATTACTTGATTCTTTGACTATAGGACCATTTTCTTAATATCTAAGTTGAGCCGGAGCTGTGAATAAGCCGTACAAACAAATTTTTATTTATTATTATTTTTTTAAGTTTATTAAGTAATCTCTACGCCCAACGTGGGGCTCCAACTCATGACCCAAGATCAAGAGCTGCCTGCTCTTCTTACCAAGACAGCCAGACGGCGGCCCAGTACAAACTAATTTTTACTCACATGTCTTTGGGTCTTCAGTTCAAACCAACTCTTATATAGAAACTCTGACGTATTTTTTTTTGGAGGAGTTTGTTGCCTATCAGAAACCCTCCTCCTTGCCTCTCAGTCGGTGGTCCCTGAAGAAGCCTCAAGTTTAAAATGCAGCTTGTGGGGTGCCTAGGTGGCTCAGTCAGATAAGTGTCCACCTTCTGCTCAGGTCATGATCTCATGGTTCAAGCCCCACGCCATGCTCTGTGCTGACTGCTCAGAGCCTGGAGCCTGCTTCAGATTCCGTGTCTCCCTCTCTCTCTCTCCTCCTCCCCTGCTCACACTCTGTCTCTCTCTTTCCCAAAAATAAATAAAACCTTTAAAAAATAAAAAAAAAAATTAAAATGCAGCTTGTAGGTCTCCTGGCTGACTCAGTCAGTGTTGCATGTGACTCTTGATTTCATGGTTGTGAGTTCAAGCTCTAGGGTGGGTGTAGAAATTACTTAAAAAAATAAAATATTAAAAATAAAATGCATCTTGTATGATGAAATAGGATCAAAATGATATTCTTTCTTGTAACTGTGTATTAGATTGAACCACCGTTTGACCAATTTTGACCTATAAAAGTGGCACTAGAGTATCAAAAATTTCTTAGTGTAATAATACCTTCTGATAAGAAAATTGAAGAAATAAGAAAGGTTGAAGAAGGGTGCTTGGCTGGTTCAGTCGGTAAAGCATGCGACTCTTGATCTTGGGGTTGTGAGTTCAAGCACGTCGGGTGTATATACAGATTACTTAAAAAAAATCTTTAAAAAAAAGAAAGCTTAAAGAATTAGGCTATAAGCTCATTGTAAGCAAATAGTGACTGACTTCCTCCTTCCCTGTCTCTCTCCCTTGCTCCTTCTCTTTCTCCCTCCCTTCCGCAGTCACCTGTTGAGTCCCTTCTGGGTGCTGCTGGTTCTTAGGGATATAGAGATAAAAGGTTTAGTCACTACTCCCCAATCACTTGAAGGATAAATAAGTACAGGCACTCCAGGCGATGGTGAGACAGGGCTCTGAGGACACAACAGGTGTTTCTAAAATCTTCAAAACCTGAAACCCAGACGGCACAGAGCTTTAAGCCCCTAAGTTTTCAGAATGCTGTTTCTATGGACTATATCAAAGTACTCTTTGTTCAGAAAGTGGGAACTTGTTGTCCATCCTTCATGGCCAGGAGGTATTAAAGTGAGCAGTGAATCCCGTGATTCATTTTCTTCATTCATTCATTCTCTCATTTTAAGAAAGTGCTTAGAGGGGCTCCTGGGTGGCTCAGTCAGTTAATCTCAGCTCAGGTCATAATCTCACGGTTCAGGGGATTGAGCCCCATGTTGGGCTCTGCACTAACAGCGTAGAGCCTGCTTGGGATTCTCTCTCCCTCTGTCCCTTCCCCGCCCCTAAATAAATTAATAAGCTTTTTTTTTAAAAAAGTGCTTAGACTTCTCACTATGTCATATAAGCAGGGGTGCCATATATGACAGCCCTGTTCCTGAGTCACAGTTGCTTCCAACCCTATGCTCCCATAGCAGTTTTAAATAGTTTAGTTGAGAGATCATTAAATTCAAATACTATAACCTTCATTTTCTTAAGGTGTACAATTCATAGTTTTTAGTTTAGTCATAAAGTTGTGCAGTGATCACTGCTGTCTAATTCCAGAACATTTTCCTCACCCCATATGCATTAGCTGTTGCTCCCCACTTTCCCCTCCTCCTTTCCTGTGGCCACCCTGATCTACTCTCTGAACCTATAGAGTTAACATATAAATATAGTTGTATAATTGTGTCTTTTGTGTCTGGCTTCTTTCACTTAGTATAATGTTTTCAAAGTTTATCCCTGTTGTTGCACATACCAGTGTTTCATTCCTGTTTAGGACCAAATAATGTCCCATTGCAGGAATATACCACATTTTATTTATCCATTCACTCATCATGGACATTTGGGTTGTTTCTGGTTTTTGGCTATCGTGGATAATGCTATGAACATTAGTGTACATTGTGGATATGCGTTTTCATTTCTTTTGGGCATTCCTGCGAGTGGAATTGCTAGGTCATAGGGTAGCTCTGTGTTTCACATTACAAAGAATTGGGATACACAGCATTCTGTGCCTATGAAGCAACTTATAGTCTGCTATCATTAGGCCTGTCTTCTACTAGGTTTTAAGTTTCTTGAGACCAGAGGTTGTCCTTTTTCATCTTTGAACCCCTTCCCCTCTCCAGCCCAGCACCCACCACAGTGCTAGTATGTTCTCAGAAAGTTGTTGAGAATGGAGCTGACCAATGCGATGTCCTATTGCTTGTGAAATCCCCACACACTCTCTCTCTGTCTCTGTCTCCGTCTCCGTCTCTCTCCCTCTCCCTCTTTTCCCGTAACAAGTGACAGCTTGTTAGGAATAGAAGCAGCTCCTTATTGCCCATCAGGCTTTCCGGCTGGTTGCTGACCTTCCTTATCTGCAGCAGGGCCTTCACCCAGATCTTGGGATTTCTCCAAGCTGCCTCATCCCCCCAGCAGCAGTTAGGACCAACTCTGGTTTATGCAGATACTTTAAGAGAGATTATTTTAAGCACCACTAAAACCCAGGCAGAGGCAGGGCTGGTGGAAACCCCAGCATCTGGGGGCACACCCTCTGTTTGACATGGTTCACATACCCACTTTCAGGGGATTTGGACAAGGTGGCCCTAAAATGCCTATCTAGGCTTTGACTTAGGAGCATTGTGCAGGAGGGTTAAGAAAGCTTATTTTAAGACTTTCTCAGAAGGCTGGAGCAGTATCCTTATGATTTATTCTGCTACCTTTCACTCAGAACCTATGATTTCTAATAACATCTATTTCAGGTTGGATTTAAGAGACAGATCGGCCTCTACTGAATTGGCCACCTTTGATGTTACAGTACCGAGGAGGGGAGGGACAGATGGAACAAAAGTCGTAGTTGCCCAAATTTACAATAGCTTCCCAGCAGCAGCCAGCACAAAAGAAATGTTAATGCAATAAACTGTAAATGGAAGGAAGCTAAGCAGGATTTATGGTTGACGCAAACCTGCACCAAATCTCCGGAACCTCCTTCCTTCATCCGCGAGCATTTCCATAGTCACAGTAGAATTGAACTCATTTGAAAGTCAGTGACCACTCTGCATTCTCTGGCCCCTCATACATCTTGCACCCCCTCAACAAACAGATTCCTGTAAAAACCTGGGAAGTCTGATAGAACGGTTGGGGAGAAAAGATCAGTCATTGAGGGCTCAAACCTGAAATGCTGGCAGCGTCAAGAACACACATCAGCTGGAAGCGTGTGCATTACAGCTGCAACCAAAGCAGGCATTTTTCTTCCACTCCAAGTTGGGGATCTCTGCAGATACAGCAGATGGCCAGAGTGTTTCCACGTATCAGCCACGAAGTGAGAGGGCAGCGTGTCATTCGCCAGCTAGGCACTTACCCATCCGTCAGGGCCACTGCTATAAATGGCTGCTTTTCACATTTGGGTTCCTGCAGCTTTCATTTCCATTTAGGCTCACACATACCTTTACCTGTGTTGTAACGTGTGGGGTGTGCATTGTCTCCTTGTCCAGATTGCTAGCCCGTTTGGTTTTTTAATTAGCTGAGGAGCTCAGTCTAAATGGAAAATTGCTTTCTGAGATCCCTGTGCTCTGGCTCCATGCTGTGAGGGGCTCCCTGTAATTAAACACGTTTTAAGAGTTGTTCTCTTGCGTATGTGCCATAGCCATCAGTGCCTTTCCCAATGGCTGCAGAGTTCTGTTTCAGGCCTTGAGATTTCAATATCAATACTAGGTATAATTAAAAGGAAATTTATATATCAATTAAATATGGGGGATTTTTCCCCCCTTTGGTAGTTGGGGAAAAGAACTTCTTGGTGGAAAGTAAATTTTATACTTCTTAGGTCCAGGAGGATGGCTGAGCATTATGGAGCTACTGAGAGGAACCTGGACAGGAAGTCAGGAGATCAGGAGCACGGATGTCAGCAAATTCTCCAAGTCTTCAGTCTCAGGTCCTGGTCCCCATAGTGAGTATTCCATAAGACCCCTCACAAGTCTAGAATTCATTCTAGAAGTCTAACTTTCAAAATAAAGTATCCAGATTTAAAAGTTGCTGCTGCAGGTTTAGATGCTACACAAGCAGCTCGTTAGAGTTTGGACACGAAGGGACATGTCAGTGGGGTCCCTGTCTTGTGAGGGATCAGTTCACCAATAATTAGCCAAGGAGAAAGGAAGCCTTTATGAAGTTTTTGCCTAGAGGCTCAAAATAAAAATTTAGAGTAATTGTCCCTGAGTGAGTGTGGCCATAAGAGAAGGTCTGACATACCAGAATGGTGTGCTCGTCTCTGCAGCTTTTCTGAAAAAGATTTGCAGGTTTTTTTTCTAATCAACATCTGGACACAGTCTGGGGCCACATAGACGTCTGAGACCAAGACCATACAATAGACATCATTCATTAGGAAAACCTACTGGAATTAAAATCCACTGTTCAGGTCCTAATATTACAAGACACATGGGCATGTGGTGAAACTTGGTTTAATCACATCCTGCGAGGCCTAGATCTGGCAGAGAAGGAAAGAGACAAGGATGAAAAGAAAGACAAGAAGGAAATCCCTATAGACAAAGAGCCACATATACTCAGACCTCTATTTTTTGCACAAATGTCCATTCCTGTGTCCCATGACCTAGGTCTTCTTCTGACCCTGTCTTCTCTATGTTCTATAGCAGAGCTCATGTTTGTCTATGGATTTCCACTGCCAGGACTCTCCCCACACCATGGGCCTTCTCACTCCAACCCTGTTTGGCCAAGCTCTTGGAGCTACTTTCTTCCTTTTGAGTCTTAATTTCTGTTTAGGGTGTGTGACAATAGAAAGCACATGGGATCTGGGTGTAGCTTGGGAGAAACCCGGAGTCGCAGATGCAGTACTCTGGCTCCCTTCTCTGGACAGCGGGTACAGCTGGAGTCTTGGAAGTCTGACCATAATGAGGTGTGCGGACAGTAGGGCTGTTTGCAACGATCTTCACGTTGTATTTCCTCTTAAGTTTGTGATTCACTCTCCCCTGCATCCTCTCCTGTGCTGAGGTTGCCTTTCCCTTACCCCACAGGCTTTTCAAACCTTGAGGTCAGTAGGGCAGTGGGTCAGCAAGTGCATTTGGTAACATGCATTTGCTTTCACGTGTAGTAGGAAATAGATTAATTAAGGATGTTAACGCCGTCTAACACTCAATCTCATGAAGCTGCACAGGGCACCCCAGTCCATACAGCACATAGACAACCACGCACTTCTGAGCATTTTGAAGGCAATTTGCCTGGCTGTATGTTTTTAAATTGTTATCAGATGCACTCAGAATTGTCACGCCTTGATGGAGTTTCTGCCAGAGGGATTAGTGTCATTTCTGGGCCCCCACCAGAATTCCGTTGAAGCCATAAGTAGTCATGCAAAGTCATAGGTTAAATGATTTGGGAATAAAATGTCATTTGACGTGACAGAAATGAACCCTCGGAGGCCCACACTTCCTCTGGGACTTGCTCTCACAGTTCTTGTGTTAAGTAATTTTATTAACTGAGGCAAGGAGGGGCATGAGGTGACAAGGGAAATATTTTTTTGCTAACATTTTAATCCTAATCACAAAATTTATTGTGTGTGGCTTTATACGCATTTGTAGCTACAAAGCCCTTCGAGTGGATGAAAGTACAAATGAGAATGCCTTGTTTTTCTTCCCAGGTGTTATTTAAAGCATTGTATGAATTGTCAAAAAGATTAATTGTTGTTGCTTGCAGCTAAACAGATGATAAATTTTAAAATTATATTATTACTGTGTGTCAGCTTAAAAGCTCTGTGTCCCAAGTGTGTCACCTTTTTCTGTTGCTGTTGACAAGGTTCACATTTTATAGCACACCGCCAGAAGGTGTTGACATATATTCAGATCACTGATTAAATGTTTTTAAAACGTGCCACTCAGAAACTAACCCTGATGTTCTATGAAAGACTCATTTTGGGGAGTAAGATTTTTTTTTTCCTCTTCTTCATTGATATGGAAGAGATTTTAAACATTGCCATTAAAAAAATAAAAACCTTATGTGGTTACATTTTCCTATTTTCAAGCAAAAAGGAGAGAGAAAATGTTTTTTAGCATTCTAATTTCTTCTCCTTCGCAGGAGAAGCAACAACATGGTGTAAAACTACCTCGAGAAAGGTGCTAAATGACTACTTGTAAACACCCCGTGTTGGGCCCGGGGACCCCTGATGTAGGAGAGTGCGGGTGGGTCTGAGGTGGTGTGGGTGTGGTCAAGCCCAGGGTGGTGACTCCTTCGTGGTTCCATGCTGTGACAGCCCTAACACTGCAAAGCCTACCTGCAGACACCTCTTACACAGCCGCGGAGCGGAGCCGAAGCCTGGCTGGTTCCTTGCCACGCTGTACTGCTGGTCATTGCTGGTCACGGCGTGTTGCATTTTATGGATGGAACGGGCTGCCCTTTGGACTAAAGGCTTCAGTGAATCCAAACGTATATTTGTTACAGTGATAAACATAAGGCCTCATGAATCAACCTTTTAATGCTTTTTCTCTTCAGCGTTTGTGGGACACTGTCAGTAGAAGCTCTGATCTCTGAGCACAGCACGAAAAACTTTAAAATAAATGATTTACTATTCATTATAGAAAAGTCGGATTTTCCCCCCTCCCTGATTGTCAAGATTGCTTTGTCTCGGTTGGTTTTGGAGGGTGACTTTTTCCCGCCCCGTACAGAGGAGGCTGACATTGCTTCAGTGAGGGTGCAGGGGACGATGTACTATGTAAAGCCCATGTCGAATGTCACACCACCCCAGCATGGTGCAAGCATAGAGCTGTGTCTGTGACAGCGCTGGGTGCCCTCAGGGGGACCAGATGATCTCTGTCACCAAAAGTATGCAGGCGGTTACAGTTAGGGAACAATGGCTGCAGTAATGATAGCTGCGGGGTACGGAGCGTTTAGTGCCTATCCGGAGCCCTGGTCACATCACACGTTCGGTGTGTGCTAAGCGGTGGAGTGAACAGATGTTAAACTCCAACGACATAATAGCAGCTATGTGACGATGTGAGTTCATCCCCATTTTAACAAAGGAGTAAAGCAAGACTCAGTCATATTCCCGTAAGTGCAGCCAGTATTTGAACTCAGGTATGTCAGGTCTTAGAGCCTCCTTCACGTTCATCCAATGGCTGTTTATTGGTAATCTATCTATCAGATACTGTTTTCATCACTTCCGTCTTTTAATGTTTTTTTAAAATCTTAATTTACTTATTTTGGGCTTTAAAAAAATTGGTTCATCATTAAAAAACAAAGCCTCATGCAGAATTCCCTGCAAGTTCAGAATAAAACAGTATTCTGAGAGGGGCACCTGGGTGGCTCAGTCCAGTAAGCATCTAACTCTTGATGTCAGGGTTATGAATTCAAGCCCCACATTGGGTTCTGTGCTGGCTGTGGAGCCTACTTAAAAAAATTGAAATGGGTGCCTGCGTGGCTCAGTCAGCTGGTGTCCAGCTTCGGCTCAGGTCATAATCTCATGGTTCGTGGGCTCAAACCCTATGTCAGGCTTTGCGCTGACTGCGCAGAGCCTGCTTCAGATTCTCTGTCTCCCTATGTCTCTGCCCCTCCTCCGATTGCACATGTGTGCACACCAGTGTGCTCTCCATCTCTCTCAAAAATAAGCATCAAAAAACCCCACAAAAACAAAACAGCATTCTGAAAGACTTCAGGTTTCCTGCCTTAAAGAGGGGGTGAGGGGAAAAGATTGTAAGATGCTCCTTGGAAAATAGCTTCTGTGGCTCCATCTTATTTACTTTGGGCACCTGGAGATGCCTCTAGAGCGTCTGAAGTTACGTGTAAACACTTTGCCAGGTTACCCAAGTTGCTGATAATGTGAGTCGGCTTCTTAGAGGTGAACTGAGGCCAGAGGTAGAGGGTGGCTGAGAGGAATACTTTTCACCATTAAACTCTTTGGTACCTTTCTGGAACCTTGTGAACATAGTATCTTTTCGAAAGAAAAGGACACTTTCTGTTAAAAAGCCACTTCAGGTAATTTAGTTGAAATGAAAATTTCACTGGATCTGCACTATCATAAAAATGACATGAGTTCTAAATTTATTGTCTTATTTTGTGGGTTGCTGTAACACCCAGTTTGTGTTTCTGTTTGTACCCTCATCCTTCACTTCCCAGTGCATTGTCTCCACAGGCTGTTCTCTTTAATTGACCATGGTCTTTTATTATATAGTCAGGTGCTCTTTTATTTTCTACCTCTCAGCTCTTGTTTTTTATTTATTGTGTGGATCTTTTTGGATGGCATTTTTTTCATGGGTTCTTTTCTCCACATCAGAGATATGTTGACAAAGATATCTCTTTCTAGTAATATACTTATCTATCTATCTATCTATTCTTTAATATGAAGCATTTGTTTTTTCCTCAATAACTCATCTCTGGGTTTAGAGTAGAATGGAGAATTTGGCATCCCACTGGTTGGGAACTTTCCTACTTTTCTGCCAACAGGCATAAAACACTTGTGCATTTATGATAATGTGTAGCATGCATAAAGCTATGTGAAATAAAACCAAAGGTTATGTATGTAAAAATACTCTGTGTTCACAATTATCAGTGACTTCCAGTGAAGGTGGTTGCTGTAAAGGAGAAAAGCACCTCTGGATGTTACTTACGTCAATACTCAAGCCATCAGTGAGTGAGACATCTTTATGCTATGCATTCAGATCTTTCTGCATTCGGATCTTTCCTCTCCTTCTCCAGAAGTGATACAATTTGCTCCTGCGCCAAATTATACTCAGAAGAGCAAAAATACAAAACCCATTTCAGAATTTTGGGTAAATTCGTTGTACCATCCTCCAGGTCTCTTGCCCGGTCTGCATCCTAAGAGGCCCCTTGTTGAATGGCTCCAGTGATTATGAGGTTATGGGGGTTGAGTTATGACAGAGATCATTTTTGGATTCTTAGTAATTTTGGGTTATACGTGCCATGTTTTTCTGAGACAAAAACTTATCAATGGAATACCATTGCATGGAAGGTGATGTGGAGTAACTGATTTTTTCTTGGGCATTTGGCATAAAGACAGTTGGTGAAGAGAGAGTCACATATAGTCAAGTTCAAATCTCTTATGATGTTATGTCAGACCAACATGTCACCAAATTGATCACAGATTTATTTTCCCCTCCAGCACTGGAGAAGATAGATCTCCATTCCTTCATCTAAGTGTGAGAAAGACAAGATGGCTACATTTAGAATCAGAGACTTCAGGAAAATGTATATTTTGAAATTTGGTTTTAAAGATAGGCTTCACACTAGCGCCCCAGACAGGATGAGAGGCTCAGAAGACCTGGGAGACTTTCATAGACTAATTTACATCTTTCTTCTTAGTGAGTTAAGTGGCACGCAGAGCCAAGCATACTGTTTAAAGTGTTTCTATTTCTCTTTAGATTTTTTCCTTCCAAGTGCACATAGTTGAATTCAAATTTGAGTACTTTAAAGTGCAAACATGACATGATTTTTAAAGAGACGCGTTTCTTTGATTTTTGGAATAATGATTTTGAATGCTCATTTACAGTGTTATGTTTTATTTTTTTATTTTTTATTTATTTTGAGAGAGAGAGAGAGAGAGAAAGCATGAGCAGGGGAGGGGCAGACAGAGAGAGGAAAAAGTGAGAATCCCACTACCAGTGAGGAGCCCAATGCAGGGTTCAAACCCACAAACTGTGAGATCATGACCTGAGCCGAGTCGGATGCTTAACTGACTAAGCCACCCAGGTGCCCCTACAGTGATATGTTTTATAATAAGACTTTAAATATTTTAACCACTGGTTATTAAAAAACATTCTCTATGTACTGGCAGTTAATCATGTTGCTGTTGAAGTTACAGTTGACCTTATATTAGGGAATCGATAAAACCTGGTGATTTGTATAGTTGCTCGAATTGTGTTTTTCCTAGGCTAGCTACTAAAATCTCATCTTTTCACTTACATTTGAAAATCATTTCAGAATTGTTTCATTAGAATTGTGCACACACAAATCATTAATGCATGTGTAATCTGTTGCCAAACACATTCAATTGGACTCTGAAGCGTGCATTCTCTGTACTAGGTTAAATTCACCCTAGATTTAAGGATGCTACTGGAAACCTGCTGGGTGCTTTAGACAATAGCTCTGCTTTACTATGTAGAAGTTCTCAACTACTACCAAGTTTGTTTTTTCCCCATTCATGTACATTCATTCATTCACTTGGGCATTAATTTATTGCTATCTGAATGAGTGGGTAGAACCCCGTCTTTTTTTTTTTTTAATGCTCTACACCCAATGTGGGGTTTGAACTCAGGACCCTGAAGTTAAGAATCACATGTTGTATAGACTGAACCAACGTGGTACCCCTAGAACCCTGTCTTTTTATATAAGGAGTAAAGGATAGTAGTCAGCATGTTGGCTTACCCTGCCTCAATTTCAGACTTCTGGCCTCCAGAACTGTGAGATAATACAGTTTGTTGTTTCAGCCACTAAGTTTATGGTAGTTTGTTAGGGCAGCCCAGGCAAATGAATACAGCTGACAATATCATCCTCAGCCTTCTGTGTTTCTCCTTGTCCTGAGAACCGCCTCTGTTTCTTGGCCAATGGGAAATACTTGTGCTCCTTTTCAGCTGCATTTCTTTCCTTCTTTCTTCTTGAAATAGCATGAAAAAAAAATTCCTAGCAAGAACAGGTGTACAAGAAAATTCCCATGCCCTTTCATTCCTGTGTTTTCTCTCTTGCCACGTTTCTTCTCACCTTCTTAGCCTGATTTTTCTTTCTTTATAAGATCATGACCCCTTATAAATTGTTAACTCCTGGAGATTGCCTACCCCTCTCCTAAAATCCTGACAAGAGGTGGGAGTTTCTTTGGTAGGCTTTTATGTGTGACTTCTTTTAATGTTTTTATTTATTTTTGAGAAAGAGAGAGGGAGACACAGAATCTGAAGCAGGCTCCTGACGAGGGGCTTGAACCCACAAACCGTGAGATCACGACCTGAGCTGAAGTCGGATGCTCAACCGACTGAGCCACCCAGGCACCCCTGACTTCTTTTAATAAAAAGGGACTGCAGAGGAGTCACATGGAGGGGAGGTCCTGGGGGAGATGATGGAGCACGTGGTGGGGATGCTCAGAACAGGATGAGGCATGTGAAGGGGGCAGGCAGAGGGTGATGGGGCAAGTGAGGGGCACACATGGGGTGTGATTGGGCACGTGGCAAGGGCATGCAGAACATAGGTGAGCACGTGGGGGTGTGATGGGACATGTGGGGAGAGTGCTCCAGCGGGTATGCAGGCGGTAAGGACTGGCATCGGGGCAGGTGATGGGATCCACCCAATGTGATGGGGCACGTGGAAGGGTCAGGCCACGTGAGAGGCAGCAAGGGGTGGGGGGGTGTGGAATGTGATGGGGCACATGGCCAGGAGGCCAGAGCGTGGTGGGGCTCCTGGCAAGGACACGCAGGGCATGCTGGGGCATATGGAGGGGAGGCCAGAGTGTAGTAGAGCGCGTGACAATGACATATGGAGTGTGGTGGGGGCATGTAGCTCATGTGAGTGTACGGTGAAGGTGTGTAGTAGGGCAGGAGGGGAAGGCAAAGGGAACGACGGGACAGGCAGGAATTGAGGATTGGCAGTGAGGATCAGGATCAGGGGAAGGGCAGAAGCACCAGAATACGTGTCTGGAGCGAACTGTTGAGGTCAAGTCCCCAGAAACTGTCTGCTGCTGGAAGGGTCATGCCTGGCAGCAATGGGTTACTTCCACCTTCTACTCTTCCTTCCTGAGGAATTCACTATTATATTTTTTAGTAAGCTGTGCACCCAAGGCAGGGCTTGAACCCAGGACCCTGAGATCACGAGTTGTGTGCTCAACTGACTTAGCCAGCCAGGTGCCCCTAGTCCTGAGAAACTTAGCCACAGACAGGACTTTGAGGTCAGACTGCCCAGTGTCTGAGAAAACAAAGTTGTGTCCTTCACTGTCCCGAGTCCAGAACATCTGCTGCCTGCTGCCACGCGGTGCAGAGACTCAACGGCCCTGGATCCCACCCCCTTCTGCCGGTTCCCCCGGATCCTTCCACTCTTGCCTCCTCCAGGGCAAGACCCCTTTGAGAATATTTTGTCTCTTTGCGCCGGTCTTGCTGTGACTGCCGGATCATTTCCTCAGCTTCTCTACGTCCTAAAATTTCCCGCCTAAAAACAAATACGCCTTCCTTTGTCCCATGTCTCACTCCTGCCACAGGTGGTTCCGTTACTACTCGCCACAGAAAAACTCCTCAAAAGTTTTCCAAACTATAAACTCTTCAACTGCTCTGTTTCCAGCCCCTACCCTCCATTTTGTCTTGAGCCCACTTCAATACCACTTTCTCCCTGCTCCATGCCACCAAGACTGCACTTGCTGCCAAACCCAGCAGACACCTTTGTCCTCAGATGACTGGATTCCTGTCAGCCTTTGGCAGAATTGACCTTGATGACATTTAAACGCTTTTTTCTCTTGGCTTCTGTACTGGTTTCCTATCGTTGTGGTAACAGATTACCACAAAACTGGCTTTTAGAGCAATGCTTATGTATTACCTCTCAGTTCTGTAGGTTAGAAGTCTGACCCCGAGCTCACTGGGCTAAAACCAAGGCATCAGCCTTACTGAAGGCTCTGGGGAAGCGTCCACTTCGAAGCTCGTTAAGGTTGCTGGTAATCCAAATCCTTGCAGCTGTAGGCCCAAAGTCCCCATGCCCTTGCCACCTTAGCTCTTAGAGGGCTCTCTCCTGTCCTGGCACGCGGGATCCCCACATCTCAGCACGGGGTTGCTGAATCTGGCTCAGGCTTGGAATCCACTTGCTTCCTTTGCTGCTGCTGTTTCTGACTCTAGCCAGGGAAAGTTCTCTGCTGTTGAGGGGTTATGTGACTAAGTTGAACCCATGCAGGTAGTTCAAATCTGTGACCATAATTACACCTTCAAAGTCACTTTTGCCATGCAAAGTCACAGTTACAGATTCTAGGAATTAGAGCATGGGCATCTCTGGGGAGCCATTCTGCCTGCCACACCTTCTGGGCACCCATCTCATTTCCCTCTTAGCTCACCGACTGTCTCTCCTCAGTCATCCTCCTCTTCCTGACCTCTGAACAGGGCCCTGCCCTTCTCTGTTTTTAATCCCCGAAAGATCCCAGATATTCCCACAGGTTTAAAGATGTGAGATGTACTTACACAGGAGGTATGTATGTGGCCAGCCTAGATCCTCTCCTGAGTGCCAGAGCTCCAGGCTTCTGTGCCCAATTGCCTCTTCCAGCTGTTCTCAAAGTGTAGTCTCTAGATAGTAGCATCAATATTGCCTGGGAACTTGTTGAAAATACGAATTCTTAGAGCACCTGGGAGCTTAGTTGGTTAAGCGTCCTACTCTTGATTTCGGCTCAGGTCATGATCTCGTGGTTTGTGAGTTTGAGCCCTGCATCTGTGCTGATAGTGCAGAGCCTGCTTGGGAGTCTCTCTCTCTCTCTCTCTCTCTCTCTCTCTCTCTCTCTCTTCCTCTCTCTTCCTCTCTTTCAAAATAAACCTTTTTTAAAAGTTTGTTTTTTTTTTAATATGAATTCTTAAGCCCATCCCTGTACTCCTGAATCAGAAATTCTGGGAGGAGGGCCCAAAAGTCTGTGTTTTAACAAGTCCCCCAGGTGAACCTGTTGTTGGCTGAAGGCTCTGGATCACTGGCCACTCAGTCACTCCACCTGGATGTCAAGTACCCGACTGTGGATTCTCCCACCTACGTTCATCCACCCAGGTGCTGAAGCCACTGTGATCCTTTATCTACACACTGGCCAGAGTGATCTCTTAAAAATATAAGTCAGATGACATTCCCTTGCCTTAAAACCCTCTAATAGTGCCCACTGCCCTTGAAATTAAATCCAAACCTTTGCCCTGCTCTCTGGGGACCTCCCTGCCAACCCCTCCTCTGGTGTTCCCTCTCACTACCATCCAGCTACCCAGGTCCCCTCTGTAGTGTATCTCATAAATACCAAGCTCTTTCCAGCCTTAGGGCTTCCGCACTTGCCGCCCATTGCCTGTTCTGCCCTCCCGCAGCCTTTCAGGTGCCCAGCTTCTTTGCATCTTTTACGTCTCAATTCACCCATCCCTCCTCAAAGACATTGCCCTGCCCCTTTCCAACGTACCCTTCATACAGCCCGCCGCTCCCATCCCTCTTTCTCCCACTGTTCACTTTCTGCTTAGCATTTAACACTGTAATATTATCTTGTTTTTTAATGACCTTATCCTGCTCCTCCCACCACTACACTATAAACTGCAAAAGGACAGAAACTTGTCTGTCTTGTTCTCTAATGACTCCCTAATACCCAGCTGAGTGTTCGACACATTTCAAGTGCTAGATAAATATTTGTTGAATTAACAAATAAAATTAGCTTTCTACCTGCCTTTGTCAGACCTTGGTCTTGTTGTCATAGGGTAGAGACCACCCCACTGGCAGATGTAGGTGCCTAGGCCCGTGGGAGTCACGGCCTGCTGTCTAGAACTCCTTGTTTCTTAAAAAAAAATTTCTTTTTAAAGTTTATTTATTTCTGAGAGAGAGAGAGAGAGAGAGAGAGAGATGGAGTGTGAGCAGGGGAGGGGCAGAGAGAGAGGAGACACAGAATCTGAAGCAGGCTCCAGGCTCTGAGCTGTCAGCACAGCCTGACATGAGGCTCGAACCCACGAACTGTGAGATCATGAGCTGAGCCAAAGTCGGACTCTTAATTGACTGAGCCTCCCAGGCGCCCCAGCTTCTTGCTTCTTAATACTGCTGGAGATCCTCTTCCACGTTTGTCTTTTCCAATCAGTAATTTCTTACCACAATCCTGTGATGTGCATTGTATGTGGCAACCATAATATTTATTAGCTGTACAACAAAATGTCATTGATCTTTGAAAATTTAAAAGACTTTATATTAAAAAGTTCATAATTCAGAGGCACCAGCATGGCTCAGTCAGTTAAGCGTCTGACTCTTGGTTTTGTCTCAGGTCATGATCTCACAGTTCCTGAGATCGAGCCCTGAATCAGGCTCCACACTGAGACTATTGAGCCTGCTTGGGATTCTCTCTGCCTCTCTCTTCGCCCCTCCCCTGCTCATGCGCACACTCATTCTCTCTCTCTCTTTCTCTCTGAATAAATAAATAAACAAAACTTAAAAAAAAAGTGTATTTAGAAAAAAGTTCAGGGGTGCCTGGGGGGCTCAGTCGGTTGACTGTTGAACTTCAGCCTAGGTCATGATCTCACTCTTCTTGGGTTCAAGCCCCGCATCAGGCTTTGTGCAGACAGCTCAGAGCCTGGAGTCTCCTTCAGATTCTGTATGTCCCTCTCTCTCTGCCCCTTCCCTGCTCATTCTCTCTCTCTCAAAAATAAATAAACATTAAAAAAAGTTCATAGTTCAATAATACTGAGTAAAGGAAGTCAGACACAGAAGAATACATACTATGTAATTCTGTTTATTTGAAATAAAAACAACACTTTTCAATCTGTGATGGCTATTCCTGTTAAGGTGCTTTGACTGGGGAGTACATGAGGGTGTTTTCTGGGTGCTAGAAATGTTCTGTATTTTTTTTTTAAAGTTTATTTATTTTGAGAGAGAGAGCAAGGGAGGGGCAGTGAGGGAGGGAGAGAGAGAATCCCAAGCAGGCTCCGCACTGTCAGCACAGAGTCCAACGTGGGACTCAAACTCACAAACTGTGAGATCATGACCTGAGCTGAGATCAGGAGTCGGATGCTTAACTGACTGAGCCGCCCGGGCGCCCCTGATGTTTTGTATCTTGCACTTGATCTTAGCCAAAAGGCCGAGAAGCGATGTGTTTTGTATCTTGATCTTGAGAGTGAGTATACATATATAATGTGTACATCAAGTGTATGGTTAAGATTTGTGTTACCCTATGGAAGTTTTACCTCAAAATAATCTAAATAAGTAAATAAAAAGACCTTCAAAAAGTGGGGAACAAAGGAAGCATAGATGAGCAGCTGTCTGAAGGAAGTGGTGGGAAAGACCTGGCAGAGTCCCCTTACTGCACTGCGGCAGCTGACTTCACTCTGATCTACCTTTAAATTGGTGGCTTGGGTTTTTCTTTGTTTGTTTGTTTTTTAAAGAATCTGGAGATTGGACCATGTTTCTCCTTCCCCTCCAGAGGCCCAGAGCAGTGTGGCCGGGTGCATTCTGGACTGGGCAGCACTAACATTTGTTCTTCCCAGGGACCGTCTGCTACTTTTCTCTGCCCCAGTGGAGCTGGGAGAATAATAAAGCTGTTATTATTTATGCTGCACAGCATTTTTGTCAGCAGTCTTTGTCATTGAGAGTTCTGAAGTTGGCATAGGACATAAGGGAATTTGTAAGTTTTTAATCCGGGTAGAAGAGAAAGGTAAAGGGGGCTTATTTTCCAGGGAGGTTGCTTTTCCAAACACTTGCAGTTTTCCCACTCCTTCTCTCCGCCCCTTCCTGAACTGTGTCCTTTCACAGGCATTTTAGTGACCTCTGAACTCCCTGCCTCCAGCCTCTGTCTCCCAGCCACTGCTGCCACCCTTTTGATCCGCCTCTTCCCGTCAGTACTGTCACTGTGGCTCCCAGCCAGTGTCCCCCTATCAGGAAATAGATAAAACCCCTCTACTTACCTGTCAGGGTTCTCTATGGTTTGTCTCTGGTTTACCTCTCACTTAAACATCCTCTTGTTTAAGTAAAAAGTAATTGTTGGTCTCGGAGATCACCCCTCTCTCCATCTCCGACTGCTGTACTTGGAAAGGAACCTTCTTCCTGCCTCCCTAGCTTTCTCAAATGAGGAGTCATTCTTCCTCTCCAGTGTCGCTGCCTCCACCTTTTTTTCTTCTCTTTGGGGACTCTTAGGACACCAATTTAGCCCCTCTCTCTCCTGGTTTTTTTACTCCCTTCCCCGATGCCTACGAAGACATTCTATACACATCTCTATCAAAAATGAAGTGAAACATAAACTTTGCTTTATGTCCACTTCTTTAAGCCATGGACATGTCTCTCAACTTCTCTTGATTCCTAACGTCTCTGAGGAGTGGTCTGTACTCACTTTCCCTACATCCACTAAGTGGCATTGAATTCTCAGTCCATTAGAACGTCTGGATCTCCTCTAACTCTCCACCTGTCCCCTGGGGTCTCAAGTGCTTTCAGAATTGCCAAATCCAAGGCCCCATTATTATTAAAATTTTTTTATTTTTATAATTTTTTAAAAATGTTTATTTTTGAGAGAGAGTATGTAAGCAGGGGAAGAGCAGAGAGAGAGATAGAGAGAGAGAGAAGGACAGAGGATCCGAAGTGGGCTCCATGCTGACAGCAGAGAGACTGATGTGGGGCTTGAACTCAGGAACCATGAGATCATGACCTGAGCTGAAGTTGGACCCTCAACCAACTGAGCCACCCAGGCACCCCAACCAAGACCCCATTTTTAATCCTCATACTAGGTTTTTTTTAAGTTTACTTATTTATTTTGAGAGAGAGAGAGAGAGAGAGAAACAGCCCATGAGTGGAGGAGGGGCAGAGAGAGAGAGAGGGACAGAGAGAATCCCAAGCAGGATCCATACTATCAGCACAGACCCTGATATTGGGCTCAAACTCATGAACTGTGAGATCATGACATGAACCGAAGAGCCGGATGCTTAACTGACTGAGCCACCCAGGCCCCCCAGTCTTCGGTTGACTCTGATTCTTCATGCTATAGATGGTGCCCACTTCTCTAAACTCTCTCTGCCCTCTCCCCCGTATTGAGGATGCTTATCTCCCTAGGTTTTCCTCTTTGTTTCCCAACATTCCTTCCTGGTTTCCTAAAAGGATTTGTTACCCTTCATTGGACCCTAAAATCCTGATACTGCCCTTGATGATGACATCTTTTTCCTTTATGATGGTCTCAGAATCTTCTTTCAACCTGAATGTTTGTAGAGCTCTTCAAATCTTGTTTATACCAATGTGATTTCAGTATGTTTCTCAAAAATATCTTCCTGAATGTGGGTCTATAAAATGTTGCACTTTGAGCCCTTACCATGTTGTGTTGTGATTTATCTCTTTGCAGGTCTGGGGCGCCTGGGTGGCTCAGTCGGTTAAGCGGCCGACTTCGGCTCAGGTCATGATCTCACAGTCTGTGAGTTCAAGCCCCGCGTCGGGCTCTGTGCTGATGGTTCATCAGAGCCTGGAGCCTGCTTCGGATTCTGTATCTCCCTCTCTCTCTGCCCTTCCCCTACTCACGCTCTGCCTCTGTGTCTCTCAAAAATAAATAAAAACGTTAAAAAAAAAAAATTCCTTTATCTCTTTGCAGGTCTGTCAATTCAACTAAAATTTGAATGCCACAAAGGCGGGACTTAATCTTTTTTTACAAGATCTGTGCTCCATTGTTGCTAGTGCATGGGAATGCTGCTTGATTTTTTTTAATGTAAATTTAAATTTTTATGAAGTAATACAAGACTCAGTTTCTCTGTTGAGTGCTCTGCCTGGTTGGTTGTTTTTCGTCTTTATCTTTCATGTTAGGGACTTCTCATCAAATGTCTGGTGATCTGTGGGCGTCAGTCCACATTTAAGAATGAGGAACTTCAAAATCTTTGGGGAGTTCTTTGTGGGTGCTAACTGACGCACTTCATGTAGAGTTATCAGATGGGGACCTACCACCGTCAGCAGGGGATGGCCTGTCATCAGCGTCTGTGGGACCTCTGTTTCTCAGCGAGGAATCTTCCAAGCTCTGACTTACAGGAATAACCTGGCTGCCAGCATTCTGGGAGCCAAGGAGGAATCCTCACCACTCTGTATGCTGACTTGCACTTGGTCCCAGCTTTTACCTCCATGATTAACTCACTCCTTATTGTGTTTTGTAGCACAAGTTGGAAGCTGTTTTGGTTCAGTTTCTCTAGAGAGAGTGCCTTCCTTCCCTTTATTAGAATGGGAAAGTTAGTAGGGGCAGGGTCTTAGTGCTCTTTTACAGATTTACAATCTGTTCAAGCTCACAACACTGCCTCCAGAGGTTCCAGAAACCTCAGTTCCTAAGCATTTCCAGAGCTGTAGAAAGACACTTGATTTTTTTGGCCTGCCACACCTCTTTGGCCCCAGTACTTTGGGGCGTTAGTAATTAGCTTTTCACCTGCTGACTCACTTTCCATTTTCCACATTTGTTGACATTTTTTAAAAATATATTTATTGTTGAGAGACAGAGACAGACAGAGTGCTAGCAGGGGAGGGGCAGAGAGAGGGAGACACAGATTCTGAAGCGGGCTCCAGGCTCTGAGCTGTCAGCACAGAGCCCGATGCAGGGATCGAGCCCACAAACCTCGAAATCATAACCTGAGCCAAAGTCAGACACTTAACTGACTGAGCCACCCAGGCATTCCATGTTAACATCGTTTTTTGTTTTAATGTTACTTATTTTTGAGAGAAAAAGAGACAGAGTGTGAGCGGGGAGGAGCAGAGAGAGAGAGGGAGACACAGAATCCGAAGCGGGATCCAGGCTCTGAGCTGTCAGCACAGAGCCCAACGCAGGGCTTGAACTCACAAATGTGAGATCATGACCTGAGCTGAAGTTGGACGCTTAACCGACTGAGCCACCCAGGCGCCCCTTGTTGACATCTTTTACAAGGGGTTTCTTGTATTACATCTGGTCATGTGGATTCATACTACTCCCCTTCAGTGTGGATTCTTGAAAGGAAGTAGGGATCTGGCATATTTCTGCTTTTGATTTTAGTATTTTGATTTAGTAACCAGCCAATTTTATGAACATTTATTAGTTTTTAAAAAATTATGTTGTTTTTTATTGTTGAATTTTAGGAGTTCTATATAGATTCTGGATGTTAATCCCTTATCAGATATATGATTTGCAAATATTTTCTTCCATTCTGTAGGTTGCCTTTTAACTGTTTATAGTATCTTTTCATGCACAAAACTCTTTACATTATTGAATTTGATAAATGATTTTCCTACATCTTTTGAGATGTTCAAAATATGTTTCTTCTCTAAGTGAACTATATTAATATGCTTGCTAATGTTAAGTCATCCTTGCATTACTGGTTTGAAACAATTTTTTTTTTATTTTCTTGATTTGGTTTGCTAAAATTCAGGAATATTGCATTTATGCTTTAAGTGAGACTGGCCTGTAATTTTCTTGTATTCACCTTCTTTGGTTTTTAAACTCTCTTCAAATATATTGGGAGGAATTATTGAGGAACTTTCCCTTATTCTATTCTGTGAAATAGTTTGTATAAGATAGGAGTTTTCTGGGGGTGCCTGGGTGGCTCAGTCGTTGAGCATCCAACACTTAGTTTCAGGTCAGGTCATGACCTCACAGTTTGTGAGTTTGAGTCATATGTTCGGGCTCTGTGCTGACAGTGCAGAGCCTGCTTGTCCCTCCCCTGCTCTCTCTCTCTCTCTAAAAATAAATAAAAACCTTAAAAATAAGATATGAATTTTCTGTTTCTTAAAGACTTCTTAAAACTTGCTAGAAATTATCTGTATAACTTTTGTATGTGTCTTGACTACTAATTCAATACGTTTAGTAGCATATGATTTTTTTCAGGTTTTCCTAGTTCTTATTGAGTCCCTTTTGGTGCTTATATATATCTAGGAAATTACTCACATTGTCTATTTTCAAATTTATTTTCTCAAATAATTACTCACATCTATTTTCAAATGCCACAGAGTTGTTCCTAGGATTCTCTTATTTTCTTCTGCACCTGTAGGTTTTTGCTTTTTCATTTCTAATATTATTTTTTGTGCCGTCTTTTTTTTTTTTTAATTTTTTTCTTTTTTTTTAATGTTTGTTTATTTTGAGAGAGACAGAGAGTGAGCATGAGTGGGGCAGGGACAGAAAGAAAAGGAGAGAGAATCCCAAGCAGGTTGCACACTGTTAGTGAGGAGCCCGATGCAGGGCTCCATCCGACAGACTGTGAGATAATGACCTGAGCCAAAACCAAGAGTCAGATGCTTAACCAACTGAGCCCCCCAGATGCCCCTGTGGCATCTTTATTTTGATCTTGACAGAGGTTTGTCTCTTTTATCTTTTCAAAGTATCAGTATTTTATTTTGGTGATCTTTGATTAATTTTCACTCTTTTTTTTATTATTCTGTCTACTTTCTTTGGATTAAGTCTTTTGCTCTTAAAAAAAAAATTCCTGAGTAGAAAACATAACTCTTTAATATCTTACTCTTTCTTTTTTATTTTGTTTATTTTATTTTGACTATTTACATAAATTTATTTAACAAAGAAGTTCAATATGAAAATGCACATGATCTGATTTTTATATTGTAGTAAATCAGGTGCTATGCAGAGGGGACATGTGGAAACAGTTGGTTTCTTCTGGTGAACACAGCTATTGTTTATACTCTATTCCAAGGTTTCTAACACTGTGATACTGTTTCTTTGAATTATCACCATTCCAGTATTGTTCTGTTGCCCACTAGTTGCCATCTCCACATTTTCATCTATCACGAGATTCATAAAGGGATCAAATCCCCGCAATGTTTCTTGGATATGCTTGCCACCATTTAATTTCAATGATAATTTCTTTTCTAAATTTTTTCACCTTGGGAGGATGAACTTTTCTCATGGTGTGTACTCCACAAACTCAGAAGCGTCTCCAAATGGAATTTGTGGCATCCTTCACGCTGCTACAGTAGGCTCCTACTCTTTTTCTCTTTTTTAAGTTTATTTATTTATTTTGAAAGAGAGAGAGCATGAGTGCACACACACAATTGGGGGAGGGGCAGAGAGAGGGAAAGACAGAATCTTAAGCAGGCTGTGTGCTGTTAGCGCAGAGCCCTCTGTGGGGCTCAGTCTCAGGAACTATGTGAGATCAAGAGTTGGATGCTTAAACAACTGAGCCACCCAGGCACTCCCTTCCTTACTCTTTCTTTTTTAATACATGCATTTAAGCTTATAAATTTCCCCCTAAGAACTATCTTCGGTGTGTCTTACAGGCTTAGATATGTAATGTTTCGTTTTTACTATATTTTAAATACTTCCCTTCAGTTATAATTTTTCTGATTCATGGATTATTTAAAAGTATGTGTTTGAGTTTTCACACTGATTTCTGACTTCATTGTACTGTGGTGAGAGAATTCCGTCTGTACAAGATTGACTAGTATTTCCTGATACTTCTTTTCTGGCCTTGTAAGTCATCACATTTTGTAAATGTTCCATGTATACCTTAGAAGAATGTGTATTCTCTAATTATTGAGTGAAAAAATATTTGTATGTTCATTAACTAGTGCTTAGTAATTTCCTCTTCAGACATTCTGTATTCTTACCAAATTTTTGCCTTTTATTTTTTTTAAGTTTTTATTTATTTATTTTTTATTAAATGTAGGCTCCACAGCCACCATGGGGCTTTGAACTCATGACCCTGAGATCAAGAGTCACATGCTCTACTGACTGAACCAGGCAGGCACCCAAATTTTATTGTCATTTAGATCTATCAATTTCTGCCTCTGAATTTGTCAATTACTTCTATAATTCTGATAATTTTTGCATTTATTTCAGATGTCTATAGCATAAGGAATATTATTTTTCTGATAAGGTAATCTTTTTATCATCTAATGATTTTTGTTTATCCCTAAGAATGTATTTTGCCTTAATTCCTATCTTGTTTGATACTGACATTAATTGATTCAGTCATTCATTCAGCAGGGTCTGTGAAGAACTTAGTCTATGACAGCCACATCATGGCTCATCATTATTATTCTGTCTACTACCACCAAACAGGCGGTGTCCCTTATCTTTATCATCATTTATGTATCATTTATGTGTGATGTATGTGTGGTATATGTGTATATATATTTTTTAAACTTTTGACCTGTGTCCTTATGTTTCAGAGTAGCTCTTTTAAATAGTATTTCATTGATTTATTTTTGTTTTTCTTCGCATTTATTTTCTATCTTTTAATGGGGATATTTAATGTATTTACATTTGTTACAATTACTCATGGAATTTAATTTATTTTTACCACCTTTTTAAACTTTTTTTTAAAAAGATTTTATTTTTACATAATCTCTATACCCAGTGTGGGGCTTGAATTCACAACCCTGAGATCAAGAGTCACATACTCCACTGACTGAGCCAGCCAGGCGCCCCTTTTTTACTATTTTTATGTACCATTCTGTTGGCTCTATTTTCCTTCATTTCCTGCTTTTAATTGGATTTACTAAGCTTTATTTATTCCTTCAATTCTTTTTGTTTCTTTATATTGATTTTCAAGTTATATATTCTAGTTTTTTCTTTTGGTGATTACTTTTATAATTTTAATGTGTGTATTTGATTTAACAAAATTTAAAGTTAACTGATAAATCTCTAGTCTTCTTCTGAACAAAGTGTTCTAAAGTATTTTAACCCTGATAGACCCTCCTAGTCTTTCATGTTCTCTGTCTAGTATATTATCAGAGCCTACTAATTGTTTTTTTAAGTCCTTTGTTTAAAATGAGAGGACATTATTATTGCTGCTGCTGTTCTTTTTATAGTAAAGGCCCTTTAAAAGGTTTTTTTTTTTTTTTAATGTTTATTTATTTTTGAGAGAGACAAAGCACAAGCAGGGAAAGAGGGAAATACAGAATCCAAACCAGGCTCCAGGCTGTCAGCACAGAGCTGAACACAGGGCTTGAACTCATAAACTATGAGATCATGACCTGAGCCAAAGTCAGATGCTTAACTGACCGAGCCACCCAGGTGCCCCTATAGTAAAGGCTCTTTTAGATTTAATTACCTGTTTGCAAGCTCTCGGCTCATTATTTCTGGGATCCCACTACCTCCTTCAGGATTCAGTCCCTTGTATTATGAAATATATCTTTGGTCACTTCTCTTAGCAAAAATATGAGAGTAATAACTTCTTTCAGCCTTTGTCTGGAAAATGTATTTATTTTGCCCCAATTTTGAATGATAACTTAGTTGAATTCAAGACTAAATTATTTCCCTCAATACTTGAGAAACATTCCATTATTTGGGGGTTATTTTGCTACTTGGGAGAAGCAAAATTGTTCTTTCTTCATGAGTAATTATTTTTTCCTGGGTTTTTGTTTTTGGTTTGTTCTCGTTATTGTTTCTTGATGAGGTGTTCTATAGGCTCACCGCCAGATGTGTGGGTGTTGGTGTTTTTTTATCCAGCTCATGACTGCACTTCTTCCATCTGAGAACTTAAATATTTCCTTCAGTTCTGAAAATGTCTAGTCATGAATCATCATTCTTTCTATTCTCTCTTAGACATTTATTGTAATATCTCATTTTGCCCTTTTTGTTTCCTATCTTCATGACTTCTGTCACCTACTCTTCGTGTCGTGTTCTGTATGGTTTCCTTTAGTCCATCCTATAGTTTACTAATTGTTTTAACATCCATGTCTAATCTACTGTTTTACTTATTTCCATGATTATATTTTTTTCCTTTTAAAAATGCTATTTGGGGGTGCCTGGGTGGCTCCATTAAGCATCCGACTCTTGATTTCATCTCAGGTCATGGTCTTACCGTTTGTGAGATTGAGCCCCATGTCAGGCCTTGCACTGACAACACAGAGCCTGCCTGGGATTTTCCCTCTCCCTCTCTCTGTCCCTCTCCTTCTCTCTGTCCCTCTCCCTCTCTCTGTCCCTCTCCCTCTCTCTGTCCCTCTCCCTCTCTCTGTCCCTCTCCCGCTTGCGCTTTCTCTCTCATTCTCTTTCAAAATAAACATTTTTTAAAATGCTATTTGATTCTCTTTCAAATTAATTTAGTTTCAGTAGTGTCCTATATGTATATATATATATATATATATATATATATATATATATATATATATATATAATGCTTACTATTCCTTCTTGGGTTGAAGTAATAACTTCAAACATATATTTTAGACTCCTTCTTAGGTTTTCACTTCTAGTTCCCAGGTACCTATTCACCCTTACGTTGTAGTTGCTCACTGTCCCACCTGCTGGTTTATTCTTCACATAATTGGGACTCTTTATCGTAAGCTCCTCTTCAGCAGGGATTGTTTTTGACTTTAGAAGTCTAAGTGCCCTGAATCATGGGTATATTTTTATAGCACTGCTTCGCATTTTTTGTCTACAAACCAAGACTCAGTTGTTCCAGGGTCTTGAACTCAAGTTAATTGCAATTTCTCTGTTTGTAACTTCTAACTCATCCCAGTGGTGTTAACGTAATGCCTGCACTCGCTCTTAGCACAGGCTCACGGTTTGGATGACTCCTACAAAAGGCTTTGTTTATTTTCACAGTGCCCACGCAGGCTACTTTGCCATTTCTTTGGTGGGCAGAGTTCTTCTAGTTCTCTGTTCGTGGATTAGATAGCTTTTCAGGGTCCCTCTCCTTACAAAAGCCCAAATTGGTGTCTTCTGTCCCAGCTGGGTGTTGGTACTCCAGCCCCTAGTCCTTATTCCAGGACCGCCATCTCTCTGTGTCTTCAGCATCAGCTCGAGGAGGTCCAACCCTGGAATTCCTGCTGTTCTAGCACTTGAAGGCTTCCTTGTCCTTTTTCTTTCAGTCTCATTTAACCTTAACAACTTTTTTTTTTTGCTTTATATTATCCAACGTTTCTGTGTATTTTAAGCAGGAGTGGGGTCTGCATCTACGTCGGCTGCCATAAACCTATTCATCTGTGTACTCCTCAGCCCAGAAGACTGACTAGTCCACACCAGTGCTGGGTGATTGCCTGCCTGCCTGCACGAATGACTGCCTGACTGACTGAATGACTGACTGACTGAATGAGTGAATTTTTCACCTCCAGAAGCAGGTGGAAGCAGTGTGCCAGTGAATAACACTTGTCTTTCCAGGGCACTTGAACAAGCAGAATTTGCTTTTCTATGAGAATATAAGTGAGGAGAGTTCCCAGTAAACGCAATGGAAAGAGAATGGGACTTCCTCTGTGCTTTCTCTGTAGTCCTGGAACAATGGGAACGTTTAACTGCCTTCCACTACTTGATACCCAGAGGTGGACAGAAAGTGGACTGAGGAGTGAGCGCGCGCACCGTTTGCCGGTGGCTCCATACAGCATGCTCACCAAGAGGAGAGACTGCAGAATTGCAGAGAACAGGACACTGGGCCCGTGTAGGTCTTCTCTCCACTGTTTTTAAGAAAAGCGTGCCTTTGATGAGATATAGCTGTGGGCTCTTGTTTTCCGTCTTATGTCAGCCACCTTTGTTAGAAGCTGGTTATTGATGCCGTGCCCTGTTTTAATTCACGCTTCTCTGCTAATCAATTACAGCGTTTGTCCATTAATCAGGCATTCTGACAGAGTCAATAACTGCTTTTTTGGGTTTTGTGAGGGGTTGCACGTTTTCAAGCAAGGAATATATACAGGAGCTCACTTTAAAACAGTGTGACTTTCCCAGGCCGGTGGACTTCCGGGGCAATAAACATCTAGTGGGGATTTCATATGGTGGTTTTTTAATATATTTGGTTGATGGGATTTTCTCACTGAACACTTCATTAGCAGGGCTCAACATGAGTGAAGTATGGACAGGTGTGCCTCTGTTTAAGAAAAACAGAAACATTAAAAGGTAATTATTCCCATCATGTATAAATGACTGCATTCGCCTAAAAGTAACCTTAAATCATGAACTTCCTTCATTCACATTAAGTGTTTACAAACAATATCTTCTTGGCAGTGGGGTTTGAGAGCAAAGAAACTTAAAGCCAAAATGTTTGGAGCTGCTGCTAGCTGAAAGCCAATCAAAATTTAGAGCAAATATCTCTATAATTGTAATGTGAGTCAAGAGGAAAATATTTTATAAACAAAAGCTGAGTTGATACACACATTTCCTGAAGCCCATCTTTTACATTAGAGTGTTTTAAACCTTTGTATCCGTGTCCCCATACGTGTGTTCACACATTTAAGCACCCCTAGGACTTTATAATTTGTTATAGCATATTCACATGTTATAAAGTGTCACAGAAATGAAAACTTTTCCTTTTAGCAAGAGTAAGAAACAGAGGTGGCAATATTTAATTGGAGAGTTACAGTTTGGGTAGTTAAGTTTGCCGCACATAACGATGGTAACAGGTTTCAATGATCTTTTTTTTATGACAGATGTACCAACATTTAATTGTTTTTCATCAAGGGTGGAGAGAAAAGACACTTCTGTAGATTTTTCAATTCTCCTACGTGTCACTTAGCTGTCCTCACCATTGTCTAAGCTCCTTTCTCTCATCCTTTTTGCTGCAATGCCTTGTGTCATTCCCTCATGATCAGCACTTTTGTTGTCTTTGTTTTTTGCTGCACCTCAGAAGTCCATCTTTTCTTTCATCTCCTTCCCATTCATGCATGAGGGAACAGTTGTGCCCTGTTGTGGGGATGTTCCGCTGGGTTTCAAACAGTAGGGTTTCTTTTTATTCTCTTCTAAGTAGTACAATGGGGCTGAATGTCTGTTGCAGAATGCACACACTAATATGCCAGGTTATTTGGTTTCTAAGAAGTCAATAAAAATACTACATTTAGGCTCAGTCCTTGGCTTGCTTTTTGCCTGTTTGCCTTTCATGTCCTCGGTTATAAATCTGTTTGTTTCTGATCGTAAAATATAATCTTCCATATTAGATCGAAGCGTGGAATCAACAAACAGAAAAATGTTCCTGGCGGTGGAGTATTTTCACACTAGCAGATTTGGCAGTCTGCACCCTCCCTCCATCAGAGCCTTGAAACAGCCGCCAGAGCTAATTAATGGCAGCTACAACTCAGAGAGGAGGGAAAAAGAGAGTGGATCCCCACTTGGTCTTGGCAAAACTTTCCAGGGTGAGAAAGTAGCATGTCTCTGCATTTAGAGGTGTGCGGCTTTGACTCTTTTCGCCCAGATCACCTTGCTTGATTGTTGATCTGGGTGGGGAGCTAAGTGTGAGCATGAGTGTACCTAGCTACAGACACAGACCCAAAGGCCATCCCAGCAGTAAAAGGCTAAAGACATAAAAAGCTAGAGATGTCTTAAGACACTTTGTTCTCATATTCAGGAACAATCTTCAAAATCCTCCTTAATGAGGTCATAAAAGAAAAAAATGGAACAAGTGTTTCTTGTGTATCTCACTAGGGCATGCAGTCAGGGTCACTTGCCACCAGTATCCTATTTAAAAAGGGATTGGGGTAGTTCAATCAAGCATTGCATTAAGAGAGAGACTTTGATTAATTCCTTCTCTTTTCTTTTGTGCCACAGATAATTTCAGTAAATTTGTGATACTTTCTGCTTAGCCATCGCTGGGGCTTAAAGTTCTGGATGCGTCATGCTGAGTATTAGCATTTATCGGGCCTACTTGGCTATGGTGAAGAGGAGTGTATGCTACAGACAGCTGTCTAATCTTTGACAAGCAGGGCTGGTCTTTAAACATGACCATTATCTGAGATCTTAGCGTAGGGAAGTTTCTGCTCTCAGTTTGGTGGAAAGAAATCTTGGTGCGAAAGAAGGAAACACTCAACAGTAAGGAAGATGGTGATTTATCGCGGGTAACTTTTTTAAAGGTACTGGATCTGCCTCTTAACTCAGCTTGGGTAAGTTTCAGGGATGGCTCTCTAAAGGAAACAAAAGCAAGAAAGGGAGAAGTGAGTGCTGGCCGTGTGTGCTTTCACTGAGGCTGCGGTGGGGGAGTTGCAGATTGGCCCCTGGACCGTCAGGATCAGGTAGGAAATTGGATTCTATTGTCATTTGTTTTCTTTTATTTACCAGCTTTGTTTGTCAAGAGGCCCTCAGAGATATGAAGGGTCATTTTAGCACCACGCTGTAGAAACCTAGTGTCAAATGTCAAGTCTTCTGGTTGTTTAGACCTAGAAGCAAGTTAGGGTATATTTCAAGCACTTAGTTTTTAAAAACTCAATCACATACCCGTTGTATTTTTAAGCTGATTTTGAAAGGGCATATAATGTTTACTTTGTTGCCAATGCAAGGTCTGTTAGGTGTCTGTACTTTTAGGTGTCACTGAAAAGTTGGGTTTGGGTTCTGATGGACCGGAACGGCTCCTGGGGAGCATTGTGACGGTGTGCAAATCCCTTTTTGTTTGTGGTTTACTCCTTGGCTGCACTAAATCAGTTCTCCAGGCTACTTCTTTCTGTTCGGTTAATTCAGTCACTGCACATGCGCATGAAGGCAACAGGTTAATACTCCTCACTTAAGAAGATCATTTTAGGTATGGATATATAGAATCCCTTCTTTTCCAGCTGAAGCGTTTGTTTTTCCTTTGAAAGTGAGGTAGTTGGGTTTGTTTTCATGAATTTATACATCAGATATGTTTATGTTAAGGCAACAAGTTAAAGCAGGAATTTAGAATTAATTTTAAAGTATGTTTCTTGCTAATTACTACTGTCCTGCTAGAGAATTAATAGCCAGTCATAAGGGTTTTTTAAATTATTAGTTTAAAATGAACAAGATGTTAGATTTCTCACAGATTCTGTTTTGATAGTGTTTTCAGATTAAAGACCCAAACATGAATTTATTCATTCAAACGATTTATTAAACTCCTATTTTATGCCAGGCTCATAGAATTACAACACTATTGTTATAATTGTCGATGTAATTGGTTTTTAACTTACATTTATAACGATTATAAATAGGGTAAACCTCTAAGTATGCTAGCTTTTTATAATCAGCTTTAACTATGAAAGTGAACATGTTCTCTATGAAGCATGTCTGTGATTAGATTACTCGGGCCTGACCATAGTTCTTAGAACGCTAACTCAAGTTGCATGATTGATTGATTGATTTTTTTTTTTTTATTTGAAACTGGAGAGAGCCATGGAGGCAGAGTAGTGTCATGAGAAGGATAAAGGCTTTCACTGACTTTTCCTCACCTGAAAGGGAAGAGCCTTGGTATGAGAATTAAGTTCTCTGATTATGGTGAAGGGAGCCAACACAGTGAGTCCTCCGTAAATGGCCTCCCACCTACCCCCCCCCTTCCCTTGTTCTAAGAAATTGGGCATTAAGTATTTACATTGTGATTCCCGTTTCACTGTGGAAAATGCCTCAAAGACGTTTTAGGTCCAGGGAATGCCTGCTACATTTACTTATAGGAAACATAACCACAGACATTTAAAAAAATTTTTTTTAATGTTTATATTTATTTTTCAGAGAGAGAGAGCACACAAGCAGTGAAGGGGTAGAAAGAGAGGGAGACAGAATTGGAAGCAGGCTCTAGGCTCTGAGCTGTCAGCACAGAGCCTGATGTGGGGCGCAAACTCATGAACCGTGACATCATGACCTGAGCCAAAGTTGGACGCTCAACCAACTGAGCCACCCAGGCGCCCCCATAATTTCAGACATTTTTAGTAGTTCCTACAGTGGAAATACTCGAAATGTTCTTTTTTACACAAAATCAGCATGATGATTGCTGAGAAGAAAAAGGTCACGGCCTTAACTTTCTCAACAAAATCAAGCCTCCACCAGATTTCTTCGAGGGTTGCAGGTTCTTTTTTCAGATAAAGACCTCAGAGGGCAGACAAGGTCTTCTCATAAAATTGGAGGACTATGATCCTCTGGACACCTCATCTTCTGAAACCAAGTGGAAAAAAGGAATGAACACAGGTACATTTCAGCCTCCCCAAACCTCCTTATGGTCAGATCTGGGGTCCAGTAAGTAGCAAAAGTAGGCCACCAAGCAGATGAGCAGTTTCCTTTGAAACGTAGGCAAGTAAGAGGTGCGACCTTAAACACGCACCTAGTCCTCACTCCCGTAGCCAACGTGTAATGATTGCCGGCTGAAGAAAATTGTCCTTTTTACCTGAGAATAGATCTATAGGAAGTGATACCTTTGCCTTTATTTACAGAGGATATATTAGTATTAATTATTAGTACTACAGATCCCATTATACTACTTTTAATGTGTTTTATGATGAGAATTCGTCAAAATCCATTCAGTATAAATTGGGTCTTTCTCAATAGTTAAACATAATACTCTCTCTCTCTGTCTCAAAAATAAATAAATAGACTTAAAAAAGAGGAGGGGGGTGCCTGTGACTCAGTCAGTTAAGCGTCTGACTTCTGCTCAGGTCATGATCTCACAGTTTGTGAGTTTGAGCCCCACATCGGGCTCTGTGCTGACAGTGTGGCGCCTGCTTGGGATTCTCTCTCTCTTCTCCTACCCTGTGCTCATGTTCTTTCCCTCCCTCCCTCCCTCTCTCTCTGTCAAAAATAAATAAATAAACTTAAAAAAGTAAATAAACATAGATATTTTGAGCTCTCTATGACAGATGTTGCTCCTGCTTTGGGATGCTGAAAACTTTCTGCCTATTTCTGTTCTGGGAGTTCTGCGGGGCCTTGCTATTAGAGCTAGAAAAAGGCATAATGGCAAGGATCTTTTACTTGTCGTCTTCTTGCAGATAAGGATGAGGGCCTGGATTAAATGCTCTTGCTCATACTAAGTTGGAGCACAGGTAGCACTGGAAGGAATGGTTTGTGCTGGGAGAAGGTGTCTTGTGTGCCGAAGTGTGCCGTACACATTGTTGGGATCCAACAAATGCTCTCCCCCATTTCTGTGAGGATAATGTCTATGTGACCTTAGCCACAAGGCCCTCCATGTGGGTGAGTTACTAATCTTTAAATGGCCTTTTAAATTAAAAAAAAAAAATTATGTTTGTTTTTTGAGAGTGAGAGAGACAGAGCATGAGCAGGGGAGGGCAGAGAGAAAGAGGGAGACACAGAATCTGAAGCAGGCTTCAGGCTCCGAGCTGTCAGCACAGAGTCTGACGTGGGGCTCAAACTCAAAAGACCGTGAGATGATGACCTGAGCCGAAGTCGGACACTTAACTGACTGAGCCACCTAGGTGCCAGGTGACCTCTTAGATGGGCCTCCTTTTTCAGCATATAATTGAGTACCAGTTATACTTAAGGAAAAGACTTAAGAGACTGGTGGTTGGTGGTGATTGTTGTAAGTGTTTCTCTGAGGCACTGTTTCATCAAGTCAGTCAGTAAGATGTGTACTTTGGAAGGCAGCTATGCTCAACACTATACCACCAACGCTAGATGTGTACTTTGGATACATGGGTCTCTTTGGGGCTGAACATCCTCAGAGTTTGATGAGTTCTGGAAATGTTCATAAATAGGAGGATGGGAAAGAGAAGCAGAAGGTACATCACCACCTCACCCCTCCCCTCCTGTCCAAAGGGAACCAAAGAAAGTACAGGCGGCCATTGGCCCACTGGTGAGTGGCTGTTAGCACTTTCTGTCAGTTAGCAAAGTGTGATTTTCTTCTGTTGATAAAGTTTAGGAAAAAGGAGAAAGAGGAGTACTGCATCCTTGACCACTTTCAGCTTGTACTGGAGCGTTTGGCATCTATGACTCTCCTGACTCCTAATGCCACTGCACCCCACCCCCCACCCCAATCAGTGCTGTGGTACTATTGTTAGTGTTGTTTCGAGACCAGCCCCTGGCTGGAGGGTGGCAGGAGCTGGAGTGCTTTTGGGCTCCATCTTTCCAGGGGCTTGTCACTGTAGCTGTGGACCTCATGTTGCACCAGCACCAAGGTGCTCGGGATACTGATCTCTTAGTTGGCAGCGAAGGTGTCACATTCCTGCTTTATTGTATTGCATTCTGTATCTGTTGAAATTTGACTAGCAGATGTGGTAGAACTGGTCCACACCGGGCCTGCAAGTGCACGGACAGTGTGGCAAGGCCTGGTGGCAGGCAGGAGGTACAGCCAGTGGGCCCTATGGGGGCAGCCCCAGCGCCAGCAGAGCCTGGGCAGAGACACTCAGCTGCATCACTGGTCTCTTTGTCAGTGAGATCGAGGATTGCCACTTGAAGCTCGTGCCCTCCTGTCTTTCTCCTCAGGACAGGCCCTGTTCGGTTCTATACCCACTTGGAGATAGGGTGACACTGGGGGACAGGGCAGCCTCTGAGCATTGGCTTGCAGGGCCGGCTGGCCACACATGGCCCCAGAGCCCAGGGAGCAGCAAAGCAGCCCAAGATGATTCTGTAGGGAAGCCAAGGTGCAGAGGCCACAGCCTAGAGTCCCCATGGGGAAGACCACGACCTTCCCTGCACAGCACCAGCCTGAGGGGTGAGCCCCCCCGAGCCCCGGAGCGAGCTTCTCTGGGAGGCGTTCAGGGAGGAGGGGCATGGCTCTTCTGTGCTTTGTTAATACAGGCCAGATACTGGCAGGTTGCACTGCATAAAAAAATTAACACAGATGAGAAAGTTATGTGGATTAGTATAGTCAAAATAGAGCTGGCCAAGCCTGCTTTAAAAGTTGAGGATGACTGTAATTTCTTAAATAAAAAGCCTAGCAGCAGAATAAATGACTGTCTGGCTTGCGTTTAAAAAAAAAACATAGGCGAGAGGTGCCTGGGTGGCTCAGTAGGTTGAGCATCTGACTTCGGCTTAGGTCATGATCTCATGGTTCTTGAGTTCGAGCTCCTTGTCGGGCTATCTGTTGTCAGCACAGAGCCCACTTCAGATCCTCTGTCCCCCTCTTCCTCTGCTCCTCCCCCCTTGCACTGTCTCCCTTGAAATAAATAAATAAACTTTAAGAAATTTTTTAAATAGGAGAATACTTCAAAGCATTGAAATAATACTTACTGATGATTCCACCGAAAGAAGAGAAACATTTGCTATTTGGGTGATGGGGAAGCTGTGCACTGGTTTTGGAAGTGTGAGAAGACAGAGGTGGTGGGCTGGGGGAGTGCTGGCAGGAGAGTGCTAGTGCACACGCTTTTTGTATAGAGTGTGGGGCAAATGGACTGTGGCAGCACCGGGTGATGGAGAGGGCACAGGGAGAAGGGAGCCTAGAAGTCTCCTGACATAGGAAAGGTCTGTGCTGGCACATATCACTTCTTTGTCTTCTAGTTAAGAAGTAAATGGAATAACAAACTCCCCACCAACATGGTTTCACATTGCTTTAGCTTTTCAGGAACCAGTACTTCAGTTTTTTAGTGAGAACTATCACTTCCTTGCTTCTCCATTGGAGGCTATTGGGATGACATATATTCTGAAGCATAAGAAACGGGGGTACACTTGCATGAATGGTACCAGAGGCTATGGATTTTTGCAGTGTGTTCTACTGAGGCTTCATTATTCTTGAGGCTATATCTTTGTTTTCTTTTTTTTCTCTTTCTTCCTCTTTATTTCTCTCTTTCTCCCTCTTTATTTCTCTCTTTCTCTTTCTCTCTTTCTTTTCTTTCTCTCTTTCCTTCTTCTTTCTCTCTCCACCCCCCTTCCTTCCTCCCTCCTTTCCTCCTTTTCTGTGTATGCAATTATGTAAGGACTCCTGCATCTTTCAGACCACATTGTTTTAAGGATTTCAGCATTATATGGCAGCATTTTAAAGGTCTTTTCTTCTTTTTTTCTCTTTTCAGAGAGAAATCAGTTTCCTGTGTCTCTTAAGCTGTATCCACAGGAGGATTATGATAATGAGTCACTGCTTTTGTCATTTTGCTATTTTAAGTGAGTTTTAAATAAAACCTGTAGCTGGTTCCTGATCACTGGGAACGTATCCATAAACTTTAGCTGCTATAAATATCCTGAGAGCTTAAAAATAGAGTTAAAATATGAAAATATAGTGCTATAATAAAAAGAAGTTTTTGTTACTTTCACCCTGCCTGTCAACAGGACAACTTTATATTTCACCCACAAATATTTAAAAATACATCCTTAGAAGTTTCCTGACTATAGGGCGCTTGGCTGGCTCAATCAGTGGAGTGTGCCACCCTTGATCTTGGGGTCGTTGGTTCAAGCCCCACACTGCGTGTAGAGATTACTTAAAGATGAAACCTTAAAAAAAAAAAAGATATGAAATTTCAAGACTATATATATCACTGTTCTCTATTTGAATAGTAACATATGCATATTTAGTTAGTAGGTAAGTAATTCTACTTGCTTTTCTAATTTTTAAAATTCTTTACAGATAATTATTATTACCATCATGTGGTTAAGGAAGGGACATTTATATAAAGCTAATTTAAGATACTTAGTTTTTGTATACATTTATTTTCTCATTTATATATTTAATTAGCTTCTGTTGTATGCCAGGTATAGTGGCAGGGTCAGCAAAAAGAGTGCTTTCTAAAATCACGACCCCTTAAAATCGTGGCGCTTAAAACCAGTTGTTTGTCTCAATTTTCCCCACTCAAATATTACCTTCTGTTCTGCCTTATCATTGCGATCAGAGCTTTGGATTCGTTTTTAAGATTTTATAATCTCAGTGATATAGTCAGAGAAGAGAAATCTTTAAGAAATTGTCCTTACTGGGGAGCCGACTCTACCAGAGAAATCATCAGAGTTGCCCATGTAAGGATGGAGGGCTGCTTAGGCTGAACTGAACCCTTGTCATAATTGAAACTCTTTTCACTTTATTGTCCAAATTACCACCTTAATTTCCTCCCTCTCATTTGCCTATCCCCCTTGCTTTGTATCTTCTGTATTACCAGTGCACAACATAGCGGTGTTTAACTACTTCCCGAAAGCATTATTAGTCATCAGGAGCACCAGTTCATTATAGATGTAGATAAACGGGTGTCAGCCCATCAACTACGACTTGGACTAATTTGGAAAATATGGTTCCTTTCCCTCAAAAGAAACAGCTTATGCTTCTTTGGACGTTTCTATAAAATAGCTGTGTGCATTTCCTTATCCATTATAAACAACCAGAATCAGTGTGTCCTGCTTTGATGCCAGAACTGGAATTTAATTCACAATGGCAAGGAAGCTTTGCCTAGAATGTCTGTCCACATGAAAGGCGAGGAAAAGCCGTACAAGTTCCGTCTCCCTTTCCGTCTTTGGTGAGCTTTCGACTTTTCTTCCCTGTGATCGTTATTGAGTGGAATGGAACCCCAAATCTTTCACCAGATGTTGCCTCACGATCTTAAAGGGAAGAAGAAAATTATAATGGATGTTTTGAATGTGCTCAACTTTTGTTTTGTTCAGAGCCAAACTGAATGAGGCACAGAAGTTAAAATCTTTTCTTGTTCCATCTGAGTAAGCATGAAAACCTACAATCCTTAATCTTTTAAAAGAAAAATAACCCTCCTCTGTTTGTGGGATTTCTGATTCATTTCTTCCACTCTGCTCCCCTGCTCTGCATTTTTATAGTCAAATTCTGTCTGGACTTTTGTGAGCCAATAACCTCCCTCCTCACCCTCCTCCCCTCTCCTCCCCCACCTCTACCCTATGATGACACAAAGACCAAAGAGCCCACAAAAGATTTAGTTCTGGGTTTCGTATTGAAAGGGAGGAGGAAATGCTGGATATACTTAGGAACATGAAACTGATCTGTTAAAACTTTACCAAAAAAATAAATTTATTGATGTCAGCAGAGGGGGAATAAGAAGTGAAAGGAATGGAGATTTTTTTTTAATGCCACAAATACAAGTGAATATAACGTGCTTTTTTGTAATTCACACTAAATTGACTTTTCTTTAGTGTCGCACAAACTAGTTGGTGTGGCAGCTACTTCAACCCCCCGCCCCCCAAGTTAACAAGTAATGTAAAAACACAAGAGTCCCATGGGAGGGTAGTCAGGAGCCCTGGAAAACTTCTATTTGTTGATGCCTCTGAACAATAGCCAGAGCTGGTACACTGGCCCGTAGTTTAAAGCTGAGGACCTGAGTGAGTCTTAACCATTTTTCCCTGTTGCCATGATTGTGGTGAGGGCACTTCTCTGTGATGCGCGTCCTATGTCTGTGAACTCTGGGTCTCCAGGGTGTAGAAGTTTGTCTGTGGCTAAACTCTCAAATAAATATTCTAAGCCAAGGGTCCAAAGGCCAAATTCTGCTCACCACTTATTTTTATACAGCCTTCGAACTAAGAATAGTTTCTCCAGATGCATAATTTGATGATAGGGAATATTACCTTTAACTCCAATTAAGCGAAATGCTAATCCCCCCACCAAAAAAAAGGATGCCATTCTTCTCTCCAATAGAACTGTATTACCAAAAAATCGTACTCAATTTTATTTTGAATTCCATCAGTAAAAAAAAGATGTGGAAATTTGTGTTCTCTCTTGATGTACAAGTCCCTGTGTAGTATCCCAGCCTTTGTCTCCCAGCTCACGATCTGAAATAGTTACTATCCGGCCCTTTCAGACATTTCCTGAGCCCTGTTTTAGACTGTCCTTCATGGAGACAATTTTGAAGGGGGGAAAAAAGGCATTCTTGCTATCATTCCTTGTTTGAATCTTGTTTTGATTTTCTTTTTTAATAATGAAGCTTTTCTGATCAATATGGATATGAGTTAATATGCTTTGGCTTGTGCAATGTCCTGAGAAAACTGATATCAGTTGTAAAATGCAGCATGTATTGCCAGCAGCTGCCTATTTGAAAATGTAAAGTTACTGAATAAAACACATCTGTGTTTCCTTATATAAAATAGGTGGCAATAATAGTATCTATTTCGTTCAGTTGTTGAGAGGATTAAATGACAAATGTAAATAAAGGAATCAGTAGATATTAAAAAGAACAGAGTCTACCATTGAGAACTTAAGTTTGTGTGCCTTAGAACAAGTACTGACACTTTGTGTTTTAACTTTTTAACCTATGTACAGATACATTGTCCCTTGTACACCGGTAGGTACTAAATAATGCTGCCGCTAAGTTTCAGACAATACAAAATATAACCTCTTTTCAACGTGATTTTGTGGGGAATACTTGTTTAAAATAGAATTATTACTTAAGTTCTGTATATTTCTTTTATAGATTAAAAAAAAGTTTATTCATTTTGAGAGAGGGAGAGGGGCAGGGAGAAAGAGAGGGAGAGAGAGAATCCCAAGCAGGCGCTATGTTGTCAGTACAGAGCCTGACACAGGGCTGGATCCCACTAACTGTGAGCTCATGACCTGAGCCAAAATCAAGAGTTGAAGTCCCATGTATTTCTAAGATAATTTTAAAGCATAAATAAATCTTGTCGAAGAGCAAAAAGAGGAGCTTTTCTGGTTCAGAAAATTTTAGGATATTGGGTGTCACTGTTTTGCTCCCTGTCTGTGACAGACTACAGGATTGGAAAAAGGGCACTGTCTTGGTGTCTCATATAGCTCGTGTTTATGTCTGAGAACAACCACATGCATGAAGGCAACGTATGACAGAGCTAAGGATGGTATTTGCAAAGAAAGAAAATCACTGGTGATAATTGAAATGAAATCAATGAGTTTCCCTGTGCTCTTCCTCATTCTCCTGCACCCACGATGCAGTTTTTGCCTCCAGAGTTTGTCCTCCGCCTTCCAAGGTTGTCCCCACCTCTGAGAAGCCTTCTGTGAATGTCCCATCCCACTCCTGGGCTTCCAGCGTTGGTTTGCCTTAGAGACTCCTGTCATGGGTCCGGCTCCCTAGCTAGACCTCAGCTTCCCAGATGGCTGATTCTCTCTTCATTACTATCCCAGGGCTTGGCTTAGGTGTCCAATATCTATTTGTGGAGCTAAAAGAAAAATTTGTGTAACGTTAAGAGAAAATGAATGGAAAAATCCTTTTGATTTTCCTTTTTTTTAAATTTTTTAAATGTTTACTTATTTATTTTGAGAGAGACTGAAAGCATGAGCAGGGGAGGGGCAGAGAGAGGAGACAGAGGATCTGAAGTACGCTCTGCACTGAGAGCAGAGAGCCCCCATGCAGGGCTCGAACTCATAAACCCTGAGATCATGACCTGAGCTGAAGTCAGATGCTTAACTGACTGAGCCACCCAGGCTCCCCTTTGATTTTCTTCTTTTTAGATAAGATTAATGTGCATAGATAATCATGAAAGATGATTTTAGAGCTGATTAAAAATTCATAGAGAAGCCAAAATTGATATCTAGCTTGTCCAGCTATTAAGTTCTGAAGACCAGGAGGGCATCAGAGAGAACTTATAACCTGATGTTTTTCTTCTCTGCACTGCCGACTCTTAGACTCTTAACCTGGATGTGGGCCTCCATCCCCTTGGTAGGTGTGTTTCCCAGATGTGGCAGATGCCAATCACCATGCGTGTGTGTGTGCGTGCGTGTGCATGCGTGCAAGAACAACACATCTGTGAAGAGTCCTAGGTGACGCTGTTTTAGACCCACATTTGTAACTCACAGAGGTCACAGATGAGGAGGGGGAAGGGTCTTCTCTTTAAAAATAGTAGCTATTATTGATTGAATTTTCTGTGTGTGAGGTATTTTATCCGGTGTTACCTGCATCATTTCATTGATTTCTCACAGCAATCCTATTGTTATATCAAACTCGTAATAAACCTGAGATTTAGGGAGACTAAGTAACATGCTTTAGGTGTCACCAGACCCAGGTCTGCTGGATTCCGGAGCCCAAGCCCTTAACTGCTCTGATTTCCTTATCACTCACCTGCTTTCCAGGGAAATAGGAGAGCAACTCAGAGATGGCATGTGGGCAATATATTATTTATCACTATCTTTCCTCCTTTGAGCTCAAGAAAAACTGAACTCTCAGAGTTAGGAATTCTGTACTGGTTATTGTCCCCTTGTTCCTCTCATAACTGAGGGTAGAGTCATCACACAACCATGGACGTAGTTAGGCTGCAAGTTATAGGTGAAAAGTGAGGCGAACTGTACCACAACTTCTAGGAAGGGCTAGCTCCTGTAGACTTCAAGTCCTCTGTTTTTGATGGACTGCGTGGAATTACATGTGAGTTAAATCCATTGAGTACCATGTGCTGAAATTCCAGGCAATGAAAAATGAGCTGCATGGTAATTGAGAATGAAGTTAAGGAAGAAAATTTTATTGTTAATCAAGAGCTTAATTGCCTCTGGGACATTTTAAATAAATGCCATGCTGTACTTAAGGAGCAATATTCTGTAAGTGAGATGCAAAAATTCTTTAATTAAACCATCATGGGTATTCCCTGATTGAAATATCTGTCTTTATCTTCGTAGTTAAGCCTTCATGATTCATGTAACAACTCAATCAGGGATTGAGTAAATTAAGGACTCCTTGAAAGAAGAGATCAATTGTATAAAATTGATTGAAATTATTTCTGGGACAGTCTTTATTCTCCTTATTTGTACTGACCAGAGCATATTTCTGGTGTATTGGCTATTTACTGGTCTTGTTGAGTAGGCTGGTTTTCAGCCTGCAGGAGACAGATTGTGGCTATTGCATAGTATAGCACAGACAGTTCTTAGAAGAATTCATCTGCGAAATGGAACAAATGTAAGGGTTTCTTGGCCATGGGAAAACCCAATGATAATGACTTCGATGGTCCCTGTAATTTACAAGGAAAGAGGTTGGTAATGAAGTCAGTTAACAAACATGAGTGTGGCCACATGCAATGCCTTGTGCTAGATGCTGATAAACTTGTATCAGTGTCCATGAGACAAAGGGCTGAGTTCTTATTGCCAACTGAACAGACCCAAAGACTCAGATTCAGAAAGACGAAGGAGGATTTGTGATCTCTCCCATTGTACATGGAAAAAAACAAAAAAATGAAAACTTAGGTATTCAAAAGTTTTGACATACTAGATTGCTCACTCTAAGTGGCAGAAGCTCTTGAATGGAGCTCGATAAAGTCTCGTGAAAAGAAGGGAGTGAGGGCCAGCACCTGGGATGGGGGTGGGGAATGAGCCACCAGCACATCTGTCATTGTCCCACTCACATTCTCTTCTAGTTGGACACTCAGCTGTGATACTCATTGTGCCATTAACAGAAGTCTTTATGAGAATTCAGAAAGTACACAAGAGAATATATCAGTGGCCTTTTTAAAACTTTAGTAATGGTTTGTTTTGCTAAACTAAACACTACGATTTCATTTAATTCTTAAAAAGAGAAAAATTACCATCTGAAGTTACCAAAATCTTCAAACATGTGATCACTTATATTTTTTTAAGTTTTATTTATATTGAGTAGTCAACAAATAACCTAAATAAGTAATCAAATAAAGGCATTTTATAGCATAGGTTCATACTGAAATTATTAACCTTCTTTTTTTAGGGTTCTTTTTTAAATTTATTTTTACTTATTTTGAGAGAGAGAGAACAGGTGAGGGGCAGAGAGAGAATCCTAAACAGGATCTGTGCTGTCAGTGTAGAGCCCTATGTGGGGCTCAGTCCCATGAACCATGAGATCATAACCTGAGCCGAGATCAAGAGTCAGACAGTTAACCTACTGAGCCATCCAGGCCCCCTAGGGTTCTTGATATAAAACAACTGACACCTTTCAAGGGTGTCTGGGTGGCTCAGTCAGTTGGGCCTCCAACTCTCAATTTCAGCTCAGGTCAGGATCTCATTGTTGTAAGATGGAACCCCTGGTCAGGCTCTATGCTGGGCATGGAGTCTGCTTAAGGTTCTCTCTCTCTCTCTCTCTCTCTCTCTCTCTCTCCCTCTGACTCTTCCTTAATCTCTGCCCTTTCCCCCTTCAAAAAAATAAATAAAAATAAAATAAAAGTGGTTTCATTTCAAATAAACACACAGACACACTTTGTGACCTAAGTACTTGAAAAAGAAAATGAGAGGAGGAAAGGAAAATATTTGAAGTAATATTTTCATAAAGGCTCTGTGATGTTTGACATGTGTTGGCCAATTCAGGCCGGGCTCAAAATCACAGGTCAGATTGTGCCTGCCGCCCTGGGACTACACTGACCAGTGTGTCCCCCTGAAAAGCCTCTCTTCCTCCAGAATCCTCGTGGACACATAGAAAGCCTGTGTGGTATTCACCAGCGACAGAAGGGGCCTGTGATGGTTTAGATGTGAAATCACAACTTTCTGACACTGTCTGGAAACTTAACGTTGTCATGTCACAGCAAGTATAGAAATTCCTGTAGGATTTTACATGATGACTCAAAGGATTAATTCTGTTCTAAGCATCATGCCCTGGGAAGAACTGTATTTGTTTAACATGGACAGGAACACGCATATCTGCACATAGTCTGGGAAGATAGGAGAACAAGCCGTGCACTCCGAAGCAAAACTAGTTGCCCTCCCAAATAGCTAGGAGTGCACCTTGCTCTTTCCCTTTCCCCTGTTCCCAAATGACTCAAACTTCTTGTAAGAAATGTTTATGAGCCCAGGAAAACAAAATGATCTCTTAAGCATTCCCTTGCTTCAACATTTTTTTGATTCCTTAATGTCATATAAGATACATTTGTGAAGTCACTTTTTCTGATTCCAGTGTATCTACCTTTGGGAGCTCGGTGGTAAATACAGCTCACACGGACACTAAGGGGTTTGAGGTTCTCATGACAAATTTGCCCCTGCTGCTTGCAGAGCGATGGTGCCTCTATAGGAGCTGTTTTTGTAAGTGCCCACTGACTCGCTGGTTGGGATCAGAGGGTCTCAAGTCATCTCTGGAAAATTGCCATCTGAGCGTGATATCGCACAGCTCGAGTGTTTGCTATTTTGGGGGCTGCGTGTGTTCTGTTTGATCATTTCCCCTCTCTGTCTTGTATCTTCTAAATGTTGGGCTTGCCGTAGTTCGTATGTTTCCAGAGAAGGTATCATGAACAACTCGATGCCCATATTACGACTTCACAAGCTGGGAAGTCGGTGTGTATAGATTCCTCACCTCTCAAACCGAGATTTTTGATTCAGAGACAGGTTGCCTGTGGACACTTCCCAGAGGCTTTGGCTGCTTGACACACAGATTGTAATCACAGTAATTAGCACTGAATTTTCAAGTCCTGCGCTCCAGCTTGACCTGGCAGCGTTTAGTCAGCATGCACACAGCTGGATCAATGGCAGGAACTGAAGGACCCAGTTGTGGTGGGCATTGTCCCTGGGGAGTTCCAGTGGAGCCTCAGGGACCAGGGAGCAGTGCTGAGACCTGGCACTCAAGAAGAAAAAAAATATGATATTGATGAAGCACCTGTCACTGGGAATTGTGTTAAAGATTATTATAAGGTACAGATCACAGTACAGACTTTGCCTGAAATTCATTTTCAGTGAATTTGTTTTTCTCCCTTTGGCTTAGAGTTCAGTTTTGGGTATTCCTAAAATGTCCCCCTGTTAAAAGTTAACTCTTTCCCTAAGAGAAAGTACCTGCCTATCTTTTTTTTTTTAATAGTATTTATTTATTAATTATTTTTTAATGTTTATTTTTGAGAGAGAGAGAGAGAGAACATGAGCAGGGAAGGGGCAGAGAGAGAGGGAGACGTAGAATCTGAAGTAAGCTCCAGGCTCTGAGCTGTCAGCATAGAGCCAGATGTGGGGCTCGAACTCCCAAACTGTGAGATCACGACCTGAGCCAAAGTCTGATGCTTAACCAACTAAGCCACCCAGGCAAGTACCTGCCTATCTTAATCCAAAAGCTAGTGAAAAAAAACCTATAGGACATGAAATCAATGCTTTGGTGGATCAAAAATAAAGCCTTTTTTTTTTTTTTAGCACCCTGCCTTTAGGTAGCTTATCTTGAATAGCACAGTTGTGGCAAAGAAGCACCTATGCCTGATTTTGAAATAGATTATCTGAGAAGTTTGGTGGTTGAGGTACAGAGACAGGTATTCAAGTTCAGATAAACTGCAGGGCACTTCTGTTATCCACCTGCTCTTCTCAGTCCCACAGGGAGTGTGTTACCTAGAAGTAAGGGTGGTAAGAATATGGCAGTTGGGAGGATTTCAGACCCTTGACTCCCACACATTGAGGGTTAATGATTTTGAATGGACACTCAAAGACTGAACACCAAATAATAATAAATAGGTTTAAACTTACAGGAAACATTAAAAAAGAATTTTTTTTAATGGGGGGCGCCTAGATGGCTCAGTAGGTTAAGCGTCCAACTTCAGCTCAGGTCATGATCTCATGGTTTGTGTGTTTGAGCCCAGAGTTGGGCTCTGAGCTGACAGCTCAAAGACTGGAGCCTGCTTCCGATTCTGTGTCTCCTTCTCACTTTGCCCCTTTCCCACCCACACTTTCTCTCTGTCTTTCTCTCTCTCTCTCTAAAATAAATAAACACTAAAAAAATTTTAACTTACAGAAAATACCTCACAACATAAAACCATTTGAGCGTATACAGTATCTCTAACACTATGATCATTATAGTTGGAAAGGCAAGGTAGGCAGATTTTTTTAAATGGCAGGTTTTTAAAAGTTTGATGCTTTTAGAGATGGAAACACAATTGGTTCCATTCTGCTGTTTTGCACTTCAGTACTTCATATAAAGTTAAGCTTTGAGGGAGTACTTTTGCATTTTTCCATTCTAAGCTTTTGCACTCACTTCAGTAGGTAGAACATTTGTGTGGGAAATGAGGGCAATTCTGTGTTTAAACGAACTGTTGTTGGATGTTGATAATCATTTTGTGATTTGAAAGTTAAATCCTATAACCCTCCCATGCTCACACCTAGTAGTTTTTAGGCCACAGTTACATCTCCCACTAATGGGTACCTTAGAAAGTATTTATAGACGCTGCTGTAAAATGCCCTGTTCGAGTGAGTGGGGCATTTCTACTCCTCATCTGCTTCCAGAATGCAGCCTATCCCCAGAGTAACCTGGTGTCTTTTCTGAAAAGTTCCTTAATATCCAATAGCTCATTCAGGCATGAATTTTTCCAGAAATTCTTTAATAAATCAACAGGAAGCCTTCTTTCCAGTTTTATTATAAAGGAGGAAATGATGGTAAAATTTAAACACACATTGTTATTTTAACATCTAGTCTTACATCTGTTAAAGAGTTATGTTTTTACTTAAAAATATTTTAGTCAAGAATCAAAACCAGAGAATTTGGTTGCCTGTTCCCAACCTTCTGTCAACGATGGCTCTTTGTTAAAAGCACGCAGCAGAAAACACTATGTTAAACTCTTGTTGGCTTAAAAAGCCAAATTAAGAAACCTGAAATCTTCAACACTTAATTTTTTTTAATGATTTAAGTAAATTGCGGTAGAAATCCATGCCAGATTAAAGAGTACTTCTCACATCTTGCCTTTATAAGTAACTGTGGAATTAGATATACCATAAATTTACTTCATATTTTCTTAGTAAGTTTGAATTTTCAGATAGTCTCTACCTGTTATATTATAGATTCTACAAAGCTATTCCATTTCATGTTGAAGAGACCCAGTCAACATGAGTACACTTTTTCTTTCCCTCATAAGTGCAAAAGGTGGATCCGGACAGGAACTGTTGAATTCGGAAGACATCGGTTGTTTTCTCTTTTCTCCTTCCTACCCTTCTGTGTTGATTTCATTTTGTAGCTGGGGACTGCGGGGCTTTTTTCACCTCAGACTTTGGCTCTCCCTCCTCTTTTCTTTTCCTTTACACTTCATACGAGGACAGGGTGGTAGGCTTTTTTTTTTTTCCTGTTTTGGGTTTTTGTTTTTGTGTGTGTGTGTGTGGTTTTTTTTTTTTTTTTTTTTTTGCATATTCCTCCCTTTCCTCTAGATCTTATTGGTGACCAAATTTAAAACACTACAGTGTTTAGGATCCCTGCAGGGTCATTTTAAGTATTTGGACGCTTAGAGGGCCCCAAGCAATAACTACCTGAATTGCTTTTAATTACACAATATAGCTGCATCATTTTACTTCAGATTCTTTTTGATTGATGCTGCAAGGCAATTGTGACCGCGGATGATGGGATTAAGTGCCTCTTGAAGTGACTTTAGCTTCTTGTGGGAACAAAGGCAGAGAGGAGAACACTTAGTTCCTTTTTGCCTGAACTGCCTTTTTCTTTGCTTTCGTATAAAGAAATACAATTAACAAACATTATCCCCAGAGGTAAATTGAAATGTACATGCAGACAAGAACTCCTCTTGACTGCAATTAGACATATATGATCCGAGGTATTCTGACCATTCATTAGTGTTAATTGTTTGAGAAACAAGCCTAGAACAAATGATTAAAATGTAGACGCCATATCTGGGATTATTAGCATGTGTGATAAAATGTGTGCTCTGCAGCTGTACTAATAAAACGCTTTGGAAAGTGGCTTTGATTAGACAAATGCTTGGTTTAGCTCTGTGGTGAGCTCTCGGTGTTTGCTCAAGACCTGGTGGTGTTTATAACAAACAACTTATATCTTTCTTTCTTAATTAGTGGGAATTACTATGCAAATGTTGGTGTTTCGTAATTTAATATCCTATCGTTTTCCCTGCCCTTCGATTGTTATCGCAGTCTACTGGTCTTGCTGGGAATGGGACAAACCGAGCTCTTAGGTTGTGCCGGATGCCAGGGAAAACTACTGCAAAGTTTGCTTTCTTATTTGGTTTTTGAACCAAAATAGATCCTCTTGTATTCAGAACTTATATTATGGTCACAGAGATCTGGCAGGGGTAACCTAATCAAACATAAACCAACTGGGAGCTGGTTGGCCCATGTGGGCAGTCTGCATTCTGCCAAGTCCTCCAGCCTAACCCAAGCTGAGTGAATGGAACCAGGGAGAAGGCAGAAACGACCAACGGAGTAAGGACCAATTCCCCCAGAAAATGAATCTAGGAGTTTGGGCTTAGCAAAGAAATGTGAGCTCAGCTAGACGTAGAGTTAGCAACAAAAACTTCGGGAGGCACAAGTGGGAGTGGAAAGAAGATATGAGAGGGAAGAATGGAACTAGGGTGCCCAGGTGTTACTGGAAAATGTGCCAGGCAATCAGAAGCTGAAACCTGAGGCTGGTCTGTCTAAGAATGGATGTTTCATGTCTCCTGACTTGTAGCTTAAATGTTCCCCCGTACCTTGCTTGCATTTCTGAAACACGAGTCAGAGGAAGAATCATTTGGAGATTATCCATTTGGTGCCATGAAAACCTTCAACAGTTTGTCAATCTCGAGTGATCTGTCCTTTTCACCCAATAGTCTTCTGAGTCACCTACCTCAGAGCGTATCATTAGCACTTTCCAAAGAAAGACAAATATAAGTATTAGTCTAGATAGAATGTAAAATTAAATTAACTTTTAAAATTAGTTCATTCATTCCAAAGACAAACACAAAAAATTGTTTCGTTATCTTGGTCTCTAGCTAACCTATTTCATTTCTCTTGCTATTATCGTAGAAAAATGTGAATCCAGTTACAAGTAAACCAAAACATAGCTTGTGGAAAGGCTTCACCTCTTACGTTTTAATTTTATTCCCTTTATATTTACACTAAAAATGTTACTGTCTGAGTTTGGTCAGTTCATTCCATCAAAAACTAAGTAATACATATTCAGTAAGAGTGGTTTTATAGGTTAACTATACTGGAATTAAAATTTTAAACTTAATAAAAAGAGTGGTTTTGGGGGGAACTAAAAATAAGGGGAATAAAAACTCTTTTGCAGTTCGAGATGGTGCATGCTAAGTGTGGCACTGAATTAAGAAAAAAACAAAACAACACAAAACCTGAGCTCCCCTAAAATTAGAGCAAGTTCTAGGAAGTCTTGCCTTAAATAGATATTTAAAAGAATTAGTGCCTGTGGCACATTACACGTACTTAAAAACAAAAAATAAAAAACCTATGTTAGAAAAAGCATTCATGATCACATCCATATGTTTAGTTTTAATTTTTACACATTTAGCTCTGAATAATTAAGAAGGAAAAAACCAATCTTAATCTTATTGTGAGTCCGACACAATCAAAGCCACATACACATGATTCGTGATCACAGCTTGTATTCACAGCTTTCGTGTGTATGGTGTGGGTCTGGCAATTAGACTCAGACTGTGTTTTTTCTAAAAATTATTCAGTGCTAGAGGAAGATCAATATTAAATCCTCCCAAAATCTACAAATCAGGATAATCAAAGGACTATAGCTAACAAAATATCAAAATTCTAAGCTATGTAACATTTTGGCCTTATTTCATTGAGATTGACACTTGAAAGGAATTTTTGAGAGAATCTAGGAAGAAAACGGAGATTCCATTAACCCACATCATTTTCATGACAGTTACAAAAAAAATTTATGATATGGAAAGAACTATTTTCTCAAAATTGCAGAGCCATTTTCTGGAGGGAAAAAAAAATCTCCCATGATTACTTTCATATCAAAGAACCCGGTCGTGGGGGAGATGCATTAATTTGACACATTTAGCAGCCTTTGAGCTTTTGAAGAACTCTGTGAAAGAATCCATGGTTACATCTGTCAGGTTGACAGTCTTCTTCCGTGACCTTTAAAAAAAAGTTAAGGAGAAATTGATCTTTCTAGTTCACAGTTGCTCCCTTACCTCTAAAGCTCTGCTAGGAAATAATCATCTCAGCTTTAACTTTATTATGTTTGAGATAGAATAACCCAGTAACTAATGGAATCTCTTAATGGAGATATTTTGTGAATGATCTTTTTTGTGAAATTTTCTGGTGGTCCTGTGGGAATATTTCCTATACTCTTCACACTGGCTGTTTTAATACATTAACTACTCAAGACTGTCTTTTCGGCAACGTGTTTTAGAATCAGATCCTCTTAGGCAGGGATGTGAACAACGAGCCATCTAAACAGAAGGCTGTGCTCTGAATGTTTACCTTTGGTCAGGAATGGAACGAGTTCTTTATTGCTCACACTCAGAGATTCATGATCCATAATTCCAAATCGTCTCTACAGAGGCAAAGGGACTCATATAGCGTGCCCTTTAGGTTTTAGTTACAATTTACCAGAAGCTCCCTGTTCTGTGCTTAACAGGTATTCTCTCTCATAGTTCCCGATGCTGGGATCACACACGGAAATTCATCTATCAAATCTCTGTTTGAGTGCCATTCCTGGACCTGAGTGTCCTGAGTGTCATTCCTGGACCAAGTTCTCAGCAACATCAACAGTTAACTATTAATGGACAACATCCTTGGACTTCTTTGTGTTTCTAGGAGCCCCCGGGTGGAAGCAGCCCAGAAACAGAAGAGATGCTAATCGCATTGTGTTCTTAAACGTGTTCAGTGAAGGAGTGCAGGTTTCCCTCTTGACCTCAGTGTCACTCCAAGAAAAAAATCCCCCCAGTTTTCCGTTCAGTTAAAACTTCTGCTCCTCCTTCTTTCACCAAAAGTAGAGCAAGAAAGTGGGATTACTGCGAATGCCCAGTAACAGGCACATGCTCTATTGTCATCCCCTCCTCAACACAAAACAAGGAGCTCTGAGGAAAAACAAAGCTCCTCTCATCTTGCCTCCCCTCCCCCACTGTCCCTTTCTGTGCCCTCACTTCCTTCACTCCCACTTTTCTCATCCGCCCCAACTTTCCCTGCAGGACCCAGCTTTTCCCACCTTCCCTTACTTTTTCCTTATTCTCTTCCTCTCCTTCACCTTCTCTCAAATAGCTTCCCTCTTTCTCTTCTTCCTTGTCTGCTGCTAGGCTGGCTGGGCTTAGCTAGTACCAAACTCTTCCCTCCCCTCCTCTTCCTTTCAGAAAAATGGCAGTGTTGGGGCGCCTGGGTGGCTCAGTTGGTTAAGCATCCCACTTTGCCTCAGGTCATGATCTCCCTGTTTGTGGGTTCGAGCCCCGCATCAGGCTCTGTACTGATGGCTCAGAGCCTGGAGCCTGCTTCAGATTCTGTGTCTCCCTGTCTTTCTGCTCCTCCCCTGCTTGCGCTCAGTCTGTCTCTGCCTCTCTTTCTCTCAAAAATAAATACACATTAAAAAATTTTTTTTTGAAAAATGGCAGCGTTTACCCTCTGAGGTGCTGCCAGGTGCCTGAGTGCCATGGGCAGAGCAACTCTGAGGTGCCCATACCATCGTTACAAATAGACTAATCCATACGGTGTGTGAACGTGGATCTCTGTTCTCATGGAAAACTTGCCCTCTTCCTTGGGACTCAATAATGGTCATACCATTGTAGGGGTTTCTCCCTGGTTCCGGGACTTTCCCCACACAGGCTGTGTGTACATCTGGAGAACCAGAGTTCTGCAGCCACACAGGGCCCAAGAGGCATGCACAACAGTGAGGGTCTGCTGGACCTGGAGTCCATGTTCGCTCAGCCCACAGCCCTTACTGAACAAGGGCCTGCTTGTGGTGGACTCCGTATTTATCGGATGCATGATTGATACTGAGTTTGATCAATACGTTTGTGTTTATGAAATGATAGCATGGATATGACAAGGGAGACAGATTTGGTAATTGTTTTGTTTTCACTGTGGTAAAATATACATAATATACAATTCACCATTTTAACTCTTTTAAAGTGAACCTTTCAGTCGCATTAAGGACATTCTAAGTATTGTGCAACCATCACCATCATCTCCAGAACTTTTCATCATTCCAAACTGAAACCGTGTCCATTAAAGAACCCCCCATCTCCATTCCACCCCCATTCTACTTCCCGTCTCTGAATTTGACTACTCTAAAAGCCTCACATAGGTGGAATCATACAGTGTTTGTCCTTTTGTGTCTGGCTTATTTCACTGAGCAAAATGAGAATCTTAAATTTTTGACATGGATGTTTGTTTTCTTGTTTTATGTGAAAAAAGGCCCCCATTATAGGGGTCTCTTGCTTTGCCTTTTGGTTTTCTGATGGTCTGAGGAGGCAGAGATCTGTCCTGAAACAGCATGACACAAACTTTACCAAACTGGGCATAAATATGGATTTTTTCCCCCCTACTACTGCTTTGTGATAAAGTCTGCCCTTTATCCCATCTCCACCCCCCCCTTTTTTCTGGGGTTCCATGGCAAGGATAGATTAAGAAGGAGTTCCCTCACTAGTCCCCTTCTTTGTATATGGCACCTCACAATAGCTGAAAGGCTAGCCCGTGGCCCTTGGGTTGCCCCATCCTGGGGTGCCCCCACAGAGGACCACAAACTGCTATCTTGTATGTCTACTTCGGACACAAAAACTATTTCTTCATTTTGGTACAAAATGGAGCACTTGATTCAGGTGTGATATAATTGCTTCATGAGAGCTTGCCCTGAAAATAGCTTCTCGGCTTTTCTGAGGCGGGCTGCACGCTTATTTGTATTAGCACCACATGCTAATCTCACGAATGGCCCTGTTCTGCCAATGGGAGAACAAATAGCTGTTCTTTTACTCTCGTGCCCGGGGAAGGCTCCCTCCTTCTCTGTGCACTGTTGCCATAGTAACTGAAGCAGTTCCTCAGAATAGGGAATCTCTCTGGGCAGTTGGGAACTTAGCAAAGTGAGGTTGTAAGTGGGCCTCAGTTATCATAGATGCTTGTGTAAGTACCTGTTAAGTCATAAGCATAGTTGAAATTCATAGGTGAATTTTACTGTCTTTTGTAGGGGTAGGAAAATATTGGTTAATGGGCTCTTATCCTCATTCTAGTTGGATACATTCTTTCGTAAGCATCAGAATCTCATGCAAGGTCAGACTCGTGGGCCATGCAACACAGAACACAGAACACAGTTTTTCCGAGTGTACGAACTTAGAAGCAACAGTGATATAGTTCAGTTATACTCCTCCAGCCCTTCAAAGGATTGAAGATCCAGCCCTAAGTAGAAGAATCCATCAGGAATCTGTCATATTCCTGTATATGTACAGACTTTTCCATAAGAAATTTTTATTTTACTTTATTATTATTTTTTTAAGTGAACTCTATGCCCAGTGTGGGGCTAGAACTCATGAGCCCAAGATCAAGAGTTGCCTGACCTACTGGGCCAGCAAGACATCCAAGAAATTTTTATTTTTAACCTTGGTCAGCTCTTAGAGTCAAAATCTCGTTATTTCTTATTTTCTTTTTTAAAATATTTTATTTTTTAGTATTTTCTTCACCAACATGGGGCTTGAACTTACAACCCTGAGATCAAGAGCCTCACACTCTACTCACTGAGCCAGCCAGGTGTCCCAAGTCACAATCTCCTTAGTTTTTTTTTTTTTTTTTGAATGTTTATTTATTTTTGAAGGGGAGGGAGACAGAGCGTGAGCAGGGGAGGAGCAGAGAGAAAGGGAGACACAGAATCCAAAATGGGCTCCAGACTGAGCTGTCAGCACAGAGCCCGTTGCAGGACCTAAACTCACAAACCATGAGATTATGACCTGAGCTGAAGTCAGACATTTAACAGACTGAGCCACCCAGGTGCCCCTCAGAATCTCTTTAAAAGAACTTAAAGGACCATATCATTTCTGCACAATATCCTAAAAAGAAACTTATTGATGTATTATTTTTAAGTGATGCCTTGTTTTCTTATTATTTCTTATATTTATGAACAAATGAGAATTTACCATAATTTATCAAAGTTTTTGGAAGGAAATTTCTAAAGGACACATAAAAGACAATTCTTTTTCCATTTCCAAACATCAGTAATTACTGGAATCAATTACAGCATAAAATGCTTTAAAATAATATCTGAGTAGAGATGTAAACTGATACAGCCACTGTAGAAAGCAGTATGAGAGTTCCTTAAAAAAGTTAAATATAGAATTGATATATGATCTAGCAATTCCACTTCTGGGTGAGTACCCAAAATCATTGAAGGCAGGGACCCAAACAGATATTTGTGCACCAGTGTTCATAATAGCATTATTCACGGTAGTACAGAGGTAGAAATAACCCAAAGGTCCACCAGTAGATGAATGGATAAACAAAATGGTACCTCCCATACAATGGACAATATTATTCAGCCTTAAAAAGGAAGGAAATTCTGATTCGTGCTACACATGATACACTATGCTCTATGAAATACGGCAGACACAAAAAGGCAAATATTGTATGATTACACTTCTAGGAGGTACCCAGAGTAGTAAAATTCATGGAGACAGAACATAGAATGGTGGTTACCAGGGGCTGGGGAAAGGGGAGTGGGGGAGTTAGTGTCTAATGGGCATGGAGTTTCAGTTTGGAAAGATAAAAAGTTCCAGAGATGGATGGTGGTGATGGCTGCACAGTGTACTTCATGCCACTGAATTATATGCTTAAAAATGTTTAAAATGGTAAATCTGGTGCTTACATATTTTACAATTAAAAAAAAAATTGACATGTTAGAATATAGGTCAGCTCCAGGTGGGGAATGCTGATCTTAAAGGATTAATACAATCCATAGACTGTTTCATCATTGTTCACATAAGGCCATTAAAAAGGCTTCACATCTCCAGCACCATTTTTTCTTTTTTCTTTCTTTCTTTTTTTCTTTCTTTTTTTTTTTTTTTAAGATTTTTATAGTTTTAAGTAATCTCTGCACCTAGCATGGGGCTTGAACTCACAGCCCTGAAAGCAAGAGTCGTACGCTCCACCAGCTGAGCCAGCCAGCACCTCCAGTCCCTTTCCATGGCAGCCTTCACTCACTCCATCACACCTCTTCTTGACTGTCCAAAACTGTGGTGTAAAAAGTGAAAAGGGTTGTGCAGGAGCACGTGACAGGCTAGGCAGTCTGCTGCATTGCTGGTGGGAGTAGAACTTAGTACCTTTTTGGTAGATTGGTGAAATCTGCAAAGAGCATTACAAGGGTCGTGCCTGCTATCATTTTTAGCCCTCTAAGGACAGAGGCTCATGGAAATATGTGGCCCTTTCTCCTTGAACACTTATCCCCAGCCCACCACCCAGCTAGCCCTGAGTCTGTTCTTCCCTGCATTAGCTCATATATCCTGAGTCCCTCTATATGAGAGGCACAGTGCTGAGAGTACACATACAGGAGCGACGCAGACCAGGTGCCTGCTCACCAGGATCCTGTGGACTGAAGTATAGAGTTGTACGTGCCCAAGGGTAACTGGGGCTGACTTTGGCAGAAAAGGAATTTCTGAGAGGGGTGTGGGCAGGCTGGAGAGCTGAGCTTGGAAAATGGGCAGTGACAAACACCTGAGAACACAGCCAAAGTCAGGCCAACAAACCCTCTCCTTCTGCCCCCAGCTCTGACACCTCTGGCCCCACATCCTTGAGCACTTGCTGCAGCCACCTCCCTCCTTTGCCACTACCGGGATGGGAAAAGTCTTCCCTATCCTCCCTCTTTGCCTCACCCGATCAAGGCTCCAGTGCCTGTCTGTAGCATGTCAGTGACCACACTGTGCCGTGCATCCTCACCCTTGCTTTTAAGGACCCTTGGGTTTTCTACTCCTCATCCACCAAATAGGAAGGATGTTCCTGTATGGGATACTGGACATGGAAAAATTCTGTCAGTTCTGTGGAAGAGACAATAAATAGGCAATTAAAGAAAGACAATAAAAAGTCAACAGGCTGGGGTGCCTGGGTGACTCAGTCTGTTGAGCATCTGACTCTTGATTTCAGCTCAGGTCATGATCCCAGGGTTATGGGAATGGAGCCCCGCAGGGAGTTTCACACTGAGCATGGAGCCTGCTTGAGATTCTCTCTCTCCCTCTCCTTCTGCCTCTCCTCTGCTCATCCATGCGCTCTCTCTCTCTCTCTCTCTCTCTCTCTCTCTCAAAATAAATCTTAAAAAAAAGTCAACAGGCCAATAATTAATTCATTTCAAAAGGAGAAAGTCTATGAACAAAGGAACAAACAGGAATCTGGAGTCAAGAATCATAAGAGTTTGATTTAGATAAAGGGGTTGGAGAAGCCTATGTGGAGGAGATAACATTTAAACTTGAAGGATGAGAAGGAACCATTCATGCTAGGATCCAGAAGAAGAACCTTCCAGAGAGGAGCTGGCATGTGGGAAGTTCTGAGACAGGCAGGAAAACTGTGGCTCATTCAGGGAACTGGAGACAGGTCCTTGTGACTGAGGGTAGTAGCAGAAGGGGGTGGGCTGGCTGGCATCCAGGGCCTTGTTGGCTAGGGTAAGGTACTTGGATTTTAATGTGAGAACACCTGAAAGCCATTAAAGGATTTGGAGCAGAGGACTATCACAATTGCATTAACATTTGGAAAGGTCCACCCTGACTGTGGTGTGGGGAGGGGACTGGACAGGAGCAGAAAGGACCTGGGATGATGATGGGGTCTTGGGGCAGGATGGAGAGATGCAGTGTAAAGGTGTGTGGAAGGCACGACTGGTTAAGATCTCATATATGCTAATTCATAATATGTAGAACTTGTTTTCGGGTTCTCCAGAGAAGCAAAGCCAGTGGGACATATCTTTGTATATGTGTGTGTGTATAAGTTATACACGTATTGTAAGGAATTGGCTCACACAGTTGTGGAGGCTGGCAAGTCCCAAGATCTGCAGTCAGCAAGTGAGAGGCCCAGAAGGGCCAATGTTATAGTTGCAGTCCAAAGGCCAGCAGGCTTGAGACCCAGGAAGAATTGATGTCTCAGTCTGACTCCAAAGGTAGGAAAAGAGACTCATGTCCCAGCTGGAAGACAGTAGGAGGAATTCCCTTTTATTTGGGTTGAGTGCTAGCCTTTTTGTTCTATTCAGACCTTTAACTGATTGGATGGGGCTCACCTACATTAGGGAAAGCAATCTGTTTTCCTCAGTCTACCAGTTATGATGTTAATCTTGTGCAGAAACGATTTCACAGACACACCCAGAATAATATTTGACCAAACATCTGGGCACCCATGGGCCAGTTCAGTTGACACGTAAAATTAACCGTCTTAGTATTTTTGAAGTCCTATTATAAAGGCACTGGTAAACAGCTCGAATGCATTGAATGTATGATCAATACTGAGATTGATCAGTACGCTAAAAGTTTTTGTCTGATAAATTTACTTGAATTAAATAAAATTATTGAGAATGAATTATGTGACCTAAGTCATTATTATCTTTATAATAATTGCTTCTTAACTCAGTTTCAAATTTATAAAGTGATGTAATGACTTTTCAAAGTCCTGAATCAAATTCTTATCTGCACTTGGTCAAGTCTGGACTGCCATTTAGATGATTCAAAGAGAGTATTAGAGTCTGAACTTACGGGATCACAACATTTGTGTTTATGAAATGATAGTAGGGATGTGACAAGGAAAACACTTGGAAGTCCTTGGCCTTCCATGTTTCCGTCTGCTCCTGCTAGCCTTTGGTGCTTGCTGAGGGTCATCCGTGGGTAAGGCAAGGGCATCTTAGAGCCAGGTATCAGGGTCAAGGATAAGATGTGGAGTACTCAGAGAGGGTCCCTGGCCCTTGGTCCCCATGTTTTGCCCAGCATTGGCTTCAGAGAGCTGCTTGTGAAAAGAGACCTCCCCAGGCCTCATCCCTCAGTCTGGCTCTGCCCACCCAGCACTCTGGATTTGGACACTTGCCTGGGCTCAGGCAAGCTTCTTTATCTACATTGGTTGTAACTTGTGCAGGCCCGAGCATCAGGGCGTTCTGCAACCTCAGCTGCCCTGGCCGGAGGAAAGGGGTAGAATCAGAGCAGGGCAGCGGGGAGCAGCCCCGCTGAGCCTCTATACCCCCACAGGGCATGGCCAGCATCCAATTCACCAAGAGTATGGTGAACTCAGACTTGTGTGTGGCCTGGCGTCTATGCCGTGGAGCAACTAGTTGGTGGGTAAAGCTGAGGAGCAAAGACTTCTAAGCAGTGGGAAGGCGCTGACGTGCTGTAGCTGGTGCTCCATTGTCTGCCTTGAGAACCAGGCCAAGCAGCAGGGGCCTGAGGAGCAAGCCCAGGGATGCTCCCAAGACAGAAGCCATGGGGTCCTGGGAAGGTTCCCAGCCCTCACCCCTGCAGACATTCCCCAGGCTGAGGAGAGCAGTTCTAACTCCAGCTTCCGCTGACCTACTTCTGTCTCAGCAGCGTTGGTGCTGAGCCTCTGGTGCTCAGTGCCCAGTGTTGCAGGACCTAGGGAAGGCGGCTCAGCCTCCTCTTCACAGGGTATAGCAGAAGGTTTTTCTAATGCCAAGTTCCTGTAGCTCTTGCTCCCTAGGGAGGTGGCTTGCTTCCATGGGGCATTTCCCAGGACACAGAGGGCATCTAAGGGTCTGCAGTGGCCTCTCCTCACTCCTGAGCTCTCCATACTCCCTACTCCATGTGAGCACATTCTCCCCATCTCCTCAGGGACTCTGGCCCCTCAGTGCCTCAGCCACCTGACACAGTCTGAGTGGTCACTTCCTGAGAATCACAGAAACTCTCTTTATCGTTATGCTTTTTCCAGGAATCTGACCCCCTAGTGATAACTAGAAGCAGATCTGGGGTTGAAAGCAGCGTCCAGCCATTGGGCCCCAGTCCCTGACCTCTGTGTACTGACATAAACTCCTCCGTTCCCCAGGTCACCCACTGTCAAATTTTCTAACAAAATTTAAATATGATGTAATAAAATCTAATTGCCATTTTAAAAACTCCAATTGCTGTGTAAACACATTTCACATAAATAAAAATACATTTGTTAAATAGGCCAACAGTGAGTTGGCCCAGCATTTGTAACAGTGTCTGATCTACAGGGCTCTTCCTGGAATATGAATTCATTATAACTTCAGAAATGAAACAACATGAGTTTGGACACTTTGCTAGAGCACTGGTGGGCTCTCAGGAAACGAGAGACCAGGTGACTGGTATTTGTTAACTTGGGATTCTGTCTGTACTGGCTGTCAGTTTAGTCCTTTTTCAAGATTTGGGAGTTTCCCTTCAGTTTTAATTTGTTGGGTATTTTTATCATAAATTTGTCAATTGCTTTTTTCTGCACCTGTTGAGATGATTGTGTGATTTTTGTGAAAACCATAAATTGGAGGTAAATTGGCTCCTTGGAAAATACAGAGTGGAAAAGATTCAGCAGGATCCCTGGGGCGCCTGGGTGGCTCAATCAGTTAAGCATCTGATTTTGACTCAGGTCATGATCTTACAGTTTGTGAGCTCAAGCCCTGCGTTGGGCTCTGTGCTGACAGCTCAGAGCCTGGAGCCTATCTCAGATTCTGTGTCTCCCTCTCTTTCAAAAATAAATCAACATTAAAAAAAAAAAAGATTCAGGAGGATTCCTGGATCTAAGTCGGAGGCACTTTCATATTCTCATGAAAATACTAAGAGTACAGTGTTGCTCATCTTGGAGTACTGTCCCCTCACTGCATTGCACCAAAGACAAGTAGAAGTTCCTAAAGAGTTGGGGGCCAGGCAGAATCTTCCCCCAGTTTCATCACTTGTACTCCCCCCTCAACCTCCCTGCCAGCAAGCTGCCCTCAGCATCCAGAGGAGTTTTGGGTCCTATTGGTGGTAGGGATTTTGTTTACTTGAAGCCCCTATCCTTTCTCACTCCACTTCCTGGGAGCTCCAGATTCAGCCCTTCAAGCTATCGGAAATGAGAAGACTTCCTTCTCTGTTAACAAACGCAGGCTTATCATTTCACTGTGGACTTGGTCCACACTTGGACTTCACACTTGGACTCTAGTTTGAAGCTCCAAGTTCAGCAGGGACTTCATGGGTGTTCACCTACCACCACCACCTTCAAGCCCCTGCAGGTGGCGGCCACTGATTCAGTGGGTGGGGGATGGTGGAGAACACCATGGTTTCCAAGCAAAGAAAACCACCATGCCTCTCAACATTATCATCCCCCAGTCCCTTGGGTAGTGAGAAGTTGCACAGTTGGCATTCAACATCGCAGCCTAAATATGGTAGGATTCAATTCTGGCAACTGTTGAAGTCCAACAACCTTCGGTCCTTTCTAGGGTCTGTAAAACGCTTTGGTTGTACTTGCAAATCCTACTGCAGAGATTCGTTTTCTTGGCTGCACTTGGATTCTCCTTGGAAGCTTTCAAGAAACACTGATGCCTGGGACTCACTGTGAGGCTCTGATTTAATTGGGTTAGGATGTGTGGACTGGGATTTTTTTTTTTTTCTAAGTTCCCCAGGTGATCATAATGTGTAGCCACAGTAGAGACCTCTGTACTAGCCATTAGTTACATAAAGAACCTACCAAGTTGGGTTCAGAAGTCACATACCAAATTGCAGATCGTAAAATGAACATTGGATTAGTTGATTATTACTATTATTTCAAATATTGTTAGCAGTTTTTGTGTTAATTTTCTTTTTAGAAACACTTTTACTTAAACATGGATTTTTTTTTTCTGGTTTGATTCATTTTCAGTTATGATCTTATTTTCATAGCATCTGCTTGTTTATAATGGTAGCACATGACTCAGAAATTTTTGTTGGAGCAAAATTTCCTGTATTAGGGCAGGGACTACACGTTGGAATCATCTGGCGACGCTGGTCCTCCAACTGGGGTGCCCATCAGAATCACATAGGGAGCTTTTAGAAGTCCAAGAGCCTAGGCTTTATCTCAGACCAGTGATGCCAAATTTTCTGTGGCTGGAGCTTTAGCATCAGCATATTTGAAAGCTCCCCAGATGATTTCAGTATGCCCCTATGTTTGAGTCAGCCTAGAGCAGCGGTTCCCAAACGTTCCCTCGGAGATTTGTTAATATGCAGCTTCTGATTCAGCGGGACTGGGGTGGGGCCCCAGACTCTGCATTTCTAACAAGCTCCCGTGTGGTGGTGGTAGTTACTACCATGAGGGACGGGAAATTCTCACATGAGGACAGATAAGAGACCAATAGTGGTGGTCTGCAGTTGCATTCATGTAAGTGGCAAGGACTTAGCTCAAATATACGTACTTGAGAGAGCCTGGCCATATTACCAGTGAATTGAATCTGATTACACTGGATGAGGTCCGGAACGTGACCATTTTTAAAAGGTCCCCGAGCGATGGTTATATTGAATCCCAGGTGGAAAACCCCTGCAGCATTAGGGAATACCTCTAGTTATATTAGTGGCTAATAAAAATGTATCAGGTGGAGGAGGAAAGGGAGAAAACTAGAACAAGGCCAGGAGGGCCCCCTTTCAGCCAGAAGAACCCCCGACCTGCTGAAGGATATATTATCAAAAAAAAAAGTCCTTCTGTAGAGAGAACTCACCATACGGCTACCAGATTTTTCCAATTCATCTTAAGCCCCTGTTTTGCATATTGTTTGAATATATTTACATGTTGACTATCAAGAGGCCCTAACTCCAAGTATGTAAGATAAAATAAAAGAAGTTAGCTCTCGTCACCTACTGCAGTTGTATCCATACGCAGTAGTCAGTGCTGAGCACAACTCAAGTAGAGAACAGATTTTGAAACAGCCGGAGATGGGGAAGGAGAGGACACACCATCAGTACGGGGAGGAGGGAGGCTTGGGGACACCGAGATGGGTTTCCGCCACCTTCCCAGTGCCAGCCTCCTCCTGGACCTCAGAGTCCACAACAGAACCTGAAGCCCAGACCCCCTCTATACCTTTCTTCCTTTCATTGTTCCAAACAGTTTTCCTGCCTTTGATCTTTTTCCCTTGAGCTTCATTATGTACAGCCCTTAGCCTTTCTGAGCTGCTTGCAGGCCATCCTGTGGGTGCTCTCCTTGGGCCTTCTGGGCACGTCCTGTTTCTTTTGTGGCACCTCCCCACAGTGCTGAGCGCACCGCGAGTCAAGGCCACTGCGTACAGTTGTATGGGGAATGCCCTGATCAGAGGTGCCTACAAAGAGGCACGTGTTGGCGCTGAGCTTCAGCCTGTCTCCACACACCAAAGCACGCTGCCTCGAGAGCAGGAAACATCTTTTTTCCCTTCCACCTGCTGGAAGGTGTGAGGGGACACTTTTTTCATATTCACACAAAGGTACCTGACGTGTGCTGGTGGAGGCCCAGTGCAGGTCACTCAGCTGGTGCTTACAAAGTGCCCACTGAATGAGTGAGTGAATGAACAAACAGCTGAAGGAACGCAGTGGAAGGCAGGATCAATAAGAACTACCTGGTGTAGGTTTATGAGGCCCTCAACCCAGATGTAAAAACTGTGTTTATGGAAAGGAGGGGATAAACACGGAGAAGCAGCAGCAGGCTGTGGGGTGGATTCAAATTTCCAGCATGGCAGAGGAGGAGGGGATAAAAATGACCTCCTACCTGTAATGACCACTAAGACGTGACTCTTCCACGAGAAGAATAAGGACAGTGTGGTTGCAGAGCAGTCCTATATCCCTGCCTCTGGATTGCAGGCTGTTTCAGATGATAAGGTAGCGCCTGAGGCCCTTGCTGAGCAGTGCAGAGGAGACCTAGGCCTGCCTTTCCCTCAGAGAGCTCAAGGTCTAGTTGAGGGTGCTGGAGCCAAGACTCCTGGTGCAGGGCTGTGCCGACCAGCATCACACATGGGTGACAAACTTCAGATACTCATAGTAGCTGTAAGTGCATGAGGCTTTACTGCTTGTGGTGAGCTCTCCCCTGTATGACATGGCCTATATGTTGCTTCTCACCGACGAGGAAATTAACATTTGGAGGGACATGGCAGCTTGCTTCTCATCCCATCTTCTGAATGCCAATCACACCATTGGGTTGAACCATATAATTAAAAATTTTTTTAATGTTTATTTATTTCTCAGAGAGAGACAGAGCCTGAGCAGGGGAGAGGCAGAGAGAGAGGAAGACAAGGAATCCGAAATAGGTTCAAACCCATGAACCATGAGATCATGACCTGAGCCGAAGTTGGACGCTTAATTGGCCGAGCCACTCAGGCACCCCTGAACCATATAAAATTACCATTTTTGTAGGTCAAAAATGGCATTTAGTCCTCAAGTTGCATGTAGTCCATCTTAACGCTTTTTTGAGACTTTTTGAATGGCTTTATTGATCTGTTTTAAGCCAGTTATAAAAGGAATTTTTTGAAAAGGAATATGCAGAATAGGAAAAAAGTGTGCAGCAGCAAAAAAATCTTAATCCCCAATTCTATAGTTCAGAGGCATCCCTAATAACATTTTGGTGTATTTCCTTTCAGATATTTTTCTTTGCATTTTTTACAAAGTTGAGATGTTATTACATATATAATATAATATCTTCAGTTTAAAAATAACAATAATTGGGGCGCCCTGGTGGCCCAGTCAATTGAGCATACAACTTCAGCTCAGGTTGTGATCTCATAGTTCCTGGGTTTGAGCCCCACATCGGGCTCACTACTGTCAGTGTGGAGCCCACTTCAGATCCTCTGTCCCCCTTTCTCTCTTCCCCTCCCCTGCTCATGCTCTTTCTCAAAAATAAATAAACATTAAAAAACAATAGTTATTGTAACATTAAATATTTTTATAAACATAACTCTTAACAATAGCAGCATATTCCATTGAATGTACATACTATATAATTCATCCAGGTTTTGGACCTGCAGATTGTTCAAATAAACTCAGAAGGAAGGCTTTTCCATCAGTAGCACAGCAGAAGCAAAGATATTCTGGAAACTATGACCACAGCATGTTGTAGAGACAGTCATAATCTAAGTTTCCTAGAATAGCTACTTACTGTGTAGGAATAATGGGCTTTAAGCTGACGAAAGGAATATCAGCTGAGAGTGAACTTAATTGTACAGGTAGTGAGGAGCTGTTTCTGAGGACAGTTTTTGAGCAGGGGAAGATAGGAGCAAAACAATGTTTTAATGATTGTAGAATACTATCTAAGAAACCAAAAACATGATTAACAGTGGCAGGAGACTTTTTTTTTAAGTTTATTTATTAATTTTTGAGAGAGAGAGAGTACAAGCAGAGAAGGACAGAGAGAGAGAGAGAGAGAGAGAGAGTCAGAATCCCAAGCAGGCTCCACACTGGCTGTGCAGAGCCCGATGTGGAGCTGGAACCCACAAACTATGAAATCATGACCTGAGCCAAAGTTAGATACTTAACCAACTGAGCCACCCAGGTGTCCAGCAGGAGATTTTTTTTAAATTTGTTTTAAACGTTTATTTTATTTATTTAATTTTGCTCATTTTTTTCTTTTTTTAATTAATAAAAAAAATTTACATTCAAGTTAGTTAGCATACAGTGTAACAATGATTTTACCGGCAGGAGATTTTTTAAGTAATCATCTGTTTTAAATTACACTTCAGTGTGGTATACAATGGAATATCACTCAGCCATCAAAAAGAATGAAATCTTGCCATTTGCAATGATATGGGTGGAGCTAGAGTGTATTATGCTGAATGAAATAAGTCAGAAAAAGACAAATACCTTATGATTTCACTCATGTGGAATTTAAGAAACAAAACAGAAGAATATATGGGAAGGTGGGGGGAAGAAAGAGGAAAGAGGGAAAAAAACCATAAGAGACTCTTAATGATAGAGAAAAAAACAGAGGATTGGTGGAGGGAGGTGGGTGGGAGATGGGCTAGATGGGTGATGGGTACCCAGGAGGGCACTTGTGGTGAAGAGCACTGGGTATTGTATGTAAGTGATGATTCAATGAATTCTATTCCTGAAACTAATATTGCACCATTAACCAACTAAAATATAAATAAAAATTAAAAAGTAAGTGAACAAATAAAATTACACTTCCTATAAACATGCTAGGAATGATTTGCTCTAGTGTTTAGCATATGATAGTGGTGATTTATAATATGAGCTGTGTCTGGCAGCTCAGGCTTGAGATTCAAATAGTGTAGCTTAGAGACCACGGTGGCTGGATCCAAAATGGTGGGCAGAAGCTATTTCCTATGAAGGAAATCTCAGTTTTCATGAAATGAAGGTCAGTTGCCGGTGGGACAGAGAAGTCCAGACATTTACTCTGTCAGGCGAAATGAGAGGTATAGGAAGGACCCGTTGAAGCTCTTTCCACGAGAGCCGTTCTCATCTTCTTTTTGGGTTTTACACGTGTGGTTACAACAAATTCTGAGGAAAAGTAATTTTGACCTCCCAAGAATTTCCTGGTAAATAAAATTTCATCTCCTCTAATTGTAATTTTAAGGAAATGAATATATTACAAATTTTAGTTTTGAGTGTGAATAAGTAGAATGTGATTGTTGCTGTTACATAGTTATATTTTCTCCCTTTTTAAAAGATAAACCAGGGGTGCCTGGGTGGCTCTGTCGGTTGAGCGTCTGCCTCTTGATTTCCACTCAGGTCGCAATCCCAGGGTCATGGAATTGAGCCCTACATCAGACTCTGTGCTGAGCCTGGACCCTGCTTAAGATTCTCTCTCTCCCCCTCTGCCCTTCTTCCCCACTTGCACTCTCTCTCTGTCTCTCTCTCTCTCTCTCTCAAATAAAAAAATAATAAAGTAAATATTTTCAGTCAATGCAAAATGATGACAGATATTTCAGTTATTCTTCAGTTAACTGACTATAATATATCTGTGTTCATTATATGTTTTATATTAAACAAAGTGTCTTGTAAGACCTGTACACTTTTAAAATCCATCTGTATCTCACCATACCTCACATAGTACAGTGCTTATGCTGTGGAAAAAACAAGACTGAGACTCAAGTTTTCTAGCATATTAAGATTGGCTGCAAGAAGGAATGAGGGACCACACATAGAGTTGGTAGGCCACCAAAGCCTGAATGATTTTTCTTGAGATTCATTGTCACAAGGCATAGTAGTCAAGGCAGAATATTACAAGTTTGCAAAATATTTGATGGTATCAACTTAGGATAAGTACACATGACACGTTTTTGGAAAGGATGATACAGTTTACTCAAGGCAGGGTAAAACATTAGGGCATTTCTGACTTGCTGTGGCTTTAACCTTAACTGGGTGTTTCGTGACATATGGCTTGTCTGTTACAGGGAGGGCTAGCTTCATGCATGTGTGACCTGCACTGTCACAAATGGCACCTGTGCTTAAAAAGGTCTGGTGCTCGGTTTGATGTTCTTCTGTCACCATCTAAAATTCCTAATAAATTTTGAAGGATACAAAAGAGTACATGAGTACAAAAGTACATTACAAATTATGGGACCTATAACTTATGTAGCTGGTCCTGAATGTGAAAGCTGATTTCACCTTCCTTTACCATATATTATGGGCTAAACCATAGTTTTCACAGCACCTGATTATAGATCAAGTTAGAGGTGAGGGCTGCAGTGAGCCACACAAGCTTCTGGCCAACTCCTCTTATTTCCATAGGAGGCTAAACTGAGTACAGTAGGGAATGGAAGGAGGGAGCAGAGGTCAGAAGCAGGCAGTGGCTACTGATACCCAGACCTAGTTTTCTCATTAAGAATAGCAGTCTCTACTCTGTGCCCACCACGACACCTGCCAGGCTCTTGCTAAGCACTTCATGTGCCTTATTTCCTTTCACTGAAGCCTCTCAATAGTCTGCAAAATTAGTATCATTTTTATAGATGAAGAACCTGAAGTTTTCAGTAATGAAGTTGGCCACCATTCCAGAGCTAGTAATGATCCTTTCTCATTTGTTATCCATTCTGCTCACTTAAGACGTGGCCAACTTTCCTTGTCGGTTGTTAAAATTGAACTCGAATCACATATTTGCCTACTTTAGACTCATTGGCAGGGAGAGGGTCATATACTAATGCTTGCATAGGTTGCTTATTTTCTGTTTTTACTTTCATATAATTGAAGATAGTAATGTTATTTGGGACCTTCTGGATATAAATTTCTTTTCTCTTTGTCCATGGATACTATCTAGATAATATACTAATACTGGAATTGTTTATCCAGGATGAAATAGGTACACACTCCTTCTTTCCTCTGAAGATCATCTCAATAAACAGTGCTATATATTTTTTTAAACTTCAGCCAAATGACATTTTGTTTCTTGGTTATTTCTGTTGTTCTCCTAATTGTTCTATGGGATTGTGACCTGCTGAAATTAAAGTAGATTATTATGTGTTCTGTTTTAATTTTGCACTAAAACAAAGTCTCGCAAAAATTTATAAATAGATCCTATTTTAGACTAACCCCAATTATGTCTCCTGCAGGAAACCATTTCCGGCAGCAGCTGATGTGCCCAGGCTTGGATACAGTTCCTCGTGCAACCACAAGTACATTCCCCGGAGGGCAGTGCTCTATGTACCTGGAAATGATGAAAAGAAAATAAAGAAGATTCCCTCCTTGAATGTAGATTGTGCAGTGCTTGACTGTGAAGATGGTGTTGCTATGAACAAAAAGGTAATAGCATGATTTTTCCTTAAGATTGGAAAAAGCAATGGATTGTAATTTGGTACTGTCTTGGTAGCATTGCTCACTAGTTGGAAAGATTCTACCATACTCACCTTTTGCTGTTTACTAATATATTCCTGACTGAGCCTTCATGGGGTTCTGAATGTGTGTGTCTGTTTTCTCCAAGATGAAGAACCCAACCAAAATATATTTAAAATCATGACCTTCAGTATATGTAACTATGTGTACATATTGATAAAGAGATAGATGCTGAATCCATTGTGGCTATGATATTTACCAGTTTGGGTAAATTAATCTGAGAATTGTGTTGTAAATTTTTCAGAGCAGTAAAACACAATTAGGAGTTCATGTCTTTTTAGTATTGAGTAATGGCCTCATCTTTTCTGCCAAGAAAATAAAAGATAGTCTTCTATGAATAAGTCACCATTTTCCCTACTTCAGTTAAGGGAAGCTACACACAGAATCTTAGGGTTGCACCTTTGGACTGAATTCCTCATGGCCTGACCACAGAACTGAGCCTTAAAATATATCCAGTTGTAAACAGATGCAAAAGGTTCTTACTAGATGGTGGCAGAATGGGTGCTTTTTGTTTCATTTGGTTTGCTTAACTTTATTTTCCAGGTTTTTATAATGAACGTGGATTTCTTCAGTAATTAGGTGAAATAATTAGGTGTAAATCATTATAACAATAATTTATGTTTGCATGGAACTTTGTTAGTGAAAAACATGTTTTTACTTGACCTTCGTCTAGTCCCTAGACAGTGAGGCTGTCTGGGAATAGATTGTGGGGCTCAGGGACAGAGGGAGCTGACCATCTGGATTCATGCCTATTTGGATACTTTCTTGTCTTAAGTGATCTGAAATAGCATGGCCGTACCGTAGAACTTTGTTGATTAATTGTTCTCCTTGGAGATTCTAGCAAATATTTGCCTTAATTTAAAAAAAAGTTTATTTCCAGCATCTTCCTAATGGTCAAAGCAAGACTTTCCAAGTATTTGCAAAAGGATTAGAATGAGCGTGTGGAATCTAAAGCGTCTCCTCAACATCTTTGGCATGCCCCAAGGAAAATACAATTAATCTTTCTCCCAGAGATTAAGGTAAATAGGCCTTTTCTTGAAGGATATAAAGTGCTTCCAGTATGCTCCCTTCCAAAACTCATGTAGTGCACTCTAAGATTAGATACTAAATTGTAATTTCAGTTCTGTGTGACCCAGGGCAATTCACTTTACTTCTTTGCCTCCATTTCTTATCTATACTGTGGGATGACAAAATCTTCTTTTGTCAGGGACAGGGATTATTATGAGGAAGAAGTTTGATAAAATGCCTGGGAGTAGCTTGATTTCCTATAGGAAATAGATTAGATAAATCCTGTAGTAATCATGATTAGAGGGGAATTTATTTTAGCATGTCTCACAGTGAGCCATTAGGTGCCCTGATAAACTCCTAATTCTATTTCTTCACCAATCTTGAGGCTATCTTCCCATATCCACCAGAGGATGTTTCCTTCCACCTAGATAAGTTTGAAATACGGTCCATTTTTGCCTCACATTTCCTTGCTGTTCACCCATGTTCTCAAGCTCATCCTTGTACCCAGACTCACTTCTTAGGAAGAAGCTAATGGAAGGGGAGGGAAAAATTCATGGTGGGTGAGCTGTGTCCGCCATCTTTGCAAACATCTATATCTATATCCAGACAGTGTCTTCATCAGGACGCTTGAGTTCTCTTAATGCAGGTAAACTTTCCATTAATTGCTGGACACACTTCTTTATGCATGCTGAGCTTGGAAGTCAATTGAATTTCTCTTTCTTATCACAGAAAGTTCTGGCAAACCAGGCTACTGCTCATAAAAAGTGTTTTCTTAAAATCTCTCTCCAGGACTTGATTTTATCTTATATATTCTATTTCATAGCCCTTGCCTGTCAAGGTCTCTTTGGATTTTGATTTCATTATCTATCATTTATAGCCATTGACAATTTGACAGGCATATCATATGAAAATTTAACAAGTTTCTGATGGAAATGTTGAAGAGGTTGGAGCCAAGTGTTGCACAAGCATGCAACGAAAAGCTTCTGATCATGTTTTATTTATATAGTGCTGACTAAAGGCCATTCTAAGGGCTTTAGTTGGCATAACAACTCAATGAGGTGCTACTGTTACACTGCTTCTACAAATAAGGAAACTGAGGCATGGAGAGGCCAGTTTCATGAATCAATACTGGAAATATGGTCATTCAGTCACCCAACTTTCCTAAAATCCAATCTTTTCATGAGGATATTACAAAAGATTTTTATCTAATGCTGTTTCAAAATGAAGATACCATCCCAATTTACCTGCCTAGAAATACCTTCTCCCCTTGCACCTGCACCTTGCTAGAAAAAATGAGGTTAAGTAGATGAGACTTGATCTTGAAGACCTATATCAGTACCTAGTTGTTACCATCTTCTTTTTCAAGTGCTAGAGATAGAAAAATAATTAATAGCCTGCTTAAGATTCTCTCCATCCCTCTCCCTCTGATCCTCCCCCACTCACTCTCTCAAAAACAAAATTCATTTCAGATATTCTATTTTTATTTTTTTCTACTTATAGTTTTGCTAAAGTTAACTGTTATTGTCTAATCAATTTTTTTGCCAGTATTAAAATTCAGTTGCTTGATTTTATATCTCATCTTATTTATTTTTTATTAATAGACGAATTCAGTATTTCATTTGGTTGACACTGTGGAATATGGGCTTGTAATGAAAACAATAGGAGTTCTACAGTGCAGTTTATAAGTGTATAATACCTTCCAGCAGGCTCTAATCCTGTCCTGCTAATCCAATTTGTGTTTAAGTAGCTCCTTCATGTCAAGGATGGCACTAGAGCTCACCTTCCCAAGTATGGATGATGAAAAGACTGTCTCCACGCCCCTCTTATCTTTCTCTTTTCATTGTTAAATGCATGAGGAGATATAGGACTGCATAAGCCACTGCTTGCTGGGACACAGTGAAAATAAGCCAAGTAAGGCACAAATTTCTGGTTAATCTCCATGACACTTGGGCGACATCAAGAAAGTAGGAGTGGAATAAAGAGAAACAGGATTCCAGGGCTGCTATTTTCATTGAGTAAATATTTCAGGAAATATTAAATATATTTAATATGTAAGTTTAAATATGTAGATTTAGACACTCAGTACCCAGACAGTGTGGCAAGAAGAAGGGGAACAAAGATGATTGATTGCATGATCCCCAACATGGAGGACTCAAAGGCTGGTGGTGAGACAGGCAAAATGTAAATAATTATAATCTAACCAGATTGGTCTATAAGTACATATATTTTTTATTATCATTTGGTTCTAAGTATTTTTTTAATGTTTATTTATTTTGAAAGAGAGAGAGAGAAAGAGTACACACATGTGCAGTGGAGGGAGGGGCAGAGAGGGAGAGAGAGAATCTTAAGTGGGCTCTACGCTGTCAGCACAAAGCCTGACTTGGGACTCGACCTCACAAACCATGAGATCATGACTTGAGCTGAAACCAAGAATCAAACACTGATATGACTGAGCACCAGGTTCCGAGTACTTTTTAATTTCCATTGTGATCTCTTGCTGGAGCCAGGAGATACTAAAGAGTGCTTCCCAAACTCACTGTGGTAAAGAACTAATTTGGTTATTTTTATTTATTGTTGTTACTTTATTTTTTAAACATTTGTAATCTATTGCGGACTGATACTTTTATAAACTACAAAAAAACATAATTTCTAAAAAAATTAAATGCTGCTTGGGTGTCACAGCATCGTCAAGTACTATAGAAGTTTCTAAATTCATACCCCTCCTCCCCCATTTCATACTTACCTCCTAGTGTCGTGGTCATGGTCATGGTCATAGTCATGGCCATGGTCAGAGTTTGTGGACCAAGAGTGGTCTGCAGACCACAGTTCATCAGCAGGTGCTAAGAATTTTTAGTTTTCAACCATACAAGAGATGTCTTATTTCTTCTTCTATTGCTGACCTGTAGCTTAATTGCATGATGATTAGAGAAGGTGATTTAAATGATGCTGATTTTTAGAAATTTGTTGAGTTCTGGGGTGCCTGGGTGGTTCAGTCGGTTAAGCGTCTGACTCTTGGTTTTAGCTCACGTCGTGATCTCATGGTTCATGATTTCAAGCCCTGAGTCAGCCCATGCTGTCAGCACAGAACCTATTTGCAATTATCTCTCTCCCTCTTTCTTTTGGCCCCTCCCCTACTCGCTCTGTCTGCCTCTCTTAAAAAAAAGAAAAAGAAAAAGACATTTGTTGAGTTCTGCTTTACATGAACCATTTTTGTAAATGTTTATGTTTGCTTAAGAAGAACGTCTTGTTTCTATTTACTAGACCAGAGTTCTGTATATTTTTCCATTAGACCAAACTTGTTAATTATGTTGTTCAAACGCCCAAATCTTTACTGATTTTTATGTGCTTGATATATCAATAAGTAAGAAACTAGTTGAAATTTAGCCTCCAGTAGGGAATTGCTGCAGGTAGTTTGAACCTATGTTATAAAACTAAGAATTATTATATCTTCCTTTTATGTTGAATCATTTATAATTATGCATTGACCCTCTTTATCCTCTAAAATGTTTTTTGCTTCAAAGTTTCTGTGGTCTGGGGTGCCTAACCAGTTAAGCAACCCACTCTTGAGTTTTGGCTCAGGTCGTGATTCACAGTTGTAAGATCAAGCCCTGGGTCCGCTTCGCACGGAGAGCGTGGAGACTGCTTGGTATTCTCTCTCCCTTTCTCTTTGCCCCTCCCCCAATTGCATGTGCTGATGTGTACGTGCTCTCTCTCTCACTCTCTTTCTCTCAAAATAAACAAACATTAGAAATAAATAAAGTTCCTGTGGTCTGATATGAATACACCAGCTTTCTTTGGTTAGCATCTGCCCAGTATACTGTTTTTAGCCTTTTGCTTTCAACGTTTCCATATTGTTGTGTTTTGAATAGGGCTCCTATTGTTTTTAAAATTTTTATACCTATGTAGACAATCTGTGTCTTTTAACTGGAACATTAATTGACTTGCTTTTTTCTTTTTTTAAGTAATCACTACACCCACCATGGGGCTCGAACTCATGGCCGCAAGATTAAGAGTCACATGCTCTTCCAACAGAGCCAGCCAGGCATCCCTTCACTTACTTTTAATGTAGTTACTGATAAATTTAGATTTAAATATATACCATTAATTTTTGCCCTTTTTTCTCACCTTTTCTATATTTTTTCTCATCTTTTCTGCCTTTTAAAGATAATTTGACTTTTCCTTGTCTATGTTTTTCCTCTCTTCATTTAGAAATTGTGACTGTATTTCTAACTTTTTTTGGTTACTCTTGAAATTTTACCAGTGCACTTAATGAAACCTCAAATTTACCTGTTAATTCTTGTTCCTGGACAACACAAGAATTTTAGAAAACTTTCTAAATTCAGTCATCTCCCTTACAATTGATGTTATTTTTGCTTAGTATTTCAATTATATCTTTTTAATCTCATAGATTAAATCTGATAGATTGCTATCATTATTTTATATATACATATTTATTTAGATTAACCTGTATATATGTTTTTAAATGTTGATTCATTTTTGAGAGAGAGAGTGTGTGCATGCATGTGCACATGAGTAGGGGAGGGGCAGAGAGAGGGGGAGAGAGGATCTGAATTGAGCTCTTTGCTCACAGCAGAGAGTCTGATGTGGAGCTCAAACTCACGAACCAGGAAATCATGACCTGAGCCAAAGTCAGACACTTAATCGACTGAGCCACCCAGGCACCCCAAGATTAACCTATATATATATTATCACGTCTTTACCTTGCTCATTATTCCTTCTTTTACATCTCAGACCTTCTTTCCGGGTCATATTTCTTTCTTCTGGTGTGCGTCCTTCAGAATTTCCCTGTAACAAAGGCTTGTTGATGGTGAACTCACAGTTTTTATTTATTTGAAAATGTCTTTGTTGTTAGGCTAGGTAGAAAATCTAGATTGACAGTTATTTTCTCTCAGAACTTTGAAGATATTATTTCATTATCTTCTCATTTCTATTGTTGCTATTGGGAATGCCACTGCCAGTCTAAAAACAAGGTTTCTTGCCTTTCTTCTTTGGCTGCTTTTATTTTTTTTTTAATTTTTTTAAATGTTTACTAATTTTTGAGAGGGAGACAGAGCATGAGCAGGGAGGGGCAGAGAGAGAGGGAGACACAGAATCCAAAATAGGCTTCAGGCTCTGAGCTGTCAGCACAGAGCTTGACGCGGGACTTGAACTCCCAAACCATGAAATCATGACCTGAGCCGAAGTTGGATGCTTAACTGACTGAGTCACCCAGATGCCCCTTCTTTGGCTGCCTTTAAGATCTTCTTGTCTTTGGTATACTGAAGTTTACTAAAGTAATGATTAGATGTTGGCTTATTCCTCCGTCCTTTCTTTCTCCTTTTCCTTCCTTTACAAAGTGTAAGTTGTTTTTCCTATATATGTAGATTCATGTCTTTTATCAATTCTATAAAATTTCCACCATTAGCATTCAAATAGGACTTCTATTTCAGTCTTTCTATTCTTTCCTTCAGAGATGCCAAGTAGACCTATTTAAAAGCTTTTATTCTATCCTTCTCATCTCTTAGTATCTTTTCACATTTTCTGTCTTCTTATCTGTCTATGCTATACTGCTGCCTAGTTCTTCATATCAAACCAACACTACTAATTCTCTTCAGTTGTGTTTTATCTGTTTTATGCATCCTCTGAGTTTTTAATTGTAATCGTTATATTTTTCATATCCAGAAGTTATATTTGATTTTTTTCATGCCTACTTGGTATATTCCGAATCTGATAATTTCAATTATTTTTTGCCTTTAAATCACTTTTTTTGTTCACTGACTCATACTCATGGTATGAACCCACCCATATTGACAGGAATTATTCTTGGGAATCCTAACAGCCTAGAGTGGGAAGGTGTTCTTCCAAGGAGAATTTGTGTTTGCTTTTCCTGGGAGTCAGGAATATTAATGATTGGGAGTCTCAATATGTTCTCCCCTAGCTTTGCAGTGATTTCAGACTTAGTATCCTGATATCAGATCTGATAAAGATATTTAGTTCCAAGCTTTCTTTTTTTCTGACACTTCATAAATCAGAACTCAATTTTGTTGTCGTAGTTGTTTTACGTTGGCCTCTGGAAAATTCCCTTACGTTCTTATGAGCCCAGCAATGCTTTAAAAAGTACTTTTATTGAAATGTATCCATTTTATGGTTGGATGGCCCTTTAGAGAATGTGGTTTGCCGTATTACCAAAGTAAAATACCCATCCTTTAAAAAAATTTTTAGGAGCCCCTGGATAGTTCAGTCGGTTAAGCATCCAACTTCAGCTCAGGTCATGATCTCATGGTTGGGAGTTCAAGCCCCACGTTGGGCTCTGTGCTGACAGCTCAGAGCCTGGAGCCTGCTTCGGATTCTGTGTCTCCTTCTCTGTCTGCCCCTCCTCCACTTGTGCTCTGGCTGTCTCTCTCAAAACTAAATAAACATTTTTAAAAAATTAAAAAATTAAGTTAAAACTTGAAAAGAAAAAAATTCATTTTTATACATAAAGAGTCAAATAGTTATGAAATAAAGCAGCCCTTAAACATCATTCCATTTCTCCTCTCCAGAGAGAGTGTCCTTTAATCTCTTCTAGCTTTTTCTTATGGCATTTACTTCCTTATCTCTAAGTGATACACTTCTTGACTTTTTTTTTTTTTCAGTGTCAGGCATAATATTGACTCCTTGCTGTAGGATTTAACCCCCACCACCACCACCCTTACTACTATATGTGAATTTCCTCATCCCTCAATTGTCTAATAAAATTATATATAATTTTGATAAGATTAGTATTTAGTGTAAAAACTATTTAGAGTTTAACTGTGTAGTAATAAGCTCATTACCTTTTTTTTTCTGCCAGCCTGTTATTTATCCTGAAGTTTGTAATTATCTTTTTTCCCCCCTGACTTTGTTTTGTATTCAGTTACCACTAACTCAAAACTTACCTCTTCACTAATTATCTAAGTCTCTTCTAAATATGTTCAGGAGCATTCAGTATTTGGTTTCATCCTTTTGGGGAAATGTCTCTTTGTGTCTTCTGATCCCTTGTAGTTGTTCCAGAAAGTTCCCGTCTGAAGGACAAAAGCAAGTTCTATGAACCTAATTTCATTTTGTTTTTCTAATTTGATTTGTAAGTATTGGGGATGTGTTAGGATTTTATGGTCATGAGGAGTCTTTACTTACCCTTCAGGGAACCAAAGGAAGAACTCTGAATTGTAATTTAAGGAAGGCTTTTCTATGGGAACCTAAGGTAATAAAATCTGGGATGTCACTTGCAGGCACCTTGAATTGATACCAGTGACCCAGTTCAGTGGAAAGGGTAGAGGAATTGACAACAGAACACATATTGAATTGTCCCAATTTTAACACTATCTGGCCAGGAAACTTGAGTCTACAATTTCAACAGCCTCTGTTTCTTTATCTGGCCCATGAGATACGTGATGATGAAACCTGCACCACCCACTACAAGACCAGCCATGAGGCTCAAATAGAAAAATACTTCATAAACTCGCAAGTGCTATATAAATATTTGTTTAAGTAGTGGTGTCATTCTTAACAGGAACAGAGTTTAGAAAATTTTGGAGAATAGATAGCATACTCCTTACGATGTCTCTTTCACATAGAGGCAAAGTAATTTGACAGTTAAAAACACAGATATTGGAGCCATACTGCCTGTCTGGATTCTGGTAACATCTTGTCCTAATAGTGTGACCTTAAACAAATTATTTTACTTCTCTGTGCCTCAATTTCCCCTCTGTAAGCACTGTATACTCGTGTTTGGTAAATATCTGAAGAGCAATTATCTTAACCCTACTCCTGGCCAAGGTCCTGATGCATCAGTTCAAGTCTCATAATGCCAAGTTTCACTAGTATTGATTCATACCTTAGATTCTTGACTTTCATAGGGTAATATATTGTCCCATGTAGGTTTTTGCTCTAGATGTGATGGAGTTTGCCAATTCTGCTGTTTTTAAACCTTCCTCTAAAAATGGTAGACGGGGCACCTGGGTGGCTTAGTCAGTAAAGCATCTGACTCTTGATTTTGGCTCAGGTCATGATCTCTCAGTTTGTGAGATTGAGCACCACGTGAGGCTCTATGATGACAGTGTGGCGCCTGCTTGGGATTCTCTCTCTCCCTCTCTCTCTCTACTTCTCTGCTCACTCTCACTTTCTCTCTCTCTCTTAAGTAAATAAACATTTAAAAAACAGTAGACAAATAGGGGCGCCTAGATGGCTCTTTTGGTTAAGCTTCCAACTCTTGATTTCGGGTCAGGTCATGATGTAGCAGTTCATGAGTTCGAGCCCCACTGATAGTGTGGAGCCTGCTTGGGATTCAAATCATTCTTTTTCTCTCTACCCTTTCCCTGCTCTCTCTCTCACACTCTCAAAATAAATAAATAAACTAAAAAAAATTATAAAATAAATAAAAATGGTAGACAAAGAAAAGACTCTATAGAGACAAAAATAACACTTTTTCTCTCTAGTTCCCACACAAATTTCTTAACACTAGGGGGCTAGAGACAACTCTCTAAGGAGTATCTCACTTATCTTTTTCTTAGGAAAGCAGAGAAGAGATTCTCTTTCTTGAGCAGATAAGCATTAAGTTTTTACTTCCCATTTCTGTGCTGAGTAGTTGAACAGTTTTTGGCAGAAAAGGAGCAGGAAAATGGTGGAGAAAGGTAGCCAAATCTGCCTATGAGGGCCTGGGCCCCATGAGAATTGTTAGAGCAAAGGAGATCTAGGCTGTGGTCTGGGTCCAGAAAGACCCATTTACAATGACATTCTCCATTAAGGGAAACAGAAGGAAGAGCACTGTCACAGAGCCTCCCTTAGCAGACTGTTGAGGGGAGCCCCTGGTTGGGGATTGGAACAGCAGCCCGCTTCCCCATCACTTGCTCTACTTGGCAGAAGACCTAGGGCTTCCAGGAGGCTTGTCCTGTCAAAGCTGCCCACCATCACAAAAAGCAAGAGGGGGCCATTTGCCTTTTAAGCCATAGCCAGGGACTCAGAAGCCCCGTGGGACCATTCTACGATGCCATCTTCTTTGAATGCTTCTGCTCCCTCTATCCACCTTGGGTATCAGGACACATGTGAGGCTAAAGGAAGGTTAGTGGTTGTGAAGGAGACAGCAATTGGGGGCAACTTTGCAAAGACAAGGGGAGTGCAAATGGTCCCTATCAGCGAGCCACTTTCTAAGTTCTTTTCACAAGCAGTAATTTAGAAAGCACTCCTCGTCACTAGTCAGACTGCAGAATCTGGGAGTCACTGCATTTGCAGTATGAGTTGCTCATTAAGAAACATCAAATATCAATCAAGGTCATTGCCTTATTATTATTCAATAGAAATGCGATTTCCTGACAGTCATTTTAAGCCAGTTAACTCTTGAATTCCTCTGTAATGCTTTTAATTGTCATACAGATGGAAGATCCTTTTCTACCCTGAATGCACATATTCTGGCTAGTTTGTGCTTTCTCATTCAGCTTCTTTTCATGCACACACGTGTGTGCACATGTACACACACACAAGTTCATAGACACCAAACCCCTATTTGTACTTACAGTATGCACACACAAATCCATTTGGCTAAATTCTAAATACCTCTATGCTGTTACTTCAGTTGAAATAAATTAGTAGAGTAGTGAGGTATATCCTCCCCACAGGGAGAAAGCTAACTGACGTGCAAAGAATGATTAAATGTATACAGGGGCGTGGGGAGCTCACTCCTCTTCAATAGGGGTGGGAAATTAGGATGGAAGGCTTCTCTCCCAGGAGCCTTGCCTTTATTAAAAGACTTGAGAGCTTGGGAGATTTCTTCAATAGGAATTGGGGTATCTGTGAGTCTTTTTGGAACAGTATGGAAAGCTGAACTGTGCTTGGGAACTCTGCAAGGTCTTTTTGATCCTTAAAGGTTCTGATATAAAAACCTATCCAGGTTTTCATAAAAGTAGTAAAGTGTTTTCAGTCTTTTATCAATCCCTTCATACCCTTAAATAACCTTTCCCCTTTTGTGGAGTAATTGCTCTAACCTCCCCCCAACAAATCCTGACCCTTTCCCCCTTCATTGTTTTATTCTTCAAAACAGGGTTCTTCTTAATACAAGAATTCAAATATTTCTATTAGGGTCATAGTCGTCAGCAATTTCCATTTAATGAGCTCAACAAAATCTCTTTACAAAGAAATGTAGGCTTCAAATCACAAGTTATGTCTTTTCCTGCAATTCCTAGGAATCCAATTAAGTAAGACAGTATGATCTATAATATGATATACCTGACTATGGAAAGGCCAAGCGTAGAACAGATCTTTGAGCCCAAAATTAAGATTTAAAGAAAGGAACCCAGCTTAAATGAGCTGAAACTTTATAAAAGTAGAAACTATAATTATTTCTTCCAAAATGAAGAAATAACTTGGAATCTATAGTGAAAATCATTAAACTTACTTATTCCAAATTTAGCTACCAATTAAAATCTCTTCTTTTTTATCAAGGGACCACAGGTGATTTTCACAAAATAAACCCAAGAGGTTTTCAGTTTGCTAAATCTCTGTGACTAAAGAACTGAGTATACATAGCTACCACTAAAATGAAGGGGATACAACATGAAATTTTGCAGCGCAACATATTTGGTATCAAAGAATAGTGTTTTTCAAGTTTTCTTATTTTAGTGGACACAATTTGTATTAAATACCCCTATATTTTCAATAAATTAGTGGGTATATTTTAAGGCATAATTTAACCTTTTGACTTAGAGAGGTGATTAAGAATTAATATACTTTACCCATGTAAATACACTAGAGCTTCTCAGGATGATGATAACTTAATTCTTATCCAATACCTGCTGTGTAGGTTGGGGAAGATGGTGTTTTAATGGGAAAAGAAGAGTAAAATGTGGCTTGTCAGAAGCAAATGTCAAGTCAAGAATTAACCCAAGGCATTGCCTGCCTTTCTAATAAAGATATGCCGCCCGTTTCAGATATGTTTTTGCAACTTTTTCCCATTTGATGCAATTATGCTAGCCATTCATGGGTCATAAATTAACCTCCAGCAGTCGTGCCATGAATTTCCACCCAAATGTAGTCTAGGAAGCACATGTTCTTGGGAAAAGTATTGATTAGCTCCAGGTAACTACACTGAAAAGACCTTCCTAGACATGTATCAGAAGAGCAAAAGCCTAGAGAGAAAGATGAGCCAGGGAGCTGATTTGAGATGAAAGTAGGCTTTGCAAAGATGCCTCAAGTTTTTCCAGCAGAGTATGAATTCTTTGCCTGTCAAAGCAAAGGATCCTGAAGTTATGAAGCACCCAAGTTTGGAGTCCAAATATGAGAGAACTCCCAATGGTCAAGAACTCCCAGTCTCTAGGCTGGGAACTTTTACTGGGTTTTTCCACATTTCCCCTAGAGATATACCGCCCATATCAGCCGTCAGTTCTGAGGGTCAGAGCAGGGATGGGAATTATCAGAACTCCTTCCTGAGTTCTATCTACTTGGATTTTGGATTTTGGTCCATTCCTGGCCAAAGGCAGTTATCTACAATAATTTTTTCTGGCCTCTGCCCTGAGGAATGAGCCTTGGCACTGACCATGGTGCTGAAGGTGGTATAGGAACAATACTAGAGAACATTTAGAACATTTCTGTGTGCCAGCACTATTTCTAAGTGCTTTGCATGGATTCCCTCATTTCATGTTCACAGCACCTCTGTGGAAGTGGTGCTGTTATTCCCATTGACAGATAAGGAGAATGGAATACAAAGAGGTTAACAAACTTGCCCAATGTCACAAAGTCAATAAGTGGGGAAGCCAGGTAGTCTATACTCTAGAGCTTCACTTGTCACTACATTTGCTAATGAAAATTATTATCAGAGCCATGCAGAACTTACCAAATTTTCACTTGTCCAAGCAGAAATGAGCTATGGTTCCCAATGTCAAGTTGCCAGAGAGGCTGCTGTGGTTTGGCATCTTGGAGAGCCAGACACAGCAGTGAAGACTGGTTGGGTGCACAGAAAAAGAGTGGCTCACGTACTCCATCATAATAGTCATTACATCTTAATGTAATGACTTTTTCCAAACCTGCATTCCTGGTAGACTCAACTATTTGCAGAGGCTGCCCGTGTATCCCAACAGTTTACCATAGTGCTTGATACATAGTAGGTACTCAGCAAACATTTGATGAATACATGCATTACATGTGATCAATGTAATATAATGATAACACATGTACCATTTAAACATTAATAGGAGTGCTTTAAACTTGTTAAAATCTGGAAAAAAAAAAAGAAACACTGAGTTGTGGAAAATATAGTCTCTTTGTATTTTATATTTGTCATGCTCCATCTTGGGAGTTATGTGAAGTTTGGAATGCATCTTAATCTCTTATAGAAATGAAACGAAGACCTGAGGTCATGATTTGGACAATTTGAATGCTTAAACACATGTACGATTGAACTTTTGTTATATGTTAGATTTGGGGTCTACTGCTATATTTGAGATTGGGAGTTTTATAGTATCTCATGAAGGCAGTTCCTGTTGACCTGAAAATTACTCTGAATGCGTTTTTTAGAACGCGTATGAGTGTTCTGTTATAACAGAGTTTGTAGTGGCAATTATAGCATATTCCAACCAAATTTCCCATTTGAAGCCCGTTTGTTGTTTGATTTTTGTCAAGCCATATTTTTGTTGTGTTGTATTAACATGTAGAAGATTTCCGTATCTGTCATGGTAACTCTTTTCCAGCGTGTGTGTGTTTTTAAACAACACTCCACAGCTGAGCTCTTGGAGGACCGGCCTATTTTGACAGCTCCCCTTAGTCCATGTATCACCAAGCTCGTTCTCTGCCAATATGTTTCACATAATTCTCTGGACATGTGTAGCGCGCTTGTGCAACTTGCAAACACCCATACATTATTACAATAATAATTGGGTTTTGATGCAACTGGAACTCAGTACTACCAAGCTGCCAGCATTTCCTTTTGGCTACCAGTACTAGGCAGGAAAATTATAGTCTAACTGTCTTCCTGTTTATTGATAAACAAAGTGGCCAGCCCAGCAATGGAGCCTGATTAGCAGTTTGCACCCTTTGTGAAAGGATAAACAGAACCCTACTGTTTTCTGTGTTTGACTGCAATTTGCATCTTTAAAGAGGTTGGACTGCCCTGAGATTCATGTTCAACTTCCGAGTGCCTGAATATTCTTTGATATGTCACATGTCAGCCTCCTTGTTTTCTTCTCCTTCATCTTGAAACAATATTTGCCAGCATATCTTTGTTCCCATCTGGCAGACCATAAGCTTCCTGAGTCACCTGTCTGAAGGAGGAGAGGAGGGAGGGTGGTGGGAGAAATATGTCTCTGTTTCACCACACTTGAATTTTGCATTCCCAGAAGGCCTTTTAATGCCAACTCAACTCGAATTTTGAAGAGAGGATGATATAGGAATGAAAAGCCAAAGACAAAAGGGAATCTGCTTACCACTCTTGCTGGCCTATGGGATCATTTGGGGGGCCCTTTGCCTTCCCTTATCTTCACCCATCCTCCGAAAAATGCACTCCCCTTTGTAAAGTGAAATACGGTATTAGCCTCAACCTCAAATTTGGTATAGTGTTCTATTCTGAAATTAATTTGAACCTAATTAGATTCTTTAAATATTAACAGACCAAATAGTTGGCTCTCCCATAACTATTTTCAAATGAAAGAAATGAAGATCATTTTAACTTGAATTTGCATGATAGAAAAGGGAGCATTAGTAAATATGGATTAATCTATTTAAGTACATTTTTCCCATAGTCCTTACTGTATATAAACATTTGTTCTGCCTTAGAGATATTGCATGATTGGACCCACGAGACTCGTTTACCACTGAACAGTTTCCTTTTAAAACTTCAAAAGAAATGTTATGTATTTATTGGAGGTTGTAGCGTAGTTAGACGTGAATGGTACCTCAGCTATTTTGTTAATGCCAATAGGGATTAAATTCGATTTTATAGCTGTTGTAGAAGTCTATTTGGTAGCTAACAAGTGGGATTTTTAAATCCTGGAAAACATAATCCTATTATAAAACAGGCAGCTGAATTAACATTACCCAGGAAGGTTCTCTTCATGGATTAGCATTTTTTGACAATAACAAAGAAAATCATCAAATTCTATGGGGATATTACATGCTTTTCTCAAAAGTCAGAACAGCGAATTGGGGAAAAAGAGCAAGATAAATGACCAAACATGCTATTACTTAGACTGTTTCTTTTGAAGAAGAGTGGTGGAGGCTGGGAAGGACAGCTGAATGTTGCCTTGTCTGTAATAATGGCACGTGCTCTGGAGTTGGAAACGTGGCCTTGCTGATTTATATGTCGATGCTATACCTTCAGCTGTTCACATTTGCATTAGTGAGTCTTTACTCCTGGTTTCCTTGTGTGGTCACCAAAAGCCAAAACAGTCACTAGGAACCAGGGTCTGTGAATTAAAACACAAATTGGCAATGGAATGAATACTATTTCCCATGAAATCAAGAACGCTTCTCCAGTTATCATTGGGCCCTAGAATCTGAGAATTCTAGAGCTGGAAATGATCTTGACATTCCTTTTCTTTCATTTTTCTAGTCCTATTCTAAGTTTTAATCACCACAAAAAGATGAATCTCAATCTCTGTCTCCCATATACACTTGTACTCACCGCATGCATACACATCTACAGTTAGCGTGCATGGGTGGCCTTTTTTTTTTAAAGAAGAACCTTTCTTTAAGGCTTAGCCTTTGGTTTTGACTTGTAGTGAGGCTTATTATTAGAGCTTACAGTACTTGCCAATTTTCATTTGCATGGGTATCATCTTAGCAGATAATCACATGGGTTTCAATCACTGGCATATCATTGTGTTAGATAATTGCACAGGCATAATCACATATGGATCTGGAGCAAGTCATCACGTGGGCATCAATTCCATCTATATGGAGGAAGATAATTGCATTAGAGGCTGGAAAGGGCGTGTCTTCGTGGCAGATAATCGCATGGGTATCAATCACGTTAGATTTTGAGTTAGATAATCCCGTGCATATCTACCGCATGTACTAATGGTGACAATTACATGCATATCAATTATATTAACACCTTTGTTTTCTCATAGAGGTTTACATGTGAAGTAATCATGTCATGTGTTTGTTTATATCGGAGAAGAGGCCTGGTGTCCGGGTGACTTGGTGGGTTGAGGAAGCAGTACCATCCATAGCCAAACGCTGGAAAGTCCATGATGAGAGCCATTTCAGACTCTCTTATTTTAGGTCTTTATCTCCTGCAAAACGGAAATACTGGGAAGAATGTATAAGGATATAGAAGACATTTGTGATTTGCTACTCAGCATCCATTTCTCCTTTTTCAGAGGATGGCTTCTGATTTCTATTCCCAGCCCATGCGGGCTGAGTGTGGCTTCAGTGCCCTCCCCACCTCTTGGAGTCAGGGGTTCAGGGTTAACCAATCAGTGAGTTGCATTCTTCTTGCCGCAGAGATTGGCTCAGGCCGGGACACATGACATTAGTCAATAAGAGTGAATCTAGGAACTCACATGGGAGAAAGGGGCAGGAGTTCTTTTTTCCTGGATATTACTGGGGAGGAGGGGAACCTGGCACTGCAGCAACCATCAGACCTGGGTAGCCCAGTGTGTCTAGGGTCCACCCATGTGTCCTCCATGTGGAGCCAGAAATGAAGCCTCTGTAGAGATGTCAGAACTGAGAGGTGGAGGAAAACCCAAACCTAAGGCATTTTCTGGACCTGATTCCAGCAAGCACTGAAGTGAAATCCCTGACCTGAAAATACTCTTCTAAGCCAATAAAGTCCCTTTGACCCTAAACCTGTGGGAGATGGTTTTCCACCCCTTTTTTCAGAGATCTCTAACTGATAGAATAAGTTTATCAGATCTTTTCCTGAGAACAAGTGTTCATTGGAGCAGGCTCTGTAGTAGGAGAAGGAGCTGCTTTGAGGGAGGAAGTGAGGGCCAGGGAGGGGTTTGATTTAGGATCAATCACTGTGGCCCTCAGCCTGCATTGGAGGGCCATGGTCTGCTGGCCCTGAGCATCTGAGCTCAAGTTATGAGGAATGTTTATTAAAAACCTTTTAATAAACCTGTTTTCACTTCTCCCCTTGTCTGTTCTTATTACTTTGATGTTTATCAAATACTCTCAATGTGCGAGTTACACATCATGGTAGAAGTGCAGTTTCTACTATGAAAATAAATGAAAAAAATATTTACAGGTGCCCTCACGGCAAGACCTATACTATTCTAAGGCATTCTTTTATTGACATTGCAGTATACAGTTAGATTTATTTTTTTATTTTTTTAACAGACTGAATGCTACATTGGATGAATATTGATTGATTTAGGGAAAGCCAAAAGTTTTGGAAAAGAGGAAATTAAAAAAAATTGTCCTTGAAGTACAATCTACTGCCATCCAGAATGAATGTTTCTTTTCTTTTTAAACATTTTTTTATGTTTATTTATTTTTGAGAGAGAGAGAAAAAGCACGTGTCAGTGGGAGAGGGGCAGAGAGAGAGGAAGACACAGAATCTGAAGCAGGCTCCGGGCTCTGAGCTGTCAGCCCAGAGCCTGGCGTGGGGCTCAAACTATGAGATCATGACCTGAGCAGAAGTCGGACACTTATCTGACTAAGCCACCCAGGCGCCCCAAGAATGAATGTTTCTTAGAAAAGCTAAGTGGCATGTATATGCTTTGTTTACCAAATTCTGTGTGTCAAGCAGTTTGTCGTGCCTTTTTACCTCGATTTGTTTTCTTATTGATACTATATCATTTTCTCCATATGCTGAGATTTGAGATCAGAAGCAAATGGGCCTATCCATAGAAATACCTGATAAGAGAACACAAATAATTGAAATTTACTGTAATCTTAAAACCTCATTTTAATAATTCCAAATTCTTTTTTAATGTTCATTTTTGCACACATGCACAAGTGGAGGAGGGCCAGAGAGGTGGGGAGCAGACACAGGATCAGAAGCAGGCTCTGTCCTGATAGCAGAGAGCTCAAGCTCAAACTCTCAAACCAGGAGATCATGTTCTGAGTGGAAGTTGGACACAACCGGCTCAGCCCTGCGGGCGCCCCAAATTCTTTTTTTTTTTAATCAAACTTAAACATTAATGATAGCAGAATGTACCACCTGTGATTCGAAATTCACCTTTTTGGGGTGGTCCAGACTGCAGTCGGAGTTCAAATAAACAATAGGATGGCTAGCGAGAAAGAGGTGAAGTGTAAGGCATGGCTCCTTCACAGACTAATCATCTCTTGAGTAGGTGTCTTTCGCCGATGACACACACATGATCTCACCTGCTGCAGGTAGATATTTGTACAACAAATGCATGCGTGAATGAGGGACTAATCAATCAGATGATTGGTCTCTGGCCGATAGGTGTTCCAAGGACTTAAGGTACAGTGTGAGAGTTGTTCAGTTCCACTCTAGTCTCCATGTACTCTTCTCTCTGCCCGGCATTGTCCGAGTCTCTCCAGGACCGTCGTTCCTCCAGAGGCCTTCCAGAGCCACAGAGACTCAGCGATTTGCCAGATCCTCTTCTGTATGCGCTACATGTCCTTTCCCTTTCCTAACACACATCCCACCTCTCACACTTGTGCGGTGCTTCCTGTCTTCCATACTAGATTAGAAGTCCCGCTGGGGAAGGGATTGCCCCTGGATGCCCAGACAGGGCCTCCTCATGCCACTCTCTGTGGAGGTGGAGGTGACACAACTGTGGTGGACACACCCTTTTCTGATGTTTAAGGTCAGACACTCAGTTCCTGGAACCTAGTCGGACGAAGGGCTGTCTGGCTAGGCCAATGCTAGGCAATTCCATCCTCATCGTCTGCGATCACTGTCCACAGACAACGAGATGTAGAATGGCTTGCTGAGGGTTTCTAGTAAAGTTTTCCTTGCTTTTAAAAGAAAACCATGGCAACTCATTCTTTCTTTCCTGCTAATAGTGACAAAGGGCCATGTTTTATAGTTATTACAAAGGCAACATTGTGGGTATAAAGAGGGTACATAAGAAATGGGCATCCTTGACATTGTTGAGCTAAGAGGCTCCTCTACCACTGGACATTGTCACACAACTGTCCTTGGTGTTTAATTGAGCTAGTCTGAACTGAGTTTTCTGTTCTCTGCAGTTTGATGTATCCTAAGTGGAACTGTATGGAAAGCAAAGGTCCTTTGGTGCCAGGTGCATTGGCTTTGATTCTTTTTATAGGTGTGAACTTAGCCCTGATTTTCTTAGCATAAGGTAGAGAAAGCAGTACTTCTCACATGGGGTTGATGTGTGGCTTAAATTATGTATGTAACAGTGCCTAAAACAGATTAAGTACTTGACAAATGTTCTTTCTCTTTTTTTTTTAATTGAAGTGTGGTTGACATACAGTGTTACGTCAGTTTCAGGTGTACAACATAGCGATCTGGCAATTTATATTTTATGCAATGCTTACCATGCTAAGTGTAGTTACCATCTGTCACCATACTCAACAAATGTTACTTCTTCCATTTAGAGATGTTTTACATGTTGATCTTGGAGGAGCCAATAGATTGAATTAATGAATAATGAAATGAATAACCCCCAGGTCCTTTGCACATGAAACAGCAAGTAGTTTCTAATCTAGCACAACAGTCAGACATTCATAGTCTTAATTACAGTGGGGTTCGACAGCAGTCCTAATTGGAGAGTGTGTTCTGCTAACGGAAGGTAAGATTACCAGTCAGACTACATCTGATAGCTGGAGTTCAGGTCTCAAAGCCATAGACTAGAGTACGAGGAACAGTTGCAGATGCTGAGGATGTTTTTAACTCTGAAGAAAGAAGATCCAAACCCAGAAAATACTTCAAATCGAGGAGGGACTGGAATTGTCCTGTGCTGTTGCAGAGGGCAGAATGAGGACAGACTCCATCAGCAAATGACTCAGATACAGATTTCCCCTCAATGGGAGAGAGAATTGAGGAGGGGTTGGCAGTGCATAAATGTGAGAGAGCAAGTGCCTATCAACAGGGCAGAGGCATGTCTAGGCCTTCATCTCAAGATGCCCCTGGCAGGAGCGTGGACGACCTGGCCCCCAAGTGCTCTTGCAGAGATCTGGATTTGATGTTCAGCTGTTCAGTTAAACTCTTATCTGGAGTCTGCCAGGTGGATTCAGCGACCTTTTCTGTTGGTTTTGTGATTAACATTGTTTAGCTGATTTCCCTCTAGCCTTTTTAAAAAATTTGCTCCTCTGCTGTCACTGTGACCACAACCCACTCCATTGTCCACACTGACATCTCCCCTCTGATTGTTTTTTCCACACTCCCTTGGTGACCAGAGCGATGCTGTACCTGCAGGCAGTGTGTTGGGATTTGTATGGCTGCAGTGCAGTTTTGGGGGAAACTAACAGGGCTACGTGCCCTACAGTCTTTCTGTCTTCCCGGCCACAATCCCTGACTTTCCCATTTTCCTTATCTTCGCCTAAGGCATTGCTTCTAGAAAGTTCTTGGTAAATTATTAATACATTATCCTAATACCGTATGCTTTTTTAGAATTGTGGTAAAATATGCATAACATAAAATTTACTGCTTTAGCCATTTTTTAGTGTACATTCAGTGGCATTAAGCACATTCACAACATTAAGTGTAGCTGTCACCACCATCCATCTCCAGAACTTTGTCCTCATCCCCAGAACTTTGTCATCATCTCCAGCTGAGACTCGGTACTCATTAAACACTAACTCCCTATTCTGTCTTCCCCCAGCCTCTGCTATCCATCTTCTACTTTCCGTCTCAGTGAATTGGTCTAGTCTAGGTACTGCGTATAAGTGGATTCGTATCTGCCCTTTTACGATTGGCTAATTTGGCTTAGCATAATGTCTTCAAGGTTCATCCCTGTTGTATCATATCAGCATTTCCTCTTTTAAAAACTGAATCATATCCCATTGTATGGATGTACCACATTTTGTTTGTCTGTTGGTGAACATGTGGTTGTGTCCGTCTTTCAGCTGCTGGGAACAATGCTGCTGGGAACATAGGCGTGCGGTATTTGCTCGAGTCCCTGATTTCACTTCCTTTGGGTATTTACTCAGGAGTGGACTCGCTGGATCGTATAATAGTAACTCTATATTTAACTTGGGGCAAACTGCCAGACTCTTAATATTATATGTCTTTTAAACACGTATATTAACTAAGGAGAAAAGAACAGGTTCATTTGATGAGAGAATCAGAAAGTGTAAGTTTCTAGATCCTGTTGAGCTCTGGAAGTCATAGATTAAAAAGAATAAAAAGTGCAGGAAACACACTTACTAAGAAAGAGAGAGGTGTGGAGGTACTGTGTGACCAGTGTTGATCCCACAGCCACTGGCTACTAAAGCTGGAAGGAAGGAGGGGTGAGGCAGAGAGAGTCAGGGGGAAACACTGTAGAGTGCCTGCAGACTGTATCTAGATACTTTTGTATCCATGAACTTATTTAATCATCAAAACAAACCAACATGTGCCCTTATTTTTTATGGACAAGTTGTGTCAGCTACTTCAAATTTTAATTTTTATTGCTTTTACCAACAACAAAGAATTTTTTTTTTAGGGAAGAAATCATTTCGAATCTACCAGTCTCACACAAAATTCACTTTAGTATTTCCCTGTTCTTTGTCAGGCTTTGTCCATTTGCAGCCATAATTTTCACTTGATTGCATACTTATAATTTCATATTTTCCTTTTTTATTGCCACAGAAAGTTTCGTACTTATTATTTTAACGGATGTGTAATATGGATCAAGTGGTTTCATTTCAATTCAGTTAACCATTTCCCTATTGCTGAATACTTAGGTTGTCTCCAGTTTTTTACAATAATTTTATGGCTATTATGTAATTTTATTATATAATTAGTATATAACTTAAAATTTTATAACTTTAGCAATAAAGAGCTTCATTTATATAAGTTTTTCCTGTATACACTGTATTTCTTTAGAATATATTTTAGGACTAGGATTACAAGATCAACAGGTAGAAACATTTTTATGGCTTTTGTTATGCATTGTCAAAATGTTTTATAGAAGGGATATACAAAAAATTATTTTTGAAAGATTGATAATACCTTTTCAGCAGCAGTATTGAAGTGTACCAATGTGCCTACGTTATTATTTATTTTAGCTTTGTTTTACTCTTTGGTCCTGTAAAACTACACTTGGGTAGCATTAAAGTGTCTGTAAGAATTGGAAACCAGCACACCCAGCAGCATTATTCATGACATCCAAAAAGTAAAAGTAACAGTGTTTATGGGAGATGCACGGACTGAAAAATGTGGTGTATCCATACGATCAAACAGCGATTCAGCCTTTAAAAACGAAGCAAATTCTGACACATGCTACAATGGGCATGAATCTTAAAACACATGCTAAGCGACGGTGGCCCAGTCACAAAAGGACAGATACCATATAATCCCACTTATTCGAGGCACCTAGAGTAGTCAAATTCATAGAGACAACAAGAAGAAGGGTGGTCGCCAGCGCCCGCAGGGAAGGCAGAAGGGGAGTTACTGTTTAATGGGTGTGGAGTTTCAGTTTGAGAAGATAAAAACAGCTGTGGGGACGGATATTGGTGGTGATCACACAACTATATGAAGGTACTTAATGTACCATAATATACCGCTAAAATCCATATCAAAAAATAGCTAAAGTGGTAAATTTTATGTCAGGTATATTTTACCAAAATAAAATGTTTTTTAAAAAATTGGGACCCAGCCAAGAACATGAAGAACATGGAAAGAGATTAGTTTAAAAAACATTAGCAGCAGCGTGGGCAAGAAAGTTGCAACTCAAAGCAGAGGTAAGAATTAAGTTAGATTGTAATTTAGACTCAAGAAAACCAATTCTATCCAAGGGGTGTGAACTTGAAGTTCCCTGTTGTCATGGCAACCGTAAGAGGGCTCAGGATCCACTTGGCAGAGGAAAAATCACCTGGCCTGAAGATCTTTGGCCTGTAAGCAACCTCAGTTCCCAGAGTATCAGTAATTTAGAGATTCACAGGCACGGTTGAAGTATTTGGGGAGGTTTGGCTTGTTCAAGTATTTGAAGCACTTAAGAAAAAGAAGGTATTAAATCATAAATACAGTTTTCAGAGTTTAAGGGAATTTAATAACGTTGTAAATGGCACCATTGCAATTTGAACTTATTTAAATCTATTCAATTTGAACTAATCCATTTGATTTATAAACAGAGTAATAAGGGGCGCCTGGGTGGCTCAGTTGGTTGAGCAGCCGACTTTAGCTCAGGTCATGATCTCACGAACTGTGAGTTCAGGCCCCGCGTCAGGCTCTGTGCTGGCAGCTCAGAGCCTGGAGCCTGCTTTGGATTTTGTATCTGCCCTTCCCCTGCTCCTGCTCTGTCTCCATGTCTCTCAAAAATAAATAAACATTTAAAAAAAATTTTAAAAAAAACAAAACAAAAACAGAATAATAAGATTATAGGCTGAACTCAAAGGCCTAAGGAAAATAGATTTCTGAATTGATAATTTTTAAAACCAAAGTAGCCTGCATGGTCTTTTCTGTGCACGAAAGCTCTCCTCAGACATTAGGGACACCTGACTGGCTTAGTCAGAAGAGCATGCAAGTCCTCAAGCCCCACGTTGGGTGTAGAGATTTCTTAAAAAAAAAAAAAAAAAAAAAAAAAAAAAAAAAAAAAGCTCCCCTCAGACATTAAAAGAAGCTCATATTAACACCTCCAATCCCATACTTCCTACTCCACAACATACTTGCTGATTGCTGATTTATCTGTGGCTCTCTTCCATTAATGCATAAGCTCCTTGGGGCCACAACCACATTCTATCCCAAGCACCTAGGACAGCTCCAGACACCAGAAGACACTCTCCTACTGGTTGAGGGAGAAGAGATATGCTTGAATTTATCCAGGTGCTTATTAATTTTTGTATACTCACACCTCTTAGATACCTGCAACAACTTCTGTTTTGATATCTATGTGGACATTTGCTAGATGAAACCATCCACTTATTTTAATAGATTACCATGGCAATATAGTTAAAGAAATTATGAGAACTATTATTTATTTTATTTTTCCCCTAGGAATCTTATACAGTAGTATCTATACAATGGGTGTCCAGTCCGCATTTGTCCACATACTCTCCTGAAAGCAAAAGTTTACTTTTGTGATACATCCTTTTCCAAATGACCAGTGTCACACAGAAGACCATCCTCTGCCACATTGGGCTTAAGATCACATCTCTGAAGTCCAGAGGCACTACATTTAGATTAAAGCATCAAGATTTCAAGATTGGTAACAAAGAGAGGGCTCCCAAAGCATCTTGTGCAAGTTGGGGAAGAAACGCCCATTCTCTGAGACAGGAGCCATGTCTTCACGCATGGCTTGCTCTTTTGGCGCCTTTCCCCTCATGGTGGGACAGATCCTGAAGTGAAGAAAAGGACGGCTGTAGGCCCTTGGCTGTCATGCTGTTAGTGATTAGCTGTTTGCAGCAATTATGCCCTTCCATCCAGGGTGTGACGGCTGGCACCTCTGGTAATGAGATGATTTCCAGGGCTTGCATGTTTAAGGCTCTGCCGGCTTCCTCTTGGCCTTCGCTTGCTGCTCTCCTTGGCAGCTTCAGAGTTTACTGACATTATTACCAATGTGACATGTTCCTCTTGGCCAACACGAAAACTAAAGGAAGACATGCCAGTGTGCTGTCAGGGCTCTTGGAGCTTCAGGAGAGAAATGTCAAACTGAATGTAGCCTCCACAACCAACTCCAGGAAGTGGAGACACTGGCTCACTCTTCCAGACTCTCAAGAACAACCCATGCCTGAGTTTTTGGCAACAAGTGGAATTTCTACACTGGAGTAACATTTCTTACATAGGAATAATGGTGCGGTTGTCATACTAGCTAGGTAATGTTTCCCTGAGTAACTCATCAAATAATTATTGAGGAACTACTATCTGGGAATGCCAGGCTAGCACTGGAGATGGTAATGGTGAGCAAAAAAAATTCAGCCCCTCCCCTCACAGAGCTAATGAGCCAGTGAGAGAGACAGACATCAGCCCAACGGTTGCTGATATAACAAGTTATAGATTGTGATAGGTGATGAGAAGGTAAAGTACAGAGCCCCATGAGAGTAGAAAACAGGACTCCAGGCTGGACAAAAATAGTATTTGAACTGGGATCTGAAGGGCTGACTGGGAGATAACTAGACTAAGGACAGAATACAGGGGGAAACGGAGAAGAGGAAGAGCCTTTTGGGCAGGAAGAGAGGTGTATGTAAAGGCCCAGGAGAAGCAGGAAGCCTCTGAGAAGGCCAGTGAGGCCAGAGTGCCCCAAACCGGGGGGTTGTGCAGGATGAGGCTAGAGAGGGGGCAAGGGCAGTTGCTGCAGGACCAAGGGCCATGCTAAACACTGTACATGTATTTTAAGGGTAATGGAAGGCTGCTAGAGGTTCTAAACACAGAGATGGGCGTCTTACAAAATAGCATTCTGTATGCAGTGGAGTGGGTTGGAGCTGGGCAAGAGGGAATGGGAAGGCCATCCGCTCGCTGTCACCATGGTTAGAAGAAATTAGGGTGCTGAGGACCCCAAAGACATGGGAGACAAGGTTCTCTTTCCTTCTTTTCTTCTCTCCTCCTTTTTTCCTTCCTCTCTAAACTGACCCACTCTGATTGCTCCAAAAGACATAAATGGGTTCTTTTTCTTAGAAGACCTTTATGGTTTTCTAAGTAAAATTCCATTCTCCTGTCCCTATGGTGAAAATTCCTCAAAGAAACAGGTGCCTACAATTCTGTGCCAGATGAAAAATTTTAGGAAAGCCATGCTTCTGTTCTGAAGGAGCAAAGGGCCTCCTCACAAACACAGCATACCTTCCTGTGTCACTCCAAAACTCCTCCATCCAGGCCCATTAGAACCCCCAAAGTGATCTGATTTCCATCAATCCTAAAGCCAGCCAAGCAAGGTCACGTTTATAGGACTCCCTCCCGGCGACAGTCCAGAAAACAATAAAAACAGATGCAAGCCCTGCTGTGGTACAGAAGCCCACTTTGGAAACCAGGGGGTCAAGTGCCCATTATCCAGGTAAGCAGGCTCTCCCTGGGAGACCAGAAGTGCACGTCGACATGCCAAGTGGAGAGGGGCTGGAAATCACAGGGGCCGCCTGGGAAAGGAGACCTCAGCCAGGCAGTACTAATAAAACCGGACAATGCCGCGGAGCTAGCGTGGCTAAGCCAGGAGTGAGGGGAGGATGGGCTGGGGGAAGGGCCTCCCTTCCTCCAAAATCAATGTCCCTGTTAACTTGGGCAGAAGAAAATCTGACAGCCCTGGAAACCTGCCCATCTGATGAGAAGGAGGAAGCTGAGAAGCAGTTGGAGCCAGAGAAAGCCCAGAGATGCAGGCACGATCAGTTGCCCGTTGGGGACCTGATGGTAAGCCCTCTCTCCTCAGCTTTTACTGAAGCCCAAGAGGACAGGTGCTGCTGCCAGTCCCCACCATGACCTCCCCAGCTGCCTCATAACGCACCTGCCCCTCCAGTGATCCCAGCGGGATCTGTTTCATAAAAAATCCAAGACACAAACAGGGCAGCCAGCTTCTGAACCCAAGCTCCCTAAGGTCTGTCCAGTGTGGGACCATTCCATTTTGTTATCTGGGATGTAAGTGAGAGGCAATGGGAATAACTGAAGTCTACCCAAAAAACAGAAGTCTTGACAAGGAGAATCTAGTGAAAAACCAGGCTTTTACTGAGAAAATGATTGATATTACCAGCTGGTCCATGACTTTTGTTTAAGGCCACCCACGTGAAAAGAGTAGTATGAGTCCACAGTCCTTTATTTACAATTCCAAATCCAGAGAGCTCTGAAAACCAAAAGTTTTATCATAAATTTGCAACCGATGTACTCAGTAGCAAAACCTGACCGAAACTAATGTGATACAGTTTGTAGACCCTGTCACCTTAGCCTGAAGAGCCCTACATTTTGCTCCAGGTTTGGGGGAGGAGCAAAATAAAACAGACTATCTAGGAATTGCCCTACCTTCCTAAAGTCCAAAAATTGCTTCATTCCAAAACACCTTTGTCTCCAAGATTTTCTAAGAAGGGACTATAAACTTGTATCCTTATGGGCTATAGGATCTATGGTCCAGTAGACAAATGGGAAATCCAAGAGCAGACTCACTCGAGCCCTTTGCATTATAAATATTTCATATATAGATGTTTAGGTTGATGGAATTACAGAAATTTCCTCTTATGTAGCTTGAGTCCAGATTCCAGTAGAGACCACATGAAGTGAAAAAAAAGCAAGTTTGGAAGTCAGAAGGTGTGTGGGTCATTGTTAGTGACCCATGTGGCCTGGGGAAGACTTTTCTTCTCCCTCTATCTCCTCAGTAAAATGATGGAATTGGACAAGGTGATCCCTAAGGACACTTTCTGTTTTTTGGATTACGTGGTTCTGAGAACTACCTGTGGAAGGGATAAGGTGCTGGGTAGCAAGAAGCTCAAAATAGGCTTCCAGGTGGGAAAAGCAAGAACACGGTTGCATGTTCCAGTACATCAATAGGAATGGAAATAACACAAGCCGGTCAACTGGGGTTCAGCTAATCATGCCGCCATTTATGGGAGTATTCACATACCCTCGGTGGCTGGGTGATCAATACACCCAGGACCCTGGATGGTAACAGGCCTGGCACTGAGTGAGGCCGAGAAGGATCCCTGTTGTGCCGAGGCTGTGACATTGCATTCTGCTGAAATCAATTTGGCTCCGTTTCATGCGTACCTAGCAGATTTACCAGATTGTGAAAATGAATGTTTTCTATGCGCGTGGCTGATTTTTGCATGCATCTGTTCACTCATCTAAACCTTAGTTACATGCTGCTAGGAGAATGAAAGGCTATAATTTCTTCTTTTTGAAGCAAGAGTGGTAAAGGCACCATGATTTCTGCTTTATGATTCTGAGCCAAAACGCTGAACCACTTTTCTTCTTTTTGTCTCAGGAAAAAAAAAAATGAAGTGATATAGCCGTATTTTCTTCTGGATTTGCAAATGATCCTGACCTTAATGGGAGTTCAGTGCCTGAGAACATGGTCTTCAGAATATAAATATCACCAGTGGAATGCAAACATGAGTATTTAACTATATCATTTTCATGTGACATTAATAAGCCCTTGCTGGCTTGTCATGTTTCCATTTTAGATGACAGTGCTTCCTTCAGATGTCAGTGGTCAAGTGCAAGAACAGTAATACTAGTATTTATTTAGTACTTTGCATTTCTGGGATGCCTTTATCACCCTTAATTAGTAAGCCACAATAATTTCTGCTCCATAGCTTAGTACTAGAGTCTTCAGTGTTCATGAGGACAATACGCTCTAGTGACTAATGAATAGGATGGGCTTTTCAATCAGTCAGACTCAGATTTGGGCTCTCACTTACTGGGCGTCTGACCCTTGGCAAGCCTCTGTGTCCTCATCTGTAAAATCAGGATAGTCACAGGCTGATCACACAGAGCGGGTATGAGGATAAAATGAGAATGTGCGTGTTAACGGCACAAGCTAGTGCTTAATATATCTCACCTGTAAGTTAGACAACTTTGCTGTCCCCAAGTCCTCCAGCTTCTGGAAAGCACACCATAGCATAGTAAACTACTTAAAATAGAACGATCCATAGGCCACTGTCATGGACCAAAGTCCCACCACCTTCCTAACCCCCCAGCCCCTCTCTTTCTCAAACTGCTAGAACCTCTTCATTCTTCTTACTTAATTTGGCAGAGAAATTTGGTTTTCTTTGTCTCACTCCTGGTCTATCCCAGCCTCACCCTCAGGGTGGTCTTTCCACTAGCAACTAGCCCAAACAACTTATTTCTTTTTAACTGAACAGTAGTTCTTTCTACCCCTGGCCTTTCTATGCCAACTATATTGGTGATCATTAAAATAATACTTTTTAGAAAGATAGTTTTCTTCCTGATAATTCTGACGCCAGCCTTTAAGTCGCTGTTTCCTCTCTCATCATCATATAGATATTATGGGTTACTGCAAGCCCTGGTTCAAGGGCTACCAAAGCCATGGCGAAAGTAAGGAACTTACCCAGGTCAGAGTCAGAAATGGAGACTGAACTCAGAAAATAAGAATTGAGCCTCCTAGATGTTTCTTTATCCCAAAGGCAAGGTTTCCGCCTTTCAAATGTTAAAATAGAAGGTAAGGAGAGAGTGAACCCATCCTGGGCTCAGGTTTGTCCAGTGGCCTCAGGGGCAGCACGCCCTACCTGGATCATTCCACTCTGCCTCTTGGGGAAGCACTTCAAACCTGATTGCTTACCAGGTCACTTAGAGTCACCCCATGGAACAGCTGTGAGGAGCAGCATTCCCTAGAATAAAGATGCAGCTCGTGTGTGTGTGTGTGTGTATATGTGTGTCGTGTGTGTGGATGGTGTGTGTGTGTGGACTGGAATATATAGGTGCGTGAGTGTGTGTGTGTAGATAGTGTGTGTGTGTGGGTGATATACGTGTGGGGGTGAGTATATATGGGGGTGTGTGTGTGGATATGTTTGGTATGTGTAATACATGTGTAGATGATATGTGAATGATATGTGTATATGGATGGTGTGTATGTGTGTGGACTGGTGTATATAGGTGTGTGTGTGTCTGTGTGTGTTGTGTGTATGAGGAAATGGGCAGACCTATAAAAAGTTCAGAGCAGGCACATAAACAGAGCAGCCTGACAACATTTACAATAGGTACAGTTTTCCATACTTAATAGTTTCTGAATTATAGTCAAACAACATAACATAATGATTAGCTCAGTATTTTTTAAAAATTTTTTTAATGTTTATTTATTTTTGAGAGAGAGACAGAAAGTGTGAGTGGGGGAGGGGCAGAGAGAGAGGGAGACACAGATCTGAAGCAGGCTCCAGGCTCTGAGCTGTCAGCACAGAGCCCAACATGTGGCTCGAACTCATGAACAGTGAGATCACGACCTGAGCCACCCAGGCGCCCTGATTAGCTCAGTATTTACCAAGTGCCTAAATAGTCAAGGCATCGCACTGGTTAGTCTCAGCAGGGGACAGAGAAATATAAAATAGCAATTTATTTTTCTCATTGTCCAATGTAAGCCCTGGCTATAACTTTGATATTTAGCATAAATAGCATTCACCAAGCCCCACCAAGAACCAATAAGATCTAATGATTTGTTCTGATTTGAACTGATTTGTTCACCGTTTAAACAAGAACACTTGACATCAAATATGCCAAAATTGGGACAGATGGCTGTTTTCCACAATGCAACCCCCAAATAATATTTTAATGTGCTTTTAATGTCTTTTCTTGAAAATGGCTCTCCATGACTATATCCTTACTTTGGTGGTCACAACCACAGTGGATTTGGACCTGAAAAGTTGGGTGAGACCCCAGTAAAACAGGCCCTAGAGAAGATAAACATGCCAGCTCTTTTCTAGTGCCTTCTGGCTGAGATTTCAGGGAAAGTGGTAGGGGGTCTTAATGTATGCTACAGGTAGGATTTGATTTTCCTCCTACCCACTGATCATTCAACAGTGCCTAAGCAAAGATGTGGGTGTTACCTGAAATATAAAGGCCATGGGATTATGTAGGCATTTGCTCATTCTTTCTCAGGTTTTATCCAAATTCTCCTGTTCCAGAACCTGGATTTATCCCTGGTACCTCTTTCCCAGGGATGATGATTTTCATTGAGAATGTAATGAATTTCCTAAAAAGAATCAGATTGTATTGGGAGACCTTAGATATAGAACAACAGTCTTTTGTTTAGATTTCAACACATAAAATCTTTAGTGTGTGTGTGTGTGTGTGTGTTTGTGTGTGTGTGAGAGAGAGAATAAATGAACGAGAAAGGAAAATATAAGCACAAAACCAAGAAAGGAAGACTGGCTTCCAGTTCTTGGCCTATCTGGTTAGATGTGAGAATTTGTGTAACAGAGATCAGCCAGCTATTCACCAAAACCCATTTCTACTTCCTGGCACACAGATGCTATTTCCCATCCTCCGTTGCAGGGACATATTGCCATGTGATTAAGTTCTGACCCACAGAATGTGGGTGGGAGTGATGTTTACCACTTCCAGCCCTTACCCATAAAAACTTTTTACTATCCACCATGTTCTTTCTCCTTGTTGATTGTTAATAGCCAGAGAGACACCTTGGAAGTTGTGGGTTAAAGATGATAGAGCCACTGGGGCACCTGAGTGGCTCAGTCAGTTAAGCATCTGACTTTGGCTCAGGTCGTGGAATCCGAGTCCCAGTTGTGAATTTGAGCCCTGCAGTGCGGAACCTGCCTGGGATTCTCACTCTCCTCTCTGACCCTCCCCTTCTCACTCTTTCTCTCTCTCTCTCAAAATAAATAAATAACTTTTTAAAAAAGATGATAGAGCTACTGGCAGCCTGGGCCCCTAAAGACTGGGTGAAACAGAAGGCAACCCCCACTGCTCCAGCCTTCCACAGATTAGATTCAACATGAACAAGACAGGAGCTGCCACTGTGTTAAGCCTCTGTGATTGTAGGTTTTCTGTTATACCACCTCATATCACTGGAGCTAAAATGTGAAGTCATTTACCCTCTTCGGTTTCTATAGCTGGAAGGTAGGGTTTGCTTTGCTCAGAGCTCCACTTAATCCACTTGAAATGTGCCATGTGTAAAAATGCTTTCCTTACTCTGTTCTTTTGTAGCCATTCCTCATGCATATTTACTTCATTGTTGTAATAGTTTGAATATAATTTTGTAGTTAGATATTTTTTTATTTAACACAGAACAAGAATTTTTCCACTCACCACAGTCTTCATAATTATAAATGTTAATGACTTCTTAAGGGGCGCCTGGGTGGCTCAGCTGGTTAAGGGTCCGACTTTGGCTTAGGTCATGATCTCACGGTTTGTGAGTTTGGGCCCCACATCGGACTCTGTGCTGACAGCTCAGAGCCTGGAGCCTGCTTTGGATTCTGTGTCTCCTTCTCTCTCTGCTTCTCCCCTGCTTGTGCTCTGTCTCTCTTGCTCTCTCTCTCTCTCAAAAATAAAATAAAATAAAATAAATAAACATTAAAAAAAATTTTTTTTAAATGGCTTCTTAATATTCCATCAAGCTGATGCACGACAATTATCTAAAACAAGTAGGAGATGCTGCTTTGAGACAATCCAACTTATCAAAACGCTTAAATCAGGGGGGTGACTGATAAAGGAATTTTTGCTCATCAAAAGAATTCTCGGGGCGCCTGGGTGGCTCAGTTGGTTAAGCGGCCGACTTCAGCTCAGGTCGTGATCTCATGGTGTGAGTTCGAGCCCCGCGTCGGGCTCTGTGCTGACGGCTCAGAGCCTGGAGCCTGCTTCAGATTCTGTATCTCCCTCTCTCTCTGCCCTTCCCCTGCTCACACTCTGTCTCTATGTCTCTCAAAAATAAATAAAAACGTTAAAAAAAAAAAAAAAAAAAAAAAAGAATTCTCTACCAGGGACTTTTAAATAGCAAGTTCTTCTTGTGTTTCTTTGGTATAATTTAAATTACAAAAATGTAATACACTCTCAGCTACCTACTATACAATGCAAGGCATTTGTGTTTAATTTTTTTAATTTTAAGTTTTTATTTTTTAATGTTTATTTATTCATTTTGGGTGAGAGAGTCTTCAGGGAAGGGGCAGAGAGAGAGAGGAAGAGAGAATATCCTAGGCAGACTCTGCAACATCAATACAGAGCCCAATGCAGGACTCGATCCCACAAACCATGAGATCATGATCTGAACTGAAATCAAGAGATGCTTAACCACCTGAGCCACCCAGGTGCCCCAGCACTTGTATTTATGTATGTAAATTTTGACATGTGGGTTCAGCAGCTGCTGGTTGCAGAGAATCCCAGCTTCCATAAAGCAGACCTGATCCAGGTGCTCTCTCCTGAGTGTCCAGCCTTCTCCACTGGCGGCGGCATAACCAGGCACTGAAGATCATGCCGGGATTGGTGGAGGGGGAGTGTGGTGTTGCATTCACATGTATTCTGATCTGTTGAGATCAGACTCAGGAGGACCTAGTTTCCTTCATAGAAAGTATACTGCCTTTTTTTTGCTTTTATGAATGGGCAATAAAAGAGAGAGAAATAAATCCTCAATGAGCTTACATTTTTCTTGGGAGAGCAAAAATGGTACCTCCATCTCCTATGGAGATATGTCTCCATTGAGGGTTGGTGCGCAGAAATCAAGAAAGGACCCAGGTCATAACCAGGGAAAGTGTCTGTGGTAGACTCCAATGATTCACGCCTCCTATGTCCACACCCTATGTAGTCCCTGCCCGTGTTAATTCTGGTTTAGGTCATGTGACTTGCGTCGGCCTATAGATTGCATTGGGGCTTGCCCTTATGGAATTCTGCCGTCTCATGAAGGATCCCTTCCTCTCCTGTTGGAGAGGCGTGGCCCTGATGATAGCCTGCACTAACAATCGGGTGAATGGAGCCATCTTAGATCATTCAGCCCCAGACAAGCCACTGGATAACTGGATGCACACAAGCGACCCCCAGTGGGACCAGCAGAACCACTCAGGTAAGCCCGTGCAAATTCTGACCACAGAATCATGAGCAAATAAAATGGTTGTGCTTTTAAGCCACTAAGTTTTACAGTGATTTATTTCACAAATACAGGGTCCACACTGTCAAGTCCAAATGAGTAGATAAGAATGTAAACAGGGGACACCTGGGTGGCTCAGTCGGTTAAACATGCAACTTCAGCCCAGGTTGTGATCTCATGGTTTGTGGGGTCAAGCCCTGCGTCAGGCTGTGTGCTGACAGCTCAGAGCCTGGAGCCTGCTTTGGATTCTGTGTGTGTGTCTCTCTCTGCCCCTTCCTTGCTTGTGCTCTGTCTTCTCTGTCTCTCAAAAATAAATATTAAAAAAAAAATTTTTTTTAAGAATGTAAACAGGAAAGCAAAACACCAGAACTAGTGCCTAGGAGGCTTAAACCTGGGACAGGATCAGGGGCATGAAAGAAGTCAAGGAAGTGGTTCACAAGTAGGGCTGACTTATGACATCTGAAGATCCTTCCAGTTTGTGTTGGTCATTGGCAAGAGCAGACATGGTGACTTAAGAGTCATGCTCAACAAGATGAAGTGCAACATGCCCACAAATGAGCCCAGTGGGCCTTAGTAAGTGGTGATGGTGGATTTGTGTTGGTCGGCTCTATTTGCTGTAGCCCAGTTTCCGTTCAAACAGCACATGACTGCAGTGAGATGGGGAGGAAGGTGTGGTCAATGTGCTCACAGAGCGAGGTCTTAGTTCTGACCTTACTATGTCCTGTGCCCTACCCACCAAACAACTGTGGCCCAAAGAACTGAGGAATCAGGAAAACATAGCTGATTTAACGGTTTCCTTTCTGTTACAATAAAGCTCAGAAAGAAAATCCAACATTCTTACCCCTCCCCAGGCCTTGCTCCCAAGAAAAAACACTTTCAAATTTTCTAACTTTCTTGCTATTTCTAAATAGCACATTTATATTATTATTTTTCAATTTAAATATTATCAATTGACTTCTTTTTTATGTAAGATGAGGATTGAGCTGTCTCACGTCTCTCCCTTATCCCCATCCTCTCAATATAAATAGATTTTAGGACTAGGTCAATATTCAGGGTTTATCTAATATACTTATTTTCACAGTTGTGTCATATGGTTTACTGTGATTATATTTGCTTTCTTGTTCTTGAAATTAATAATTGCCTTGGTTTTGCTTATTTATTTAAAAAACTTTTTATTAACCCAAGTGCATAGTTTACATTAAGGATTCACTCTTGGTTTGCACAGTTTATGGGTTTTGACAGCTGCTTACAGTGTCATACAAAATAGTTTTGTTACTCTAAAAATCCCCTCTGCTCTGCCTATCCAATCTGCTCCAGTGAACCCCTGGGAACCACTGATCCTTTTACTGTCTCCATAATTTTGCCTTTCCAAGAACGTCAAATAGTCAGAATCATATAGTATATAGACATTTCAGACTGGCTTCTTTCACTTAGCATTATCCATTTAAGATTCCTTTACATCTTTTTTGTGACTTGATAGTTCTTCTTTTTCTTGCTGACTAGTATTCCATTGTATGAGTGCCACAGTTTATCCCTTTACCTTTTGAATTTGCTGTGTTTTCTAGATCTGTCTCACTAATTCAATCCCAAACTCTCCAACAGAGCCATCATCCACTGCTCCAACCTGTGCTGGCTGCCTACTAACTTGTTATCTGGTAGCTTCCTTCCCTGTCATCCTGGGAAATCCTTTGGCCTAATTGCAGAGTTGGATTTTCTGTTTATTGGATCTCATGTCTCTTTTTGTTTGTTTGTTTATTCCCTCATTTTAAGGGAGTACATCCTCTAGTAACTTCCTTAGGAAGGATGCGTGGGGGGTGCCTGAGTGGCTCAGTTGATTGAGCGTCTGACTGTAGCTCAAGTCATGATCTCACAATTTGAATTCGAGCCCCGCATCAGGCTCTGTGCTGACAGCTCAGAGCCTGGAGCCTGCTTTGGATTCTGTGTCTCCTTCTCTGTCTGCCTCTCTCTCTATTTCTCTCTCTTTCTCTCAAAAATAAATAAACATTAAAAAAAAAAGAAACTTTGGAAATAACCTAAATGTAAAATGTTTAAAAAAAGAAAAAAGAAAGGATGTGTAGGAGGTAATTTACCAAAAAAAATGATGTATCTGCATGTATTTGTTCTATTCTTACAGACCTGACTTTTCTAGACTTAAGTCCTAAGAGGAAAACTAGTTGGTTTACTGATGGCTTAGTATAAGCATTCTATTAAGAGGTTCCTGAATAGTTAACATTCAGCTTTTATATCTTTGGTCTAGCTTTTTTTTTTTTTTTTCCAACTTGAAAACCATCTGACTAATAGCCCCCACCTAATCATGATGTAAAATAGTTTACACTGGTCACAATTTGTTATTTGAACATTAGAAATACTGACCTCTGTGCAGAGATCTATGGTCCATCATAAGAATGGTTATGTTCTCTTATTAATATTTCTCTCTCTGCTTTTGAATTGAAATAGTACAGGATAATTAGAGACTTTTTTGGCAGATAAAACAGTCAGTAGTTGGAAAGGTATGTTTTAGCGAAGATTGTTTATAAACACACCTCTTACTGCCAAGAACTTAAAGTCTAATTAATGAGCATCAGCCTTTCCTCTTCTATCACTCGCTTTCATTTTCTTTCATTTATACACACTCACACACTTGTTATTCTCTTGCTTTCTCTTTTCCTCTTTATCTCAGTCTGTACAAGTTTGCACATAAAATTGGCTTCCCTTCTAGCTGTTTTGTCCCTGCGCTCCGTCAAAAAATATTTTCTGCATCTCTAATTTCATCAAGATATGCCTGACTGAGAATGTCAAAACCACTGAGCAGAAGTGTTTAATCCAAAGTTGGCTCTGCCGGTGATGATCAGCTGAGGAAACAACCTCGAATTTTTTCTTAATTACTTGTTAGGACGTTAAGTTTTCGCTCTATGGAATAGATCCACATCCTGCTTCTCATTCCCTACTCTTTATTGTGCAGAGCCCCCCCACTGATTTCCAACAGAGAGGCTCTCTGCACCCATGAAAGACACATGGAAGGGGAAAGGGTACCTGGCCATCTGTGGGAACAATAACTTCAACGAAGGTTTCCATTAGCGGGGAGTCACTTGATTTGTTGGACAGTCAGATTCTGGCCACCTTTATGTAATTCCATAAACTAAGATTTGAGAGTTGAACTGGTCACCAGCAGCAAGCCCCGGAGTGAACTGGACAGCCCAGAGTGTAGCCAGGAGCAGAAGGCTGCAGTCCAGTCCCTGCTCAGCAGTCCAAGGGCCGTATCAGATCAGGAAGGGCTGCTAATCTTTCTGAGCTTTTTGTGGCGTCATCTGTAAAATGGGGGTGATACCGTCAACCTTTTAGTCTCAAGGATAAAAAATAAAGTAAGTGTATGTGAAAGCACTTTATAGATGATAAAGTGTCATGTGAATGTTACTTATTATCTGACCTTAGAGATAAGAATCAAAACGATGTATTTCTTTTGCAAGTTTTTTTTCCTTTTGATTTAGTCCTCTTTAGACAAGCAATGCTTTGTTGTTTAAACTATTTTATAAATATAACATTTATGAAAGGAAGGATTTAGAGTGTAATTAGCAGGGGAGGAAGCTTTTGTTTCTTTGGGATGAGAATCCCCATGACTTGTTGGCCCAATACAATACATTCACAATCTCCTTTCATGAGGTTTTCCCCACATGTTAAGAGTGCATTGTGCTCAAAGACACACTTAGTGCATGTTTGAGAACAGCAGTCGGGGAAAACATGTGCCGGGAACTGGCCAGGTGGGCAACACAGACAACCATTGCTACATTGGCCGTAGTTGGAATAACTGCTTTGGAGACACTGGTAGAACCAGAATAGACAGTATTAGAATAGGTGCTCTTCCTCCTCTCCATTTGAGCTTGTTTGCCAGTCCCTTCCCTGTACAATATTTATACAAGGCTCAGAATCTGCATCTTCTAACAATGGATATCTGGTGAGGAAGACTTCAGGGCCCTTCCAAAAGGAAGAAGGCTGAATCTTTATGGATCAAAGACATTGATTATTTTTTCACAGTTTGTAAGAAGTCTACTATGATGATTTGTTTTATGTGTCAACTAGGTCGAGTTATAGTAAGTACCCAGTCATTTAATCAAACACAAGTCTAGATGTTGCTGGGAAGATATTTTGTGAATATAGTTAACATCTCTAATCACCTGACTTTATGTAAAGTAGATTACCCTGGATAATGTAGGTGGGCCTCATCCAATCAGTTGAAGGTCTCCTGGAGAAAATTTCTGCCCCAGGATTATAACATCAAGTCTTGCCCAATTTTCCAGTGTGCCAGCTTGCCTGGTGGATTTTGAACTTGTCAGTCTACAATCTTGTAAGCCAATTCCTTAATATAAATTTGTCTTTCTATCTCTATTCTGATTCTCTGGAGATCCCTGACTGATAGAGCTTTTCTCTATCCACTCTGTTATAACCCAGACCTCAGCAATCCAGGATGCTTTTCACTAGGAAAACCACTGCCTTACTAGAACCATAAACCATGTAAATTAATTACAAATTATACTCCAACTCTGATCTTGGAATGTACCGAACTTTGGTATAGCTTAAGTACATACTTTTTCAATCCTTATTGATTTTACCTCATCAAAAGCCAGAAGTTCAAAACATCTGTATTCTAATCCCATATCTACTTTAGTTCTCATAACTGTATAGTCTCTGATTATTCCCCAAACGGTCTCCCCAATGAACACATGTTCATCAGCAAAGACTCTCAATGTACTGGCAAGGTGGCAGCTGTGTCAGGGTGCCGAGGCAGTAGATCTCAAGTTGTAAGCATTATGTTGCAAAGAAGTAGTCTTTCCTTTGACACCAGACTTGAAAAGGTAGTGATCTCATAATTCAGGGTTTCAAGATCAGTCAGGAGTAAAAAATTCTTCCCTGTTTAAAGAGTTATTTTTATTTGCAGGGCCAGTCCCAGAATCCTTCACATACATTCTAGGCTCTTGATCTCCATGAATCACGAATGTTATGAACCTCACCTCTGACCATTCCCAGGCAGACGAGTCAGGGTCTGGGTTCCGTGAGTCATTTATCACAGACTTCAGTTTTAAGCAGTTCCCAGTGGGATTACGTGTGAGCCTTTTCAATTGTCCGTGACTGTGTTCCGTATACACATATCGATCGCCCTCTCTAATTCCCAGACCTGGTGCCCTGCCCTTCTGTCTGGCTTGGGTGAAGCAGCATGGAGGCACCATGCTGGCCCCCGAGGGGTGGGAAAAGAACCTGGCGCCACTGAGCAGACGTCCCTTAATGGTAATCCTCCGGCGAGTCGGTGGCCTCCAAAGAGACCATGAGTGTGGCCTGTTGATGAGGAATGTAGTCATGGTCACACAAAAAAATCCCCAGTCTCTGCCTCAGGACCCCATGCATGGCCCATCATCCCTGCTGCAGAAAGAAACTGGACAGGACCTCCCCTCAGGAGCCTGTCAGCCCTCGTCACTAATCAGCCCAGGGGCTACTCAGAATGACTGGAGGCACTCACTTCCACCCCCCACCAACTGCACTGCCCGCTCTCAGCCCCTGCCACCTGGGGAGCCCCACACCAGGCCAGGGCAATCAGGCTTGGCTTCTGCATGGCCGTGCAAATCTCACCATCAGCCAGGCTCCTGAAATATTTATATTTATACATGCAGGGCTCAGACTTTCTTTCTACCCTAACAGGTAAGGACTGAGTATGGTTTGGGAGAGTTCGTTCATAACCATGCAAGCAAACCTATCACCAGTGGCTCACCTGGCCGGGAGGGCAGGGATCTCACTTACCAAAAGAGCTGAAAAGTTGGCCATTGTCATAATCCAGGCCCTGGAAGAAAATCGTATTAGTCTTGCCTTCCCTTTTTTTCAGAGATTTGATTTCATTCATGCACAGGCAAAAGTCAAAATGCCTCTCCTGATGGATGCCGGCACATTGAAGGGTGGGAGAGCACAACATATGTATTTATTTTCAAAAATAGCATGACGTAATACCATAGAGCTTTTGTGTCTACCCATTTCCATGAAGGACTCTTAGAAAACTAGATGATTGGCAAGAAAACCAAGAGAAGGGAGAGAGTCAGGAAGATCCATATATTTAGCAAAGATGGATGGGTCCAATCAAGCCTCAATTAGCAATTGTCCCCAGATATTCAGAAAATACCTTAGACTGGGGTTTTTGTTTCTTTTTCTTTTTCTTTTTTTTTTTTTTTAGACTGGGGTTTCTGAGAGAAGATAGTGATAGTGATAATTTGCCCATGATAGCTGTCCCCACAGAAACTGTTCAGTTTATCTAAAAACTGAAGGTTTCACTAGCTTGTGCCTCTCATCAAATTGGCTTTGCATGCATGGGAATTATTTTTTAAGTCTTCTAAAATGGTATCATTTCCTAGTTGCAAATTATTTGGGTGTATTTTGAAGCTAATTAAAAGGGAAATGTCCTATTTTGTAAAGAGCAGCATTTCTACATTTAAAAAATCAGATGTTCTCAGTGGGGAGCAGGGTTTTATCTTTGTCAGTGTTGGCTATTGCTAAGTGCATCCCAGATTGAAAATCTAAATGAAATAACTACAAGTATTTACATGGGGGAAGTTTATATTGGAAAAGCAGGAGGGAGACACATATACATGTATAATCCATAGATGATTTATCTGTGATTTTAGAAAGGCTTTTCTTGTCAAATTTTTTTTCTTTCTTGCTAGTTCCTTATTATTTCCCTGCGAGCATTACAAACATGGAAGGCTGCAGAGATGCCAGGCTCCATCATGGTGTCCAAAAATTGGCTTTGTACATATGCTAAATTGGAGACTGGCTGGCGGAAGGAGTTCACAGATCCTGGATTGGCAGAGATTCCTCATGAAAGAAGACAGGGCCTCAAGCCCAAGGGACTCATTCTCCAGCCAGCAGTCATGCAACATGTTCCAGCCAACAAGCCAAAACCCTTTTTAAAATAAATTCTGGATCTTCATCAGGAATCAGGTCTAGCCCAGGTCACATAGCCCCCAAAGTCTAGTCCTCTTTCCTGTTTGATGAGGAAGAGACTGTACTGAATCTTGCATGGGCCAGAGCTTTGAGATTTATCACCAAAGTCTAAGTCATTTCAGTTGCCTCTAGTGGTGAATTGGCCTCCCTAGTGTTGAAAGAGGAAGGTAGGAATCTTACAGACAAACACCTTTCTGTTTTTGTCTTCCTTGGAAATAAGCAAACTGCTGTGATGGTTCTGATGGAGGAAGAGTTAACGCAGCGGAGAAATGTATTAGACAGCCGGAGCAGATAAGTCCATGCCAAAAGGATCCACCATCTGGGTCTTTCTCACTCACTGTGTCAACCAGAAAATGGCTCTCTCGCTTATGAGTAGCTGGTTGATAGCTTTAATGTTCCCAAGAGATATACTTTATTTTATGGACAATGAGTTTTAATTAAAAAAAAAAAAAGCTTGTTTTATAGTTCTTGTCGTGGACCTTGGGTTCCTGCTTAATTTTAGAGCTGAGTACTAGAGAGGAAATGAGGAGACATATTTTCTAAGCTGAGAAGTGATTTGGACTCAAATGATGACATCTAATGTGTTAAGGAACAGTTCTAAGTGGGGACATTAACTTCAGGTACTTACCTTTCTTCTAAGGGTACAGTGAAGAAGTAAGAGCTGAACTAGGTGACCCCAGTCCCAATCAATGCCCTAATGTGAAAGCTGGCTAAGAGCTTTGCAGCCTTTTGAGTTTTGTCAATCCTTCATTCACCTGAGAGCAAGCTCTGTGAGAGCAAAGACCCTTGTCTGCCCATAGCACACTCTAAACATCACTGAATATATTCATCGGGTTATGTCTTAGTTCGAGCGGCTATAATAAGTACAATAGACTAGGTGGCTTGAACAACAAACATTTATTTCTCACAGTTCTGGGGACTGATAAGTCCAAGATCAAGGTGTAGGACAGTTTGGTTCCTGGTAAGAGTCTATTTCCTAGTTCATAGATGTCTGTTTTCTTGACTTTTCCTCACATGACAGTGAGAAAGATCATCTCTCCTGGGTCTCTTCTTTTAAGGGCATGAATCCCATTCAAGGGATTCACCCTCATGACCTAATCACCTCCCAAAGGCTTTACCTCCACATACCATTACATTGGAGGTTAGGGCTTCAATATACAGATTTGGGGGAGATACAAACATTCAGACCATAGGACCTTGATTGTCTCATCAGATGGCACCAGCAAGGCCAGCATCTCAAGAGGTGGACCAAGCTTTGCATCACAATCTGTAGAGTGTGGAAAAGTGCTTAAATAGGCATCAGGAGACTTGGGCTGTAGTCCTGGCTCTGCCCCCATCATGTCAAGTGACCTCAGTAATTTATTGATCGCTCTGGGACTTCTTTCTCCTTGTTTCTAAAGTGACTGGATAATTGCTGAGCTTTCTTCAGCCCTAAAATTGTATGGTCCAAGCCTTAGCTAACTATCTAAAACATACATTCTTTGGATGATGAAAGAGCTCTCCTAGGCTTCTGTGGAAAAACCAGCATTCTTGGTAGAAAGAATTTCTGCAGTCACACAGCCTGAAGACTGTGACTCAGAAGTACTATCTTCTTCTTCCCCTTAACCAGTGCTCTTTCAGTGGAGGTAGGAAGCAGAAAGGGAAAGAGCAGGCGCTGATACACAACTTAAGTGGGGAGGCAGAATATGGCTCCATACAGCACTGTGGTTTACAATGTAGTATTTAGAGCTAGCCAAGGACAAAGAGATGGATTTTGAGGCATTCAAGTAGTTGTGGATGCCCCTCAGGCCAGAAGTATTGCAGACAGGAGTCACGTGTGAGCTTGGAGTTGTCCCAGATCACCTCTAAGGTCTGTCCAACTCAACTACCCTGTGACTCTGACAATACCAAGCCCTGTCTCCTGTCATACAGTGGCACCCCAAGAGACCTTGCCAAGGACCTGAAATAGTTGAGGCACTGTTCACCTCAACAGGGGTGGGGAGAGGAGGGAGGATGGAAAAGGCAGAAGTCACCTTTATTAACATATTTTCTAGTAGTGCTTTTAAGGAATCATTCATTCCACTGTTCATATTCGTTTTCTTTAGTAGGTTTATTTTGGTTTAAAAAATTGCTGTCTCAAGATATAAATACACATCAGAAAACAGTAAATTATGACAGTAGATTACAGTAATATATAAAACATTTTTAGCTGATTGAAAACAAAGCTATAAGAAATGCCTCGACAAGTACTGCTTTCAAGAGTGAGAAAAAAGTCAACTTAGTTTTAACATCATATATCCAGTTCCCTCAGCAGTTCTAGTAAATGCAGTGGTGTGAAAAACAACACAGGTAATAGTTTTGCACAGAATATCTGTTGTCGATGGCAAGTGTTAGACAAGTCTGGTTTCATTTGTTATGAAATAAAGTAATTGTACCATGATCTTTTAGCTACCCTATAGTGCTTGGCTACCACAGCCCAATGCTTGTTGATTTCTGATTCTAAGAACTGGACGCCTTTGGGGCATCTGACTGGCTTAGTCAGTGGAGCGTGCGATTCTTGATCTCAAGGCTGTAGTTTCAAGCCCCACAATGGGTGTAGAGATTACTTAAAAACAAACAAATAAACTTAAAAACAAAGAACTGGAAGCCTTTTCGTATTCACCCATCTGAAGATATTCTTACCAAGCATATTAAGGCACGTAATGACTACAATAATACATCTCAGTTACTGTAGTGGGGTGAACTGTGGCTTCTCAAAAGCTACATCCATATCCTAATCCCCAGAACCTGTAAATGCAACCGTATTTGGGAAAGGGGTCCTTAAGATGTAGTTAGATTGTCAAGATGAGATCATGCTTGATCATCCAATGTCAAGAGTCCTTTCAAGTGACACACAGAGGAGAAGGCCACATGGAGAGAGAGGCAGAGATGCAGTGACACACAGTGCAGCCAGCACAACCTGGGAGCAGCCAGGATTCTCCAGAGAGGGAAACAGTCCTGTTGACACCTCCAGTTCAAATTTCTGCTTTCAGAGCTGTGAGAAGGTAAGTTCCTGTTGTTAAGAACAGCCAGAGTTTATGGTAATTGATTATAGCAGCCTTGGAAATTAATACACTTCAGATGAGTATATTTCAAAGGATGACATCATTAATTAGGAACTCTAATATCCCTTCTCCCATTAACCTCATAGTCAGTCTTACTGATCATAAAAAACAAAGAACACTGACTTAAAACCTATTGGGATGCCTGGATGGCTCAGTTGGTTGAGCATCCTGCTCTTGACATTGGCTCACGTCATGATCTCACAGTTCGTGGGTTCGAGCCCCACATCAGCTCTGCACTGACAGCATGGAGCCTGCTTGGGATTCTCTCTCTCTCCTCTCTCTCTGCCTCTCCCCTGTTCATGACCTGCTCTCTCTCTCAAAATAAATAAATAAACTTTAAAAAATAAAATAAAACCTATTAATAATATTACTAAGAATATTAGATCTCTCTTGAGATAAACATTTTTGCTCACATAATAGCTGTCCATAAATACCACCTTCTGAATGAGCCACGGTTTTCTTAAGATTTTTAAAAAATATTTTTAATGTTGGGGCACCTGGATGGCTCAGTTGGTTAAGTGGCCAACTTCGGCTTAGGTCATGATCTTATAGTTCGTGGGTTCAAGCCCCACATCGGGCTCTGTGCGGACAGCTTCAGAGCCTGGAGCCTGCTTCGGATTCTGTATCTCCTTCTCTCTCTGCCCCTCCCCCACTCCTGCTCTGTCTCTCTCTTTCTCTCTCAAAAATAAAAATATTTTTAAGATTTATTTATTTTTTAGAAAGAGAGCAAGTGGGGGAGGGGCAGAGAGAGGGGAACAGAGGATCTGAAAGGGGCTCTGTGCTGACAACAGAGAGCCCTGTCTGGTGCTCGAACTCACGAGCTATAAGATCATGACCTGAGCCAAAAATCAAGAGTCAAGATGCTTAACCGACTGAGCCACCCAGGCACCCCTTAAGTTTTTTTGTAGAAAAAAACACCCCATTATCAGAGAAAGGGACTTCATTTTGATATTCCTCCATCCTGGAGAAACTTAGTTTCTGTGTCAAATGCATACTCTTCAGTAACCTCTCTATTTTAAGCTATTTCAGGTTCATAGAGTAATAGTACCAATACAATTCTGCTGTCGGCCTTTTCTCAACATCTCTGACTCAATACATCTTTTAACAACTGTTTTCTAACATAGTCTTCATTTCAAATTTAGAATATGATGTTAATCAGTTTACTGGTTCACAATTGAGGGTGAACAGTTTACAGCGTTTGGGACAATGTTGGATTTATTACCAAATGAGTGATTTTTTAATAAGAGCACATTGGTGTTTGCTTGTTTTTCACAGTCCAATTCAGTATCCAAGCAACTCTGCTTGATGATTCACTTCTGTTAGAAAAACTAGGAAAACGTTCACCATATACTGGGTGTACTACCTATTTCTCCTTTCCCATCTCAACATGATCTCTTGAAAGAACCCACTTTAGACTCCACTGTTATCTTCTATTTCTTTTTCTTCTTATTTAAATCTTTATTAAATACCTACACATGCTCTCCAGGTAAAAGAAACTAACATTTGGAAGGGCCATTTCAGTAGACGGTAGTAAGGACTGACTTAGCTTGGGTGTGAGCTGGTATGTTCGGATTTATATAAAAACTGAGAAATATCCTGGAAAGGAAGTTTATTGTCAGACAGAATTCTCTAGTCCTGAAGTTACCTTCTAAGGGAACCCAAGACTCATCCCTTAAGTGAACAAGAGCAAGGTGGCTGTTTACTCCTTATCACAATCAGAATTAGAAGTGTAATTACAGAAAGAGAGCAGAACATCAACAGTGGCTCCATTTGATCACCAGTGGAGGCCAAGTACATGTAAGTTATGTCACCAAATCTATCAAAGAAAAGAGGTATGAGAGGGAAATTAAAAAATGAAAGAATTTCATTAAATAGTTTATATTTCTTTACCAGCTCCTATAGTTTAAAGGGAAAGGATTAAATAAGCCCCCAATGTTACATTGCATTACAATCTTTGAGCGGCTGGAGCACCTGGGTGGCACAGTCGATTGCGCATCTGGCTTTGGCTTAGGTCATGATCTTGTGGTTCATGGGTTCCAGCCCCATGTCAGGCTCTGTACTGACAGCTCAAAGCTTGGAACCTGGTTCAGATTCTGTGTCTCCCTGTTTTTCTGCCCCTCCCCTGCTCATGCTCTGTCTCTCTCTCTCTCTCTCTCTCTCTCTCTCTCTCTCTCAAAAATAAATAAACATTAATTTAAAAAATTTTTTTAGAATCTTTGAGCTGCTGCCATAGCTACAAAATGGTCAGTCCAACTCCACAGTGCAATATGAGAAAGTCAGAATGGTCTTTCACTAAACCGTGTCCTTGGATCAGCATTTATCAAAAATTAAGGAAGTGTTTTTAATTTTCCTCATGCTGACTCTTTGTTCAGTTGTTTCAGAAATCTTTATTGTTATGTCTTTCCAGACAGCCTTCTTTACCCACCTGCATACTCTGTTCTCACCATCACCCCCACCCTCTATGTGCAGGTGATTATTCTCTTGTGTTAATGTACAGGCTCAGCTACTGTAACAAAAAGACCCACAGCCGCAGTGGCTCAAGCCAAATGAGGTTTATTTCTCTCTCACCTAACTGTTCAGAGGCAGTCAGGTGGGTAGGCAGCACTCTTCTTGAGGCCATTGAGAGACCAAGTTGCTTCTGCCTTGTTGCTATGGCACCTTAATCCACGAGGCTGAGACTCACTCCATAGTGTGTTTGAGTTCCAGCCTATGAGATGGGAGAAGAGAACGTGGAGGGCAAATGGCTTCCTTAAGGGACTAAACATTGCATGCACCACTTCTGTTCCATTCACACCTGAGCCGTGAGTGGGCTGGGGACTAAACATTGCATGCACCACTTCTGTTCCATTCACACCTGAGCCGTGAGTGGGCTGGGACATGCAGGTTTTCAGAGGTAAAACTCAAAGGAAGAGGCAAGAATGGAGGCTGGGGCCAGGAGCAGTCTCTGCTACTCCCTGTACAGCCACCGTGTAATGTCTGCCCTCATGTATACATGTCACCGCGTGTTGTAATTTTTCATTTCTGTTTTATTGCAAGAAGGGTGCAATTTTTTAAATCTATTTAAGTCATGTCTATACACAATGTGGGGCTCAAACTCACAATCCTGAGATCAAGAGTTATGTGCTCTCCAGCTGACCTGGCCAGACACCCCAAGAAGGGTGCATTTTTAAATATTTTTAGTTGTGGTTAAAAAAATCACATAAAATATACCATCAAAGCTATTTAAAGTGTACAGCTCAGTAGTATTAAGTATATTCATATTGTTGTACAACCAATCTCCAGAACATTTCATCTTGCAAAACGGGTTTTAAGTCCTCAAAATCCCAGTGCTTTAATGTCCATTAATGCTTCTTTAATCCAGTTTAAAGATGGTAGGCATTATCTGTTCTTTGATTATGCATAATTACATATTAGAAGTTTGTGTAAAGGCTCGTAATAAATTTCAGCTAACTTTTTAAAACCTTATCATTCTATCCAAAATGACAAAGATTAAAAGCTTTTATATTTAAAACTACAGAATAAAAAGATTAGATAGTTTGCATTTTTCTACCATAAAATTTATACTGGGTTGAAACGTTAATCAGGCAGTATATTATTTCTACCCAAAAGGAGGTAATAAAGGTGTGTATTTCTATTATTTGAAAGAGGGGGTTCTCTTGAGACAGTTGACCAGAGTAGGGTTATGCAGAGAATGTTGAATGTTAAAGCCCGAAAGAAACTCAGAAGTCATCTGAGGCCCCATATACCTCCGACTTTTATCTCAGGAATGCCTCTATCTATGGCATATTTTCCATGGAAGATAAAAATTAGTTGCCAAAAGAATAATTCTGATTATACATCATGTTGTTTAGCTTTGGGAGAAAGTAAAGACTGACCTTTATGAGATATGGTAATTTTCCCATATTATTAAAAGTTACTAAACATATAACATTTTTTTTAATGTTTATTTATTTTTTAGAGAGAGAACACACATGTGCCCACACAAATGGGGGAGGGACAGAGAGAGAGAGGGAGACACAGAATCCGAAGCAGGTTCCAGGTTCTGAGCTGTCAGCACAGAGCCCGACGTGGGGCTCAAACTCAAGAACAGTGAGATCATGACCTGAGCCAAAGTCAGATGCTTAACCGACTGAGCCACCCAGATGCCCCTAAACTTATACAACATTCTTCAAACCCTTTTGAAAAATTGAAAAATTGGTATTCACAATGGCTGGATTTAAGAATGCTATAATGAAAGCTATGTTGTTAAACACATTGAAGTTAGTCTAACATCCTAGCCAACCAACACTTTTTACCAACCTTCTTCGGAGTTAACTGTCTGGCCAGCCAGCCAGATGTCGTGCCCTCACAGGCTGGGCATAACATCCGGATGAAGAGCAGTGGGACCAGTGTTTCGAGTTTAGAAAGAACATTTGCCAAATCTCTCCAGAGGAGGGCAACTCAGCAATGCCCTTCCTCAGAGAGGAAGTTGAGTCCATATCATAGGCTTTCAGAGAGACAGCTGTTTAAACTAGGAGTGTTAGAAGACCAAGCACTCAGGAAACAGGGCGACCACGCTGAGACGTGTATAGGACTGCCCATGGCCATGCTTACACGAAAGCAGGGAAATCATTTGCCAAGAGGAAAGAAGGGGAGACTGCCCTGGACAGAGCTTCTTGGGGGTAACTTCGAAGACCCCTCCCAACTCCTTTTGTTTTCATTGTTTTAATGTTTATTTATTGTTGAGAGAGAGTGCGAGCAGGGGAGGGGCAGAGAGAGAGGGAGATAGACCCCTTCCAGCTCTAGGACTGATTCTCTGTGACCTCAGTTATTGATCATGTTTACAAAATAGAAGAAAGAATCTGTCGTACCTAAGAATGGGGCACCTGCTTCTTGCCGCGAGAACCTAACAGACATGGAAAAAACAGTGTACGTGTGTGTCTGTGTATGTGCACATGAGAGAGAGAGAGAGAGAGACGGGGAGAGAGAGAGGGAAAGAGAGAGCATATGCAGGGACGAGCAGATTCCCCACCTGACTCTCAAGGTAATCTTCCCAGATAGGACAGCTGTTCGGTGCCCTGCCCTACCTGAGGACCTCTGAGGGCTTCAAATCATGGTCAGACTTGAAGGAGTTTATCTCCTCTACCTGGTTACAGAGACAAGACTAATATGCCTAAGATGACAGAAAAACCAGGAGACATTCTGGAGCTCTTTTTCCTCACAGTCTTCGTTCTTTCATTTTCCTCCCTATCCCTTGCTCTCCTTTCTTAAAAAAAAAAAAAAAATTAACTCACTATCTATATGTCACTACGTTAATCACAACCACCTCCATTCAAAAATGGGTATAACCTAGTGCTCCCTTCGGCAGCATGTATACTAGAATTGGAACGATACAGAGAGGATTAGCAAGTCCCTGTATAAGGATGACACGCAGATGCGTGAAGCGTTCCCTATTTTTATGTCCTCAGTCCTGGCATGCCTCCAAAGCTGCAGGTCCACTCCAGTTCCTCCCATCAAGGCTGGGTGCCTCACGGCTACGAGGTCTCTCCTTCCTCTATGGTACTCTCCATACTTTCCCCCTCCTCCCAATCAAAGCTCTGGCATGGAGACAAAAAATGCATACAACCTGAAAAAAGATCAAAAACCTCTCACTCCCTCCTGCCTTCTTAGGCAAACAGCACCGAAGTAGTGTTTGTTGCCAAAATACATTAAATATGGCTTGAGAAATCAGCTTACACACGGTCCAAATTTAAATCTTTAAAATCATCCTCTTCCCTAGACCAAAACAGCAACAGATGGGTAAAGGAAGAAAGGGAGCATGGTCACATTTTATACCAGCAATATAGATCTTTTCAGATTGCAGTAAGTCATTTGCCATCCGCAACCTGTGGTCTTCCATTCCTGCTGAGGCACGGATTCAAGATTCCGGGTTTGGGGTTTCTGAGTTGGAACAAAAACATTTAGCAGGTTGCTATTTATTTTTTTTAATCAAGCAATAGTGAGCAGATCTAGCTGCCCTCCTGAAGAATCCGGTACCCCAAAGACCACAGCACCCACAGGCAGATAGACTCTAGATATTTAATACCTGATTTCATTCAAAATGGAAGTTCTGAGATTGCACAGGTGTATAGGCTGGCTCCCATTATCTGTGAGTAAATTTGGCCCCTTCGGGGATTCTCCTTCGTGCCAGAAGACCAGCTCCCTGTGTTTTCAATTTGGCATTGCAGACATAAGAACCATGAGACACACTCCCTGTTACCACGTGGCTCTAGTCCTGGTGTGAGGACACTGGGTTATTGAAAACAGGTCAAGCTAGCACGAGCTCAGAACCAACCCCAAGTGAGTGGGCACCAGGAAATGGAAGTTTAAATTTCGATGGTTCTTTTTAAAAAAGCAGGTTTCGTATACACATTAAAATGAGCATGTATTTTTTTTAATCTAACACTTATTAACCATTTATATTATACCATTTTGAATCTTCACCAATCCCTGAGTTGGACACTATTAGCATCCCCATTTTTCAGATGAGGAAACTGAGGCACAGTGAGGCTAAGGAACTGCCTGGTCTCTTACTGAGCTAGTTGTTGGCACAGTTGGAACATAGACTTGCTGGATCCGGAGCTGGTTTAGAGGGAGACCGTGAGAGTTGGAATTTCACGGCCAGTCCTTTGGAGCCTAAATAAGCGTGTAATTTGACCTAGCATTTGCACTTCTAGGATGTATCCTAAGGGAATATTCAGACAAGTGCTCTGAAATGAACGTTCTGGGATATTCGTTACAGCTTCCTGTGTAATCTTTTCGGTATCAGGGCAAATGTCACCTCTTCAAAGAAGCTGTTTTGCTGCCCTACTCAAGTACCACTGCCTCCTGGCATGCTCTCCCGGTACTAAATTCTGTCCTCTTGATAGCTCTGTCCACAGCCAGCAATTGTTTATTAGTTTTCTCATTTATTAGTTGCTTTCCTAACTGGAATGTAAGTTCCATGTAGGCAGGCACCTGTTAACCTCCATTACCTAAAATAGTAGCTGGCACATAAAGAGTTTCAGTAAATATGTGTTGAAATAAATGAATTAATTAATAGCAAAACATTGGGGAAATTTAAACTCTTAGTCATTAGGGGATTGATTAGATAAATTATGGCATATCTATGAATACTGTGCAATCATAACAAATGATTGTGGAGATTTTCTCCTTCAGAGAGATGGACTCTGCCTATCGTTGGGTGAAAACAGCAGGGGAAGCATGTGGACTGTGATCCTCGTACTGGTTAGGGCTCCTGGTAGCCAACCGCAGAATCTACTCTACTAAGTTAAACCAGAAAACAAAATAGTTTGTTATAGACTGCTAGGTAAGTCACAGACCCTTTGCAATGCAAGGAGGGATTCTGCAGACAGGGCCCAGGATTGGAAGCGTGACACGAGTTTCTGCATCACCTCCACTGCTGACTCTCTGTGCAGTCTCTGAAAAAGTTAACTCTTGTAACCTCCATATTCTTCAGGCAAACGTGGATAATAAAACCCACCCTACCTGTGCCCCAGGACCGCCGTGAGAGCCCATGAGATGCAGGCTCTTTGAAAAGTTAAAAGATGCATTCCATTAGATGGAGCCGGCTGGCTCAGTCAGTAAGAGCATGTGACTGTTGATTTCGGAGACGTGAGTCTGAGCCCCACATTGGGTATGGAGGTTATTTTTTAAATAAATATATAAATGAAAAAAAACAATAGGATATAAAAAAAGAAAAGTTAAAAAAGAATTGTGTAACATTTATATCACTGTTCAAAAAGACAAGAAATAACAAGTGTTGGCAAGAGTGTGGAGAAAGAAACTCTTGTGCACTGTTGGTGGATTGGTACAGCCACTGTAGAAACCAGTATAGAGGTTCCTCAAAAAAATTAAAAATAGAAATACCATATGATCCAATAATTCCACTAATAAATTCACGTATTTATTCAAAGAAAATAAAAATACTAATTCAAAAAGATATATGCATTTCTATGTTTATGGTTACATTATTTATGATATAGAAACATGGAAACAAACTAAGTGTCCATTGATAGATGAATGGATAAAGAAGATATGTGCGCACACACACACACCCAGTGGAATATTACACAGCCATAAAAAGATGAGATCACGACATTTGTGACAACATGGATGGCCCTAGAGGGTATTATGCGCTAAGTGAAATAAGTCAGACTGAAAAAGTTAAATACCGTATGACTTCACTCATGTGGAATCTGAAAAAAACAAATGAATAAACAAAAAGCAGAATCAAACCTGTAAATAGAAAGAACAAACTGACGGTTGCCAAAGGGAAGAGGGGTTAGAGATGGGCAAAATGGGCGAAGGGGAGTGGGAGGTACAAGCTCCCAGTTCTGGAATGAATAAGTCACAGGAATAAAAGGCACCGCACAGGAAATACAGTCAGTGATATTGTAATAGGGTTGGTTGTATGGGTGACAGATGGCAGCCACACTTGTGGTGAGCACAGCATAACGTATAGAGAAGCTGAATCACTGTTGTACACCTGTAACTAATGTCGCATTATGTGTCAACTATGCTAAAATCTAAAGAAAAAAAATTTACACCCTTGCTATCCAGTGATTCTGAATGTGTGAACATACATACTTCCAAAGCCATATTACTCAGCACTGGGATGCCACTGGGATGCCACTGGTCCTCTCTACTTACCAGCTGCATATCACGAAGCATTAAATTCCCTGTGGCAGTGGTCTGGACAAAAAGGCTGGTAATTTTGGCAGTTGTGTTTGCTAAGCTTGTCCTAAAATCACTTTCCACGTGCCTTCAGCCACTCTCCCCATGGGCTGACCTCTGCTTCAGGCCTGTCCTTTTCTCAAGGCTCACTAAGCTTGCCATCTGCGGGGAGCATGCAGTTCTCATCTCCGAGGTCTGCACTGTCTAGCATCAAAGCTGATCCCTAAGCAGCATCCCAAGGGCTGACCTCTGGAGCATCAGTGTTCAAAGTCACTGTCAACCAAGACTTCATGCATGATTTGGGCAACTGACTAGGCTGGATTCAATAAGTTTTTTAATTTCCTTATAATTCTATTTTTTGCATATTTTTATATTAAATATTTGCTTCTCATTGCCCACCTATCATGGGGGAAAACAGCATTGTGATATAACAGCGCATTCCAACAAGGTACTAACATTGTGAAAAAGAACGTCGATGTTCCTGAACCAGGCATGTGTTGCAAGGTTTCAAGTGGGATGACGTTCCCAGTTCCTGCACGTCCAGAAGCTTTTCCTGGCAGAGCTTTTAGCCCCTGAGACTTTCCTCTTCATCTTGCACGAAGGATACAATTTGGTCCTGACGCATGATTACAGAAGCTGCAGAACGTCCACACAATCTGTTATGCTAAATCACACCTGGTGTCTGCACAGAGAAGGCTCTGGCAAGCTTCCTCGCCGCTGGGACCGAGGCCTCTGACTCTGACGCCAAAACATGGCAGTGTTGCAGGGACCCTTCTGAGAGCCTGGCTCGCCGGCATGGTAAATTAACCTGCTTGTTCTCACGTTAAATGCTTTATGAAAATTTACTGGGCGATAAAAGAGGGAAGAAAACCCAAGTGGCTCTGCACCGAGCCTGCCTGGCACCAGTGAAGGAATGAAGCTGCCGAGAAAGTCCACGTGAAGAGCTGGCAAGAAGACAAGGTGGACAACGCGATGAAGATCAAGTGTGGCGTGGGCCGTTGCCGTGTTTTGTTAGCATTTTCTCAAGGAAGACATTGACTCATAGGAGAGCTGGTGTTCGTGTGCTAGGTAAGAGGACCCTGGGCCCCGCCACTTTCTCCAGGGACCCATTTTCCCAGGAATTATGGCATGCCCCCATAGACCACAAAGAGAAACCTCCTCCCGTGTGGCTCGGTCCTTGAGAAGGGCCCTTTGCTGTAACTAAACCGTACTTCTCAAAGGGCCGAATGTGCCTTTGTAAAAAATAAAATGTTCTAATGGCCATTATCATACTCCATTCTTCAGTTTTCCACATTATATTTTTCTTCTCTTTTCCTTGTTGATTTTAGAACAAAAATAAAATGATGAAGAGTAGAATGGAGAAGATCTGCTCTCTAAAATACCTAAAAATTTTGGGGCACGTGGCTGGCTTGGTTGGTGGAGCATACGACTCTTGAACTCGGGGTTGTGAGTTTGAACTCCATGTTGGGTGCAGAGACTACTTAAAAATAAATCTTAGGGGTGCCTGGGTGGCTCAGTCAGTTAAGCGTCCAACTCTTGATTTTGGCTCAGTTCACCATCTTGTGGTTCTTGAGTTCAAGCCCCATGTCAGGCTCTGCGCTGACAGCATGGAGTCAGCTTCAGATCCTCTGTCTCCCTCTCTCTCTCTGCCCTTCCTCTGCTCGTTCATTCTCTCTCTTTCTCTCTCTCAAAATAAATAAACTTTAAATAAATAAATCTTAAAAATAATAATACTAAAATAAAATACCTATACATTTGCCACCTAAAAGAAACAAAGCCTTTTTAATTACCACTTTCTTTGGGAAACAATTAGGAAGCAAGACAACAACAATGAACCATGAAAAAGAAATGATTAGTTACTATAAAATGAAGTGTGACTGTGTATTCGAGCAACAGAAGTCAAAATCTACAAAGATAGAACCAGCTGATAATACCAGGCAGGAGATTTTAAAATTCCTTTTCATTTTAAAGCCACACCTACGTTAAAAGGAGTTTGTGAGAATAATGGTCCGGTTTAGCGTGCTGCAAGAAATATTTCCTCGTGTTCAGTTTCTGCCATCACGGAGCTTATTCAGTTACCTGATTTCTTCATTCACGGCTGCCAGGAAGACTAATGAACACTAGGGAAGCTAAAGAATCCTGTTTGCTCTGCCACAGAGTAAAGCTTCTTCCCCCAAAATGTGAAGTCGAGGCCTTGCACCTGCTGAAATTCCCTTTAGTTTGGTTTGTCGAATTGCAAGGCTGTTTGTGCCTTATCATTAGACATTTATACTCTATCTGTAAGCTTTTATAACCTCCTACTTATGAAGACAAGATTCTTTGTGTCAGCACCTTAGAGAAGTGTTGTTGAAGCAGTTGGCACGCAGACAGGAATTTCCCAGCAGCACCGTCGGCACAGCTCCTGTACAACCCACCTTAGTGCAGCCGCGCAGAGAAGTGGGCCCCGTTCGCCTCCAAAATTGGTGACAGGCAGGAAAGTAGATGTTTTCCCACATAGAACTGAAGCTTTCGCTTTTTAAGAAAACTGGTTCTTAATACTTAGATTCGAGGACAGTTTGAATTAGTTATACTAGCAATGTATCTCAAGGGGGCTTGTAACCTGAAGGAAGTCACCGGCCAAAACAGTTGTGAGCCTCACAGTAAAACTGCTCTGGCCCAGACAGGTGACATGGCTGTTACCTGATGCACATCTGAAACCGTGGCAGGGCTGCCTCATTACATCATGAACTAATCACTCGTGACTTACCGTTAAAAAAGAATGAAAGGCCCACAGACCCTGCCCCGGGTGGGTGGGTCGGTCCATGGCACCTGTGGCAAGTGGCAGTGTTTCGTTCTTATTATGAAGAAAGGTAGGTGCAGAGCCTTTGAAGACACTGTTCCCTTTCGCTTGTTTACTCTCATTCTCCCATGCAGACTGCAACCCAGCAGGAGGGCTTTTAAACCCAAACAGTTAATTACCTTCTCTAACCCAGAGAAGTGGGGAAACACAAATCTAGCGAGCTGAGAGGAAGAGGGCAGCTTTGCTTGGGGCTGTTCTTTGCACCAGGTAGGAAGGGAGCCACCTTCGCCATCCACAGGGCAGAGGGAGACCAATTAGAAGGCAAAAGGGAGGGAGGCGGGCCTCATTCCCACTCCTTGTGTACTTTACATTTCCTCTTCAGACAAGAAAATGCAGTGTTCTGCACCTGTACCGTACTCTCCAGATCAGAGGCCTGTGTAAACACACACCCGAAAGACAAAATTGAGTAGCTTTGGGACTAGAGGCCCTAGGGTGGTGATAAAAGCAGGTGCTTCACCATGTGGGCAGAGCAGCCCCAGGCAGGGAGCTTCTCCACCTAGCACTCAAGGGACGGCGGAGGGCAGACCTTCCCCCAGTCCAGGCCCCGGCACCAGCAGCTTCCACTTTGGAGAATGCTTTCTTGACTGAACTCCCAAGTCTTATCCCACCACCGCCACCACCCTTGCCCCCCTCAATGGAGACCAAATACAAGGACTTAGCCCTTGTATTCTTAAATTGGGGCTCACCACTGCCCACCTGGGAATCTCTTTCTGTCCATCTCCTGGTGCCAGCACCTTCCCTACCAGACCTCATATGTACTGACCATCTGCTTCTGTATTCGCTCACTGTTCCCGCCTCTGCCTTCTGCCCTTTCCTGGCTCTCTGCTGGGTGCTACCCCCTCCTCAGCACCTAATGAGATCCCCCATTCTCCTGCCCCCTATCTGAGCCTGAAGCACCCCCTCCTGCCTCTAATCCCCTCTGGGTCCTATTGTCTGTTCCACTGACCTGAGCTGTTTTACTTCTCATTCTGTGGGTCTTTCTTTCATTGCCACAATGAGATGACACATTCCTCTGTTGATTTATATATCAATAGAAAATTATTTATACACCTTTCCCTATCCCTCCACACCTGTTCCAACACCCAGCACAGTGGATAGCATGTGATTGACCCCTCTCCTACTGGTTAAAAAGTTTTAAATGCACCAGACCAGGCACATCAGATAGAATCTGGGGACAGTACTGAGGAAATTATCTTTTCAGAATCACAAATGATCTTAAAGAAGAGGACAAATCCTATCGGTTATCTAAATTTTTTCAAGTATCTGGATGTTTGACTTTAAATACAGAAAACACCTAACGAGTGATGATGTTCAGATTTCCTCTGGATCCTTTGCATCATGTAGACATAGGTAGTGGCCCCACTCAGGAGAAAGCATGCCAAAGTGCCCTATCCCTCCACTCACAGATTGTCCTGCCCAGGGTGAGTCTCATGGCTCCTGGTGCCTTTGCCATCCTGCTAGAAAACAGAAATTATTACCACTGCCCCTCTGAGGCTGTGAGACCAAGCTATGAGTGAGGACAAAGAAGATAGGAAGAGTGGGAAGCCTCCAGAGCTCCACAGACAAATCTGAGCGTGGCAGTTGTTATTCACAAGGAGAAAGGCAACACATGCGTGTAGTAGGTAAATACTTTGTCTTTTTTAAAAGTTATGTGCAAAGTATACCTCAGAGCCATACTACTAGGGATGCCTGGGTGGTTCAGTTGGTTGGGCATCCGACTCCTGATTTCACCTCAGGTCATGATCTCACTGTTTGAGTTTGTGTGCTGTGTGCTGACAGCGTGGAGCCTGCTGGGATTCTCTCTCTTCCTCTTTCTCTGCCCCTCTCCCACTCATGCTTTCCCTCTCAAAATAAATAAATAAATATATATATATATATTTTTTTAGCATTTTTATTTTTGAGAGACATAGAGACAGAGCATGAACAAGGGAAGGGCAGAGAGAGGGGGAGATACAGAATGTGAAGCAGGCTCCAGGCTCTGAGCCGTCAGCACAGAGCCTGACGTGGGGCTTGAACTCACAGAGCGTGAGATCATGACCTGAGCTGAAGTCAGTCGCTTAACCGACTGAGCCACCCAGGCGCCCCAATAAATATATTTTTTAAAAAGATCATAGAGGTGCCTGGGTACCTCAGTCAGTTAAGCATCTGACTTCAGCTCAGGTCATGATCTCACGGTTCGTAGGTTCAAGCCCCACATCAGGCCTCTCTGCTGTCAGCACAGAGCCTACTTTGGATCCTCTGTCCCTCTCCCTGTGCCCCTCCCCTGCTCACTCACTCTTTTTCTCAAAAATAAATAAACATAATTTTTTAAAAGACCATAACAAGTTTTGGTGAGGATATAGAGCAGTTGGGACCTTCATCTGCTTCTGATTGGAATGTAAATTGACCCAGCCGCTTCGGAAACAGTTACTAGTTCCTCAGAAGATTAAACATAGAGTTGCCTTATAACCCAGCAGTCCTCCTTTCTCCTAGGCATGTACCCAAGAGAAACGAAAACAGATAACCACACAAAAACTTGTACATGAATGTTCATGGCAGCATTTCTCCTAATAGCCAAAAGCGAAAACAAACCAAATGTTCGTTAACTGATGATAGATAAACTCGAAGTGGTATATCCATACAATGGAAGATTATTTGGCAATAAAGGAGAAAGTACTGATCCGTGCTACAATATGATGAACCTTGAAACATTGTACTAAGCAAGGAAACCAGTCTCAAAAGATCACATATTGCACGATTCCATTTACATAAAATGCCCAGAATAAGCAAATCTACAGAGAAACAAGGTAGATTTGTGGTTGCCTAGAGCTGGAAAGGTTAGGGGAATCTGGGAGTAACTGCTGAAAAGTATGGGGTTTCTTTTTAGGATGATAAAAATATTCCTTTATTTTTTTTAGTTCATTTTTATTTCTTTTGAGACAGAGCACACAGGAAGGGGACAGAGAGAGAGACAGAGGGAGAGACAATCCCAAGCAAGCTCCACACTGTCAGCAGAGAGCCTGACTTAGGGCTTGCACTCCTGAACTGTGAGATCATGACCTGAGCCGAAATCAAGAGTCAGATGCTTAACTGACTGACCCAGGTGCCCCAGGATGATAAAATATTCTAAAATTGATTGTGGCAATGGTTACACAACTCTGAATATACCAACAGCCACTGAACTGAACACCTAAAATGGGTGTTATTTTACTTGAGCTCTATCTCAATAAAGCTGTTAGCAAAAACACAAAAACAAAAACAAAACAAAACAAAAAACCACCACAAGCCTAAAAATAATCTCCCCCAACTTATTTCCCACAAATAACAAGTAAAATGAATTTTAAGTTATAAACTGGTTTTTATTGAAGTATTGTTAACATATACTGTCATTAGTTTCAGTTGTGCAATACAGTAATTCAGCAATTCTTTTTTTTTAATTTTTTTTAACTTTTTTTAAATTAAAAAAAAATTTTTTTTTTTGAGACAGAGAGAGCATGAGCCAGAGAGGGACAGAGAGAGGAGGACAGAGGATCGAAAGCAGACTCTGCACTGACAGCAGCAACCCCAATGCGAGGTTTCAACTCACAAACCATGAGATCATGACCTGGGCTGAATTGGACGCTCAACTGACAGCCACCCACGCACCCCCAAAGATTCAGCAATCCTATACATTTCATTACTCAGTGCTTATCAAAGTGGACTCTTTCTCAATCCCCTTTATCTGGTTTCACCCATACACCTCCCTTCAGGCAATCACCGGCTTGTTCTCTGTATTTAAGAGTCTGCTTTTTGTCTCTCTTTTTGTTCATTTGTTTTGTTTCTTAAATTCTACGTATGAGTGAAATCATATGGTTAAGTAATTAACTAGTTTTTAATATTTTATTGTGGAAATAGTCTAATACAGATGGTCTCCAACTTATGATGGTTCGATTTAGGATTTTTCTACTTTACAATGGTGCAAAAGTGATACACCTTCAGTAGCAACTGCACTTTAAATTTTGAATTTGGGGGTGCCTGGGTGGCTCAGTTGGTTAAGTGTCCGACTTCAGCTCAGGTCATGATCTCACAGTTCGTGAGTTTGAGCCCCACGTCAGGTTCGCTGCTGACAGCCTGTCAGCACAAAGCCTGCTTTAGATCCTCTGTTCCTCACTCTCTGCCCATCTCCTGCTTGTGCTCTCCCAAAAATAAATAAATTTTGAATTTGGATCTTTCCTGGGCTAGCAGTAGGCAGTAAGATCCTCTGTCATGGGGGCACCTGAGTGGCTCAGTCAGTTAATTGCCTGTCTAACTTCGGCTCAAGTCATGATCTCACAGTTGATGAGTTTGAACCCCGCATTGGGCTCTCTGCTGTCAGCTTGGAGCCCTCTTCAGATCCTCCGTCTCCTTCTCTCTCTTTACCCCTCCCCTGCTCATGCTCTTTCTCTCTCAAAAATAAATAAACATTAAAAAATAAAAGATCTTCTCATGATACTGGGCAGCAGCAGGAACCCTTAGCTCCTAGTCAGCTACATGATCACAAAGGTAAACAACCAATACCATGACCACCATCTGTACCATACAACCACTGTTTTTCATTTTCAGTACAGTATTCAACAAATTACATGAAGGGAGCCTGGGTGGCTCAGTCGGTTAAGTGTCCGACCTTTGGTTTCAGCTCAGATCATGATCTCATGGTCCATGAGTTTGAGACCTTCATCAGGCTCTGTGCTGACAGCATGAGCCTGCTTGGGATTCTCTCTCTCTCTCCTTCTCTGCCCCTCTCCCTCGAGCACACATGCATTTTCTCTCTAAATAAAATAAATAAACTTAATTCATTCTTTGAATTTTGACAAAAGTGTATGCCTGTATGACTTAAAGCCATTGTTTTAATTGCTCAGAGACCTTCAAAATAACATGGGTCTCAAACTCATGAGCCCGAGATGAAGAATTGCATGCTCTACCAACTAAGCCAGTCAGGTGCCCTTCCTAAGCTTGTGTTTTAATGTCTCTTTCATGATTAACACATCAGAGACTTTGCTGTACCAAACTCTACATTTTCAGAATAAACCAAGTGCCTGCAATTGTAATAATCTGTGGGATAAGTCAATGAGTGAAAATTTTTTCACTTTTTTTTCATTGTGGTAGAGTATACATAACAAAATTTACCATCTTAACCATTTTTAAGTGTACTATTCAGTTGTTATTGATACTCACAGTGTCGTGCAGTCATTACCACCATCCATCCCTAGAACTCTTTTCATCTTGTAAAACTGAAACCCTGTACTCATTAAACAATAACTCCCAATTCCTCCTCCCCCCAGCCACTATTCTATTTTCTGACTACTCTAAGTACCTCATTTAAGTGGAATCACATAGTAGTTGTCTTTCTGTGACTGGCTTATTTCACTTACCCTAATGTTCTCAAGGTTCATCCATGTTGTAGCATATGTCAGAATTTCCTCGCTTTTTAAAGTTGAATAATATTCCATTGTGTGTATATATATATATATATATATATATGTATGTATATATATATATATATAGCACATTTTGCTTAACCATTCTCTTGTCAGTGGACATTTAGCTTGCTTCCACATTTTAGCAATTAAAACTAATGCTGCTATACACATAAGTGTATAAGACCCTGCCTTCATTGCTTTGGGATATATACCCAGAAGTGGAATTGTTGGATCATATGGTAATCCTATTTTTAATTTTTTGAGGAACTGCCATAGTGTTTTCTACAGCGGCTGTACCATTTACATTGCCACCAACAGCACACTAGGGTTCCAATCGATCCACATCCTCACCAACACTTGTTTTTTTCTGTTTCTTTGGGGGTTTTTTTTGTAGTCTTCCTAATGGGTATGAAGTGGTATTTCATTGTAGTTTTGATTTGCATTTCCCTAATTATCAGTGATGTTGCGTGTTTTTTCATGAGCTTATTGGCCATTTGTATATCTTCTTTTTAAAATTTTTTTTTTTTTTTTTTTTTTTTTTAGCATTTATTTACTTTTGAGAGACATAGAGACAGAGTGTGAGTGTGAACAGGGGAAGGGCAGAGAGCTAGAGGGAGATACAGAATCTGAAGCAGGCTCCAGGCTCCAAGGCGTCAGCACGGAGCCCGACTTGGGCCTTGAACTCACAGACCGTGAGATCATGACCTGAGCTGAAGTCGGCGGCGAGCTGTCGTCGGCCGCTTAACCGACTGAGCCACCCAGGCGCCCCTAAAAAAATTTTTAATGTTTATTTATTTTTGAGAGACATAGAGACAGAGCGTGAGCAGGGGAAGGGCAGAGAGAGAGGAAGACATAGAATCCGAAGCAGGCTCTAGGCTCTGGGCCATCAGCACAGAGCCCGACGTGGGGCTCAAACTCACAGACCCCGAGATTGTGACCTGAGCCGAAGTTGGCTGCTTAACCGACTGAGCCACCCAGGCGCCCCCATTTGTATATCTTCTTTGGAAAAATGTCTATTTAACTCCTTTGACTGTTTTCTGAGTTGTGTCGATTTTCGTGTTGTTGAGTTTTAGGAGATCCATATATATTGTAGATATTGATCCTTTATCAGTTATATGATTTGCAAATATTTTCTCCCATTTTGTGGGTTGCCTTTTTTTCTCTGTTTATATCAAGTGTCTCTTGAGGTGCAAATATTTTTTTAATTTTCATGAAGTCCAATTTGTCTTTCATTTTCTTTTGTTAGTCCTGCCTTTGGTGTTATCAGTGAATGAAATTTTAAACCAGTTAATTCATGCTATATTCAATATTGTTGTAGATTTTTCTTTTTTCAAAAACAAGCAAACCAAGGTTTCTTTTTCATGTGGAAAAAAACAGTGGGATAGAAAACACTATCACCTTCCTAAGGAAATGCTACCAGGTTTTACTAATTAATGAGAATTTCTTTGCCTTTTGTCCAGTGCGGTCACTACAACAGGCTCTGTGATCATAATAAATTTTTATACATTTATAAGAAAAATACAATAACAGTTTACTAGTGATGACCTGTTTTATGTCAGAAGCACTTCCTTTTAAAAATTATAAATGTATAGGGGCACCTAGGTGGCTCAGTTGGTTAAGCGTCAGACTTTGGCTCAGGTCATGGTCTCACGGTTTATGGGTTTGAGCCCTGCGTCCGGCTCTGTGCTGACAGCTCAGAGCCCGGAGCCTGCTTCGGATTCTGTGTCCTCCTCTCTCTCTGCTCCTCCCTCGCTCGTGCTCTGTCTCTCTCTCTCTAATAAATAAACATTAAAATAAATATATATAAATGTATAATAAAAGTTATATGAGAAAGGAGATCCTTAAATGGAAAAGTTCACTCTGAATTTTGTATTTTAAACCAAACAACCTCAATATTTTCAAAAAAATTTTCATGCACATAGTGGTATCAAGGCCCAAAGTTTGTTCCACTCCATGCCAATTAGATAAAACGGAAATCAGATGGACAGATTCAGAAAAGATAGAATTCACTAGTGTTTTTGGGTATGTGACATGGCAATTTGCCTTTTGTACAATGAAATATTAATTGCACATCTTTAAAAATCACAAAGGTTATATAAGTCTCCCTGGAATTTAGACTCCCGTATTTCTTAATTACCAAACCTGGGTTAGGCGGCACAGCTTTCTCATGGCTCCTGTTGCATCAAGGGTCATGTTTGCGATTTCCTTTGAAAATGACAATACATTAACATTCAAGGTTTGAGTGGGGGATGGAAAAGGGAAAGGTGTTAATTCAGATGTTATGAAACTGTGATAATGCCATTATTTAAGGCACTTATTTGGGTATGTTTATACTTTGTAGTTTTATAAATAAACCCAAGGGGCTTCTCCTGGTTGTCACAATCCTCCTTGAATCTCGTATCCTGTCTGTCTCTTCCTATCCGACAGTAGAATTGATGCCGCTCTAATCCCTGGAAGTTTGGAACTAATGAACTGACTGCTGAGCTGCCGCCACGGAGCTTGGTCCCAAACTATACTGTACTTCACACTCGATTTATTCTCCAGATGGCGAGACTGTGCCGCCCTGCCGCGAGGGACCACCTCTTCCACTGGAGTGTAAAAGTGGACGGATGTTGTTTTCTTTGCAGATTTGATCATTCTGAGCTAGAAACTTGCGAGGATGATTAGTTATTAGCTTTAATGGGTGCCAATTGAACCAACTGCACGCATATTTTCTCCTTTAATTTTGGAGTCTGCAGGTCTTGGCGATGGTTGATTTATCCGCTTTCTTACGTCACTGGAGCGTGTCTCTTCCCCAGGTGATAAGAACCGGGTCCCTGAAATCATAGCACGCCTTGGTTCCTGGCCCAGACAGAGTCACATAATACGATGGCTTATGTATAAGGACAAGTTTATTAGCCACTGGTCCACTGCACTGAGCAGCCCGTGGCACGAAATATCGATCGAATGTGGGAAGTTTGGTGACACCACTTTTTATTTAGAACAGGGGCTGATGAAAATTCTGATCTGTACCTACTTTCTCTGACTCTGCGGAGCCCACCTCTGGAATCACATGCTACAGAACACACTGTGGTAATTAGTCTCTCTGCAAAAATCTAACATAACTGTTGATAAAGGCTTTAATTCCATTCCTTATTCTGGTTTTTTCTCCAGGTTTTCATATTGTAGAGGGACAAGTTCATCCTACATTAAGAAAAATCATACCAAGGCCATTCTGTAGTGTTAACACATTTAGAATGTAGTTCCTTCTAAATCTCATTTCAACAACCCGTTTTGCTACCAGAATGTAAGACACCCTTCCCTGCAAAAAAGGTCTTTTTTGAGTGGCCTCTTTTGCTTTAATTTCCTCTTCTTTCTTTTTGCCAGGGAACATCACCTCCGAATAATGTCAGCAAATCACTTATATAGCCCTTCTGAGAAGGTGGTGTCTGTCTGCCAGGCCATATCTTACTAATCCCCCGAATGAGATGGAAATTGGAAGGATAGTCAGGGCCAAATAGGACACAAAGAAAAAGAGAATGGAAGTGTGAAGGAAGCGAGGTGATGCAAAGGAGAGAGCTGTCACAGAAAGAGATTGGTATCAAGGAGAGAGAGAGAGAGAAGGAGGGAGAGAACACAAAGAACAGAATTTCTTTCTTTTCACAACTGGGTAGACTGTGGCTCTCTCTAGCTGAGCACCCAGAACTAAACTTAATTGTTCTTAGAAACTGCCTTCCTCTCACCCAGCAGATGGCATGGGTGTGTTTGCTAGCACAGTAACATATTTCACCATTAAAGCACCAAAAAGAAAAGAAAAAATCAACATACTTGTTGGTTGGTGTAAATTCAGTGAGGTTGTTGGGTATTTTGGGATACATAGCAGAGGGACGCACGCTCAGTTTATGTAAATTACAACAAGCAACAGCCTGTTAGTTAGGGGGTTGTGTGGCAATATACCTCCAAAGCCATCATCTTTTTCTGGAAAGGTACAGAATGATGAAGTGGAAAGCACTTGTTTTAATTATGAGCCAAAAAAAAAAAAAAAGTCAAATAAAATGCTGAGTATTCACTATTCATTATTATAACGTGAAAAGAACTAATCAGATTATGCCTAAAATTGGAATTGGGTATTTCATTTGCAGCCGATTTCACAAGGGTTGAATTTTACTGAGTAAACCGGAATGTGCTGAAACCATGGCAATCTGACTTTAGATAAAAATCACGAACAGGTTTAGCACATGAGCTTTGAACAAACAGTCCCCTTCTAATCCACATAAAACAAAACAGCTTAGAGGTCAGACTTTGTTTGACACCAACATGAACAATTTAGGAAGTATATGTTGCCAGCGATCTGTCACCGTGAGCACACGTGCAGATTAGAGAGTGTGGATGATGATTCAAGTTAACTCACATTTTTAAATGCATTTCAGGCTAAATGATCTAGTTAGTTCCCTTCCATTTTCCATTCACTCTGTCCCAGTAGACCTCTTTACAAGCCCAACCTGCTATTGAAAGAAATCCTGGAAGTTGAAATATTTACAAGCTGCAGCAATCCTGAGTTTGTCGCTGTGCAAGCTACATGGAGCATAGCACATTTTAGGTTCTCTGAGGCCATGGATCTAAACACCCGCACCGCCAAAGAGCCGAAGGCACTTCTCTCAACAGCTCGAGATGTCCTTAGAACCATGGTGCTGAGCTCACTTCTGCTCTTCCCTGCAGGACTTTCCTATTTAATGAATAGGATTTCCTCTTTAGTGAATGGAACAAGGCATGGTGGAGCAAGTGGATGAGTTTATTGCTGTGGAACAGCCAAAGGCATGATGTAGAACCAGGGCACTGTTGGCTCCATCATCCCTCACTTTAGCTAGGGTGAGCTCTCTCTTGCCTTTGTCTAAGCTTGGCCTAATTATCAGCAGTCAGGGCTCTGTAAATCAGGGCTCCACAGAGCTGTCTTAAACTGGTCTCCGTACTCTGTTTCCATCTGACCTGACAACTCTAAGCCACTGTTTCCTCACACTGTTTAACTCAGACCACATTTGGAAACCTTCCCTGCTCCCACTCGGTCGTAGACCTACATCCGTCTGCTTTAAATCTACTGTCCTGGCTTGTCTTGTTGATTAGACTTAGATCCAATATTGGCTCTAATAATTCTTTTTTTTTTTGTCTCCACTTTGGTTTGCTATTTTCCCAGATAAGTATTGCTGTTCAAATGGCTGTATATTGTTAAGACTTTTTTTTTTTAACCACATTCATCAGCAGCGAGAAGCTTTAAAGTTTTATTAGTATCATAAAAACCCTTCCCAAATGAAACTACTTTTGATAAGTGTTCATTCTGACAATGAGAATTTGTTGAGGGCTGTTGGCAAGTTGGAGGAATTTGTTTTTGAAACTGAAATTGGCAGGAAGTAATGACCCCAAGTGCTTTCTTTCTCTTGACTCCAACCCCCAGCCCCTCAATGTACTCCTTTCTCTCCCCACCCCCTTCCCCACCTTCAACACCCCAACTCAGAGTCAATAAATAACATGTTTGGTCCCATACAGTTTTTCTAAGGACAATTCATACACTGAAGCAGCCTTTCAACCTTTCAGCTTTTCTTAACTATGGAGTATAGACTGTCAACTCAAAGAAAAAAAATGTATTTGTCTTCCACTTCATGAGGGGATTTCTTGGTGATATTATTGCCTTCCATCTGAATAAGTTGGAGATTTTTTTGTACTGTGGAGTGTCATTTTTCTGTGAGTGTCTTCTTAATTGAATGTCAAAATTCAACTCAGTTGCAAAAAATTTTTGAGTAAAGAACATGATGCGTATGGAAAGAGGAAAACAAATCCTTATTTTTTCCCTAACGTGAATATGCCGACAGATGAGACTACAATTATTCAAATGTTATGTAGTTTTGTATATTTATTAAATGAGAAAGTGCAGGTAGAAGACGTCAAACCATGCCTAGAGCTCAGTAAATGCTCAGTAAGTGTTACGTATTAATTATTTTACCTTTCCAGTTGGAAAGAAATGCTAATGAGCAAGAGGACAGTATTATTTAGAAGTGCACCAGGGGCTCCTGGGTGGTTAGTCAGTTAAGCGTCCAACTTTGGCTCAGGTCATGATCTCACAGTTCATGAGTTCGAGCCCCGCGTCAAGCTTGCTGCTATCAGTGCAGCACCCGCTTTGGATCTTTTGTGCCCGCACCTCTCTCTGCTCTTTCCCTCCTTGCATTCTCCCTCTCTCAAAAATAAATAAATCTTTTTGAAAAATGCACCAGTATGCATTACGGTGGCTGTCATCTCTGTTAAGTCATCTTGAATGAAGTATGGAAATCAATCACTTTTCTGTAGATCGGACAACTTCCAATGGCATTTATTTGCTGGAAAGGAAATGTGTAGATAGAGAGTCATGGTGCTCAGACTCTGAATCCACAGAGTCAGTAGGATTGTGTTTCCTCCGAGTGATAAATAAACTTAGGAGATAACATTTTATCAACACTTACAGAATGAAGCTCGATCAAGAATAGTAAAAACTCTTGAAGACTTTGATCTGGGCCCAACTGAAAAGTGTGTGAGAGTCAACTCGGTGTCCAGCGGTCTGGCCGAAGAAGACCTGGAGGTCCTCCTGCAGTCCCGGGTCCTTCCTTCTAGCTTGATGCTGCCAAAGGTCGAAGGTCCCGAAGAAATCCAGTGGGTGAGTAGCTAATGCTTTGCTTTAATTAAAGACCCAGGAGCAGCTGTGAAGGAGTAGCAGAAAGGAAGGATTTGGGTGCTGCAGATTTTGAAAAGACATACACGGAACCAAGAAAAAGGGAGCTGAGGAAAAGAGGGGAGCCCAAGAGACTATTGCCTTCACACAAGGGGAGCCTGGCTTTACCCAGCGTGTTCTGAGGAACCACTCCGCTCTCGCCATGATGCTTCTGCACCCTACTCAGATTTGCGGCTTGGACAGGACATCCTCTTCAATCTTTGGAAACTAGCTTTTGCCTGAGAATTGGATCACACCTCACACCCTGCCAGGCCCTCACCTCCACCTGAAAGAGTAGGGAAATAAATGGCTGTTACCCAGGTTCATTTGAAGTCTTCATACACAGCGAAAGCACATTAGCCACGAATGAAAAAATGAGCCTAGAGGAGAGGGAAAGGTCACTCCCGAGGGCAACTAGAGGAATAAACAGGAAGCTTTTAACTAGTGGTTTTAATTAGCACAGATATTATTTCCTGAACAGCTCTCCAGTTTGTCCTTTTTAAATTGCTGACAGGTGTGTTTGTGTTTCACGACAGACTTTTCAGCCAATAAAAACCTGGCATGTCAAATTACTTAAGAAAACTTTGAAATGGGCCTAATTATACTATGATTGTTTTAATTGTTAAAGTGGGGGGAGGCTAGATTTTATTTAGGAGTTGCTATGATTTTGCAGATCTCTGCTGAATAAAGTAACTGTCCGTTGTGCCACTCCAGGGCGGAGAGGCTGTGACTGTCAGTGCTGGAAGCTTGGTAAGGGCGTGTGGGCAGTGGGGGTTCTAAAGCCACATCCGGGATTATCTCTAAGGCTGTGGCTGCCAATGTAGCAATACAGTGAATAGTTGTAACACCTGAGGAAACCGTTCCCCTTTCTGATGCAGGTAGATGCCTTGGATCTATACTTTCCAGTGCTGTAGCCACCTGCCAATGTGGCTTGAAATGTGGCAAGTCCAAACTGAGATGTGCCCTAAGTGTGAAATACACACGGGATTTTGAAGACTTAAGCAGCCCTCTCCCCCAAAAGAATAAACTATCTCTATAATTTTTATATTGATCACATGTTGAAATGACAATATTTCAGATCTCTTGGCTTGAATAAACATTTTTTAAGATTTTATTTTTTTTACTTCTGAAACCAATATTACATCATATATTAACTAGAATTTAAATTTAAAAATTGGAAAAGAAAAAGAAAAAAGAAAAGAAAAGCAAAAAAAAAGTAAATAAAAGTAAAAAAGGTTTTTTTAAAGTAATCTCTACACCCAAGATGGGGTTCGAACTCACAACCTTGAGATCAAGAGTCACAGGCTCCAGCAAACTGAGCCATCCAGGCACCCCAGGTTGAATAAACATTATTAAAATCACATTCACCTGTTTCATTTTAACTCTTTTAATGTATCTACTAGAAAATTTAGAATTTCGTATGTGGCTGCCATTCGGTTTCTGTTGGACAGCTCCGTGTTGGAGTCTTCTTGAAGACCCACGTTCAAGGACCCATATTTACTGCCTAAGCTGGAGGTCTCCTCTCCAAGGTCACCCCTCAGAAGCTGGGAGATACTGGTTCCAGTAGGTTACAGTCTCCGAGGCCTCCTACCCCATTTGAACGTGTCTTAAATTGATTGAAACGGAATCTGCAGCCACTGTTCCCTTTTGGTTTCGGAGTTAATGCCTGTTTATCACCGTTATTACCCTTCATTTAAGAGGCGAGGACCCACCCCAGCCTTCAGCTACAGCTCCCGTTCGCTGTTTTAAATCCTTGGATAGAAATAGGATTTCTAGTTAACAGAAGTCTTTTGGACTGTTTATTTTTTCCTCTCCGTTTGTATTTATGTGAAGCATAAAACCCAGAGCCTGATGCACAACTGAAAGATGGGCTTCCTTGTTTTCTTTTGTGTGAGAATCTCTTGCTGGTCTTTTGTCGCTAGTGTGGGTTCTTGTTTGACTGGCACGGCTTATTGGACTATAACAAGCGTGACTCTGCCTCCTTTGTCGCGGGACAATTCTCCCACAAATCCCGAACAGTGTGCATTCTTCCAACACACTATTGGGTGTGCACTGGAATTGAAAGAATTGCTGAGCCCTGCTACTTCATCTCCTCCCCAATCTCTTTGTGATTTTTTCCCCCTTCTTTTCCTCCACCCTCCTCCCCCTTCCCCTCCACCTCACAGAAATGAACACTTTACCAGGCCGGAAACATTTAATCGTCTCCTTTTGAAAAAATTAATTGAAACTTCTCCACTAGTTACCTTTTGTGTCACTACTTAATGCAATTTTTTAAGAAAGAAGGGGAGGAGGAGAAGGAGAATGGGCTAGAATATTTAATGTTTAAATGCCCCTATTGGCTTAAAAACAAAAGGCATTAGAGATTTTTTTCTAAGAACAGGAAATATAAAGTATTTAACTAGTTTTAAACTTTATGATTTTTGTAGTTATAACTGTGATCACAAAGAATGGAGCAAGTAATGTTGCCAGTTTTTTCTTCTTTTTTTTTAATGAGGAAAAAAGTTCCTCCCACGCATATATAACACCAGAACCACTAATATTTCACTACCCATTTTCTAGCTTAAATGTGACATAAATTATGTTTTCTTTTCATTTACAGGGAGTATTATCCATTTTGTCTCCTTCAGTTGTAGCTTTCTTTCTTGCTATTTTGGTTGAGTTATTCCTTCCCTTGAAAAGTTACTAAGGAGGTGATGATGATGGTGTCTGAGGAGGGGAGGAGCCACGGAGCAACTGGGAATAATTCTTCATTACTGAAAGCTGTGATTTATTTTAGCCTAATTGTAAAGTTACTGCAAATTGCTCAAAAGCTTTTTAAAGATCCCAGTGATTAGATTTTTTAGAGGGGGGGGGGTGCTGCGCAAGCAAGGAGGGGGCAGCTAAAAGGGGAAATAACACCTCTAATCCTGCTTCTGGTAAATAGGCTGCCAGCTTTTAAAATGAGTTTCCTTTCTATTAGTCAGAATATTATGCTAAGCCTTAAGCATTAGTTTTTTTATGTTGCCATAGCAGCCCTATTCCTGCAGGGTGGTGACCTCCGATGATTACAGTACAAAGCTTATAGGGTCTTGAAACCCCCTTTGAAGATGAAAAGTCTTTGATGGTTTATATTTATGCAAATCTCTTAGATATGATTTACCCAACTGAGACTGAATGGAGAGATGATTAAAATTCCCTTTTCCTTTGATATCCATTAATGGTTGAATATTCCTTAAATTTAAAATGGATATATATGTTTTCATCTTTATTTACAAAAATATCTTTGTCATACCTGTGTGTGTGTGTGTGTGTGTGTGTTTTTATCTCCCCACATCTTATTAGATCTAGATAGACATAATAGATTTACAATTTAGAGTGTGGTGGGGTTTTTTTTTTTTTTCCTTTTGAAAGGAGGGGTGGTGGTGGAGATCTGTGCAAGAGCTTTTGTATGTTTCCAGATGATAGATTTTGGAATTTGGGCTACCCCACTGGCAGCACAGAGCTAGCTGTGAACTGGTCTCATGGAAAAAATTGGCGAGCTTTGGTCTTCAAAGAATTAAACTTCCTTTTTAAGGTCTTCCTAGGTAAGCTAAAAAATTATGAAGAAAAACCTTCTGAACAAAGGATAATGGTGCTATAATGAATAATGTGAGTGCCACATAGAAGGCTGCTGAACAGTTATACTGATGTCAGTGCTCGATCCAAAACAAAAACAGAAAGGCAGGTAGAACAACACTTCGCCGTTTTGGGGGCCTACCATTTGCATTTAACAAAGTGAATGTTAGAGGTCTTAAGCAAATATGTTTTCAAGAAAAGCATTTAAACTCCAGAATCTCTCTCCACTTCTATCTCCTAGGCCTCAAATTACTCCTTTAGGAAAAAGGAAAAAAAAAAAAAAGAATGCTTGGAGTTTAACTATTTACTTTGGTGGGAACTTTGTTACCTTTCTCCTGTAGTCTTTCCTCTTGTTTTTGTTTTGTTTTGTTTTTCTGTTTTAATTCTTTTTTTGTGTGTAGGAAATAAGCTGGGATATGACTTCCTTAGGCCAAAGACTTGAATACTACTTCTGTGATTGTTTCCCCTGCTAATCACCCATGACACTTTTGGTTTTAGTTTTCAGACAAATTTTCATTCTACTTAAGAGGCCGAAAACTTGAACAACCTATGAATTTAATCCCTTTTGTGGAAACTGCAATGGGTTTGCTCAATTTTAAGGTAAGAAAACATAATGTGACTAATAAGTTAATATTTTATTTACTACATAAAGAGAACTTCTGTTCTCAATTTTGACAGCTACTTAAACTATTTTTCTAGAAATATTTTTAAAGCAAAGTAAGCCTTGAGCACCATTTATTATAATAATCCAAAACCAGGTTGTGAGCATCTTAGAAAACAAAGAGATTGGCCAAGTAGCAAGTGAAGACTTTCCAGACCTAAATATTTAAATGAAATATGTATATATTCTTATTTTAATTAAATAACCATATACAAACATATGCTTTGAATTATTATATTTATAGTTGAAATGTACATGAAAATGTATTTTGTTGCCCTTATGAATTAACTTTCAATTATTCTTTTGTATACAATTGCTTCTACTGGGAAATTTTCTGGCCTCTTTGTAGCAACATTATCCATAATGTCTAGTATATAAGATTGCTATTTGTAGTTTAGTATACATCAGTAAGTTGCAGTATATTATTTTAATTTGTCACATTAGAACATAAAGTATTGCCTAATACACATTCAGGAATATTAGCTGAGTCAAAGGTTTTCCAGCATTGTATGATTGGCTGCCTTAAACGGTTTGCCTTAACGATTTCATGGCTACCTTGTTTTCTCTCCCTTTTATTATCACTGATCATTTAATCTGTTTCCCAAAATATGCCTCCGATTGCACCTGACTTATGAATATCAATGTAGCACCCAGTCTCAGAGGGTGGGAAGGAAGAAATCCCTAAAAACAAAGACAAAAGATAGTTGAACTGCCTTAGAAAGAGAATATGAGAGTAAACGCTCTGAGAGGAAACTTTGAGACGCACCAGACCTTGCAGGAGGGCCAGCGGGCACATGTGTGGGAGCCGTTTCCAGCCTCATGATCAGCGTGTTTACACCACTGACCACAGATTCTTCCAGCCTGCCCCACAGTTCCGAGGTGTAATCAAAGCATATCCCTTAGGTGCGACTAGATTCATACAATGATTGAATTCTAAACTCTGTTGCACCATTCTATGCCATAGTGTACTTATAAGCACTTACAGCCCCTGAAATTAATCAACAGAGTCCTCACCCGATTTTCATGTCTTCCCTACCCACGTGCTGAATCTCTACCTTGGTAGATTCAGTTCCATCTATGACAATTGTTATTCATCTCTATTTTCACACAGAAAGATGGAAGTTGCTAATTAATATATCTTGGATGACTTGTTGCATTTTTATATTCCCCTCCGGAGTTGTAGATTTTTATATTGTATGTCTTTAATCCTGAGGCCATTTACTAAGAAATCCTGATCTTAATGCAAATAATCCAGTTAATTTGATTTAAAAATTCTTGAGGTGTTTTATGTTTATTGTTTGAGACTCTGTTAAAGCAAAAACGAATTTTGGGAAAGCAGAAATAATTTATAGTACAATCAAAATGAGTTAATTCAAAGTTTCTCTAGAAATTAGATGACCTACGATTTGAACATTGTATTAAAATACATTTATAACCGTATTCATACAATCCATTAAGCAAAGCAAATCTATACAACATATTTATCTTGGACAATATTAAATGCCTTTCAAAAGGGGTGAATTTGGGCTGCATTTTTAGGACTGCTGGTTTGCTTTCAGCCAAACTGTGTTAAGAGCTGGATCTTTCTGTCACTGCTGCTTCTCTCCAAACTGCATTTCTGTGAGATTTGGTTCTGTTCTGCTCTTTCACAGGCCGTGTGTGAAGAAGCACTAAAGACCGGACCTCAAGCAGGGTCTTTTTCTAGATGCAGTTGTTTTTGGAGGAGAAGATTTTCGAGCCAGCATAGGTACCAAACACATTTCTCTCTCTGTGTGTGTACGTGCGTGCATGCGTGCGTGAGTGTGTGTGTGTGGATGGATGTATTTTTTCTTTGCCCCTTCATGAATGGATATTTACATGACAATATATATTTGCCAACCATGACAATGGTTGTTCAGCTGAATGGGCAATACTTTCTGATAATTTAGGGCCCCTCATAGCTGTCCTGCTTCTAGGACACTACATTCTTACTTCTGTTCATGTATAAAATAATAAAAAGCCTATTGCAACCTCAGATGTGTTCAGGAATATATGACATCTACTTTGTACATACTAATGTACTTTGTACAAAATAATATATATGAACAATCTCTCCATTGCTTAAATATTTTGTTTTCACATCAGTGTGAGGGCTATCTAGGCTTCTAACACAAATTTAAGGCAATTTCACAGTTGCTTTAATGAATCATTTTCTAGACTAAATGTAGTATCCAAATATTATTTAAAATAGATCTTAAATTCCTCCTAAAGTATATTTTGGAACTCTTCTTATTAAATATTTATTGAGATAATATGCTAGTTTCCACCGATCTTCCCCATCCGTTGGACATTAGCCTCTGGTTTGGGAGCATGGATAACTAGAGACTGTGGGCATACCTAGAAAAGAGGCCAAGGCCACAAAGCATTTGCAGAACCACAGTTCCAGTGGCCTCAAGACTGGCGCTTTCCCTGAGCAGTGTCAGGGTCCAAATAGAAACAGTGATACTCCATACACACCCGCTCCTAGGGTGAAAGAAAAGGAACTTATTTTAATACCAGCCTTTCCAGGAGACTTTTGTGTTTCCGACAGTTCATCAGACACTTTCTGCCTCTTTCAAAATGAGTGCCCTTCCGTTTCCCCAAGTTCTTCGTCCAAACCCTGAAGCTGCTCTATTTGGCTCAGAATCTTAGTTATGGCAGGGCACTGCAACCACAGCACGCAAATTTCTGTGCTCGGTGAGAGAAGTTAACCATTTCCTTGCACAGCTACTCGGCCACCTTTTGTGGCGCTATCTTTGGATTCATACTTTCCAAGCAATGGCAAGAAGGAAAAAATATATCAGAAGTAATTTGGGACCTATCATTTGTCATTGTTATCTCCTGAGATACAGGAAGGCCCTTTTCTTAATCCACACACAAGTCATGACCCTGAATGATGGCTTCCAAGAGAAATAGACACATATGAGATTTAATTCTGCCTCCCCTTATCCCTCTCTTCGTTTATACTAGAATCATCGTTTTGCTGGGGAGCAATTCCCAGGATGACATAGATGCCTTTACAAAGGGAGTTTCTACAATAGATGCCTGGGTTTGGTTCCCAGAGTTAATGTCTCCCTTTGCTGTCAACATCCCATTTCAGGTGCAACAAGTGGTAAAGAAGCCCAAGATATTCTGTACGCCCGACAAAAGATTATCGTTACAGCGAAGGCCTTCGGTCTACAGGCCATAGATCTGGTGTACATCGACTTTCGAGATGGAGAGGGGCTCCTCAGGCAGTCCAGGGAAGGAGCCGCAATGGGATTTACCGGTAGGACTCTTGATGACATCTTAGGAGCAGTATCTAAATTCGCAAACATTCCAGAAAGGTAGAAATGTAATCAGAAATTTGTGTTTCTGATGCAGCCACATGGCTCTTATACTTATTTTACTATCTGACATGGGAAAAAGCCACCTAGGGCAAGAGCCTGCTGAAGACATGGCCGTGGTTTCCTTCGGCTCTGCAAGTCAAAAACCGAAGCACTCATTTTATTTTCTCTTTACATTAGTTACTATTTTTTTCTCTTAAGCATTTTGTTTTAGCTGACCTTCGGGGAGGGATGAAGCTATTATAGAGTGTTTTTGAGGGAATTGCCATAATAACTAAGGTTGATGGGTAGAAGAAAAATTTCCTCCAACATTCAAAATATCAATTCATTTCTGGAAAAAAAAAAACAGTGATATCTTCTTTGTTGTTTTTTTTTTTTTTTTTACTCATAACTACTTTTATATTCTCCTGCCACTTCAAGCCCTTTCCTCCTCTCCCACCTCCCAGTATGTGTCTCTGCACCTGGCAACACCTACGGGCATTGGCTGGCACTCAGATCAGGGGTCCCCGGCAACCCCATCCCGGAGTGCAGGCAGACATCTCTTGATTGCTGTGTCCGATCACTCAGATCCCCAGGAGTCTGGGGAGCAACTGAAAATTGTGTTTTTGCCATAGAAATCCATTTTTTTCAAAACCACAATAGGATTCTACACACAAACACACAGCTGCAGTTATGTTCACTCACATACTGACACACGCAACCGTGGATAAGAAACACCCATAAGCTCTTTTATTCTTATTTCTTCTGCTGCTGCAAGTTCTAAGACTATCATGATCTGAAATGAACCCAAATAAGAAGGAAAAGAGACTAACATCCTTGCTATCCCTTCTGTAGATATTTTTGAAATGCGTCCAGTTAAGTATTCTGGAGAGAAATATTTCATACAGTGACCTTAAATGTAAAAGATCTCCTAATGGAAGGTGGTTTAACCCCAAATAAAATTAAACAACTTAAGAAGCAATGTTAGTGTTACATTAGAAGTAAATAAAGCTCTGACATTTGTTTTTATGTTTTTAACATCAAGAGTCAAAATAAAATGTGATTCCACCCACCAGATTTGTTTAATAAATAAATGTGATCTCTTCTAGAGAAATAGTTTGCAATCATCTGAACTATTAACAAATGAATTCTCCCTACATGTAATAGTGACCAAGAAAGAAAGAGCCCCTCCAGCCCAGCCCCGAGGTTGTCCTTGTCTCTGTGGCACGTTACACCTGCCTCTTTCCAATGACCAGTTAGGAATAGCCCAAATGGAAAAGTTGGAGAAACCCTCCATGTAATCTATCTAATAGACCTCGATGTTGTTGGTCTAAAATGTGTAGCACTGGCTGCCAAGCAGCCAGATGTTGCTGTGAAATGGGCACTAATTCAATAAAAAAAAAAAAAATTGAAAACACTGAATTGATGCTGGCCTGTGTCACTGTCACTCAGTATAACCTGGGTGTCCTCAGCTACCTCTGGGGTAAATGTTTGCTCTAGAACCTATAAAGGAGGTAGAGAATTTCTCCAAGAAATAGGACTGAATTAAATTGGTCCCTAATTCAATCGCAGAAGACAAGTTACTTCAAATCAGATTTAAATTTCTAGACTGTGCCCAGCTCAGCATGAGGAGCTTACAGGCTTGGCACTATTGTTTCTCAACAACAGGGAGTATTAAATCACACACACACAAAAATGGAAGCGGGGAGAGAATGGGGAGGCACAGAGGGTGCAGTGCCCATTATATATGCCAGTGAACAAGTCACTAAAGTAGGGAGCTACACTTCATAACCATTTTGCAATTTTTAGAAAGAAGGGCTTTGTTGTCCCAATTATATTTCTACATACCAATAAAAGGTAATTAGTCTGATAATAAGATATGAGATTACTTGTAGAATTTTTAAACAATAAGGGCTTTCAGTATTTTAGACCCAGTTGTGATCTGTTTGTCCTAATTATTTGTCGTTTAATTGCCATAACTTGGGTTTTGCACAGGAAGGGAGGACAACGAGGAAGGAAGGAGGGACAGTGGTTGAAAGTTTTCAAATTGAGTGAAAGTATTGTGTTATCTGTAACGCTGATAAGGAACACTCAGTCCGTGCTATAAGGATTTTCTGTACTTTTCAAAATTATATATGTATTTTTAATGAGTCGTAGTTTTTTAAAAGTTAGCCATGCACCAAGCAGTGGGCTATAGTTTCTTTTCTGCAGTCATTATTTCACTGGGCCACAGTCCATGCAGATTGATTTTAAATCAATGCGTTGGCTCTATAAGTGGCTATTAACATTAGGAATTATTTTTATAAAAGAAACCAAAAATAAATCTTGGAATAAAGCTTCAACAGCTGACTTAGTCATCACAGGTATTCCAGTTCTGCATGCTGAGAAGAAAGATTATAAATAGGAAGCACGGTAGGTTTTCTTCTTTTTTGCAGTCTTTTGTAGAAGACAAAAATGACACCATCATACAGTCACCTAAAAGACTTGACAGGTATTGATTTAAAGCACGATATATCAAGTGGTACTGTAAAAAGGATTTCATGGTCATAAATTTTAATGTCTTCCAATTTTGCACCCTCAGTAACTTGCTAGTAACAGCTTTTCTGTATAAAATATTTGCTTCACTCCCACATGACATTAAAGTCTGATGTTCCGTTGTTGGGATATGGAAGAATCGACAAAAGATAACTTCATACATGGATGTTCATAAATTTCTGAAACGTAACACATGTCTGAAAATTAGCCCCAGTACCTAAGGATGTACTTGCAAGCCATCACGGTTCCACAGTATTTCTAAATAGTTTATGTTTTTCTCCTCAAGTCGTAGTGTCTGTACCAAGAAGTTCCCGTGAAATCTGGCTTTTTATACACCAGTATAAATTATGTACATAAATTATAAAATTCAAGACTAACAATTAGTACAAAATGACTACCAGAACTGATATCCTTTATTAATAATATTGTAACAACGATTAGATTACTTAAATATAATTGCAATACCTACTATTAAAGAAAAGCTCTCATTTATCATCACTGATATTATTCGTGCCCTGAAATTATTCCTCAGTTTTAGTATAGATGCTGCCGAAGCAAGCACGATTCCTCAAATAATTTAAAGCAGCTTTATTTGTATAGGGTTTTAATGTTTTATTAGTGTGCTGACAGATAAGAATGAAATAGCACTGTGAGAGGGTTCTAATTGCTACTGTAAGAAAAGATACTATTATGTTTATTAATTTAAACTCTTTTCCATGAAATACTAAAAAAAAATTTTATAAATATTGTTTTTTTTCCCTATTCAATAGAATAATAAGAGTAACAGGAATTGACCGTTTTTAAAAGCATCAAGGGTATAATTTGTACCGCCTAAATGTTAAAACAACTATTTCAAAAGCAAAACAAATTGCTATATGGACAAATATATTTAGGAGAGCAAATTATCATTAAGTGCACATTCATTTTTAAAGAACCAAATATGTCCATAATTTTATCATGTAATAAAATATAATCTCATCATTATTATAACATTAAATTATGTTGTATTTTATTAACGACCTGATTCAATTGCATACTTCCCTGATTGTTAAATTGTTTCTTTTAATGACTTCATGATTTCATAGAACCATGTGAGTCTTATGTTTGTGTAGTGTTTTTACTTAAGATCCTTAAACTTAAGAAAGAAGCAGAAAGCTTTTTTAAAGCTATCACTACAGAGATAAGATTTCTTCTGGGGTGTCTAACTATCGATAAAAGAGGGAAATATTGAGTCTTAATTCTGTCAGAAAAAAAGGGAAAATCTGGTTGTTTTGGGATAGAGAAACTTTACGTAACTTTTATACTTAAACGTTTTAAAATGGAGTAATCTAGAGACCAAACCACTGTGTTCAAATCTGCCTTCTGTGTCATTGTACTGAACAAAATTTTTTCATTGAAATCCAATTTTCTGTTGGTGGTTAGAAATGGCACTGTATTCATCTAAAAGAAAGAAAATTAAATATGTTATTGTAAGCCACTATTTGATATTAATATAGTTGTAACATCTGCTTCTGTAAGCTTTATGAAAACCAACAGACTGCTCCTAAAAGAAATCGTGGCAGGTGGGATAATGGTACAAAATAAGCAAAAGACAACTTGTAAAATTTGAAAGAGTTAACATATAATTTTTTTTACTTTAACTCAAAATAATCACTCTAATTTGCAGATATTATCCTTTAAAGTTTCTGCCAAAGGATTAGCCAACAAGCTGCCAGCCTGCCCACCTGTAACTAAAAATTAGAGATTATCTGCACTAAGGTGGCCTTTCTATAGGATCAGAAACACAATGATTCCCATTCTTGTAGGTTTCTTACATGGTGTTCTGGAAAATCTGCCACATTGCAGTTCCTTTCTTTTTAAAAAGTTATAAAATATTAGTTATTTTGCATACAGTCCGTAAGGCATTCGGAGGCTTTCCTGGTTGAGACATTTTGTTTGAACATCTGTTTGTTGTTTCGTGTTTCCGGTGTTATTAATCTTCTCGTAGGTAAGCAGGTGATACACCCTAACCAAATTGCCGTGGTGCAGCAGCAGTTTTCTCCCTCCCCTGAAAAAATTAAGTGGGCCGAAGAACTGATCGCTGCCTTTAAAGAGCATCAACAATTAGGAAAGGTAAACGTTTTGTTAATACCTTGGGTGAAACTGGTGTTTAAAATACCGTGGGGAAAGATATAAAAAATACATCGTTTGAGTCGTTCCAAAAACGATTGCATTGTGGGGGTAAGTTATGGGGGGGGGGGGACAGCATTCGTCCGTGAGAAATTCGCTTCAGGTAAATTTGCCTTTCCGTGTTTCTGAATATTTCACTAAGTGGCCCTCAAGTCTCTCTGTAGTTTATTCTTTTCATAAACTATATCGGCAGTCTTTGAGAAAAGAGAAGTCTGTTTCGTTTTTCTCTGCAGACTCCGATGCAACATTCATAGGAAAATAATTTTAGATCAAAGCGAGAGCAAGTTGTAATGAAATAAACACAGTTTGATCAAATGGTCCTTGTGGAGAGAAGAAATAAATTCCAAGTTATTTTAATTTTGGGGCAAAAATGTACCAAAATTTCCTCCGGTTGAGTCATTTAAGAGTGGGAGGTTGTATATGTGTCTCTACCAATTTCTGGACCTGAGATTTGGATAGAATGGAGAGCAAATTAACGCTGGAGTACGGTTGTTCCTAATTTAGTGCATCATTGAGCCTCGCGTTTCCTGCTCTGTGGGTTTCTGCTATGTAAATATTGCAGTGGTGATGCGCAATCTGTCTCCACTTTGTGCCAGTAACACTTAAATTAGGTGTCGCCTGAAGGAAGATTTTATGCTACTTGCAGCATTGTCAGTTAATTATCTTAAAGGTTATTTGCAGTAATACCGTGTGACTCTTTTTAAGAGAATGGGGGGAAAGTTGCATTTATAAATCTACCCTAGAGGTAATATCTGAACTCGGCCTTGTTACTTACGTAAGGAGTGGAGTTTTAATACCTACGACACAAAAGTACTTAGGGGAGAAAGAATGTTGAAACGTTACCAAGGTTCTAAATCTTAAACAGTCCCCCTTACAAAAAAAAAAAAAAAAAGACAACACTGGCTCTGGGTGGTGAACTGGTGACATCAGTGTGAGAGGTACCACTTAACACTTTTCACTGGCAGTAAAAACACCTAAAAATCCCCGGACTTGGAAATGAGGGTCACAGTTTTAAGTGGGTCACTCCCTCCCTCTCATTATGGATACCTGCCTTCAGCTCTGACCTTGCACACACGTTCACCCTCACACACTCACAGGCTCATCTTTGCACAAACCTGCACTTAAAATCCAAAGGCAAGATATGTGACATTGGAAACATCCCATTTGGACTAACACCAATTTCAGGATAGATAGCGTTCTTTGATTTCAAATCAGGAGTGGCTATCGGAAAAACACTGCAGTTTATAGAAAATTGGTTCGAAGCTGACATTGTGTTTTATGTTCATTTCTATATCTTGACTCCAAAACTCCATGAATATATATAAATATTTACCTAAGAGAAGAGCCATGTACTTTTCCATTCATGCATGCAAATAACTCCCTCCACTCCCCTCTCCTGCCTGCGCCTGTGGGACACTCACTGAATGTTCTACACCTCTCTCTGTTGCTTCTGCCAGCTGAGGACGTGCATGTGATAAATGCCTCCTACCAAAATAGTAAACTGAGGCAAGATATGGGTCATCAAAATGGCAGACCAAGCGGAGTTCCAGTCTGGGCCAATACTATCTCTATTAACCGTCTACCCTGCTTTTCACATTGGATCACTCAAACGATTCCACTTGGCATTGTAAGCAGCTAGGAGTTTGGAAGAGGTTACCCTAAATTTCAGTAGCCAACAATCGAAATTCAAACTAGAAACATACTCTTTGGCAGGCATGTAAGTTCCTGAATGAAAGCAAAAACGACACTTTTCTATTGTGTCTTGAAAGTATTATTCCCAAAGAGAATTGTCCCAAAGTGTCCTTGCCTTTTGATGGTGGCAACTTAAATGTTAAATTCTGAACTGGATTTTCTTTCTTTTTCTTTTCTTTTCTTTTCTTTTTTTTTTTAAATAAGAAATGCTCTCTTGTTGGAGTATGAGCTTTCACAACAGTGTGATAGGACAGCTTTTCTCAACACAGAACCACAGAAATTAGAGCAGAAGGGAGACTTACTATTAGGTCGTTTCCTCCCTGCCCCATGGCTGTAGGTTTGTTTCCTACAGCAAATTCTCCTGGTGCTTTGTCCAGCAAGGTTTAAATGATTCAAGTAATGGGGCTTCCAGTGGGGACATATGGTTATTTTATCCTGTTCGCATGTTTCTTTCACTTTGCCTATAAATTGGCTGGCCACAAAAATTGGGTCTGCAGGTAGGTGACTCTGGGTCTTGAAGGGTCTTGGGGTTTAAATAATGCGCGTTCTGTTTGTAAAGATTTCGTATAAATAGGTTGCTCAATTGTATAAAGTATTGCTTCCAACAAACATCTAATCTGTTTTATTTCAAATGTGAATCACTGATGAAAACATATACCCTCAGATATTTTGTCCAAAGCACAGGTGACTCTTTCAACTACAAGAAACTGATAGTTTATGTCCTAGTGAGACAGTTATAAATTTCCAAAAGATCATTTTTTCCCTGCTCTGGTAAAAAATGTTTTTAAGTAGAAATGACCCAAGAAAACAAAATTATATATTTTTGCTCTGCTCTACTTCTGCTTAAATTATATTTAAATTATATTCTGCCCTTATACCAAAGCCATAGCTGAAGTTCACAGGTAATGCTGGGTCATTTGTGTTTTCTATCGTAATAATAATTATTCTTGTTCCATGACTATAATAATTATTATCAAAAATAAAAGTTCTACCTTTTCTTCTGTCCCTTCCAAATAACAAAATTTGTGGGAATACTTAGATCACAAGTAGGTAAATTACCGGAGTTCAGTGTTTGGTGTCACAGAATTTTTTTGTTGTGTTATTTTAATTAGAAGTTCTTAGGAAATACAGTCTGATGTTTCCTTAGTCTAATGTCAGATTAAAAAATAATAATCTGCTCATGTAATCTGTCACCATTTGGCATAATGGTACCATTTGGGATAATGATACTAGTGACCGCTTTGTTTCAGGAAACTATAGTTATTTACAGGCTACTAAAGAATTTTGCCTGACACAACAGTCCCCACTAATAAGAATTAGGCTATAGATTGACATTAGGTACTCAGTCTCATCTTCTCTTATTAAAGTCTGTTAAAAAAAGCTTAAACATTTCACAATACTTTATGCTCCTATTTTAATTCCCATAAGCTAAAATATGTCTAACTTACTGACATGAGTTGTGAGATCTATATCCGCAATATTAATCAAACTTGAGTCTTTCTCCCATCCTTCCAGAAAAATATATTTTGAGATACAACCTCTATGTCATTAATTATTTTAGCTTCAAATTATTTGGTAGAGACTGTAGCCAGGATAAATCACTTTCCACATGATTTATTTTAAATTTATAAAGGATTTTCTTAAAGGTTAATTTTATTTCTGATGTCATTTTTCCATAAAAGTGGCAGTTCCCCTATTTGAAAATTCTCCATTCAGAATTGAATTTAGAATTGCTTATTAAAAATATGATTTTTTTATCAACTAAAAAATTGTGTATAGTATGAAAATTGGATAACCAAAATGAAAACATCTCAAGCAAATATTTAGTTTATGTCATGCTATATAAAATATAACTTACATGTTAAGTACATATAAATATATGTACTTATATATTTTATGCAATATATATACATTCACGTATTATGATACAGCATATTTTTTCATGTCTCTATTATAAACTCAGTGCTAAATTTTTTTCTCTTTTTATATTCATTTCTTCTTGGGCAAAAATGATGGCTAAAGGAAATGATTGATAGGTAATCCTAGGATACCTTAATGTAAGAATTTACCATTTCTTTATAAACGGAGACTCTAACAGAAAAATGTGAAAGAACAGCAAAGTATATTACATGTAATAGATTTTAAAGATACTTTGCTAGAATATTCCTGTTTCTGCAGTATCCTACCACAAATACAGCTGTGCATCATTGTCAGTTTTACTCATACCATTATTATAGGTGCTTCATTTAGTTTTGGAAGGATTTCGTTTAACTTTTTCGTTAGTTTTCATTTGTTACAGCTTCACAAGCTGGCTAAAAACTGAAGAGGGGAAAATGTTCCTCTTTAAAATCTAGGTTCAGTTAACAGTTATAAAGGTCAAACACAAGGTCACTACTTGACATAATAACTGTAAACATCACCAAAACATTCTAATTTCACTTATGAGAAAACAATAATGTAAATTAATAAGTTTACATTAATAAGCAAACACTCTGCTGGAATATAAATTGGGAATTTATATCTTAATAAAGAAAGACTTTTGTTTTCCTCATGTAAGTCTTTTCATCTAGAGAATTACAAAGAATAATACCCCCCCTGCCCCACCTCCACATACTGAAAGCAAATTATTTTCATAGGTATCTGATTGCATCTCATACACCTTTCATTCGTGTTTCCAAATGCAGGGCTTTACAAAAGAAATACTGTTTGGGCCAGATGGCCTTCTAGAAGACTCCCTGAGAGAACTCAGAAGTCTCTCTAGCCAAAAATATTGTTTCCGCTTATTCAAGTGCCAGAAATCCCACTGCCACTCTTTCACGCAGATCAAATAAACCATCTAAAGATTTGGTTGTTGTCTTTGTCAGCTGAAAGGGTTGATTCCACTAATAGACAACAATGTACCCTCCCACACCCATGCGTCCCACCACCCACAGCCTTTCCCCCTTTATTTGTAAGCAGGAATACGAAAATCAGAACCGAGTGATGTCTAGTGAAAATGAAAGATGAAAGAACATAACCCTACTTTTGAGATGCGTAGTTATTACATTTCTCCCTTTATTTCCTTGTTCCTTTAATATTTTTAGAATTATATGCCATAGTTTTGACTTTAAGAAGTCAAACTCTTTGAAAAGCAGAGAGTCTGCCAATGAGGACTTCAAGGTTGATATGATTCACAACAAATTGCAGATTTCTAAACATTTAAATCAAGGCAATACAATTCTAGTGCTGATAGATCCTGTTTCATACAGTTTTATTGGCAAATGGTTCAGTACTAGAGGATAAGAGATTGTATATGTAGGTTAAATCTGATGATTTTTAAAGTTGTTTGTTTCGACCTTAATTTATAGCATGTTAGAGATATTTTAATCAAAATATTTCTATTCTGATGTATATTCTCAAGAATTTTTTTTTGCTCAATTTCAATTAAAAATATAATTCTTTTAGTTGGATAACATCTCAGAAATCTTCTAGTTAAATCCTTTCAGTTTACAGCTTAATACACTGAGACTCAAGAAGGGTTTAGAAGCTACCTGAGGTCACTCTCAGCCAAGGTGGTGATAGAGCCCCAACCAGAATTCAGGGCAAACTTTATAAATAAAGATATGAACATACTTGGCACCAAAGTGGTTTCACTTGGGTCGTGGTGAGCCCTAGGCTAATGACCAAAACTAGACAGAGCCTTAAAAGTATTCAGTCACAAACAAAATGTGAATTTGGTTAGTTCATATTAGTATCTTTTTCTTAGTCATACACTTTTTTTTTCCTTGCCTGAGCAGAAACTGATGAGGAGGGGAAGAGCACAGAGTATCCGTGTGCCTTCCCAGCACTCCCTGCCTCATTCCCCACATGGCGCCCTCCTTCCCAATTCTGTCCTGCCCCAGAAAGACTCCTCTGCTCTGATCACCGCACACCCCGTTCTGTTTTATTAGTCATCTTTCATTCTATCTCCCAGCGTAGATTGGAAACTCTCCGAGCTACACTGGAAGCCTTTGGCAAAGAGGCCGGATCTCGCCCTGAGCCCTGTTTCATCTCGCTCGAAGGACAGGTTCCCAATGTCCTGTTCTCACTTACACCTGTGGTTGCACAAACACACCATGGCTTTCAGTGTCTTTAATAGCAAGATCCAAATACAGGCCATGAAAGGATGGTTTTACTCCTTGGACATCTCTCTTTTTTTCCTCGTAGAGTATCTGCCTCTTTGTGTGTGTGTGGGGGGGTCTGTATGTGCGTACTCTAGGTATGGCTTTTCTGTTCCTTCCTCGTTTCCTTTCCATGAATTCTTACTTGTTTCTTCTTTTATCTTTCTTTGATTCTCTCTCTCTCTCTCTCTTTTCTTTCCTCTTTTTCTTTATCTCTCTTCACCCCATCATCTCCACACCCACCACCAGCTGTTGTCTTCTCTCCTTTAACTGACTAGAGTAAAGAAGTTCAGAGCATTCTTTGAATTTTTTGTTGTACTTATTAAGGAATTTTATAAATCTTTTTATATTAAAAGCAGGCAAATGGAATTTTTATTTTATTAAAAAATACAAATCAAGAGTTTCCAGGAATTCTTTTTTTTTTTTTTTTTTTTCATTTTAGGTAAGTGGCCCTGAGTGAAAAGACAGTAGGAAACTTTCTCACCACCACCCTAGAGAGTAAAGAATTCTGTCTGCTGAATCGCATACCTCCCCACAGCATCTTGGCCAGAAATAAGTATACAATAGATTAGTAAATTCTACTTAGCGATCTAGTTTCTGAGTTTCTGACAGTGCTGTTCGCTGTACTTTTAACAGTTCATATCATACTGACCTTTCGTTCCCTTCTAGAACTGAAAGTCTTTTCACCAGTTATTTCATCATTGTTCATCAGTTACATTTTAATAAATCGTTAAAGTGACTTTGAATTAATGTTAGTTCATTTAGATGTGTTTTCCAAAGAAAGAATGAGCCCACAGGGTATAAAATAGAAGAAGTTTAATTTGATTGCTCCTAGCTACAAGCTGCTTTAAAATGACCTCTGCTCTCAGCGTTTCTCTTAGGCAATACCAGCTTAAATATGACATAAAATATTCTAAATTAAATAAAAATGTTTACATGTTTAACTCAGTGTTAAAAATAAAACTATCTTCAAGTAAGATTTCTGATTTAAAAAAGTCTGAGAGGGAGGTGACAGCTGCAGAGCTCTTTATAATTACTAAAAATCAACCCATTATATACTTAAAAATGGGTGGATTTTATGCTATGCAAATTATACCTCGATAAAGCTATTTAAAAAATTCCAGAAAATCAAGTACAACCTCTAATGTGCTATCAAATGTGGAAACTCCTTTAGATTGCAGTATGCTTACAAATCCAAGTGTTTCACTGTGGCAGGTAGCTTTCCACATGGCATAGTTGGCCACGTTTTTCTAAATTTCCTTGTCAAAAGATAATTTAAAATAGACTTGTCTGTCTCTATCTGATCATCCTGCCTGAATATTTTTAAAGGTACATCTTGCAGCCCACATTTCGTGGGCTCTGAGAAGAATTTTCAAAACAAAGGCACCTTTGCTCTCCCCTATCCGTTTATGTAGTAAGGATGGCTCTGGTCCACTGAGACCCTCCGTCTGGGCAAGCAGACAACACAGGACTGGTCACATATTAAGATAATTGGCGCAAACATTCACCTCTGCTCTCCTCCCTCCTGTCCAGCCACCTCCATCTTCCCAGCCAAATTCATCTCGTAAGCCTTCCAGAGTCTCTTCCTTTCTCCTGCAGCCTCGTAAGACTCGGTAAAGTCCCCAAATAACCTTACCGGAGTATGACACGAGTGCTTCTGTTTTCCATGCAGGGCTAAAGCTAAGTGATTTCATGCTTCCTTTTTAAAAAGCAAAATGTTAATGATGTCTGTTCATTTTACATTCTCGCAGTGCCCACATTCTGGGGAATTTCCTCCTTTTTATATAAACGCATCAGGCCATTTGCCTCTGCAGTGTTCTTCCTTCTCCTGCTCTCTGTGGCTGGAAACCCTGTCCTGTTTTACTGCCTCCTCCAGTGTCAGCGATGCTCCCAATATCAGGTCCCTTGCGTTTGATTAGTATCTCATCAGCTGATATTCTAAGCTTTTAAAGTCTTTTAAATATACTTGTTCTCAAATACTGATGCCGTGTCAAAGACTGTCACACCCCTGAGTCTAATTTCTTCTTAAAGGGACAATTCGACCCATGATTTACAGTGTAGAGGGGGCAGAAAGCTTCAGGCAGGAGTCGGCCTATACTCATTGCACCTTCCAGAATGTTGATGCCCCTCGGAACCCTCAAAGCTACTCTGAAGTCGCAAAATCCTGTTATAATTCAAATACCATACACCTCACTGCACCTTTCTGTGATAAATGAAATTAAATCCTCTCCGGCCAACAACAGCAGTGACAGGAATAACAGTGGTTGTGGTGGTGGCAACAGCAGTCAGGTGACAGCATTGGCGGGGGTAGTGGCAGCAGTCTCAGGACAGTCACAGCAGTGGTGACAGGAGTGTTCGTGCTGCTGGCAGTGGCGGCTTCCATGTAGTGAGAGCCTGTTGCGTGACAGGCCATTGCATACATTATTTTTTTTAATTCTCAGAGCAGTTCTCTAAGGGAGGTATTATCATCCCCCATTTTAGAGGTGAAGAAACTGAGGCTAAGAAAAGTACCGTTGTTTGCTGCGGAGCACACACAGCTAGGAGAAGGCCAAGCATGGTTTCAAGGTGAAGCTGACCCCAAAGCCCATATTCCTAACCTCTGCACCAAGGTGCCTTAAACGAGAGAAGCAAGACCCTTTCTTTGTATGTATCTGTGTGTGCTTTTTGTTTCGGCTACAGAACACCACCTCAGGACGCCCATCCTGGAGGGTTGCCTAATCTCCGTCTGGCAGAAAGTCACAGAGGGGCTGCCTGGACACGTGATCCTTGGTGTCCTCTTGGGCCACTACTGACCTGGCCGGTAGAAGTGCCCTGGGGAGCATACGGGGCGCTGCCTTCCATGCCCCACTGATGCTTCTGTGCTCTGAGTTTGCAGTCGGAGAGCTACAGGGGAAGAGATGGCAGAGGGAGGCAGGTTCTCCAGGCTTCTTCACCTTCCAGAAATCGGAAAATAAATCCGACAGGTTGTCCAGGATCAGGATCCCTGACACCCCAGGCCCCTTCTAAGGCCGTGTCTGAGGCAGGGGCCCAGATGCCTTCCCAAGCAGTTTGACAAGGCTGAATTGTCACTACCTTCCCCAAATAGGCTCGAAATTACCCCCCCTTCAGATATTCCAACTATTACATTCTTAGGCATCATTTAAAGGACTTCCCCATCAAAGGCCATGGAATGTCATCTGTCAGGATTTCAGTGCTGGTAGTAAGGACCCATCAGCCCAATGTGAATTGTCAACCATGTTGAATTACTTCAGCTGAACTGTTAGAAATTCATGTAGAGCTACATTAGCATCTAAAATTCTCTGGCCACAGCAGGAATTGGCTATTGAAATTTAATGCAAAATATTATTAGAATATCTATCAAATTATCACTACAACTTAGGTGTTAAAATAAGGAAAACATGTTCTCTATTTCTCAAATCTTCAGAAATATTCTTTCACTCCCTTAATAAATTTTAAAAGACGTGTTTCTGTAAAGCAAAGGGGTACTGTTACTCAGAAGCACATACAAGGATCAAATGTTACCTCCTTTAATCTTTCTTACAAATGCTTTAGGTTTTTTGAGAACTTAAAATGTCATTCACATATTTATTATTGATTTTTTTCTCACTGAAAATATCCTTCGGTATTTCTGATATCATAATAATTATAGTAAAAGCCGTCAAGTGGAAACTCAGGATGGAAGGATGTTATATTTCAGTTGTTCCCGAATTCAGTTATTAAAATTACATTTTCAGGGCACCTGGGGGGCTCAGTTGGTTAAGGGTCTGTCTATTGATTTCGCCTCAGAGCGAAAATCTCGCCTGGAGATTATGATCTCCAGGTTCTTGAACTGGAGCCCCACATTGGGCTCTGCAGATAGCACAGAGCCTGCTTGGGATTCTCTCTCCCTCTCTCTCTCTCTCTGCCCTTCCCCTGCTCGTGTGTGCTCTCTCTCTTTCAAAACAAATAAACAGTAAATTTTTTAAATTTTTAATTACATTTTCACATATTTGCTTATTTGCACCTTACCTATATATCATTTTTTCAGCCTCATATCTCTTTCAGATGACAGTTATCTTTTTTATAAATTACATCAAAATAAGAAAAATTAAATATATAATATTATGTAAACCAAATATGTATTCAATGTTTTTATATTTAAATTTTTTCTATAATCATCTCAGGTACTGCTATTACCAGTCATACTTTGGGGTACACCACTTAGTGGGAAGAGTTTGGGATTTGGGGTGATAAGCCTTAGATTCTAGTCCTATCTTTCCCATAAATTCCTTTAAAAAGGTTAACTAAATCTGAACTGGCTTTTGCGTCTGTAAAACAGAAAGTACCATGACCTTTGAAATGTTTTGTAAAAGTACTATTCAATTAAATCTTTTTTTTTTTTTTTTTTGGTAATGGGTCTTCCTGATAAGATTGCATGCCTCTAATTTTTAGTTTGGAAATGAATATTATAGGCTTTCTAAGGACTGTGGTAACTAGAGTATTGGCTACAGTTGCTGACGGAATCTTCATATTTCCTTCTCAAGGGAGAATGAATATCTTTCCCCTAACTCCAGCCCCCTTCTGTGGTGCCCAGGTCCATCCACCTACAATGGTCCCACTCAGAAACAAAGCTGGATCGGGCCAGCTCTTAGCTTTCCCATTTTTGGATCCCCAGATTCCCCCTTAGAGGGAAAATGCCAAGAATAAAAGAAAGGAACAGGTCGTTCAGTCTCTTCCCCTTCCAAGAAGCTTCCAAGAAGCTTCCAAGAAGGAGCAAGTTTTGGGTCTACCAGGGCATGCAGCAAGAACAGAGGGATTCCAATGGGTTCCAGTTCAGCTTCATCAAGCAGAGGCTGTCTTGTGCCTTGTTGTAAGGAAAGTCAAGCAGCTAATAAGTAACAGGACCAGTGATCATCCCTATTGATTTAGCCTGGATTAGGCTTCCTTTCCTTAACGCTAGAGAATCCCATTCAGCCATAGACAGATGCAGTATCTCATACTGTGGTCCTCCATTTTGCTTGACCTGTTGAATCACTGGTGACCAGAGGCATGGGAGGCTCTTGCAGAACAGAGAAAGCCAACCCCACTGGTTTGTCTCTACATGCTGTTCCCAGTTTCCCACCCCCAACCCCTTGGTCTTTTGGGATACTGACCTTCTAAACCTGACATTTTTTTAGAGAGAGAGACAGGAAGTACGTGTGCACAAACAAGGCAGGGGTGGAGGGAATGGGAGGGAGAGAGAGAGAGAATCCCAAACAGGCTCCATGCTGAGCATGGTCCCACTCAGGGCTCAATCCCATAACCCTGGGATCATGACCTGAGCCAAAATCAAGAGTCAGACACTCAACTGACTGAGCCACCCAAGCACCCCAAAACCTGACTTTAAATGTACCTATTCCTTGAAGTCCTTCTGTAGCCAAACCACCTCCATTTTGATGGCTTCGTTTCTCTGTAGTTCCTCAGTCCTTAAGTGCTACAAATGTGACAGACTTGCTTGCACTTTAACTGTTAAGTCATTTGCATGAGTTAACCTGACCCCCAACCCAACATCACATTTGTTGAAATAAGTCATTGTGTCCTATTGGAGGCTCAGCAGGTGTTAGCCAACTGACGAGTGGTATTACCAGACCAGGGAAAGATCATGTGGCACAGAAAGATGCTTGCACATGAAGGAGAAGAAATGAGTAAGATAGATAGCATCTTCCCATATTGTTCTCCCCTTAGTCATCCACCTTGAGCCCCACAAAAGAGCCAAGCTCCACTCAAAATCATGTTTCGTTTTGAGTACTGGGTTCTGGGGATTCAAAGACATGACCCCTTCCCTCAAGAGTCTCACACCTTAGTGAGAAAGACAGCAATGTAAACAGATTGTTACAATAGAGTGTGACAAGGTTGTAATGAGGGGCTATATAGAGAAAGGAAGGTGAGAGGTACCTGGCTGGCTCAGTCGGTGAAGCATGTGACTCTTTTTTTTAAGTGAGCTCTGTACCCCACGTGGGGCTTGAATTCATGACCCTAAGATCAAGAATCGCATGCTCTACTGAGCCAGCCAGGCGCCTGGAGCTGTGACTTTTGAACTCAGGGTGGTGGGTTTGAGCCCCACATTGGGTGTAGAGTTTACTTTAAAAAAAAAAGGAAGGAGAGATCAGCCCTACCAGGGAGGTCTAGAAACGCTTCATAGACATGGTATCTCCTGACATTTTGAAGGATGCGGAGTTTATAGGACAGACAGGAGAGGTGCTTCGGAGCAGAGAACAGAGCATATGGGAAAGGTACAGAAGGGTGTGAGTGTGTGGGTGGATGGGTGGGTAGACTGGCAAGAGACAAGGCTGAGAACATAGGCAGGGTCTAGTCTCTTCATGGGGAGCCCTGGTAAGGAGATTGCACTTGATTTTGTAAGTCCACAGGGAGCCAAAGCCACGTTTAAGCAAATGGATGATCCTGTCCGGTGTGTTAGAAAGGTGACAGCATGATCCCAGTTAGGAAGGTGCACCTTCACAGTAAGCGTCCCAGCAGTCTCTCAGGGACACCTCCCCATGGGGCTGTGGGTGCCTGGCAGCCACACTAACATCCTTAAAAGGAATGTCTTTTAAGACATTAAAAGGAACTGAGTCACGAGGAGACCAAGACCATACTAGGGCCTGTCCAAGGACTCTCCAGGGCGATAGGTCGAAAAACTGGGAAGAAAAAAAAAAAAAAAGAATGAAACAGTGTCCATCAGAATACCTCCATGAAGCATCATTCTCCACCTTTTTGAGGAGGAGGGAGGAGCAGCTGGCTTTGTGAGGGAGGGAGAGCTAATCCAGGCCATGCTGGGCCTCCGAGATTTGAGCAAATAGAGGGCACAACCAAGATCCTGAAGAAAAATTCCATAATGGCCAGGGCTGACAAAAGTTTTAGGGATTCCCTGGGAACTGCTCTGAGGTAAATACTTCACCAGACATTAGGCATAGAGTCATACAGGAAGAACATCTCCTTGAAAAAGAAGGACTGTGACATCTGTACTCAAATGTCATCACCTGTGCCAGTGGAGTACCACCATCACTGGAATGCCAGAGGGAGCTCCCCGAATGCTCAGAGATGTCGTTTGAGGGAAAGAATCAGTTCAATCTGTGTTTCTAGTAAATTACCCTTTCAGTACTCTAGAGAAAACATTCTCAAGCGTTAAGTGCCAGAAATCACAATGTCTGAGTATTTCCTATAAATGTGATCACTGTTGTCATCACACCACCACCATCATCAATACTTTTGTCATCAAATTGTAAGTCAGAATCTCTCTCGCGAAGAACTTCCGGGTTTGCTAAAGTAGTCAGTTAATCATCTGACTCTTGATCTGGGCTGGGGTCCAGATCTAATGGGTTCGCGAGTTCAAGTCCCGCATCGGGCTGTACACTAACAGCGCAGACTCTGCTTGGGATTCGGTCTCTCCATCTCTCTGCCCTTCCTCTACTTTTGCATGTGCGCACTCTCTCTCTCTCTCTTTCTCTCTCTGTCTCAAAATAAATAGGTAAACTTAAAAAAAGAAAAAGAAAAAGAAAAAAAGGAAGAAAAACTATATCCCAATAGTAATTATTTTCTTTACTATGAAGATAACACGTATCTTAGGTGACATTGTCCTTTACTTCTAGGGCCTGAAACCCTAAACATGTGTAGAGTAAAATGTGCCAAAGCGACTGACCAGTGATTTATTACAACAAATAACAGGTAATCGTTGACTAGAAGCCTACAGCATACAGCGGGCCATGGCAGCTCCAGCAGGGAATGCATGGCATGTGCGAGGTTCACAGTATCACATCCGTGTGAACACTGCAAACTGGCGAACATGAGCCTGAGCAGATAAGAAGGGCAGTCACTTCCGTCCCTCAGAGCTCTCTGCGCTCTACATACTGGCCTTTTCTCTAATTCTTGTTGCATTTTACGGCGCCCGCTTCATTTCTTGCCGGTCTCCTCCAGCACATTGCTCCTTGAGGGCACGGATCAGATCATATCCATGTCAAAGTGGGCCTATTTCTTTTTTCATAACAATTTTTTTGCTTATTTTTTATTTTTGAGAGAGAGAGAGAATCCCAAGGATTCTGACTTGGGGCTCAAACCCACAGGTTTGACCTGAGCCAAAATCAAGAGTCGGACACTTAAGACTGAGCCACCCGGCTGTCTCAGCCTATTTCATATATATACATATGAAATGTTCATTGAATGTTTATTTATTTTTGAGAGAGAGAAAACAAAAGTAGGGGAGAGGCAGAGAGAGGGAGACACAGAATCCGAAGCAGGCTCCAGGCTCTGAGCTGTCAGCACAGAGCCCCACGCGGGGCTTGAACCCATGAACCGTGAGATCATGACCTGAGCCTGAGTCGGATGCTTAACTGACTGTGCCACCCAAGAGCCCCTGTTTCTAAGCAGGGGAACTAAAACACAGAACTTCTCCAACTTGAATGTGCTTCAGAATCATGAGAGGATTCCTGGCCAACACTTCACCCACCAGCCTTCTGCATCAAACCATATAGGATCAAGCTCTATATGCATTTTAACAAGCCACATCGCCTACCATCCCTGTCAACGATTCTGACCCAGATGGCCAGGAGAACACTTTTCAATCGATAAGCCTAAGGATATAAGCCTGGAGCACACGCGTTGGACCAGCTACAGCTAGCTTTTATCCTAGTCCTACACTCACTGGCCACAGGGCAGGCATCTATAAGTTTCTCAAGTTCCTTGTGCCCCGGTTCCCTCCGTGGTAGAATGAGGATCGATATGAAACTTAACAGAAATGAAATAGATTGGTGGCTGCCAAGGATGGGAGTAAGTTGTTTAATGGGGACAGAGTTTCAGTTCTGCAGGATGAAAACTTTCTGGAGATCCGTTGCACAGCAATACAAATATACTTAACACTACCGAAGTGTACGTTTAAAAATGGTTAAGATGATCAATTTTATGTTATATGTTTTTACCACAATTAAAAAGAAAACTTTTTAATGGGGTTGCATTATAGTATCGACCTCACACTGTTGTTATGAGTGGTACCAGAAATGAAGCATGTCAAGTCTCTGGCAGTCAGCAGTTAATGTAGCAACTGCTCAAAAAAATTATAGCTGTTTTTAATGCTGTAGTCGTTAAGGTAGTCAAGGTGGTTAACTATGACTAAGTTACTATATAAAGGCATTTTAAACCAAATGAGAGTCTGAATCTTCAAGCTGATGGAGGTTCTCTATGCTTTTTGAAATAGTGTGTGAATTTCTCAGGAAAGCACGGGGCTGGGAAATGGAAACTTACCTATAATTATTCATTAAGGACTGTTTCAAACCCTTCCACAGATTCAAGTAACTTTTGACAAACTGCAGTTTTTCCAGATCCTAACTAAAAAGACCATTCACATTTCACATGTAGAGGCTTATGTTTAAAAAAGGCAACCATATTGTAGGTTGATACACGAAAGCAAGAGAATATTCATATTAGGCAAACTAATTCTTAACACTAAAGTTCTCAATTTGCAGAGATGAAGGAAACAAAGCACAAAAATGTTGAACTTTGTTTTTCAGCTTAAGCTTAATGAAGTTAAGCAAAATCTGCCACCATAAAAGAAATTATCTCCATGAAATACTTTGCATCTTTGATGTGCGTGTGGAACCCAAACAGATTCGGGAAACATGGCATAAACCCAAGGCCATCATTTTGATTCTCTGTGCATCGTTTTGATTTCATGTGCATCTATTCTAATTTCATCTCTCCAGCCTCTTATTTAAACCTTAGCAGGACAGATGTGCTGTTTTACAGGGCCGTAATCCACTCGGTGGGCGGATAGCCAGGAGGCCTTTGGTCTTCATCATTTACTCCAATGAGAAAACTAGACTATTGCCTTGTAAAACAGCATGAGTCCCACACCCTAATTTCACATGCTATCCTAACCCACGGAACATCCTTGGAACTTCTAACTGAATTCATAAAATTCATCACGGTCACAGAGATGACCAAAACTAGCTAGGCTGAAATTAGGCAAAAGTCAATCTGGAGATAAAAATGAGAGGGTTGGAAAATGACTTTAGGTATAGGATTTAGGTCAACACAGGTGTTCATAGGAATCAGATTATAAGGCTGAAAAGGTTAGGTACCACTGGTTAAACCTCTAATCCCAGTGGCTTTTAAATCTGTCTTGATTGAAAACTAAATTCCGAAGTCATTGCTAAGGATCCCCTGCCACTTTTTAAATCTCCATCCTATGTGTAACTCTTGTAATTATGGGAGATAAGGGTCTCCAGAGAGACCAGAAGAGCCATTCTAGAACTTCTGAATACTGACATTGACTTTTGAGAGGTGGTACTTGAGAATCCAGAAACGGATGGCAGTTTATGCCGATGGACCAACAGCAAGGATTATGATTGCTCCAGTCCACCAGCATCCTTGCCAACAGGTGGAAGGAAGGAGACTTAACAAGAGCTGTGATTGGGGCACCCGGGTGGCTCAGTCAGTTAAGTGTCCAACTTCGGCTCAGATCATGACCTCACAGTTCGTGGGTTCGAGCTCTGCGTTGGGCTCTGTGCTGACAGCTCAGAGCCTGGAGCCTGCTTCAGATTCTGTATCTCCTTCTCTCTCTGCCCCTCCCCCACTTGTGCTCTCTCTGTCTCTCCCTCAAAAATAAAAACAAACAAAAAAGAGTTGTGACTGTAAACAGCAAAAAGAAGTGATTAAAAGAACATAAATAACCAGGCATTAACTTCAGATTCTGGGCTTACTGCCTTCTGTCCAGTTAATCTTTCTTTGTCTGATGCAGTAAAGACACTTCCTTGTTACCTTAATATGGGGGTCTCTGATAAAGGCTTGAGGTTCCGATAACCCAAGTATTAGCTCCAGCTCTAACTTTTCCTAGTCACATGACCTTGGAAAAATCACTTCCCTACTCCGGGCCTCAGTTTCCTTATCAGAACAGGACCTAGATCACATGACACTATTTGCAGAAGTTTAAAAGCAAATGTATCTGAAAAACGGGGAAAAACCAGGAGATCTCAGAGATTCTTTCCAGACTCACCATTCAACAGACCTGTGACTTGTTTGTTACAGGCTCATGTCCCTTGTCATTCTAGTCCTCTCCTGTATGTGGGTACCAACAGAGGAGTCTCTTTTGATTCAGTGCAATCCTACCTTACATTTTCTCATCACATGATAGCATTACCCCTCAATTATGGGGTTTCTCCTCAAGAAAGAAGCATTTTGCCATTAACCTGATCGTATAGTTATTTTTTCAAACAACAATTGGTTACCAGAGCATATTACTATTTTTAAAGTTCTATGCAATATTTCAAGACTATATAAGGAAGTATTTGCATTTTCCTTCCATAGTTTTCTGCCTGATTTCAAGAGTTAAATGAACAGTTTCAAATACCTCGTGTGTGATGCTTTTCCCCTCCATTAAAATGCTGAAGGCATTTTTTTTCCTTCTTTCGGAGGAAAAAAGAAATCTTTCCCCTATAATTTACTTTGGCTTTCTCAAAAGTTGGGTGGGAAAGTCAATATAATTCAGGTGGAATCTAAAATGTGCTTGTTGTACAAGCGTGCACAGAAAGGAAGCCTATAATTTCTGAACATTCTTTTAGGAAGTTTGTATTCTCTGTTTTCCAGGGAGCCTTTACTTTCCAAGGGAGTATGATCGACATGCCATTACTGAAGCAAGCCCAGAACATTGTTACGCTTGCCACATCCATCAAGGAAAAATGATCTGTTAAATGAAGCTCTCATCAGGTGGGCTGAACATATACAGTGGGTTTCTTAAAGCCAAACCATAATACTCAAGGCAACTTGTTAGTATGCCAGATTGGAACCTTTCTCCACTTACAGTTCATGGTAATCATAATTTTGTTGTTGTTATCTCACTGGCCAGTTATTCCTCTAAAAATGAACTTTCTTCTTTTTGGCTCCAAGCTTAGGATTTTGTCGCCCATGAATGTGTTGCAAATATGTGCTTACGATTTCACAGGGAGATAAAATCGTGGGGAGGGATGGGCTGAGGGGATGCTAGGTCTTTAATGAAACAGATCTTTCCCGAATACGTACGCTCCCTTCACATTTCTCACATTAGATGCTTCCAGTGCCGTTCATTCGTTCACTCAACACTTTTGATAATTTTAAGGCCAGCCTTTAAAAAAAATAGTAACTACCCGAAGGGGTTGTCTTTATCTGCTAGAAATCCGATGAAACGAGAGATGGCATAGCAAAGTTAAGGATCATTTTAGTTCATACAGACACCTTGTAAAAATAAATCTTCAAAACGGATCACTCCTAACCTCCACCTCCCCAAATGAAACACCCATACATTTGGGCTCTAGGTAAGGACTATGAAAGCCTTCATCCTGGGTGAATGCTTTGGGTCAACAGTTATCAGCAATTAAAAATGTGCAGAAACACAAGACCATCCATTCTCTCCCTTAATTTCCCCATTTAACTGTTCGCCATTGAGGCCATTCCCCTCTGCAAACGTATGGCCTGGACGGGGGCCCCTCAGCAATAAACTTGTAGCCTCTAAGAAGACACAATGGGGCAGATCTGGTGCATATGGTCCCCTGCGAGATTTGCATCACATTAGAGATGCGGCCGCAGGTCATATGGGTGGTGTGGTTAACGGGCTTAGTAAAGCTGTTTTGAAGAGGTTAACCCAGCTTGTAGTAAGGGTAAATAAACATAACAACCAGCCATTCTTCCCTATTCAGCATGTGCTCTTATATTGAAGGCTAAAGGGTATTGAAGCTGGGAAGGATCAACTTGTGTTTGCCAGGGGACGCCAATGAAATTTGAAACACCAACAATCAGAGATTTTGTTTCTGCTCCTCATTAAATCATGCGCTTTTGTGTTGAGACTCTGGACGACTGTTCTTTAAGAAATTAACAGAATGGGAAGTTTTAAACTCTACACCAACCTTTTCATGACCTACACAGCAGCAAAGCTGCTACTCTTAGACAAACACCGCGGGGAAGGCTGTTCTGTTTATTTAAATTTGTAAATAGAAAACAGGTTTTGATTTTCATTTTTCACTTCCTCCTACCCCCTTGTTGTTTATTTCCTCCATGGCCCCTACTGTATGCCCCAACCAGGGATCTCCTTTGCCCCTGCCTCTCCCAGCTCCTACAGGAAGCCCGAGAGGGAAATAGAGTTGAAGGTTATATACAAGGAAGGGCACCGTGGAACCCAAGCAAAGCGAGAGAGGCCCACACACCATCTCGCATCACCCGCCCACCCAGCTCACTGCAGGAAGGGGATGATTCGGTTCTGACAGGCATGCAGAAGGAACCTGATCCAGGCAGGATGGTTCTGGGGAAACACATTCTTAAAACACCAACTAAAAATGCCAAATTTGGGACCTGAGGAGACAGCTCTTGAACTGAGTGAGACGGGATGTGTGTGCTAAGCTGGGGTTCTGACCTGCGTTGGGCGGTGTGTCTCTTCTCCTCGGTGCACCCCTCCCTCCAGCCCCTCCTGGGAGCATTGTTACCCTTCACCTTGGTCATCCCGTGCTGCCCCAGCGTTAGCTGGAAAGGGGGGAAGGCGCGAGCTCCATCCCCACGTGGAGGGGCAGGAAGCAGGAGGGTGGCACCTCAGCCAAGTTGGGAGATGACTGGCGTCCAGCCAAACTGGGCTTCAGGCCTGTGGACACAGGCAGTGGGCAGAGCGACCCGGGCGGCGGCACCCATCACCAGCACCACCAGCGCTGCAGCTGCTGTGGTCTAGGCTGGTAGCAGGGAGATCCGGGACCACAGGCCCGCTTCGGCCCCTCCGCTCAGAACACGGGGAGGACTGGTCAGAAGGCAGAAAGAAGGCAAGGGGAGACCTCCTCTCCTCCTGACCTGTTGCGTGCACACACCTTCTCCCAGTGGTAGAACTGCCTTAAACAAAAGAGGAAAATAAAAGCCTCCCTTCAGACTTCCTTACAGGCAGCCCCCACTCCAACCCAACTGCCCTTCCCATCCTGGTGTGTTGGTGCAGATAACCCGTCTGGGCTTTGACAAGATGAAAGGGCAGACATTCTACTCTCCACACCAGTTACACAGGCAACCGTCAAACCCTACAGGTGGGCCTCCTCAGGCGGGGAGCTCAGAGAGCCAAGCCCTCCCTCTCAGAGGACCTCAGATGCCAGGGTGAAGGCATCAGGACCTTGGGAAAAGCAGTCCCCTCAGCAAGGTGTGAACACTGCTAGGACCCCCTATCCCCATCCCCAACAGCCCCATGGGTTCCTAGGTCCCCTGACCATTATGGACTGACTAGTCACCACACTCGTTACCTGACATCCAAATGTTACATTTACCGTCTTCCTCCTAACCCCGTGGCCTGATTATGGTAGGATCGTGAGACTAGGACCCACTTGAGCCAGAAGTCTGGACCAAGGTCCTGCTCTGAGCAGAAACCCTAATGAGAGTCCAAGAGGGTTTAGTCGGGGTCAGAGATCTTGGGGAATTCCTCCAGCTAGGAATGGACTACAAGAAGAGGACCTTGCAGCAATCCGATTAATTAAAAACCATACCTGTTTATGTTTTGTGTAGCTCATCACAAGCTGCTTCGCCGTATCACCCCCTTGTTATTAATTCTTGGGGGCTAAATTATGGGTAACACTATTAAAACATTATCAGAACTAATGAGAAACAATTACTTAGAAAATGAGCCAGGACAAGATTGAGTCGAGAACATCAGTGGTGATCACCGTAGATTAGTTTAATAAATCATCAGGTGCAAGGCAGGGCTGACTGTATGTATGCAAAGCCCTGTCACGGGAAAATGAAATTGAGATTTTTTTTGCATAATTTTTTCATTAATCTCAATAGGACCCGTGTGGTGTAGATTGTTTTATTCCCCTAATACCTTGCCCGAGGGGGGGTGCCCAATAATGTCTTCATTGTTTTACTGAGGTCTTAATGACAATCTGTGACAACCTCATTTTAATGTATAGAGGATTATATCGGCACAGTCATGTTTTATTGAAATGGCGAGGGAAACTCTGGTGGGGTCAGGCACTGTCTGTTAGCACAGGTTGGGAATTTCCCGGGCATCTGGGTTCAGTTCCCTTCAAATTTCCAAGTATTGAACCTCTGGCTGCCCTTAGGTCCTCTCCTCTGGGGACAGGCTGGGAAAAGCTTCCTCAAGAAGAATTTGCCACCTCCTATTTGAATTTGAAAGTAGCTGGTTGCTTGGCATATTTTGCTGGGTAAATGGAACAGACCAAGTAGGATTTTTTTTTTTTCCTTTTCTAAAATATACCTATTACTATCATTAACACGTAGCCCCTAATACTTCTGCCCTAGTTCGGGAAAATGACCTTCACTGGAGACGTTTAGATTTTCTAACGAGGTCTTAGGATAAAAAAGAATACATGCTTTTTAACTTGAAGGATTTTCTGGCTTTATGGTTTCCGTTAATCTTGAAAAGGCTAAATGTCTTCCGTTTTTGTTTTTGTTTTGTTTTTGTTTTTTACTTCTAGTTTGGAAGGCAATTGATGGTACAAAACAGGTTATAAGATTACCAGCGGGATCTTGTGCATATTAATGCCGGCGAAGGGCACCGAACCGGTCTATCACCGCAGAGTTTATGCCCCAGGCTCCGGGACACGGTCCTCCCAGCCCAGAGACTCTCCCCCCGCGAGGTTTCCGCGTTGCAGTTTAGGGGGAAAGTGGAGGAAAGTAATTAACAGAGCTCAACATTTCGGTCTTAAAACTTCCAATCTTCCTTTCCGCGCTTTGTTTTAAATCGGGATCAGCGGAGTGGGGGGCGCTCACAGCGCACAAAATGGGAAATAAATTACTTTAAAATACCTAACTTAGTACCTGAGATCTTGCGCGCTGGTACCGGCAGCTTTTTGCTGCCCTGTGACCGGGACGGTGGCCGTTGTGGGTGGTAGTTTGTTTACTTTCCAGCAATTATGTGGCAGCATATTTCCTTCCGAATCGGTAAGAATCGCCCAACGACCAAAACAAAGTGATGTGTACGAAGGGAACTGACATTGTCGTTGGCGCCTTTTGTGGTCGTTTGCCGTCCCTCGGACTCCGTTGCCGCCAAGCAGACTGAAGCCTGCAGAATTTTTTTATTTAAAACAAAATTTTTTTTTTCCTTTTTTTACAGGTCTTGCAAAAGACCAGGGTTTTGTCGCTCTAGCCCTTCCTTTTTTAATTTTTGTCAAGCGAACGGCACGGTTTTACTGCTTGCTTTTTCCGACGGCAAGGGCTCGGCGAGCCCGGGCAGCGCGCCCCGTCGGAAGGACGTGCGCCCGCGGGGCCGGGACACGCGGAGTCCGCGTCTCCCGCCGCCCGCGCTTCGCGAGGACGGAGGGCGGCGGACACCTGGACGCGGACACCGGCGGCCCCGGAGGCACCTCGCGCGCCCTCGGGAGGCGCGCCGCCCCTTCCCCACGGGGAGCGGCCCGGGCCGGGGGAGCCCGGTGGGCCGGGGCTGCGGGCCCCGCTCGCCCGCCCGCCCGCCGCGGGCTGCCCGGAGCCCGTGAGCCTGTCGCGCAGCCCCGCTGTAATGGTGGCAGATCAAAGGCTGCCCCGTGTCCCCGCGGAGCCCGGGACAATCCCGCGCCTTTGTGCGCTGTTGCTAGGAGCCGGAGAAACTAAGGGAAAGTGTCAGGAGCATGTTAATCAGACTCGTTACAGTGTAACAATAACGTCTCTCTCGGGTCTCCCAGGCCCCAGCACCCCTGGCGCACCCCGCGCGCAGGCCCGACACCTGCGCGGGGCCCTCGCGCCTGCTCTGGGGACCCGCCGACCCCATGTCCCTCCAGCCCCTAAGTCCGCGCCTGGGCCGGGCGCGAGGACTAGTTCTGGGGGTCCTGCAAGCGCCTGGCGCATCTCCTGGGCCCAGGACCGGTTAACCAGAGCCCCACGCCCTGAGTGTGTCAGGCTCAGATCCGATCCGTGGCCAGAGGGACTTGCGGAGAAATCGGGTCCTCCTGCTTTTCAGTCATTGAGTTGAATTTCCCACGTTTGATTCAAACACGGTATTAGAATCAAAAGGAAAATGAACATTATATTTAGATTGCTTTTGGGTTGAGTTTCTTCAAAAGACTCTAAAACCAACTTTGCTGATTTCCTCCCAAATCCATAGAGGATACTGGAAGTGATAATCCCAAGTTTAACAAAAACAAAACAAAACAAAATAAAACAAAAAAACAAAAAACAAAAACAAAACAAAACAAAAAACAAAAGAACTTCCCTGAAAGTACAGATTTCTCTGAACTTTTTTGAGAGAATCACTTCATTCATTCCTTTATTCATTCAACAAACATCTGTTGAGCCTGACCCGGTGCCGAACAGCCAGCTAGTCTGAAAGTCCTAGGACTGGTTCCGGATGCACTTTTCTTTCAAAATTAAAACGCTCTTGTGTGAAGTCAAAGGAAGAGCAAAGGCGTAAAATAATGTCAAATGCCGAAACAAAAAGTGCCATTGACTACAGTAGTGATAGAAACAAGAGAGGTGCAGATTAAGAATTTAAAACATCTAAAAAACTACACACGATATGCTTGGAAAACCAGCCACTTTTTTCACCTATTTTATCTCCTTCTCCCCCTCCTCTTTTAGTCTTTAGGAGCTCAGCCAGCCTGGTCCTGAAGCCCTGAAGCCGGGAGCCCTGCCTGAGGTCTGAGGAGTGAAGTCAGTTTGTAAACAGCCTGTCAGACTTGCTAAGGGAACACTCAATCTTGTCCCATTCTCCCCTTAGCGGTCGGTGCACAGGGAATTGGAAAGCTGCGCTCAGGCTTAGGATAGAATTTGGCCAACTGGAGGTGCCTTCCTCTGGTATCTGCTCTCGTTTAGGAACCAAGGAAGTTCCCTTGGTTTAACTGCTGAACCCTAAGTCAGTGACAAAGCTTTCTGTTTATCAGAAAAGGTAGAAAACTCACTCTCAGTCACCTGTGCCTATTGACGGAGGGGGAATCCTGTAACTATGTTAGACTTCTCCGTTGGTCAAAATCAATCTCTCACACTGTGTATGCAACATGTAAGCACATAGAGAACTGGTCCCAGAGATTAGTCCAAGCCCCGGAAGGAATTTTCAAGATTCCCTTCATTACATATTATAAAAGAGTTAATATACTGAAAACTCCATCTCGTGAAAAACAAGGGAGACCAAATGTCAACTATACTGTGATGTTAAAATATCTAGCTAAAGGGGAGAAATTCAGTGACAAGAAACTGGATTTTTCGGTCTACATAATGCCACATAGCTGGTTTGGCTGGGGTTCTGTTTTGTTTTTAAACAATGAGTAAATTGCCTTAGTTATTCAGACAGTAACAGAATCAAGAGAAAAATGAACGTTCCATTTCAGACGGCTTTGTGGTGGAGAGTTTCTTCCGAAGACTACATACTCTAGGCATCTGGCTTAATTTTTTTTTTTAATGGGCTCTTTTGAGTTCCATGGAAGGAAGAACATAAAAGCCAACATGAATTTCTGGCTTAGATTCTCTGGGAAAACCGTGAGAATAACCTGAACTCCCAGATGAGGAGAGGAGCGTCTCCCTTTCCTCCAGTGGCTTTCCCGGGCCTGGAATTCATGCAGCAGCTCCGGGGAGCTCTGTGACGCTGCTTCTCCTGGTCTGGCTTGAGGGAGCTTCTGCCACCAGGAACCCCACCGGCACTTCACCACCAGTGACACATCACGTGTGTCCAGAGGCCCTGGCCACGTGGGGCAGGAGACGACTGGCTGCGGCTCCTGACTTTGCAAAGCCTTTGCCTAAGCTGCAACCCCTTTCCACCACACCCGCCCAACTCCTAACCATTCTTCAAGACATGCCTGGAAGGTCTGCGAGGTCTCCCCAACCCCCCCACAGGCAACTGGCTGAATCCCCCCTCCAGTCCTTCCGTCGCATCGCATCAGATTTCTGCTGTACTGCTCGTGCGTGTGTGTCCTCCAAAGAGTGTGGACGCCCTGAATACTGGACATTGCCGTGCATCTCTGCACCCCTCCCCTGCTCATCTGTCACCCCCAGCAAGAGTTCGCTAAGAGTGTGTTTATTTGGATTACGGACTGAGACTTTCCTCCCTCAGACATTTAGGTTCAGATCCTGGCTTTCCGATCACCAGGCTGTGTTATATTCAGACCAGTCCTTTATTCTCTGTGACCATCAGTTTCTTCGTCTATAGTAACAGTATCAAACTCAAAGAGCTGCAGTGAGGAGGCGGTGAGCACAGAAATGCACCACCCAAGCCCCCCTTCTAGTGTCCCCACTCGTTCGGTGGACCAGGGCCAGGGGGTCAGCAGGCAGCCTCCAGCTGTCAGCTCCTCCTTCAACATTGTCTCAGTCTTCTCAAGGCAGCCTGCATCCAGTCAATTTTATGTTGTGTATATATTAGCATGATTTTAAAAAATAATATTTAAAAATGAATGAATGTCAAGTAAATAAACAAACAAACAAACATGGTACTTTTTAAAAACCTCTAGCATCATGCTTGACGCAAAGCAGGCATTCAGAAAGGTCAAATACTCTCTCTCCATCCCAGTGCTGAAACTGTGCTGCAGTCCAGGATGGAAATGCCCCTGCAGCAAAGCTGGCTGGAAAGTGAATTTCTATTAAAGGAACCCCATTTTCTCAATTACATGTATTGGTAGGTGAGGGATATGTCCTCCTGGGAGAACCTGCTGGTGGGACCAATCCCTGGACATGCTGGGTATGGCGGCAACTCCACTGGCCATTCGTGTTCCGGGGGAGCTCTGTGGCTCTTTTATTGTCCTTGTTCAGAATCTCCTAGTCCCACTCCTGGACTATGGGAATTGCTCTCACGACAGAGCTGTTCTGACTACAGATTCATGTTCTCATTCTGTCCAACCAACCTGATTTTGTAGAGGACCCTGAAGCTCGCTTGGGGAGGCTTACGCAGTACCGCTTCCTGGCTGAAGAGGGCTCCATTCACATAGAAAAACTACAGTGCAGATGTGCCTCTTTGAGTCGTGCAAAGATGGGCCCTTTTAGTGGACTTGCTCAAGGTCACACAGCTGGCAAAACCAGGACTACAACTTTTGTCTCAAAATTAAACCACTACACCACACGGCTCGACACCCAAAAACTCCTCAGATTCCTGGTTTTACCTTAAATTTCCCATTAAGGAAGTTCTGAGTAAGTTTTCTGAAACAATGAGAAAATAGCTGAAACGTCATTTTCAATAACTGCCTCCTTCAGACACAGTGCCTGACCTGGCAAAGATCCTTGAGCTCATCACACCTGAAACAGCTGGTCATCAAACGCAGTCAGGAAGCTCCACCACCAGGCAGATACTAGCTCCAGGCGGGCCTTCATGGCTCACCTCCTGGACTGAACACTTGCATGACTGCCACTGAGGATGACTTAGGGTCTAAGTGGCTGGCGAGTGTCTGGAGTGGCCTAAAGAAAGGAGTCCCAGAGGAGGGATGAAGGAGCAGGGTGTAGTAGACCTCAGGACTCACCAAGCTGCGTTAGCCTGGGCCGCCCCTCTCTACTCTGTCCTCACTGCTTTGGCCCTTCCTCTGTGGCCTTCATTCTTTTTTTTTAATTTAAAAAAAATTTAATATTTATTTATTTTTGAGAGAGTGTGAGCTGGGGAGGGGCAGAGAGAGAGGGAGACACAGAATCCAAAGCAGGCTCCAGGCTCTGAGCTGTCAGCACAGAGCCCGACGTGGGGCTCGAACCCACGAGACTTGAGATCATGTCCTGGGTAGGACGCCCAACCAACTGAGCCACTCCGGTGCCCCATCCGTGGCCTTCATTCTGTCTCATCTTTCCTGTCTAGTCTCTGTGTCTCCTGTGGTTCTGTGTCCACATCCCTTTTCCTGACAGTTTTACCTTCCTTCCTCCCCTTGCAATTCCCAAAGCAAAATCAACAAAATGGGGTAAAAAAAAAAAAACCACACAACTTTTTTTTCTAGTTCCATGTCCATGTTTTGGAACTAAATCTGGCATCTTAAGTCTCGTGCTGCTTGCAGGATGCTTCATAGTCCTTTATTTACTGTGAACTTGGCACAAGAAGTTTATTAGCCCATTTTACTGCAGAAAGCCCGAGTGCAGAGGACAACTAATATTGTACTTTGGGAATCGAAGTAGAAATGCCAATGAGGCTGCTAATTATTCAGTAAATTAAATATTGCTGCCAAAACTGCTATTCCTGATGTCCTGCATTTGATCGCACCGTCTTAACGCAAAAGCAACATTCAGATTCTATTTAAGCGACAAAGATGAGGGTTCTGCAAATTGGTTACAGATTCCTTATGCTCTAGTAGAAATTATTTGAGTGTGCGGCCTGAAATTCATGATACTTGTAAGGAACGAGGTCCAAGGATATAAAATTTGATTTCCATCCCGTTCTTAGCCTATTCATTTGGGGTTGGGGGAGGGAGGGACATTATTGGAAAGATGGCAATAAGTGATTATTTACAAAAACAGATATTTGCAAATTTTGATAAACATTCCATTTCAGATAACTAAGGATGTGACCCCCCGAGTCATTTTTTACAACTCTGCTTTGTAAAACCCTTCTTAAAAAACAATTAGTCTTTGTGTTCGCCTAAGGAATTTAAAATTGTGACATATATTTATGAGAATACTTAAGGTAAATATTTTCAAAATAAGCAAATGAAGAGGCCATGAATTTGCACTGCACGTGCTGCCTCTGAAAATGAGCACATTTTAAAATGGTTTCTTCAAATGGAGCCATTGGCCTTTTTCCTTCCTTCTCAAAGAGCATACATGTGAGATTAGTACTCAGAAGAGAGCGTGTTGTCATAGCCTCTGGTGCTGCATTTATAAAAATCATGATGATTTTAGAACTGCACCTTCATTTTTTGAATTTTCAAAACTTGTCCCTTTTTACTCTTTTCTTTTCTCTCAACAAAACAAAGACTGAGGAACCCTTTAAGAAATTTTATACATTCCCACAGAGTCCCAGTTTGTTGACCTTCAGGCCACAGAGTAAAACCTTTCTTTTAAGTCAAGCATTCCCCATTGGGAAGCGCTCCAGCTTTTTCTTTTTATGAGGAATTTTAACTGCTGGACTTAATTTAATTATTGTATTTTGTACATACTCCCAGAAGCCCCAGGGCATGAGCTTGACTTTTTTTCAAAACTTTCCAATGAATCTTGAGAAATGCACATCTCTGATGGTAATGTTACTTCTCTCCCTTGTATTTCTCATCTAAATACCAAACTTGGATCTTTCTGTTTCTTGACTTATTCGAGGAGAGGGTTCAGCCTGGCATCTCTTTGCCACAGATACACTTGTGAGAAGACAAGCAAGGATGTGGTTATTTGAACCCTCAGCATGGGTGCCTAGGTTTTATGACAACAAAATAAAAACCGTCTCCAGTTGAACTACGTTTTAAAAATCTGATGGCTCGGGAAACAGAGTCTCCAGTAAGAACAGTTCCTACATGGACATTGCCTTGAAATCAGTAACACGCTGGCCCCGTGGCTGTGGTCTGTCCCCGTCTGTCCTTTCAGTGTCTGTGAGATCCTCCCCCGACCCCACCAACATCAGCCGTCCTCCCTGCTCGCAGCAGAGGTTCTCGTGCGAACACACACTCACGCACAGGGACTTGTCAGCCCAGGCTAACGGCAAAGATTCAATATCTTCATTTCTTCTCTACCTTCATCCATAAACATTTCGTTGGACCCTCTTGATTTCCAAACCAAAAACTTCAACCACATCTTGACTCTCAAAGGTGAAAAATAATTTTTTTTTTGTAATTGCCAGAAAACTCACTTAGGACTGTGGAAATGTAGAGATGTAGGGCAAACATAAATTCTCCAGATTCATAACATCTTCCCAAAATACCTCATGGGGTTGCGGTTGGGTCAGTTATGAAGTAAGTTTCATTGTAGGAATGCTGAGACCTTTGAGTTTGCAAAGATATTTTGCTTTTGTTTTTAAATATTTATTTTTGAGAGAGAGAACGCACGTGCAGACACAAGCGCACGCGCGGGCACAAATGGGAAAGGGCAGAGAGGGAGGGAGACAGAGGATCTGAAGCGGGCTTTGTGCTGACAGCAGAGAGTCGAATGTGGTGGGGCTCGAACTCACGAATCATGAGATCATGACCTCAGCAGAAGTCAGACAGACGCTTAACTGACTGAGACACCCAGGTGCCCCTGGAAAGAGGCTTTTAAGCAGAATTCTCTGCAAAGTGAATCTGACTTTCTTATTGACTTTAGTTTTAATTTTAAAATTATAAAAATCACAGCACTTAGGTGCCAGAGAAGGACTTGGGAGATCATCTGGGCTGATGGTCCTCGGCCTGGCTGCACATTAGTTACCTGGTAGGCTTTTAATAAATACCCATGTCTGGGCCCCACCAAGACTCATTAAATCAGACTCTAGTCTGACCTGTCATTTTGCAAATTAAAAAGGAAAACAGCCAAGCAAAACCCTGAAAGATTAAATGTGGCTTTTACATTAAGGGTCTAAGTCTAATTATGCCGTAACATAGTTTGGGAACTCCTAGGCAGGCTAAACTTCAGAAGCAAATTTGCTTACAAGTAAATAACAAGTAAGTTTCCATAATTCTGTCTTAGGCCACATTAATTATAAAATAGTTGACCGATTCCTCCCATGTGACACACTTTCTAATGTTGTACACATTCACGTCCCTGACTGATTCACAGCAGAGGTGGATATAATCGCAGTCTTAAAATATTTTAGAGCTTAATTTTTAAAATGAGGTACACCCATATGGATGCTGCCTCCCGTACATTTTACTGAAAAGTTTGACCTCTTCATATAGGGGGGCTGGGTGGCTCAGTTTGGTTAAGTGTCCAACCCCTGATTTCAGCCCAGGTCATTATCCCAGGATTTGTGAGATCGAGCCCCGAGTGGAGCTCTCTCCTGACACCACAGACCCTGCCTGGGATTCTCCCTCTCTGCCCCTCCCCTGCTGGCACAAGGTATTCACTCTCTCTCAAAATAAATACATAAACATTAAAAAAAAAAAAGTTTGAGGGGCGCCTGGGTGGGGTGGCTCCCTTGGTTAAGCATTTGACTCTTGGGTTTGGTCTCATGGTTTGTGAGTTCAAGCCTCTGTGCTGACAGCAGGGAGTCTGCTTGGGATTCTACCTCCCTCTCTCTCTCTTGCCCCTCCCCCTGCTCTCACTCACTCTCTCAAATTAAATAAAAATAAACTTTAAAAATAAAAAAATAAATTTTAAAGGTTTCACCTTGCCATTGGCAGCGGCATACTTCATGACTAATACTCTGCAATTTTTTTTACATACACTTAAAACGCACAGGCAAAAAGCAGTATTTGTTCGTGTCATCTGAAGACCTCAAACACCTAAATTTTACGTTGTACAATTTTTATAGAAATAGAGTCAGGGATGTCAAGTAACAGCTCATCTGAGTGAGTCCCACAGGCCCTCCGGAAAGGGAGGAGTGAGCTTAGCCTTCATCCCTGAGGCCCCGGGAGAGCCAGAGAGGCCGTGCTGAGCAAGGGCTCCTCCCAGGGAGGGGGGTGGTCCTCAGGCCTGTGAACCATCTCTGTAAACACTTGTCCTCACCCGGCCCTCCCCCAGAAACATCACCTCCCTCACCTTCCTTACTTCCCTAATCTGCCTCCTTCCCTGCTTTTCCCATGAGGGATGGCATCAGGATTGGCAAGCTTGCAGGTCACAAAGAGAAGGAGAGAGCACAGTCCTATTGACTTGAGGTCCTGGTCCTCTCAGGCAAGGACCTCCTGGGAGAGATCCAAGAGGCTTTGATCTCAGTTCTTTGCCTTAGGCTAAAAGACCTCTGGTTGGCCACTCCTCTAGGGTCCTAATAAGGCCAGGACCCGGGATCACAGATGCAAACCCTTTTTTTTTTTAACCAAAGGGAGCGCTGACACAGTGATCCAGGCTGTAGAGTCGCTAGGAGAGGGGAGGTTTACCTATGGCAGATGGCGATAGAACAGTTCATTGATTCGTTCCTCCAGCAGGCATTTATTGAGCTTCTATTCTGTGCCTGTGGTAAGTGATGTCATTGTGTTCATGAAGGCTAAGAGGGTAATCCTAGAGATGACCCTAAGTCCTCTGTGGCCCAGGAGCTGTCAGGAGGGAAAGTAAGGTGGGCAGCTGCGACCTTTCTTATGCTGGTTCCCTCCACACCCTTCTGTTCTAATTACTCTTTATTATCCCTTCTAACAAACCCGCAGATCTAGATCAAGAACCTAGCTCCAGATCTGAGACCAAAACAAAACAAAACAAAACAAAAAAAAAGAAGAGACAGACAGGAAGAAACCTAGAAATACCTTACAGGTAAATTCTCACACAGCCAAAAAAAATGAGTTTAAAAAAAGATTAAAAAATTTTGTTGCAAGGAAGAACTGCTGAAAACAATATGCTTTTGCCTATCAAATTAATCAGTCATTTTGTGCACAGTAACCTCCAGGGCCAGCACCCAAACAGACTTGTTGTCACTTTCTTGTAGCTTTTTCATCTAGAGCTGGGAATTTCTCCTCAGGAAATTGTGTGATCCTAAGTGTGGAAAAAGCCTCATTCACAAAGACGACTTAATTCGTGGTGGTATCGTTTAAATTATTGAGGTGTGCTTAAGTAAACCACGGGACACTTATTTGATGGAATATTAGGCAGCCATGAAAAATCAAGTGCTTTTAATATGAAGTTAAGGTCAAAAACAGATACCAGGCTTCATATGCAGAGTCTGGAAATGGACGGCTTGGCTCTACTTAATACTGCTGCTTATTACTACTACTGGTACTCACCCCCCCCTACGCTTCAGTTTTATTATCTGTGAAATGGGAGTAATAATAGTAGGTACCTCATAGGTTGACAAGAAGCTTAAATGAGACAAAACATACAAAGAACAGTACCTGACACAGAGTAAGCCCTCAACAGATGTTAGCGGCTATTATTATTACAGTGTGATTCTGGCCATATTAAAAAGCAATCGCAACATAGGAAGTAAATACACCAAAATGTTAGCAGTTACTGTGTTTGAATACATTTTTATATTTCCAAATTTTTCATTAAATACATATCAAATTTTGGGGGTGCCTGGCTGCCTCAGTCGGTGGAGCATGCAACTCTTGATCTTGGGGTTGTGAGTTCGGGCCCACATTGGGTGCAGAGATTACTTAAAATTAAAATTTTAGGGGCGCCTGGGTGGCTCAGTTGGTTAAGCGGCCGACTTCGGCTCAGGTCATGATCTCACAGTCTGTGAGTTCGAGCCCCGCGTCGGGCTCTGTGCTGACGGCTCAGAGCCTGGAGCCTGCTTTGGATTCTGTGTCTCCCTCTCTCTCTGCCCTTCCCCTGCTCACTCTCTGTCTCTATGTCTCTCAAAAATAAATAAACGTTAAAAAAAAATTTTTTTAAATAAAATAAAATAAAATTTTAGGGGCACCTGGGTGGCTCAGTCGGTGAAGCATCCATCTGATTCTTGATTTTGGCCTAGGCCATGATCTCACAGTTCATGGGATCGAGTCCCGCTGTCAGAGCAGACTGCTTGGGATTTTCTCTCTCCCTCTTTCCCTGTCCCTCCCTCACTTACGTGTGTGTGTGTTTCAATTTTTTCAAAATTAAGTTTGGAGCTAGTTACAGATAGAAGTCTATTGAAACATCACTTTCCATCATTACATGGTCACACCCAGAAGACCCTGAAAAGAGAAGGCCCAGCAGATCGTTTCCACCTCATCTGAAACAGCCTGCTGCCGAGACTGGCCGGGGCTTCCCGGGGGGGGCTCCCGTCAGGGGGGCGGCGGGCGTGGCTGTGTTGGAGAGTAGAAGACACCGAGAATTTGCGAGGAAGAACCTGAGTTCCAGGCCCCACTCTGGCCCCCACTCCCTGTGACCCTTTTCCTTCTCTACAAGGAAGGCTCTCTGATGCAGTTAGCCTCAGAGAGTGGGGAAAGCAGTTCGAGGGAATTTTTTGAGATATTGCCTTGGTGGTAGAAGGGACTCCGGAAACTGTAACAGTCCACTGCAGTTCTCCTTCCAGGGTGGAGCCCGTCTGCTGTTTCCACGCCTGGACCTGGTGTGAAGGGCGGTTTAGGTGGCTCCCTGACCATTGCTGGAATCACTCCTGCTTCCAAGCAGCACGCTACAGGCTGGCCTTCAAAGAAATACCAGAAGCCAAGTATCCTGTCTGTCATCGCTTAATAATGCTTGAAGCTTTTCCTATAACAAAGGGGGCAGAAACAACCCTACCTCGCATTGTGGGAGCCTGATGATAATTCTTCCACCAGCTCTGCCGACACCAGAACGGCTTCCTCTTAACTGTAAGTATTAGGTCTGACTCATCGGGACAACCACTGCCTTCGGTAAGTGAAAGCGGAATAAAGTACCTGTTTGCGACTTTACTTCATCACACAAGAACAAGGAGGGAATCGACAGGTCGTGATGACAAGTAGCTTCGTGTTGTTTTTGGTAAAATAGACAAATGTGTCCCATTTCAGAAAAGTCAACATCATCTTTCTACACATTCTTTTGTGGGGTAGGAATCGAATCACAGCGAGAGAAGGGCCGTCTGCTTGTTCGTTCCTGGCATCCAGCATGGTGCTTGCCCTTAATACGATTTTGTTGAATGAATCGATGAGTCAGTTAATGAAGTGGGAAACAAAGGAAAGATATTCTCCTCTCTGTTGCGTTAGGTGCTGGGATATGAAAATGTGAAACTCGGGGCCCTACCCTGGGCAGCTCCCTCGTGGTGGAGCCAGACCCACAAACAGAGAAGGACCCGAACACGATGTGACCGATTCCTCTAATCCTATTACTGATCGTCAGTTTCATGTCGTACTTCCTCCCGAAGCTCCTCCTGTTTCAGGTGCTTATGCTCAGTAACACACAATCCCTTCCTTCACAACTTCCCAGTCTAGTCCGGAAAAGCAGCATGAAGCACAGAAAGCACGCTACCACACGGAAAGCAACACTGAAATATGTCCACCGCAGAGAGGCAGCACACTGTAATTTAATCGCGTCGACTCTGTCGTTGGACTGCTTGAGTTCACAAAGCTGTGTGACCTTGGGCAAGATGCTCAGCCTCTCTGGGCTTTAATCATTCCATTTGTAAAATGAAGATAATATGGAGACCTATCTTCTAGGGCTCTGATGAGGAATAATTGAGTTAATATCTGTAAAACACTCAGGACAGTGTCAGGCTCATGCCTCGTACCATTATAAATATATGGAAAATAAATCTTTCCTGTCTTCTTTGAATTTTAGGCTCTCATTAAGAACTCTCTGTTTGGCTTTCTTTGCGCATGCCTGAATATTCTCCCCAGATAAGATGCATGACCAAATGCAACTCCAAAGCTGTGGGCTCAGGTTGATAAGGGAAGGAGTAGCGAGATTCCTATCTGTCTGTGGAAAATAATGAGCATGTGATAGAATGAAAGAGATTCTCAAAGCCGAGATACCTAAACCAGGATTGCAAACTCAGTCCTTTTTTTTTTTTTTTAATTTTCTTTAATGTTTATTTATTTTTGAGACAGAGAGAGACAGAGTGTGAGCTGGGGAAGGGGCAGAGAGAGGGAGACACAGAATCCGAAGCAGGCTCCAGGCTCTGAGCTGTCAGCACAAAGCCCGACGCGGGGCTTGAACACACAAGCCGTGAGATCATGACCTGAGCCGAAGTCGGAAGCTTAACCGACTGAGCCGCCCAGGCGCCCCACGAATTCGTTCTAAACAACCACTACTCCCTCCTCTCTGGCTGAGGACAGACCCTGCTAATCAACCTCAGTATCCTTTCCAACAGAGTCTAGATTCAGGCTCTACATTATTTTCCAAACAGGGCCCCAGGCGTTGAGTAGTAACCGGGGCCTGTTGTATCTCTGGCTTAAACCTTATCTTAAGGTTGGCCCCGGGGTTCTTTTTTCCCTGGGAGCACCAGACTGCGTTCCCCGCACCCTGCTGCGGGCCCCACAGATAAACTGCCTGCTCCCAGGACTGAAGCCCAGCTCCCGAAATGCTCTGCCAGACCCCACTCCTGAGACAGCACTGATGGAGCGGGTCCTCCTCTGCCTTCCCTTGTGTGTCCACAGCCACTAGCCAACTCTGTGACCTCAGCTAAGCTTGACTTCTCTGAGCCTCGGATATTCTCTGTACCTCTCTCTCTCTCTCTCTCTCTCTCTTCTCTCTCTCTCTCTCTCTCTCTCTGCTGGAATAATGGAGTAGGCTCCCAGTAAATGGCACACACCATATTGCTAAGCCCAGCTCTGTCTTCCCACCAGCCAGGCACGGTGCCTTCATGACTTCATCCCCAGGTCCCAGCATAACATAAAACAGGGCTGGGATGTTCCTGTTTAGGCCACTGTTACCTCCCCGTCCCCTCCAACACGAGACTAACTGTCTATGAACGCAAGGTCACATAGGCTCCAACACAGGGGAAGAGGTGAAGACCAGCTTGGGTGATGGGCAGTGAGGGGATCCCCAAGGTGCATGTAAGGACTCCATCACCGACCCTGTTAGGGAACAATGGAGGGGACACTTTGCTCCCATAAGCAGAGAGAGTGTCTTCTCCTGGCAGGGACCAGGGACGGGACCAGGCAGATGGCATCCCACCTGTCTGCCTTCTCTGGCTCCTCTTTTTTTTTTTTTTTTTAATATTTAATGTTTATTTATTTTTGAGAGAGAGAGAGAGAGACAGAGTGCGAGTGAGAGAGGTGCAGAGAGAGAGGGAGACACAGAATCCAAAGCAGGAGATAGGCTCTGAGCTGTCAGCACAGAACCTGACGTGGGGCTCAAACTCACGGACCGTGTGACCCAAGCTTAAGTCAGACGCGTAACCGGCTGAGCCACCCAGGTGCCCCTCTCTGGCTCCTCTCCATGAGGGGCTGACTTACCGAAGACTTTCCATTTCTGGACCCACTCTCCTTACCTCCTCCCACTGGACCTTGGTATGGATGACTCAATTATGACTTTTGTCCCTCCTCAAACGGGAGGGCTGTGCCCTGTAAAGCTTAGCCATGGCCTTCTCCCTCTGCCTTACCCCCTGCCCCCACCCGCCTCCTCTCTCTGACTCTGTCTTTGCCTGCTCTTACCAAGTATGTGAGTGATACCCTCTACCCTCACAGCGAGGAGCAGGTCCTGCTGCCCTTCTAGAGAAAGCAGCCTGGCACCCCGTAGCCCCAGCTCCTGCTCGAGAGCAGCAAATCAATCAAGGGCTGGCATTTCTGGGTCATCTGTGGGACAGCCGTGTGAACTTCCAGTCCTCTCGGTGTCCACCACTTCCTGGGCCCGCCTGCGATCTCCCTCCTCCAAACCCAGGGCCCTTCGTGCAAAGGCCCTGTCAACATTATAGACTTCTCTTCTGAGAGTTTACAAGTTAACTGGGAAAATGAAACGAGCCCAGGCGGAAAGCTGCCTTACAAGGGAGCCGATCTGGGCAGAGAGCAGACTGGGCGGAGGCGCTCTCACAGAGAGTCCGCGTTGAACCGTCGGCCAATTTAATGTCTGCATTAAAAACGGATTTGTGTGGAATGCAGTGCTTCTTTTAATTGCTCCAAATAAATATCCTGGGTAATTTTAAGGAAGACTGCCGCAGTAGCTTCCCCGAGCAGCAGCGCGAGCCATATATTACCAGCAAGTGCTTTGGGGCATTGTTTGCTGAGAAAGGCGTTACATAAATTGAAACTCCTTTTGCTCGGAGGCGAGTCCCGAAAGTTCATGCAGTGAGAAACATTTCTCACCGTGCACAAACTGTGAATTGTATATAAAATTAAATTTTCTGATTAAAATCTGCATTGTTGGACCTCCCGCTGCCTGCCACCATTTTGCTGAAATAAGATACTATTTGTGGTAATGGCAGCGCGGGAAACCTGTTATCATTGATTGTAAACTGGCCTCACTCCTACGGCTTGAAAAATCTGGAGAGCTTTATTGTGCAAACATTGCATTTTCCGTACAAATATTACCGAGCGAAGCTTCACCACCGATTCATCAGCCGGGGTGCACGCACATTACAGTCCGACCCATCAGCCTTAAATCTCCTGCACACCCAAGGCTGCAGGTAGGGTTCTGCGAGGTGCAGGATTCTGGCAGGAGAACGAGACAAGCATACAGAACCATCTGCTGTTTTTTAATTTAAAAAATATTTTGCTTCACAAGGGCATTATCACCTGAGAGACTAAGATACATAAAAGGAAAAAGCTGAGGCCTCAGAAGAATTCAGATTCAACAACCCGCCCCCCCCCCACCCGTGCCCCAGGGAGCCGCCAGCGCCGCCCCAGCCCCTCTCCCCGGACTGCCAACCTCCGAGCCCCCGGTCTGAGAATCAGCCTTAGGAAAATCAGCTACAACTCCGCCCAGCAATGCTGATGGAAGAATCCACGCTAACAACTCCGTCTGACAAATGCAGAATCTGAAACCAAAACAATGGCGATTTTTTCCCCTAAGATCTGTGTTCAGCATTAGAACCCCAAAAGGCCGCCTCTCCATTTTCCCCCAGCTTCCAGTTTACAAGTGAACGCTCGCTCTCCAAAAGTCAACATCAGCCAGGCACACATAAATATTTTTTACTGCCTTTTAACCATTAGAATAGATTGTCCCTCTCTTTCATGCGTAAATCACTTTGTTGCTTGGGTGATACAAAATCGCTCTGACTTACAAAGAAAGATGGGGCGGCGGTGGGGTGGGAAGGGTGGGGGTGGGGGTGGAGAAAGGTTTCACAAAATGATTGCTCCATGGCGACTTGTCTCATATTTTGACAAATAAAATGAGCCCCAACGAACCAACTTCTTAAGGAACCATCTAGTCTGAATTTAAGAAAGCTCATCAAATCTTGTTCTGGAAGAGCGCACTAAGGTTACTGGCAAAGCCAGTGCTGAAGAATAAACTAAGCCACGTGCTCTGAGGGAGCAAATACAAGGCAAGTGGGCTGAGGTGGATGGGTGCTCAAAGACCTGAAGTTCAAAAGCACAGACTTCCTGGAAGGCACCTGGTCACACATCACATCGCATCACAGTGCCCTTTCACACTGTCTTTACCCTAAAAGCCAATCCTAGGTATTCATATGCATTAACTAAGCATTCTCACCTGCGGGAAAGATATGTGGGGGGGGGGGAGGAGGGGAGGGTAGAAACAGGAAGTGCCCAGTGGGGTACCGGGCCCAATCCCCTGTGTATCTGTGTATTGCCTTGCCTATAGAATTTGGGGAAATTATCATGCCGATTTGCGTTTCAAGTGCATAATGACTAAACAGATTAAAATAATTTACACATTCATGAATTAGCTATTTTTGAAGATTATCCGCTGGTTTTCTTTTCTAGATTTCTCTTGTGATTTCCAGTCTTTCATAGTTTTCAAAACTCCAGCCTCAACCTGAGTTTCTTACTTGGATGTAGCTGGGGGTGGGGGGCAGCAGTAATCTGTTTTCCTTTTTTCTTTTACTATTACCACCCATATACGTGCCTTCTATTTGAAACCAATAATAAAATCAGTCGCAATATTACATTCATTCATTACAATAATGTCTTAAATTTACCAGGTGCTAGGATCTAGATTTTTTTCTAATGTTTATTTATTTTGAGAGAGAAAGAGCACAAGCAAGGGAGGGGCAGAGGGAGAGGGAGACATAGAATCCGAAGCAGGCTTCAGGCTCTGAGCTGTCAGCACAGAGCCCAACACGGGGCTCAAACTCAAGAACCGTGAGATCATGACCTGAGCTGAAGTCGGACACTCAACTGACTGAGCCACCAAGACGTCCCTAGGATCTAGAGTTTTAATCCCCTTTCACTCAAGTTCTGCCAGCCTGAGGAATATATCAGAAGCCCCAACTTTACTGTCTTTTGCACTAAGATTTGAAGAAACCAAGAGAATCTACAATAGGAACTTGCACCTGATGGAGCTTTCTTCTCCAAAATTTACTTCTCCCCTCTGCCCCACCTCTCTCTTTCCAGTTAACCAAACATCCCCGGTGCTCTCTTTTCCCCGACAGGGCTCTCTGCCCAAAGGATTCCTTCCCATGGCTCTGTTATCTTGACCAAAGGATTCCTTCCCATGGCTCTAGTCTTGACCAAAGATGGGATACTTGACCTTTCCATGCCTCTGCCCAAACTTTGCCCACATTTTTGCCCTAGGATTTCATTGATTCATTTTTTTTTTAGATTTCATTTTTAAGTACTCTCTACACCCAACATGGGGCGCAAACTCACACCCCCTGAGGTCAATAGTCACATGCTCCACTGACCGATCCAGCCAGGCACCTCCCCACCCTATTGGTTCTTTAAAGTCATCAATTGTGGGGCGCCTGGGTGGCTCAGTCGGTTGAGCGGCCGACTTCGGCTCAGGTCATGATCTCGCGGTCTGTGAGTTCGAGCCCCGCGTCGGGCTCTGTGCTGACAGCTCAGAGCCTGAAGCCTGTTTCAGATTCTGTGTCTCCCTCTCTCTCTGCCCTTCCCCTGCTCATGCTCTGTCTCTCTGTGTCTCAAAAATAAATAAACATTAAAAAAAAAAATTAAAGTCATCAATTGTTTGTTTCTGTAAAAAAAAAAAAAACAGACATTAACAATATTCCACTGACTTTCCACAGTTTGCAGCAAGAAGACATAATCCCTGCCCCTATACAGGGCACCAAGAGTCAGTGACAGGACAGACATCCAAAAATGATTTGAGATTAAACAGGCTGGACGAGCCAAACATAGCCTGTTCACGTGCTCTGGCAAGCACAGCCAAAGAGTGGACAAAGCTTGGTAATAGGTCAAGAGGGGAAGAGCTGGGGTGAGGAGGCGCTCCAGTGGCCAGTGGTACTCCCACTCCCCCTCTCCCCAAAAGACCCTCAGCCCAGGCATATACTAAATATCTAGACAGTGAGGCCCTGCCTGCCTTGGGGATTACTGGTGGAATCCCTAAAAGGAATGGAAACCTCCGGGCAGTCTCCATCTCAAAGAGGTAGGTCCTTAGATAAGTACCTGCAATTCTGATGGCTGGCCATCACCCAGTTCTCTTCCCCATTGGTTCCCCAAAGAGAAAGGCCAAGTCTCATCCTTCCATGAACCTACTCTTCCCCATCACAGATCACAGAGACACCAGATTTATCAGACGAACAACCGCGGTGGTATCTTTCTCCTCAGCCAAAGCGGGGGAATGAGATTCAGTCATTCACCAGTGAGAAGAAGATCCAGGGGGAATGGCACGCCATACTCATCTCTTCCCTCCCCATTCCCCTCCTTCTCCATCTCCATCTTCCTCCTGGTATGGAGTGTCTTCTTTTTATCTTCCTCTACCTCTTATCCCCTTCCCAAATTCTAGCTCTTTCTCTTGGGTTGGCTGACACCAGAGGGCAACATAATCTCACCTACTTGTCACTTTTTCATTTCACCAGCAGAGGGAAAAGTTTAAGAGCACCTACAGGAATTAGGAGGTATGTGGAAATTATTTGGAAATATGGAATTAGCTAGCGCACCAGGACAGCTCTCTCAAAGGCATCTCGTGCCAAGGCATTCTGTTCCCGTTGGTAAATAATCTGTTATAAAACTGTTTAAATGCATATTAACTCACCAGAGCACGACACTGGCAAAATTTCCCTCCAGGCTGTATTTTGCAAAGAGACAACTTTCAAGTGATATGAGACCTGAGAGTAAACTAGCAGAAGTCATACATTATTCAAGGTAACACTGCTGCTCCATCCCTTACTCACCATTTAGTCTTTTAGGATCTGGCTTTTTGTTTCAGAAATCATTAGTAAGGCATTTTGCCCCAAATGTCTTGTTTTGAGTCCCCATCATCTTCCCACTCTAGGTGCTTTGAGGGTGAGTTATGGGCTTATTTGGGCAAGGAAGGCTGAGTCCGTCAGAATAACTGATTATGAACCAAGCAGTAGAGCCCGAGAGCCAACATGGGCCCAAGCAGCCTTTGTCAAGCTTGGAAGTCCATGGAAAGGCTTCACCACACCCTCCGGGTTCTGCCATATATATCAAGGAAATCAGAGAAGGTTCCGTTTGAAAAATGTTGGGAAGGAAGAGATTCAGCAACTAACCTGTACCATTGAACTATTTACCAAATAGTCATCCTGAGCAAGTTAATATCAATGCCTTTAAAAACTAGACATCGTGGAGCTCAGCGATCTACTCGGCCACTGCTGTGCGCTGGGTTGTTTGGATCTAATTACTTGGATCTTTTCTGCTTGGTGTCCCCAGCCTCTGAACCATTTACAAAGCCAGGGCTTTATAGAAAAGGCCCTTGAAAACCCCAAGAGTCTGTGATTCTCTCGTTCTGTAGGTGGATTTTTGGTCCCAGTTGCTGAATTTATCCTTGGCCTTCATTTCTTCAGCAACACTCTTTCTCTGATTAATTATCTAAACCAAGAGTTCTCGTCCTGAGGTCCCAAAGTGGACTCGAGTGATTTTAAGGGTCTCTGGAAATTACAGGCAAAATTCTGTGTGTACGTACAATTGTGGTGTTTCTGGGGAGAGGAAGCATGACTTGAATCAGATTCTCAAAGGGCTCTGTGACTTCCATCTTGTCACTCTGTATATGCACGATGCTCACTAGATCAGGGTGCACTTGTCACTCTGTAGATGCACGATGCAAGGATAGGGTGTGCCTGGGGTTCTGATCCCCTCAGCCCTCAGGTGGCTGAACAGGGGCCAGGAATGACTGGAACTTCTAAGCGGGTCATCTCCTGCTAAGAGCTGCCCAATCACTGTAAAAACATTATTTTCTCAGTGTGCCACAGTGTGTAACAAGTTGGGAAGCACTGCATAAACTCTTCATTGTTTTGCTTTCTTTTATTTTTTTAAGTAAGCTCCACACCCATGTGGGACTTGAACTCATGACCCCAAGATCAAGAGTTGCATGCTCCACTGACTGGGCCAACCAGGCGCCCCTAAATTCTTCACTCTTATCCCTTCCTCCATCTTTGCTCTCTACATCTCTTTCCTCATCTCCATGGCCTTAATTTTCTAGAAAGAAGTGTGGCATTGATTTGGCCATCTGTGGTACAATCTGCATGTCATGTACTCTGGCGAGAAAGAAAATGGCGGTGTAGTCGCCCCTTCCAGAAACGCTCACTGGCTCTTGCATCTGAGAATCTGCCTTGCCAGCCACATGACAGTAAACGAGACCAGCTCACCTCCCCATTTCCCGAGAGATTCCCTTTGCTGATTCCCTGCATCTGCCCCTTTCCTGTAGTAGCCCTCTCTTGTCCCGAAGAAGTATCTAGAAAAATCTTTATGCCAGATAAATGGCTCCCAGCTTCATTCCAAATACCCCTCAAAAGCCCTTTCATGCAGATATTCTTTCTTACATTAAAATCTTACACAGAATCCATGGAGAACCAAATTCAATCTCAGACATAACAAACAGGACTGGCAAATTCTCTTGACCCCTGGCTAACAGAGCACCCTAAAAGCAGTTACCTTCAAAGCCCTCCCCTGCCCTAACCCCAAAACACACAAAAGTCCTTATAGCCCATGACCAGACAGGTCATCTGGGGTCAATCTCATTACCTCGTGCTCAAATCACATCATCTTCCTACAACGACTTCATACTTTCGGTAAACTAAGAAGTATTTCATCCACTTAGTTCATTTATTTATTTTTAATAATCTCTACACCCAACGTAGGACTCAAACCCACAACCCTGAGGTCAAGAGTCACATGCTCCCCTGACTGAGCCAGCCAGGAGCCCTGGTATGCCATCCACTTAGAATTAATATGATTCAAACTTTTGTATGAATGACTGCAACAAAATGTTGACAGCTGTCCGCTGTGCTTCAACTATCCATTTCAAAGTCCTGATCACCTCTTTGCTTTTTATTTTAGTTTTTTTTTAATCTTATTTTTGAGAGAAAGAGAGACAGTGTGAGCAGGGGAGGGTCAGAGAGAGAGGGAGACACAGAATCCAAAGTAGGCTCCAGGCTCTGAGCCATCAGCACAGAACATGACACAGGGCTCGAACTCAGGAAAGCAAATTCATGACCTGAGCCAAAGTACGATGCTTAATTGACTGAGCCACCCAGATGCCCCTTGATCACCTAATTCTTAAATATTCTTCTAGCCCACACCATATTTCTGTTAGAGAATAAAACTATCTTTCTCTGTTTTACCAGTTCTCCAAGCTGACAGCCCAAGATGTCAACCACAGTTCCTAATATCTTCAAAACTTTCTTTCTTCATTCTTTTTTTTTAACATTTATTTATTTTCGAGACAGAGAGAGACAGAGCATGAGTGGGGGAGGGGCAGAGAGAGGGAGACACAGAATCAGAAGCAGCCTCCAGGCTCTGAGCTGTCAGCACAGAGCCCAACGCGGGGCTCGAACTCACAGACCGCGAGATCATGACCTGAGCCGAAGTTGGACGCTCAACCGACTGAACCACCCAGGTGCCCCTCTTTCTTCATTCTTACCTGAACCGCTGGATCCTAGGCGCATCCCTGACCCATAACTTTCTAGTCAATAGACCATTTCAAAATTACCTTACTTCTGAGAGGAGAAAATTGCTGCTAAACCATAAGGAAAAATAAGTCCATGTTTCTTAAATATATAACCATAGTGCTACCAATTAGGAGGTTATGTGGCATAAAATACGGAATGTGGGGTCAAGAATATGAGTATTGTCCCCTTGCAAGGCAGCGCTGAGAGTCTGCTACACCCGTCACTGTCACAAAGCCCCCAGGTCTGCCGATTTCACTTTGCTATCCAAGAAAAAACACAGACGCACAAAGAAGTCTTTTCTTAAAACCTACCACCACTAACTCTAAAATAACAAATTAATTCATCTAGACTATTTCCAGCTGTAGTTAGAAAGGTGCCCCATCTGGGTGCTCCTAGAAAGCATGACTGTCAACATCACAGGGCGTTGTTGAAGAATATTTATACGAGATGAGCTATTTCCTTCTTAATGAAACTGACAACCAGGCTGAATTCAGGATCATTTACTTGAAGGGTATAATCTCTGGCAAATCCTTTAAGAAAGTCAACGTAAACGTATCACTTTTCTGTGTGTTTTAGAAATGGGATAGCGCTTGCTTCGGCAGCACATATACTAGAAATGGGTTGTATTTGAAAAAATGCCTGGAAAACATTAGCAGTCATTTTAAAACCTACTTTTGAAGCCAACATCTGGAGTTAACAAAAAACTATGTGATGAGATCCCCAAAATAAAAAACATAGAAAACACTAGTTTTCTTTTTAGAATAAAATTATGTAGATTTGCAAGTTGCAAAAAAAAAATTAAATCTTGTTTTTATTTTTTTAAATAAGTAGTTTATTTTTTTATTTTGGGGGAGAAAGAGAGAGAGGGAGAGAGGGAGAGGATGGGCAGAGAGAGAGGGAGAGAGAATCCTAAACAGGTTCTGGACTGACAGCACAAAACCCGACGTGGGGCTCAAACTCATCAACGGCAAGATCATGATCTGAGCTGAAATCAAAAGCCAGACGCTTAACCAACTAAGCTACCCAGGCGCCCCTAAATCTTGTTTTAAAAATGTTTGCCGAGTTGACAGAAAATGAAATGCTGTACTCGTATCTGCAGCCATTGTAACAGAGGGTTTACTGGTTATTACTCACTAACTTGAAGTGTGCTCCAGCTGTCGAAGGGAGAGATGAATACAGTTGGGAGTGGGGACATTCTGCAGGCATTTGCAGGGTGATTATCAATAAATGAAACATTAGGCACATCCCAAATTCAGCCTCTTACTCAAATCATATACAATGTAGGTCATGCCGATTTAACTTGATAGGGATATCCCGATATCCCAAGGACCCCAAATTTGTGTGATACTGATGATTAACAATATTCCTTATTTTGTCAACGGCAGCACTTGAACTTCATAGCGATTGTTTCCATTTTCTCTTCATCTTTGTCACTAAGATCGAATGGTAGTGAAGCTTTCCTTTTGTATTTTTTCACATACTCGAGAGTTCAAAGTATGTTTTACTATCTTTTCATTTTCCTTTTGATCAATCTAAAAACTAAAGCTGCTTTCATATCTACTTCTTTTGTTTTTAAGATTTTGTTTTTTAAGTAATCTCTACACCCAGCATGGGTCTCAAACTCACAACCCTGAGACCTGAGATCAAGAGTCACAAGCTCTACCGACCGAGCCAGCCAGGCATCCCTCATATATATTTCTGTTGGACCATCTCTAAGGAAATGCATGCTTTCCACTTGATACTAACCTAATATGTTTCTCGACAGAGAGTTTTCAAAGCCTCAAGAGCATCAGTTTGCAAACCCCCAGTAGCCTCATAGGGAAGAAGCTCTGGGAAGCACATAACGTAACACTATAGCGTGAGATACAGCAATAATGAAGGTCTGCCTGTAATCCTGGCTGATGGCCTTTCATTTTCTGATATGGCTTCTCTCTTATAATATAAATGCACGATAAGAAAAGTAATTGGAAAAACAATTCCATGTATGGAATAGCACAGGGGGTTCTGAATGCTGGCAGCTCCCAGTTATGTCATGCTGTACCGCTGTTGAGTGAGCTGTGTGTCACTTCCTCTTTGAAGCCTCCCCGACCCATGCACCCCAAACTCCCCCCGCACGCCCCCATTGGACCCTGTGCAACCTTCCTCATAGCAGCCATCACATTGAACCTGTCCACATCCATTGGCTTTTACATTCATGTCCCTGGAGGCATAACCGAGTCCTCAAGAGTGGGAGCAAGTGCCTCCGTCACCTGTATCCTCATCAGCGGTCACAGCCACTGTGACAGAGAATGTGCTCACAAATGTGAAGGGAACAAATACTTGGGCTTTCTGGAATCCTCGCTGTGTTCTCTAAATCTCACTTAGCACATCTAGCCTGGAGCTACCTGCCATCGAGAACAAGGATGAATCAAGCCTTTTCAGTTTTCTAGTAAAGCCCCAGGTGGTGAGAAATACAGGTACTACTTCCCGAAGAAGTGGGAAGAAGCTTGGAAGTGGAGACGTGTGCACAGGAGCATCAGGACAGGACAGAGAGAAAGCGAAGGGGAGACAGAGACTCTGAAGAGGTCACGGAGTGAGTAGGAATCACGCGATCCGGATGAACCCACACAAGAGTTCTGACGCGAGCGGAGACATTTCCCCCTGTCGTAGCCACTGACCCAAGACCGGAAGTGCTGGCCCCCAACAACCCGCCACCCCGGGCTGCTTTCTATCCCAGGCTGCCTGGCTTCTGCTGCCTGGACAAAGACTCCAGCTTCAGCTCTTCTCCTGGCCTGTCCCAAACACACGTGCCCGGGACCACCTCCCCAGGACTCTGTGCCTGGCGACAACCAGCCACTGTGCACACCACGTTAACAGGTTAGCTCCCTGCCAGGGATGTCAGGCAGCCCGCCAACCTGGTTAAGACCACCTCTAGGGCCAGGTGGACATTGCGATGCCCATGAAATCCCACTGCCAAGGTTGCCACCTGTCTCCAAATAGGGCCCTAGAGAGAACTTGGAGTCTAGGGAGCTGAAAGCACTTGGTCCTACACACTCAGATCGCTAGCTCCTTAAAGGAGGGGTGCCTACTGAACATTCAGTACATGCCACATGTCGTGCTGATCATGCCTTTTGTTCAGAGACTGACTCTTAATGACACCCTTGAAATCAGTCCTCCTCGGGGCGTGTGGGTAGCTCCGTTGCTGAAGTGTCTGACTCTTGATTTCAGCTCAGGTCATGGCCTCATGGCTCATGAGTTTGAGCCGAGTCCCACATCAGGCTCCACGCTGACAGAGCAGAGCCTGCTTGGGAGTCTCCCTCTCTCCCTCTGTCTGCATACCCCCCCCAACTCACTCTCTCTGTCTCTCTCTCAAAATAAATTAAATAAATCAATGATAAATAAAATCAATCCTCCTCAATGAGATAGCACTTCCCATCCATTAAGATATATATATATACATATACATGAAAACACAAAAGTGTCAGTGAGGGGTAGAGAAATCGGAACCCTTGCACACTGCTGGCGGGAATGTAAAATGGTGCACCTGCTGTGGAAAAGCCAGTTCCTTAAGAAATTAAATACAGCATTGCCACGTGATCCAGCACATTCACTTGTAGGTTGCACCTCAACGAACTGAAAGCAGGGATTCTAATAGATATTTGTACACCCACGTCCCTCGCGGCCTTCCTTGCTCACAATCGCTGAAAGGTGAAAACACCCCACATGTCCACTGACAGACGAATGGATAAACAAAATGTGCTCTATCCATACAATGGGATAATATTCCGCGTTAAAGAGGAAGGACATTTCTGACACCTGCTACAGCACGGATGAGCCTTGGACATTATGTTCAGTGAAACAAATCAGTCACAAAAGGACAAATACCATAGGATTCCTCTCATGTGTGGCACACCGAGGAGTCAAATTCGTAGCGGCAGAACGTGGAACGGTGGTTGCCAGGGGTTGGGGAAATGAGGTGTTACTGTTTAATGTACATAGAGTTTCACTTGGGTGAGGAAGATGGAAAAGTTCTGGAGGTGGATGGCAGGATGGCCATACAACAATGGGAATGTTCTTTTTTCTTTTTCCAACATAAATGCTCTTAATGCCACTGAGCCATATTCTTAAAAATCTTTAAAATGGAAAAATGGGGGCGCCTAGGTGGCTCAAACAGCTAAGCATGGAGCCTACTTAAGAGTCTCTCTCTGTATCCCTCTGCCCCTCTCCCCTGCACATGAGTTCTCTCTCTCTCTCAAACAAAAAAATGATTTTAAGATGGAAAATCGTATGCCAAGTATATTTTACCACAACGAAATTAAAAAAAAAATCACCCCCCTTCCTGCCATCCCTAAAACCCAACCTCTTCCATCCATACACACCACAGAGAACTCATCCACAACCCTAACCTCCATCCCCCATTCCCCTCACCCCCGCCCCCACCTCCAGCCCTGCACTCGCCCTGGCCTGCTTCACCTGGACCCCAAGCCTCCCTAACAACAAACACAAGCCCAGGTCCGCATCCCTGGCTCCCGAGTGAGTTCCGGTAGTGTTCATCTCCCCAGTGTCCACACCTCGGCCTTTACTCACTGAACTCACAACGGCTCAGCCTTTGCCTATCTGGGGCCCGTGCTTGTGCTCAAACGCCAGCGCCTCAAACCCCGGAAGTACACCTTACGCTCCCCCAAGAGGGATAAATGGACAAAGAGAAACATTCAAAGGCCATTTCCAGTCTTCGTCTTTAGATACTACTCAAGTAATGTGTTAAATGCGTGTTCCGAGCCAGGTACTGTGCTAAGCATTTGATTATCTCATTTAATTCACACCACAACCTAATAAGGGAGTTCTTCCTGTTACCCTTAACCTCATTTTGCAGTGCAGAAGCTGCTCGAAGATGCTAAGTAATTTGCCCAACGTCCCAAAGCCAAAGAGATACATGCTCAGAATACGAAGCCAGCAGCGGGATGGACAGCCTGTGTTCGGCTACGAGGCCATCCCATGAGAAGTCCTTTGTAAGCCTCAGTCTCTGATGACCCCGTCTTGGTTCTCTCCCCCATTGATGTTAAAGTTATTATTTAGGGAGAGGAGAAATGGTTGCTACAATCTGACCAGTGCTCACAGCAAGCCAGATGTCAGCTAAACATCTGTTTACTGTGTGTAAATGCAGCAAAATAAAAATAAAAATAAAAAAAAATCCCCACGTGACTGGATCATCATAGCCCAATCTAGGAAATTCTGAGGCCAGAGGTTCAAAGCAGAATCTTTTCTGAGCTCCGCTGACCGGTCAGCTTTAAACCCCAGCATCTACTTCACAATCTTGGGAAAGCCTGTTAAGACGGTTTCCATTAAAAGGCATCGAATACAATCAAATTCTGGTCTTTCCCAAATACAGATCTGTATGCCCAGGCTGCCTCTCCAGCACACCAGCAGCACCTAAGGTGTTTAATTTGGAATTTGATAGCTGCCTAAATTTCAACATCTCCTGTAGGTGCTGCACACAAAGGGTCCTCAATGGCCACTGGCAGAAATTCTTAGACAAACAATCCTTCTGGTTGTTGGAATCACAACCACCACTTTCGCTCCCCGCCTCCCTGTCACCGAAGAGGCTGTTTTGACTTGAATTAGAGGGGCCCCTGCAGACTACCTGCAGTCCAAACGTGCGTGTGACAATGGACACTCCTTTGCGGGTCGCCCGGTGTTATTTCAGACACTGCTGGACAGATGGGCTCTGTTCCGAGTGCGGAAGAACCACACCTCGCAGAAGAAATTTTTTATAAGGCTGTCTCCTCGCCGCGCACAAAATGTCTCATCGCTCCGCCAGGGTGGGGGCCGAATGGGGGCAGATTGCTTCTGAATATCGGAATGACAATTTCTCCCCCCGAGTCCTCTCTCTGACCTCAGGGTCCGGACAGCATTTCAGGGATCCTGGTCATCCGCTCCCACCACCGCCCGCCCAACTCCTTTGCACCATGTGTGGGGCATGTGCTTGGAGCTGAGCAGCTGTCAGAACACAGTAAATCCATCCACATCCTGACATATCCCAATGACTAATACAGGCTTAGCGAGGAAACAGAAGCATTTGACAAACAGAAACAACTGAATTACTTTCGGAGGGGTGAGGAAATCACACCCCCAATGGGCTTGATCTCGCCATTTGGTTTGGACTGGGGAGCTCACCATGGGAGGCCACCCAGATGTCATTGCAGTTATCCACCATCATTAATTCTGAGCAAAAGGGGAGCAGAGCTGGCATTTGGGGAGCAGGAGTAAGGGAAGGAGATGGTGGTCTTGGGACCATGCTGGACCTGAAAATAAATCACTCAAACTCCAAAACTTGAAGTGAGAGGCAAGTCTCATTTGCAGGTCGGAATGGGGGCTTTGGAACCAGACAGAACTGGGTTCGAATCCTGCCTCTGCCACTTATTCTATGACCAAGGCATGTAACCTTAAGCCTGTTTTCTCTTTTGTAAAATGGGAATAATAATAGGATTCCTACCCGATGGGCCTGTTCCAGGAATGAATGAGACTACTGCATAAGGCACTTAGCCTGTGTGTATATACAGCCCGGGATACAAGAAGCACCTAATTAATGATAGTTATTAATCATAATAGTATATTTTCAGTAGAAGATAACGAACTTGATGTTTGTCCACATGTGCAGACAGGTACCCGAGAATTCGCCTTGAACTGACTAACTTAGCTCCTAAAAAAGTGTGGAATAAAAATGAAACTCAACTTACTTACTGCTTCAAAATAACACTTTCTCACCAAGATCCCTGCCACCACCTGCATCAGAACCTCCGCCAAGAGGTGACCTGAGCAACCATCTAAGGCTCGAAGATGTCAGGGCACCACCAGACTTTGTATCCCCAAGGGACCTCCGCAAACGCTCTTGCTTAACGTCAACACCATTAAGCACGTGTTCCCACATCGTTCCGGAAATTATAGGGCAGCGATATCCATGGGTCGTCAGTCATGTTATTTGGGATGTTTCATCCCATAGAACCTTCTAGACTGCATATGATTAACAAGCAGTATACAAATAAAGTGTTCCATGCTGCATCAAGTGTGCACTCTCTTACTCCCCTGCAATGGTGATGACCCTAACCTACACTTATGAAGTGCACCCACCCATGATGCTCCGTTTCTCTTGAATATCTTTTTATTGTTGTTGTTTCAAGAGTCTATTGGTTTTTTTCCCTTTGCTTTTTGTTCGTTTGTTTATTTACTTAGAGAGAGAGAGCTGTCAGCACAGAGCCCGATGCAGGACTCAAACTCATGGACTGTGTGATCATGACCCAAGCAGAAATCAAGAGTCAGATGCCTAACTAGCTGACACTCAGGTGCCCCTAAGGATTTTATTGTTAAGTCTAAACCCATTGCGGCTCCAACCCACAACCCTGAGAACAAGAGTCCCATGCTGCACAACCTGAGCCAGCCAGGCACCCTTCCTTTTGGATATGTTAAATCCATCAGTCAGAACACACTGGAGCCTCCTCCCCAAGCCAGGAGGACAAGAGAGAATCAATGGCTTGTTCACACCTGTTGTTGAACCTAGGAAGTGGAACAGGAGGTCATGGATGTGGCCTTTTATAATAACACTGATCAAATGAAAACGCGGATCAAGTGAATTACCGGACTAATAACAACTGAAAACTGGAGAGAATGCAACAACAAGGAGAGGAACATGAATCTTATTTCGCAGAAGGGTCGAAGTGGAAAACTCTGGGAGAATTCGACTTTCTTCGTGGAGGACTTTCTACTGTGACCTCCTGACCGCAGCAGCGCAGGGCCGTGGCAAGCTGTCCACAGGTCCCCCACCCGACGCCACCCCACCCCGGCTCTCACGGACTCTTCTCATCCTCTCCTGGCCTTCCCTTGGGCCTGTGGTTGGAGCATAATATTGCTTTAGGTCTTTCTGCGAAGTTCATCACTAAAGACGCTTCTCCCTCTCCATGCTGTGTTTTACTGGTCCGCTCCATCCCATAATATCCCAGCAAACACTCGCCGCTTGCCGTCTTTCCTGGGTCCTGTCTCCTCCTTCTCATTCTCCTCCAGTGATATCCTTTATTTGTTCTGGCAGCTGTATACCCAGGGAACATTCGAGTCCTGCACTGACCCAGGGTAACTAAGAATATACTGAGCCTGGCGTCTCCATATTTCCTCAAAGCCGTTCCCCCTTCCCTCAGTTCCAGCCCCAGTGACTATTTACAGGCAACAATCAACACCGAGCTGTTTGAAGACGCAGCACAGAAGAAATTCTGAAGGCCGCCCCTTCCTTATACCTCCCTCAGAGCTGTCTCCAAGAAATTAAAGCAAGAGACTTATTGAAACACATTTCACTGATTTATTATTAATTGTCCCTTAGGTGGGCGCAGACAGTACCAAGCCAAGGAAGGGATGCATGACTTGTGGTCGCTGAAGAACTTTCGAGTGTCTGCCTAGTCCCGAATTTATGCCACCAACAGGGGAGCCAAAACGAGGAAACAGAAGTTACAGAGATTGGACGGGAAGTAGAAAGGAAAAGGGAGCGGGGGTGGGAGACTGATGACGACTTGGGAACAAAACAGGGAAGCTTGCTGGAGGGGGAGCCGAGGGAGGCTTTCCTGGAATCGAAGCCAGAGCCTGCCGTCAGGGTGTGGGATCCAGAAAACTCTGGCAGGTCAATGTGAGTGAGAGCCCGCCAGCAGAGAGACAACCACTGCTTCTGGCCCCAGAAACACAGGCACGGATGGCCGCGGATGGCAGATCCTTATCTTGAGGACGAGGGCCCGGCGACCCACCAGCTCAGAAACACGTTACCCAGAAAGGGACACTGGAGCAGCCAGAATGTTGTTACTGCTGGGCAGAGCATCCCAGAAGCCCCCACCCATGGGAGAAAACAGGACACACACCTCACCACACGCACACCTTCACACACACACACACACACAAACCATGAGGACACAAAACGGCACCTCACTGCCTGACAACACCCAAGTAAGGCAGAGACAGTGACATGCAACCAGACCCAAGAGGCATCTTCCCTGAGACTCAACCATTGTGGGTGGATTTCCATTTCCTGGAGTTATTTATTTGGGAAAAGGGGCCTTTTCTTGCTGATGTTCCCTGAATAGACCGGAACCATACAGACAATAGTGAACAATACAAACTTGATTTTGGAGAGTCTGAAAAACACCCCTTAGCTGTCACTCCTTTGGTTCTCCTTTCTGCTCACCCAGCGTCGTTCTATCTTTTATTGATTAGCACGCATGAGCCCCTTCTTAGGGCAAGGGACTCCATCTAACAGAGATATCATGTTGCTTTCATTCCCCAAGGATTTCACGGGGAGGCATCGATTCCCCCATGGCGTGCTGGGCAGAGGGTGTGACTCTTCCACAAGGGTGGAAGACAGTCCAAATGCTCATGGTGTTCACTGACTCATACCCTTTCATCACCGTGTCGTTCAGTCGGTAGAACGTAGGACTCTTGATCTCGGGGTTCTGAGTTTGAGCCCCATGGTGGGTGTAGAGCCTACTTCAAAATAAAGATCTGGGGGCGCCTCGGTAGCTCAGTTGGTTGAGTGTCCAACTTCAGCTCAGGTCATGATCACGCAGTCTGTGAGTTTGAGCCCCGCGTCGGGCTCTGTGCGGACAGCTCAGAGCCTGGAGCCTGCTTCGGATTCTGTGTCTCCCTCTCTCTCTGCCCCTCTACTGATCATGCTCTGTCTCTCTCTCAAAAGTAAATAAACATTAAAAATAAAAAAAGAGATCCGGATGGCATGTGAAGTTTCTGTGTCTTCAAGTAGGATCACCGATCTTGATCTCTTCTGAATACTAATCTTTGTTAAAAGACACAGTAATTCTGCCCAGCCCGTGATGCCGGAGTGTTTAACCTCCTCATGATCTCAAAAGCAACCTGCTAGACTGGCAGGGCAGACTGTTTCTCTTGCTAGGAAACTGAACTATCCTCTGAAAAATTAAATGATAAAGGTGGTAATGGGAGTGTACTTAACATTAGTGAAATGTACCCTTAAAAATGGTGACGATGGTGACATAGCATATGTTTTTTTTACTATAAAATAAATGCAGACATCTTTAAAATTAATGATGAAGATGACCACAGGGAAACCAATGTGGGGGAAAGTGGAAACTGCTGGAAGACAGCTCGGCTTGTTTGTTTTCATGGGCGGTTTCGACACCTGTGAACTTGTGCCAGCAAAACTCAGGAGGAGAACCTCCCTAAGAAGGGAGTTCTAAAGAAAGGGTGGTGTCACCAGCAATGTCCCTATAAATAAAGATAAGTGGCTTTCCTGACAGCTATTGCCTGGCTGTCCCCGAACCAGGGCCCTCCACCATAGCATCGCTGTGATCCCCTCTTGGGAATATGCACACAAGCGGGACAGGGAGGAGGGACAGAGGCTGGCGCTTACTGAGGGGCGGCCCCAGCTGCTTTATACAAACTCCTGCATTTAATACAGCAAATCTATGAGGTGCCTTTTCACGCTAGCTTTTTTAACCATAAAGAAACTGAGAGTGTTGCAGGGCTAGCAAACACTTTGGCCAAGATCACGTGACAAAGACCTGATTTGTGTGTCTCCAGAGCGCATGCTTTTTTTCACAGTCCTTTTGCCCAATGACCTACAAAACTACAAAACAGAGGGGCTCCTGGGTGGCTTAGTCAGTTAGGCGTCCAACTTCCGCTCAGGTTATGATCTCGTGGTCTGTGGGTTTGAGCCCCGCATTGGGCTCTGGGCCGACAGCTCAGAGCCTGCTTCAGATTTTGTGTGTGTGTGTGTCTCTCTGCCCCTCCCCTGCTTGTACTCTCTCTTGCTCTGTCTCAAAAAGAAAATAAACATTAAAAAAATTTAGGGGCACCCGGGTGGCTCAGTCGGTCGGCTCAGGTCATGATCTCATTGTTTGTAGGTTTGAGCCCCTGTCTCCTTTTCTCGCTGCCCCTTCCTGCTCGTACTCTCTCTCTCAAAAATAAATAAATAAACATTTTTTAAATTTTTACAAAAAAAAAAACAAACGACGAAACAGAATCAACTATCCAGAACCCTAAAGTAAGTAGAATTTTTTCCCTGCACCCCATTTGAGAGCTTAATTGTAACGTAACCAGAATTTAGCTGAAAAAGCGACCTTGAGCGTATTCTCCAGAGCTGAGGTCCACCTGCCCCTCAGGTGCGCTGTGGAAATGAGGCACAGGTGCGCCAGGACCGCGAGCACCCCTTCAGCCATCAGGGTGGCCAGGGTACAGCCTGGGACACAGGAGTCCCTGGGCCGAGGCCCTTCGGATTGTGAGCAGCTGTGGCATTTACCCTAGTGTGTCATAAAAGGTCACTTTCTGTGAGTGCCATCTGTGGCAAAGGTTGGGCTCGGAAAGCAAACCGCCTGGATTAAACCCCAGTCCCACCACTTCGTAGCCGCGTAAGCTAACCCCAGTGTGCTGCAATTTCCTCATCTCCCAGTGGGAATAGAGACAGAGTCTACTCGTGGAGTAGTTTAAGAATTAAATAACATAAAATACACAGTGCTATCTGTGTACCTTCTAGAAGTAATCCAACAACCATTAGCTGGCCAGCAGGTACAGTCACACGGGCCATGCGTGCCATTATACTACGGCCTGTTCACCTAGGCAAGGCTGCAAACAGCGCCCCCCAGAGTTGTGCGACTGCACATCCCTGACTTGAGTTTTGCATTTTAATCTGTAAGTGTCCTTCATAGTCGAGCTCTAACTTATGCCCAGCCTCCTTGCCTCCGACAGCTCCTAACCCTCATCCCCAAATGAACGTCCAACACAGCTGTCCACTTACAACCCCGAGGATTCTCATGGATGTTCCTGCTGGCTGGAACGTTCCACCCACTCCTGCCTGCTGCCACTCTTATTCATCTTTTAGGACCTAGCGTGCAGTCACCTCCTCCCTGACGCTTTCTCTGATGTCCTGCCTTCAGTGTTCCCAGAGCACTTTGCAAATACTGTGTTCGAAAAATCAGCTTGTTTTCGTGTGGTTCGCACAGTTCCTCTGCATACAGACCTCTCTGGCTGCACCGTGAATTCCTTGTGAGCAGACAGAACCTTACTTTTCTTGGCACAGACTTGAGCTGTTTGCCCTGCTCTTGGGCCCGCGTCTCCATCCACCTCGCTCATGTAGAAGACAAGTCTCGGTGGTGGGACCTGATATTGTCAAAGAAAGTTTAGAATACCAGGTGCACAGACCAACTTCAGGATACAGAAAATACCCTTGATCATGTCTGAGTGAGGCTAAGTTCCCCCGAGTAAGGGACTGAATACACCAAAAAGTAATGCCCCCCCCCCCCAAAAGCCTCCGGGTGCCAGCGTGCGTGGTCCCCTGGCAGAGCGAGACAGCAGGCTGGCAGTGGTCTTCTGAGTTGGGCTTTCTTTGATATGTGAGAGTAAAAACCGGGAAATGTGGCCCACCTGCTCTTTTGAAATCCCTCCCTTTATTATATTTGAATTTCATGTTTCTATGCTTTGTTTCAAACTAAATATCAAAAGTCTCTCATTTCTGTTATCTCCCTGACAGTTCTTCAATATACTGTATTAAAAACTCTCCAAGGACAAAAAAAAATGCACTTTTCAAGTGGTGTTCAGGAGCGTGGCCACCCCCATCTTTCTTCATTTCCGAATCTCTGGGATGCTTCATAAAACAAAAGAGAAGTTACCAGAATGTGCTTCTGTTCTATTTTAAATACTTAGCGAGGTCTCCTCTGTCTTACAGAGAAAACAGTACAGACCCAGATGTTTTGCATGTCATATAATTCATCCCTAATGCTGCTGGACCACTAACCGGGTCCCCACAAACTCTATCACACACGGTACATGTACCCTGCGTGCATGGTGATGAAAGAAAATGGCGTTCTCCCTGTCAGCATGCCCTCTCCCTTCCTGCCCACCCCACCAAACTGGGGAGCTACGGGACCTGAATTTTATTAGATATTGCTTTCTTTTGCTTTTCTCTGTCTTATATAAACTCAGGAGTAGTTCTTTTTGGGTTATTCAAATGCTTCTCTTGTAAATGCCCATTCATTTAATATTTATTGAGTATCTACTATGTACCCCACAGGGTCACTGATTAAGGAAATTCAGGCTTAGCCTCGGTGTCAAGATTTCTCAGCCTTGGTACCATTGACATTTTAAGCCAGATAATTCTTTGTTATGGTGGCTATTCTGTCCCTTGTAGGACGTTTAGCAGCATTCCTGGCCTCTACCCATGAGATGCCAGTGGCATCCCAGTCCCTCAGTTATGACAACCGAAAGTCTCACCAGAAAGCAGGGAAAAGAGGAGGGGTCACCAGGAGTTAGCCAGGATAGAGGGATGAGAAGGCAGGCAACAAGCATTTCTCGAACAGTGAAGCTATTCTGAACAGCACCACAAATCCTTATAGAATTGTCCAAGTCCACAGAATACACTACACCAAGAGTGAACCCTCTGATTTTTTTAAGCAGGCTCTCCCCTCAAAGCGGGGCTCGAACTCATGACTCCAAGATCAAGAGTCACATGGCTTACTGACTGAGCCAGCCAGGTGTCCCTCTATCAATTTTTTTAAGTGAGAAAAATGTTTCCAGACATTGCCAAATGCCCCTAGAGGGGAAATTAATTCTCATCCCATGGCAGACATAATTCTGCTCGCAATGATACTTTTTTTTTTTTTAATTTTTTTTAACGTTTATTTATTTTTGAGAGACATAGAGATAGAGCGTGAGCAGGGGAAGGGCAGAGAGAGAGGGAGACACAGAATCTGAAGCAGGCTCCAGGCTCTGATGAGCCATCAGCACAGAGCCCGATGTGGGGCTCGAACTCAGACTGTGAGATCATGACCTGAGCTGAAGTCGGCCGCTTAACCGACTGAGCCACCCAGGCGCCCCTCAATGATACTTTTTTAAAAAATTGTGGTAAAATGTACATAATATAAAATTTACTGTTTCAAACCATTTTTTAATGTTTATTTTTGATAGAACACAAGGGGTTGGGGGGGGAGAGAGAAGAGAGAGAGGGAGACACAGAATCCGAAGCAGGCTCCAGGCTCTGAACGGTCAGCACAGAGCCTGACGCGGGGCTCGAACCCACAGACCATGAGATCATGACCTGAGCTGGTCGGTCACTCAACCGACTGAGCCCCCCAGGCGCCTCCATTTTAAAATGTCTGTTTCAGTGGCACTAAGTACAGTCGCGATGCTGTACAACCATCACCACCATCTATTTCCAGACCTTGTCATCATCTCAAGCAGAAACTTTGTATCCATTAAACAATAACTCCTCTCTCCTCCCGACCCCTGGTAACCACCGTCCTTTCTGTCTCTATGAATTTGACCACTTTGGTCCCTCACATACGTGGATTCAGACTATACTTATCCTTCTGTGACTGGCTTATTTCACTCAGCATACTGTCCTCAAGGTCCCTCCGTGATGGCATCTATCGGAATTCCATCCCGTGTAATGTCTGCATAATACGCCCTGGTACGGAGAGCCCACGCTGCGTTCGTCCGCTCGTCTGCTGACGGCCACTCGGGCTGTTTGCACCTTTCGGCTGCTGGGAATAATGCCGCTGTGAACACGGGTGTGCCGACATCCGACTGAGTCCCTGCATTCAGTTCCTGAGGGGACGGACCTAGCAGGGGAATTGTTAGATGCTTTTAAATGTGACGGCTTGCAGATCACTTTTTACAAGAGAACGTGTGAGGTCACGGTGAAGTATTCAGCTGGTGGCCGCATGTGGGGCTGCACTCCCGGCCACAGCAGGACACCGAGGGCTCCCTCTGTCCTCTGCCACTTGCTGCCTTTGGGCAAGTGACTCGGTCGCCTTACCTTCGGTTTCCTGCCGTACAGAAAGAGGAGGATGACAACGGGCCCCCTCCCTGGCCTGTAGACAGTGACAGCTCTCCAGTCAGCGCGGGTCCGAAGCAGGCACAACCGAGGCCATTGTGGCTAGGGGGGCTGGGACCTGGCACACGAGCAGGTCTGGCAGACCCGGCGTGCTGCCCAAGGTCTCGTCCCCTCCCTTCCTCTTTTAGTGACTCCTGCTTGGGCTGGGAGGGGCCACCTGCCCAGTAAAATACTCACCTCCTACACCCCCGGGTGTGGCCATGCGACCCAAGTCTAACTGAGGCACCGAACGAGAAAACGTCTAAGCGAGGCTTCTTTTTCCAACACTGCTTTATGTTAGATTTTGGAGATGGAAGCAGTTACATGATTTCAAAGTCAAAAGTGTGAAACGAGGTACATTCAGAGCTGTCTCACCTCCATCCCTGCCTCGCCCGCCCCGTTCCCCTCTCCACCTCTTGATGTTTCTTTTTCCTGTGTCTCCCTTGCAAGTATGAGCACAGGCGTGCGCGTGTATGTGTGCGCGTGTATAACCGGGTATATATCAGGGCGTCGGGGTGCCTCAGTCAATTAAGCATCAGACTCTTGACACCGGCTCAGGTCATGATCTCAGGGTTTGTGAGATCAAGCCCCGCATCGGGTTCTTCCAGGTCGGGCTTGGGATTCTCTCTCTCTCTCCCTCACTCTCTGCCCTTCCTCTGCTCTCTCTTCTCTCTCTCAAAATAAATAAACTTAAAAAAAGGATATATATCAACATATCTACATTGACATCTGTGCTATTCTCCTGGTTCTTTATTTCATATTCCGGAATCTTGGAGATGGCCCCACAGCTCCCTCTTTCTTTTTTACTGCACAGTATTTGATTGTATGGTTATAATACAGATCGTCTGAACTCCCCCTTACCGATGAGCACCTGACTGATTTCCAGGTTTGTTTTTTAATCACCAGTAATGCCACAGGAGGTAATCTTATGTATGAGTCCTTTAGTATTATCCTGGTATCGTTTGGGACGGGGTCCTAGAAGTGGGACTGCCGGTCGAAGGGCAATAGCATAACTGTGCTCGACTTGTGGTTTCTCTGCCACAGGAGTTGTGCCATTTCGACTCGCAAAGCTTTTTGCTTGCCCTTTGCTCTTTATCCAGCTTCTTCCTGCCTGCCTAGGACCCAGAACTGATTCTGGAAAGTGCGACAGCCTTCTTAGAAGGATGACAGTCACACTCAGGGTAGCACAGCTGGAAGGTGAAAGAGCTCCCCAAGGCCGGTCCAACCCTCCACTGCTCCACTGCCTGCCACTTCCCTTCCTGCCCTGCCTTCCCTCCTCACCTGTCCAGACCTGGTTGTTCAGATTCCTGTTACTCACGGCCGAAGACCATAGTGATCACTTAGATACTGAGTAAATCTAATTAAAATAATGCTACGTTATGGGAAAAGCTTGTGACTGGGGCGCCTGGGTGGCTCAGTTAGTTGACCGCCCAACTCTTGGTTTCGGCTCAGGTCATGATCCCAGGGTCATGGGATCGAGCCCCACGTCAGGCTCCACACCTAGCATGGAACCTGCTTGAGATTCTCTCTTCCTCATTCTCTCTCATACTGCCTGTCTCCTCCCCCCATGCATGCTCTCTCTCTAAAATTAAAACAAATTTGGGGGGCACCTGGGTGGCTCAGTCAGTTAAACGTCCAATTCTGGCTCAGGTCATGATCTCAAGGTTTGTGAGTTCGAGCCCCATGCCAGGCTCTGTACTGACAGCTCAGGGCCTGGAGCCTGCTTTGGATTCTGTGTCTCCCTCTTTCTCTGTTCTGCCTCCACTCATGCTCTGTCCCTCTCTATCTCTCAAAAGTAAATAAAATATTTAAAAAATAATAAAATTTTTAAAAAATTTTAATTAAAAAAAGAAGCTCGTAACTAATTAATAAGTTAGTACTTACTACAAGCTCCACTGTCCAATATGGTAGCCATGCGGCCATTTAAATTCACGTTAAATGAGATTAAAATGTCAGTGTCTCGGTTGCACTAGCCATGTTTCAAAAGTCCAGCAGGCACAGGACCCTAGTGGCTTCCACACTGACGAACATTGCCATCATCGCAGAAAGTTCTGCATCGTCGATACAAAATTCAAGGCAGCACTGTGGGGACACTCTCATGCCATTCTGATGCCGCCCTATCTCTTCCAAAGCACTCCGGAAAACATTCATGTGGGATTAGGTTTATTGGTCAATGTCATGACCCAAGGTGTGACCTCCTTCGGCTTCTCCCGTATGTGGGAAAACCCGCCCCCGTGTCTTTCTGCCTCCTTGTCAGGGGCATCTGTGCTGCGGAAATGGCCCAGAACGATGCTCCCTTCTAAGGTGGAGCCTTACATACAGTGCAAGTGCATCTTTCGGGAACAAAACCGGAAGGCCAAATATGTATACAAATAGGCAAAATCGGAAAATTCAGTCGTCAGAAAGGACGATCGGGGTATTGCAACGAAGAGACCATTTCATCATGATGCAGAAGACAGCCCAGGATGTGAAAAGCACTGAAGAGGTGAGGTCCGAGGGAATTTCGGAGCAGAGAGCGCACAGCATCTGAGAGAGCGCCTTCCTACCTCCACTTCGGTCTTGAAGGGAGAAGCGAGGGCTGAGATACAGAAAAGCAAGGACGTTTGCAAGTTCCCGAAGCTTTGGGGGTTTTCACACAGTGTGGATGCCCATATTGTGTGATCGGATCGAGTGGAATCATCTGTCAGCCTGTCTGTTCACAAAGCTATGCTATTCATAGAAAATGTACCTCTTTCCCCAAATAAACACCATATGCCTCTTCTCTTACCTAATTGGGTGCGTGTATCCTAGGGACCTGGGGCATGTCGGGGGAGGGGGTAATGCCAGGTGCCTCGAGTGGCCACTGCGGGCTCTTGTGTAGAACACTCTTTACGGATGTCAAGAGCGACAGAGAACCATATTAATTAATAAATCTGAAATGAGGTTTGACTCATGCCATCTACGGCATCACAAGAAAGGAAAGGAGAGAGCACCATCTTTCGGACTCCAAAGACATCCCTGGTCCCTCTTCTTGCCCTACCCCGCCCCCCCGGCCTGCCCAGCCTGAGTTACGTGGGCCACCCTTGTGCCCCCTGCTTCACAAACGCCTTTAACGCCCTTGCTCCCCTCTCTCGCCTCCTCATCAGGCGAGGTGACTCAGCTGTGCACCCGGCCGTGTCTGCGCCCCAACATGCTGGGTGAGAAGCACCCACCTGCGGTTCCCAGGAGCTTCAGAGGATTGGGGGTGGCTACCGTGTAACGCAGCAGAGTATCAGCTTGGGACGATGGAAAGATTCTGGAGAAGGACGGTGTTGGCAGCTGCACAACAGTATGAATGTGCTCGATGCCACCGCACTGCACACTCAAAAATGGCTACAATGGTAAATTTCAGGTCATGGATATTTTACCACGATAACAAAAGAGTAAAAAAAACAACAACTACTCAAGCTGTTGGCTGGTGTCACTTTAATTCAAGGGGACAAAGAGCCAGTGGACGTTCAACACAGGCCATCGACCGTAGGATACCCCCCGGTTTCGCACGTTCCCGCTCTTCACGTGACTCTGCACACTTCCCCCCTCTCCTCCTACACTCTTACCCCCCTGCTCACTCTCAAGCCTCAGGGAGAAAATGTGAACAATAGAGACTCCCCCCTCTTCCCAGTGACAAAACCACCAGCCCCCTCCTACCCCGGCCGTGGGCTGTGCCTTCCCTCCTGTTAGTAGGGATGAGATGTCCTGCTTTTATCAAAAACTCTCTCGCCACTTGACTCCCTGCATCTCAGAGAACAAGATGGGTCACCAGCGGCTCTACGGGAGCCATCCGGGGACATGTGGCCAGGATTCTTGCTCTGGCCACGTCTGCTGAATCGGCACAGGGCGATCCGGCAACGCGGCCTCGATACGAGCCACCAGCGTCTCCGTCAGGACAAAACGATACAGGCTTGAGTGAGTTGGCTTCGGTCAACTCCCCCGAGGGGGTCATTCAGGAACCTACCTCAACTGCGGATACCCAAGGTAACTACCTTAACGCTCTTTTTTTTTTTTTTTTAATGTTTACTTATTTTTGAGAGAGAGAGACAGAGTGCGAGCAGGGGAGGGGCAGAGAGAGAGGGAGACACAGAATCCGAAGCAGGCTCCAGGCTCCGAGCTGTCAGCACAGAGCCCAATGTGGGGCTCGAACTCATGAACTGTGAGATCCTGACCTGAGCTGAAGTTGGTCACTAAACTGACTGAGCCACCCAGGCGCCCCTACCTTAATGCTCTTTGTCCACAAAATAAAAATACTTCAATTAATAATGATAATAAAAACCCCGCCTGTCTCGGGGGGAAGGACGTATAGGGAATTCGTGCTCAACAGTTACACTTTGAGGTGATGAGAAAGTTGTGGAAAGACACCAATCTGGTTGAACAGTGTTGGGAGTCTAATTAATATCACTGAATGGTACACTTAAAGGTAGCCAGAATAGCAAATGTTATAGACATTGTAACACAATAATTTTGTTAAAAAATAACCCAGCCGCCCCCTACCCCAGCTTCGGTTCCAAATCCCACTCAAGAACTTTCTTCCTGCAGTATCCCCTCTTGCCTCCGCGCCCTCAGTGTGCCCCTGTCTCCCCCCGCCCCCACTAAGCCACCTGCACCAACATACAGGCACGTCGGGACGCCTCCTATCTTGAGAAAACTCCTGTGACCCAGGCCACCACCTGCTGCTGTCCCCGTGGCCCCTTTAAGGCCATCCTCTTGGAAGGTTTCTGGATCATTCTATTCCTTCAGCTCACCCACCCCGTCAGCCGTCCTCCTTCCCTTCCCACACAGACTGTCCATATGAAAGTGCTCGACGAGTCCACGTCACCCATCAACCTTCTTGACAAACTTTGACGTCCATGGCACACCTCTGCCTCACTCACAAAGAGCTCCGTCCGGATCTTTCTCTGGCTCCTGCTCCACCCGCTCTATCCTGGGCTCCCTTCTCTCGTCCGTTCACAGGGGCCCCCAGGTGATCTCGTTCGGTCACGCGGTTGTAAGTACCAGTAAAGACCGACACGCCCCAGACTTCCAAACCCACAGCGGCGGCCTCTCCCTGGGTCGCCGGAATTTTATATGCTCCTGTCCACCTGGCCCCTCCACACCAATGACTTTCTGTCCCAAACCAGGTAAGGCCTTTCTAACGGTACTGCTACCCGCTCGTGGCTGGGCTGAAATCCCCAATGCTCTGTCCCTCCCTCTCACCGTTGATTCAGCGGGTGCTGTCAGGTCATCACCCGAGGCACGCCCTGGAGACAGCCCTCCATCTCCGTTCCCGCGTGGCCTGGACCACCACAGTAGCTTGCTCCAGGACCTCCTGCTCTCCTCCTGCCCAAGCATAACTACCTCCCCCAGAGTGAATGACGCCATTCCATGCCCCAGCTTAACCCCCTTCACTGAATCCCCAGCAACATCTAAACTCCTCACATGATCTGAGCCTCTCTCTCCAACCTCATCTCGAACCACGGCCACCTTATTCCCTGTACTCCAGCCACTCCGGCCACCTTCTAACTCGGTGGTTCTCAGCTGTCTTCAGGGGACATTTGGCAATTTGGCAATTTGACTTTACAGTTTAGAGGGGAGTGAATTCCTCCTGGCATCTAATGTTTAGAGGGGGCAAGGCGGGGAGCAGGGGGGGACACTGCTAAGTGTCCGACAAGGAACAGGAGAGCCCCCCACCCCAACAAAGCATTTATCTGGCCCAAATGTCAATAGTGGATTACCATGGACTGAATATTTGCATGTCCCCAAATTCATAGGTTGAAGCTCTAATCTCCAAGGTGCTATTTGGAGGTAGGGCCATTGGGAAATGATTAGATTTAAATGAGATCACAAAGGTGGACCCCCGTGATGGAATTCATGCCGATATAAAAAGAAGAGACTCTCTGCCATGTGCAGACACAGCCAGAAGGCAACCATCTGCAAAACAGGAAGAGGCTTTCACTAGACACCTCTCTGCTGGAGCCTTGATCTCAGACTTCTCGGCCTCCAGACCGTGAGAAAGAAATGTCTGTTGTTTAAGCCACCTGGTCCATAGTAATGTACTATGGTACAGGTAGCTCAAGCTGACTCAGACAAGTACCGAGGTTGGGAAATCCTGCAAACTGCTAAAGGAATTGGTCAGCGATCTCCTTCCTGCCTCAGGGCCTTTGCACAAGCTATTTCCTTGGCTTCAAATGCCCTTTCTCTACACTCTGCATGTCTCACTCCTTCTAGTCATTCACAGCCTGCCTTAGATACCTAAGAGATCTTCTTTTACCCAGAGAAGTCCTTTCTGACCCCCTGTTTTGAAGTAGTGCCTGCACCTTGTCGCTCTCTATCATATCCCATTTTATTTTCCAAATGTACTACCTGGCAGTTCTCTTGTCTTATCCGTTTATCATGTTTCCCTCACTAAGATTAAGTTTCTTAATAGCAGAAATCTTCTCTTGCCTTGCTCACCAGGGCCCAATACGTGCTTGTTGCATAGTTGGTACTCCATGAATCCCCGGGGAACAAATGACTTTCAGTTGATTTAACTTGACTCCAAAAACACGTGTGAGTACCTATTATTACACTGTATAAGCAATAGGTGCCTCAGGACATTTAAAGCTGATTACCACAGTCGCCACTCTCCAGCAGCTTACATTTGCTTAAGAAGGATAAAACGTGTTTTTACACACTTTAGGCAGCACAGTCCACGTGCCATAAGGAGACAGTGTGGCCCTGTGTGGCGAAGGGCACTCACTGAGTTGTGAGATACGTGTGCAAGATGCCCGTCAGGGTCAGGGCTGAGAGGCGGCGGCGTGTAAGGGTGAGAGGCATGGACTGCGGAGCCCAGCCTAGACGGACTTGAATCCCAGCTTGGCCGCTTCTGGTTGTGTGACCTTGAACTAGCCTTTTCATCTCTCTGTGTTTCAGCTTCCTCATCTGCAGCATGGAGATAATGAGTCCTCACTGTGGATTTAAATGAGTTACACCATGGGCAGCGCACGGCCCTGGGGGCCGCTGCAGGTCTGGCCTCTGCGGCTCTATGGAAGGCGTGACCACACGGGACTAAACGGGGATGGTGGAAGGGCTGACTTTTGAGATAAGGTGAAGTTCAGTGAAAAGGACGATGAGGGCCTTCTAGGGGGAAAGGTTACATCAAACAACAGGCACCACGGCCTGCAGTGTGGCTTCGGAACAGGGTCGGGCAAATGTCCATTTTTTCCTGGTTCACCCATCTGTGTAAAGAAAGATTTTTTTTTTTTTTTTGAGGTGGGGCCATGGTCATCCACTCTGCTCAGCCTGTTATATCAGAACACGTGAGAGGGGCGTCCGGGTGCCTCAGTCAGTTAAGCATCTGACTCTTGATTTGAGTTCAGGTCATGATCTCATGGTTCATGAGTTCAAGCCACTCCTGGAGCCTGCTTATGGTTCTCTCTCTCTCTCTCTCTCTCTCTCTCTCTCTCTGCCCCCCCCCACCCCGCTTGAATGCGTTCTCCCTCAAAAAAACAAAAAAAAACAAACAAACAAAACAATCAAACAAAAAACAAAAGAAAAAAGAAAACTTGAGAGAGCTGGTCACCGAATTACAATATCACTTTTTTTCTAGTTGTTGCTGTTGTTTTTAATTCCTGTCCTTTATGCTTTGGTTAAAAAAAAAAAAAAAGGACTTGAACTCGTTTGGTTCTACCCTTACTACCCTGCGAGTCCGCCCCCTGAGCCCTGGAAGGAGAATTCTAGAGCCTGCCCACTGCATTCCAGAGCGGTTCTAACTAGCCTGAGTTAGAGCGGGTATAAGACTCCGGGGGTTAAGCACGTATCACAGAGACACCAGGCATCTCTATTACCGCGATCCTTCTCCTAAAGACACCATCCATGGTTCTAGCCAGAAAAATTACATTCAAAGCATTTTAATGTAGAGGAAAGGTTAAAAAAATTAAAAAAGACAAAGGGGGGCGCCTGGGTGGCTCAGTCGGTTAAGCGCCTGACTTCAGCTCAGGTCATGATCTCGCAGTTTGTGGGTTCGAGCCCCTCGTCAGGCTCTGTGCTGACAGCCCAGAGCCTGGAGCCTGCTTCGGATTCTGTGTCTCCCTCTCTCTCTGCCCCATCCCTGCTCATGCTTGCTATGTCTCTCTTTCTCTCTCAAAAATAAATAAACATTAAAAAAAATTTTTTTAATGTAGAGGAAAGGAATTAACTTGAACTTTTTCTAGCTACCTGTTTCAGAGCAGAGAGACGGCAGGACACCTGGAGACAGCACACACCGCTTCCCACCTCGCTGGGAGCAGCTGCATCCACTCTTTTCCAAGGTGAAGCCAGACACAGGCTCCATCCCCAAAAGGAAATGCCGGCAAAACAGCCTCTCTTTATTTCTTGAAAGGAAAAACTGATTTCCTTTTACTGTTTAGTCTAATAAGCAGGAACCTGGGAGCCTCCGGCTCCATCCTCTGCACCGCGATGTTGCGGAAAATTCCGCAGGACTTGCAAGCCGTGGAAGTCAGACTTGAGAGAACGCACGACGGAGGAGCGTCTCTTGAACCTGCAGACATTTCGAGACATGCCAATCCATGTATTTTTAGCCTTCCCGTCCTTTCTTTTCTTTCGCTCCAGTGAGAGGACCCAACAGCAAGAATGAGGCTCTCCTAATAGCCCCCTAGAGAACAAAGGAACTGAGCAACCACCACAGGAAGAACTCCGTCCTGTCCTAGCCCCGGAGTGCTCGTGGTCTTTGCTGTTCCCCCGGAGAGGCTGCCGAGCAAACCACGGCGGGAGGCAGCTTTCCGGCCCAGGCTTAGGTGGGGTCGAGCGCCCCTTACACTCACAGACCTCTTTCCTGCCAGGTGCCCTGGACAGCCTTCCTAAGTAAAGGGCAGCCCCACACTGGCTGAGACCAAAGGCCAAAGCCGGGCTTCTGGTGTCACAGGGAGACCAGAGCCAGTGGCAGAAGGTGGGGCTCAGGCTGGCAAGGACTGCATTTGGGCCCCCAGGGGGAATTACTGACAGAGGCCAAAGCTTTTGGTATCTAATCAAGAACAAGATAAGAAAAAGGAAGAAGGTCTCATCCATTCTCCTGGCTCTAGGACGTTGAGGGGAGTGAGAGATTGGAGGGAAGGGTGTGGGCGGCGGGGGGGGGGGGGGGGGGGCTTTCAGGAAGCTCCTCAAAAAGATGGGGAAGTTAGAGAAAGTGTCGCAAAACAAAAACAAAAAGTAAAAAAAAAAAAAAAAATCAAAAAACCTAGAGCGGGGTCAAAGAGAAAAGCTGGGAGGGAGGATGAGCGGGGGGCCTGCGAAGGGTGGGGGGCCCGGGGAGGGGCTGGCCACAGCCCAGAAACCTTAACTCAAAGGATTCACTTGAGTTCAGGCCTCCCCCAAGACGGGGGAGGGGAGGAGGGAGAAGCAAGTCAAAAGTCTCGGAGGAAGGAGCTTTCTGTTGTAAAGGACTACCTCTTGGGTCTGTCCCCAATTTTCTGGGTTTTGTTCCTGGTTTAAAGAAGTTTTATGTCACCCATGAGAGTCTGCATTTTTGTGGGATTCAAATATTCCTTAATTAGGTGTTGTCTCTTTACAGAAAGAAAAAGACGCCTTTTATTTCATTTTACTTTGCCATTTTAATTTACTCCCTTTCGTGTTTAATAACTAGGTAGGGAAATGTTAAACAGCTGCTGTAAAATATTACAAACTCTGCTTCCTGGGAATGCCGAGAAAGAACTTTCTAGAGCTATCTCCGTCCCAGAGAGGAGCCCCGTGGGAGGGGACCCACAAATCCCAGCTTTGGGGTAAAGGCGGAAGGAGAGGAGGTGTGCTCTTTCCCTCCAAGCCACTGTGGCTTCACTGCAGAATCTTCTTGGGCGGAGGTCTGAGTGCAGAGGGAGTTTGAGGGAAGCTAGAAACACACACCCACCTCCTCCAAGTGACCTATCTGTCCCTCTCCTTACGCACCACCTTCCAAGCAAGGCTGAGACTACCTATCCAGAACTAGGGAATCCGTCCTGGGAGGCTCTGGAAAATTCAAGAAAGACCAACACCACCACAACAGAAAAGCAGAAGTGGCCAGGAAAATGTTTCTATTTGGCCTTGGTCTACTGGATACGGGCTTCCTTATTCCGTCTGAAGTGTGAGGAAAACACAAGGGGTGGAGCTACAGTTTTTCCACAGCTAAAAAAGTAAGGGGGGCGTGCTCCCCACCTAGTTCGGGCTGACCCTTCAGCCAAAGGTCAGTACTTGTCTGCACATTGCAGACGCTTCCCGAGGGATCTGGAACACAAATTCACAGGGCAGCACGGGGCACCGGTTTCCGTCTACTGAGCTGTGTATGATGCTTATACGCTCATTTTGCTGGTAAAAGAGCCTGTCATAAAATGTAATACTGACTATAAAACAAATCAGCGCTTTGAAACGACTTGCTTCAGATGTTTTCATAAATCCCTAATGGCTCGGGCACTGCCTGCTATTGATAATATTAATGTGTTAATAGTTCCTCTGAAGCGGCAGCACTGGGTAGGGCTGGACACACACACACACACACACACACACACACACACACACACACACACACACACACGGGAATACCAGGGAATTGGAAAACAATGCTTTGGCTCTCTCTTGAATTCCAGCTGCACTTGGTTGACCTCAGAAAGCCAGATCCAAGTGAGAAATCTGATATTCAAATTATTGGCTGGAGCTCCACTTTAAAGTGTTTTACGCCGGTTCATAAAAAGGTATATTATATGGGTATATATGAACATATAAAAACTGTGCTCCCAGCAGCAGCCAAAAGGCGAAACCAACCCACATGTCCACCGACAGAGGAACAGATAAACCAGATGTCATATATGCACGTCCTGGAATATCACTCGGCCGTAAAAAGGAATGGAGGTCCTGACACCTGCTACGACACGGAGGAACTCTGAGGACTTCATACTCAGTGAAACTAGTCAGCCAGAGACGGACAAATCCTACGGGGCTTCACTTGAATGAGGCACTAGAGCAGCTAGATTTCACAGAGACTGAAAGTAGAAGAGAGGCTACAGTGGCTAGAGGAAGGGAGAAAAGAGGAGTTAGTGTTTTACGGATACACAGTCTGTTGGGGAAGATGACAAAGATGGAGATGGGTGGCGACGGGTGCACGACACTGTGAATGCACTTAATGCCACAGAACTGTATACCTAAAAATGGCTCACAGGGGGTTCCGGGGTGGCTCAGTCAGTTGAGCGTCCAACTCTTGACTTCGTTCGGCTCAGGTTCAGCCCTCCGTCAGGCTTCGAGATGAGCGTGGAGCTGGCTTAAGATTCTCTCTCTCCCCCCTGCCCCTATCCCGCTCATGCTCACTCTCAAAAACTAAATTGGTTCACATCGTAAATTTCATTTTATATTTATTTTACCAGGATTTTTTAAATGGGAGCAGAAAGGCATGTGAATAATGGACGTGAGGCTTCTCCACGACGTTACACACCCTCCCCTGTTTGTACTCCTCTGCCCAGAACCCACAGCTCTGCCCCAGAACTTGGAGCTCCCAGCACCACCCAACCGAGGCTGAACCAGCCATGCTGGGCTTTCTCTGTCCTTAAGAGAACAGAAAGTTTGGGGGCACCCGTCTGGCTCAGTCAATGGAATGTATGACTCTTGATCTCTGGTGTGAGTTCGAGCACCACGTTGGGTCTGTAGAGATTACTTAAAAATACAATCTTAAAAAAAAAAAGAAAGAAAGAAAAAGAAAACGGAAAGTTTTGTGTCTGCACTTCCCCAGACACTCAAGCAGCCCAGGGAAAGCTTTCCCATGAAAACCCCGTTCCAACCTCAAAAGAGAACTTAAGGAACCAAGAATGACATTTCTCATGATGCAATTTCTCGGCTCCTCTGGGTGGCATCATTCAAGTCAGAGGGATCTCAGGAAATCAACACTCCAATCTCCCCTGCCTGCGGCCACAGACACTCAAGTTTTTTCGAGGCGCATTTCTGTGGCTGGACCCCCAACCCCGCCCAGCCCTCTGACTCATGGCACAGACAGAAAGGGTCTGAAGAGTCAGAGTTACAAATAACAGAAAGAGTGGGGGGAGGGGTGGCGCTGGCTAGCTCACGGTGTTTTTCCTGGACTCGCCTCTCTTCTTTTGGGGGTTCCTCTTTCCCGAGAAGCACTTGCCTAGAATCTGTGATTTTGCCTCACACGGGTCTAAGAAAGAGAAGCTGGGAATCTCCAAAGCTGTTGCATCTGCAGGCGGAAAGAGGTGGCCCAATCAGAGGCCAGAGCCTCCCCAGAAGCTTCTATCAGTAACGTGGCAGGCATTGGATGCCTGCCACAGGTTTTGCTAATGCTTATTCTCTGGGGTCAGTGTATTTACGAAATGGCCAGTGCATCGGACACCTGGTTCGCTCAGTTGGTAGAGCACGTGACGCTTGATCTCACGGCTGTGAGTTTGAGCCCAGAGTTGGATGTAGAGGTTACTTAAAAATAAAATCTTACACAAAAAAAGTGGCCAGAGCCACCAAACCCTTGCCCTCTCCCCCTGCAAGGAGATAACCATTGGCATAGTCTTTCCCATCCCAAGTCTCCCTGGGCCCTCCCTTCGGCTTCCATTACACTTCATTACCCCAAGCCGGGCGGCCACGAGCTCCGGGGTCCCCTCACACAGACTTTGGCCCAGCTTTGCACCTACAACACGTCAGTGCCCACTATTCTTCTTCCAGGTGGGCAAGATGAAACCCGCGGCTGGTATGAGAAGCCCGTTCGGATCCCTCCACAGAGAAAAGGACAGAAGAGAACAGGGTGCCTATTAACAGGATGCCTGTTAGTTTTCAGGCTGATGGGCCCAGTGGCAAAGACCCCACGCAAAAAAAAGGGGAGCCGGCCAGAAGGGTCCCACACGGCCTGTAGGGGGAGCCCCAGCAGAAGGAGGTGGGGAGCGCAGCACAAGGCTCCTGCTGCTGAGGTAAGGCCTTAGGCCCTTAGGCGGGATGGCCCCAAGTCAGCGCCTGAGATGTGAGCCAGTTACTGGGTTGAAAGCTGCTAGGCCGTTAGGACTTGGAGCGGGGAGAGAGATGCATAATCTGAATATCACTAAGAAAAGTTTGCGGCCAGCAGCCACATTTTCTAAATCAACCACTTCACCAAATTCCCTGCCAGCTCATAAAATGCTTGCCTTCCTTGCCTTCCTTTTTCTCCAAATGATGCTATTTTATTAAATAGTGTTTAACCACCTGGGTGGTTCAGTTGGTTAAGAGTTCAACTTCAGCTCAGGTCATGATCTCGCAGTTCTATTCCTGGGTTCGAGCCCCGCATCAAACTCTCTGCCGTCAGCACGGAGCTGGCTTCAGAATCTCTGCCCCTCCCTTGCTCTCGTGCTCTCTCTTTCTCAAAATAAATAAATAAGCATAAAAAATAATAAAATAGGGGCACCTAGGTGGCTCAGTCAGTTAAGCATTCGACTTTGGCTCAGGTCATGATCTCGTGGTTCGTGGGTTTGAGCCCCACATCGGGCTCTGTGATGACAGCTCAGAGCCTGGAGCTTGCTTCAGATTCTGTGTCTCCCTCTCTCTCTGCCTCTCTCTCTCTCAAAAATAGAATAAGTATTAAAAAAATAATAACAAAAATAAAATAAAAACAGTGTTGGATGTGGGGGCGGAGAAGTAGAGAGAGGACTCAGGGAATTACATTTTATTTTAAGTGCAGTCTTTCTCAGTTTGGTTTCCTTCAAGGCTGTCCTAAATTTGGTTAGGTCCAGAACGTGTAGGCCCTGATAACTTGCCAGGTTGGAGTTAAATGTGCTATAATCCGGGGCGGGGGGGGGGGGATTTGATATCTGATCAAATATACATTTAATGTGCACAGGTATTCATTATATCAGAGCGGAAACATGTCGACTTTGTGTTTATAGTATTTGGAGATATACTTTTAAAAATTGTATTTTTGCTTTTGTGTGTACAATTTGCTTTTGCTTTTGCTTTTGCTTATAATTTTTCTGGAAGCCTGACCGGTTTAACTACTTCAGCTCGGACTCACTTGGGGGCAGAGACAGTATGCAAAGCTGCAAAGTGCTTTCACATTTAAAAGGGGCTCCTCCAGGATTGCAGGACTGTGGGTTGGTGGTCTTTCTCTGGACCCGTTTCCTGTTTTTCAGGCCCTCCAGGTGGGTTGGGAGGCTGCAGCTGGGGTCTCAACAGGATCTCTGCCATTCAAGGAGGCCTATTCCGAAACAGGATCCGAGCTGCAGGCTGCCTCTCTCTCACGCCTGTGTCCAGGGGACACTGGGATGCATAAGACCCTGGGGTAGAGGGCCTAGTGACCTGTGAGTCAACTTTACAAAAAGGAGGCTGGAAAAAGGAACAGAATGAGTTTAGGATGGTGAGACCCGAAGATAGAAGGAAGGAGGAAAACGGGGGGAATGAGGAAGCTGGAGGCTTTAAGACACGCTCCTGGGAACCCAAAGAACGAGTTGTCATGCATTTTTGCTCAACAGACTGGAGGCCTCAGGAGACCCCCGGTCTGGGTCCCTACAAACTAAGCTGCCAGCCCCCAGGAGCACAACCACAGCCAGCTGAATCCAGAGGCCTTGGGCCATTCCCCCCAGCACAGAGCCTGTCACCAAGCAGCCACCCACTGGCGCACTCTGGGGGCCCACTAGAGCACGAACACTCCAAACACTGATTTCATCTGTATGGAAACCACAGGTCAGAAGATACCAACAAGGCAAGAACCACCTTTATACATTCAAGACTTCCAAACATTTAACTGAATCAAACATGCCTGGCCACAAAAACCAGTGGAGAAATGTAAGACCCTCGTGTCAAAAACACAGAGACCCAGGGTCCACCTAAGAGGGTGACCTCAAGGAGCCCCAGGGACCACTCGTGGGGTGTATTCTCCTGGGCCTCTTCCTAACCTCGCAGTTGTTCCCACTCGCCCGCTCCGGCTTCCTCTCCCCCGGCCCTCCCCGGCCTCGCCATTTCCTGAGCTGGGATCTCCCGCAGAAGTCGGGCGTTTCCTGTGCTGCAGGGACTTCTCCAACTTGGAGCGGAAATCGGGTCCGGGCCAGGGACGCAGAGGCCCGTCGCCCCGGTTTCTGGCCCGGGGCCCCGAGACCCCTACAGGCCGCACAGTATTTGGCCGGCGCCGCAGCGTGTGGGCAAAGACGGTTACACCCGAAAGGAACCACGACTCCTCGCGGAGCCATTGCTCGCGTCTCTCTGCACGCACAGGTTCTGGCTCGGCTTTCGGCAACTCCCCCTCCTTTCTAACCACTCGCTCGTAATTCGTGGGCCGCCGCGGAGCTGCGCCCGGGGCTACAGTCCCCAAATTAAAGCGCTTTTGCAGCCTGGGCTCCCAGCGAGCTGCCTCCGCGCGCCAGGCCCGCACCTCCTGCCGGCACTCGCCTCCCCGCCCCGCGTCCCGGCCGCTGAGATGGATGTGATTTCACGCACATCCTGCGCACACACACGTGCGCACACACGCAGTCGCCCTCAGCGCCGCCCGCACACACGTACGAGCCTGGACGCTTTCCTTTTGTGCTCGCTTTGCAGGACGTGCTTCTCTGCCCTTGGCTTCCGCTTTTCGCTCCTCGTCTCCTCCGCTTCGCCCTGGCGAGTCCCCCGGGCCTGGCTCACGCGGCCCGGCCCCTCTGCCCCCGCGGGGCCCCTCGCCCTCTCGTCCCGGAGGAGAGCGGCCGAGGAGTCGCCGAGCGCGCCCAGCGACGGCCGGGGTCTGCGGGCAGCGGGGGCCGCAGGGCTGGCCTCGGGCCTGCGCCCTGTTTGTTTTCCTTTCGCCCCCTGAATGCTAGATTAAGACGTAAAGATTACCCGCGCCGAATAATGCCGGGAGTCAACACTCGAGCAAACAAAAGTGCTTGCACAACTCCGCCAACCCCGCTGGGACCCGGGCCGCGGGCTGGGGGAGAGAACGCGCTCCTCGCTGCTAATTACAAATAAATGATGATGTGCTCACTAAGTAATTGATTTAATGAAGTTCCTATGAAACTATTAAACCCGGGTGGAGGTCAGGCTGGAGGCGCCCCAGAGCGCCCATTGTGGGCTGTTTAACTCCACCAGGCTCCTCGGAAAGACATCGGGGCTAATAGGTGAAGTCACAGCTGCTGGCGCTGACTTCTCAGAGCGCCCGGCTGGCCGCGGGCACCCTCGCGCCCTCCTCCTGTCGCGCCCTCGTGCCCCGCCGCCCGAGCCCCGCGCCGGCCAGCTTACCCACGCCACTCCCAGCCCCGCCGCCAGCTCCCGAGGGCCTCTCCAAAGGGATCCCGGGTCTCGTTAAGAGCGGGAAGTTGAGCGCTGAACTTGTGCGCACCGCCAGCAGTCGGCGGCGTCCACCGCCGCCCACCCCTCCCTCCTCACCCCACCCCCGCCACTTCGTGCAGGAACTGCAGCCAGTGTGCCACGCAGGGTGCTCGCGCGCTTTTGGCAAGGTGCCTGGAGCCCGAGCGTGTGCCCAGTGCATTGGCTCGGGCGGGGACGGAGGGGGTTGAGTTGTACGTGAGTGTGTGTGTGTGTGTGTGTGTGTGTGTGTGTGTGTGCGCGCGCGCGCGCCCGTGCGTTTCGGGCCAAAAGGCCATGTTTTTGCATTCCTGCGGCCTGTGTTTTTGCAGGCCTGCGGCCTGTGGAGGCAAAAAAGTAATAGAGAAAGGGAGAAGGGGACCGAAGAACAAGGTGCAAAAAGATCACCTAGGGGGACAGTTGGGCATGGGAACCCTAGTCTTAGATTTTGCAAACCTGCTGCGGGAGGAGGGGGCTGTACTGGCACAGCCCTCGCTCTTCATTCCCACCTCCCACTCCTGCGAGCTCTCTGACCCGGCCAAGCGGTTCCGCCCCAGAGTGACGCCTCCAGCTCCCAGCGGGGCTGAGCGTGTAGGCCGCAGGCCGGAGGCCCTGGCTGACGGAGCCGAGCTACCTCCCTCCCCCTCGTGCACGCAGCCCAGCCCCTTCAGGAAGGTGGGAACCGTGTCTCCAGCTGGATGGCTCTTGGTGGGAAATGTAACCGCCCCTTATCCTGGAGGCTGGGGGGGACCCCCGAGGGGACACAACGCCTAGATGGAGAACCAGGAAGTGCAAACGGATCTGAAGTTAAGGATGCTAACCCCCCCCCCCCCCCCCCCGCACTGGGCAGGAAGGGCAGGAGAGAGCGTTTGACTGCATCTCCCCCCCACCCTCCTGGGGACCTTGTAATGAAAGAGAAGGCCCACGTCCTTCTGGAACTCCACACCAAGACACAGGGCCTCCTTTGGGGGTTCTGGCTGCAGAAGTCAATGGGCTGCATCCCTCTACTGGGCTAAGCCTTGTCTCTCCTTGTTAAGAACTAAGAGTTAACAAAGTTTCTTAAAGTATTCATTTCATCTATGCCACAGTTTAGTCTTAGTAATTTGAGCTGCTGAAATCAACTTCCATTTGATTTCAACCTAACGCTTGGAATTGGGGAAGAGGGGATATTTTGCCGGGGTTGTTGGCGCTCTTAAACCGGACTCCCCTCTATCTGGGTCTTAGGTCTTCCAACGCCTCGAGGGAAAATTGACAAAAATCTTCCGAGTCTTGCTTGAGGCCTCAGTTTCACCGTCTGGAAAATTGGATCAGAGACCCTTGGCAAAACTCCTTTGGGCTTTGCGATCTTGGAAGGGGACCTTCAGGGGAAGGAGGAAGTCAGTAAAGACGTCAGTTTGCACCATGCTTTTATCTTTCTTTGTACAAGGCAGCCCCTTTGTAAAATAATGCCCAGCCAGGCTGCCTAACAGATTTTTGCAGGGCTGGGGTTTTAATTTCCCCCACGCACAAGCAGACGAAAGAGGGTGAGTGTTCCAACCCTGCGAGTCCCGCTGGCCCTTGTTTGCTAAACAGCACTCTCCCAAATGTGCCCAAAGTGGTGCACGCCGGCGCACTCTCCTCCCCGGCCCAGGACAGATGTTTCCATTTTGTTCCCGCCTTCCCACCCCTCCCCTCACCCCAGCCCCTGTACTCCTTTAACGCCTGCTGAGGACTGCATCCCCGCCGCCCTTAATGTAGGATGGGCCCTTCTCTTCAGCCTCCAAATGAGAAGTGACATTTGCACTCGGCTCAGCCAACGCGTGAGCACAGCGCGGGGACACAGGCCCATTGACCGAGCGCGGCCGAGGGGCCGGCGGGCTCCGCGGCATCCGAAGCTGCCTTAATTAATACCATCTTAAATAGTCCAGCAGCCACCGAAGACAAAGTTGAAGAAAGACTTTAAGGCTGAGTGCCCCTCGACAAGCTCTTTTTCCCCGTGTCATTCAATATTTAATGCGCCCGCTTCTAATGCTACTACTGGTGTTCCTTTCTCAGCAAGGACATTATTTTTTCACGGTGCCCATAGCCAGGGAAAGCCCTTTAGGCAAAGAAAATCAAAATGTTTGTTGTTTTGGATGACTTATAACTCTTGTTTAACACAAGCACTTTCAGCAAAGTATAACAGGCGCAGCGTCCAAAGCAAACAACACAATCCTTGTGACAGAGTCGGACACAAAAAGCACATTGTCTTGGGGACTACCCCTTTTCTCTGGTGCTAGATGGGGGCCTGTCTCCGAGTGAACACCACGATGCCATTTCACTTTTGAACTATTGTTTTTGAGTTATGCCATGTGGTCAAAAGGAGCGAGAAGGGGGTTGTTTCCAGGCTCATAAGACAAACGAGTTGCCTTTTCATTGAAATCCCCCCGCGATCCTTGAAAACGGAGTTTAAATGTCACCTCCGCCTTTCTAATGGGCACAGGGCTGGAGGCGACCCTTCAAAGCGCCTGGGTGATAAACGACCCTTATTAAATATAGCCGGGACCGCTGGGAAAGTCCCGCGCCCGGCCAGCACGTGGAAGAGCGCCCCTCGCTGGAGGGCCCCGGAGAGGCCGGGCCTCCCCTGCAACCGAGCGAGGCCCTGGCGGCCGGCCGCGGGCCCGGTCCGGCCTCGGGGGTCGGGGTGGGGAGCCCGGGTGAGGGGGGCCAGTTGTAATACAACTTCTTATCTGCCGCCCCCAACGCGCCCGTGCGCCCCCATCCCCAGAGGCTCGGCGTGAAAGCTTGGTGCATTTCCCCCTGACTTCTTTTTGTCCGTTGCCGAGTGGCGTCTGCAAGTCTGAGCTGCAAAGTTACTGATTTGCAGGCTGCATGTTAAGGCAGCCCATGTAAGTAATTTCTCCGGGCACCCCAGCAAAGGAGAACAAATCGCTGACAAAGGCGAGCGCTTTCGATTCAGCGGCGTCGTTAAGGCAACCCCAAAGTATTCCTCCTATAATAAGTTCCACTTCAAAGGGTTTCTCATTCAGCGGTGACTGCTTCGCACTTTTATTAAGTCCGGGCTTTTTCACTCGGAGGAATCATCTGTTTGGTTATTTTTCATCGTGTTTATTTTTCACCATTCACACAGTACTTGTATTAAATAAACAAAGAACAATCGCTCTGCAAATAAAAGTACTTAGGTGGGGAGAGAAGGAAGAGGCACTGGAGCTCGGGCGCCCCTGGCCCCGTCCCCTCCTCCAACTGCACCCACCCCACCCCCACCCGGCTTTCCTCTCCTCCTCTCCTCCGTCCCCCTCTCTCCTTTCTCGAGAGCTAGGAGGTTCGAAGGGAGATCGTAACAACAAGTGGGTGGAAAGACATACGTTATTATAGGTGGTGCGTGTCATATTATATGGGTAACATTATAGGTAATACGTAGAGTTCAGACGAGGTGAAAATTGAGTGCCCTAAGTTGGCATGAAAGTACAGGTCACTGCAACTGTATCTTAATAGAGTGTCTCGAATCGCTGCGGACCCTCTGCCAGCGACTCCCCTGGCCCAGCCCATTGCCATAGCAATCCTGACGCTCGGTGTGGGTGTACCATAAAAGCAGTAGTTTGAATTTCAAAGAACATGCCTTTGAACTTCTCCCTGCCTGATTAGGCACTTGTGCCCGCGTGTGAATGTGTGTGCTCTGGCCTGTTTGGGCGTGGGCGCGGACGTGGGGGGGGGCGGGTGAATTTCTGTGAGTTTTTGATCACATAGGGAAAGTGTGCTGGCAACCCCCAGGACGGTTTCTCCGTGGGTCTCCTTAGCCATCCCTCCAGCCCTGGAAAGGTGGGTTTCCCTGGCCTTGTGTCTATTTTGGTAGATGGGTAGTGTGATCCGACAGGCTGAAAGTATTAAGTGTCTGGATTGTTTGTTTCTCTTGTATCCAGCTTTCCTTTCCTCTGACTTAGGAGATCACTTGAGAAACCGGATTATCTCCCCCTCCAGTGCCCCAGTCCTTTTTTCCAAACAAACTGGGATACAAAATACTTCTGGGGGGAACATCTCTCATTCCATTTCAAAGAGAAAGAGATGATAGATAGCTAGATAGATGATTGCTAGATAGATAGATAGATAGATAGATAGACAGATTAGACGGTAGGTAGGTAGGAAGATACGAATGGTAGGTAGGTAGATGGGCAGAAGGAACTACTGTGGTCTCAAAAAACTTCCACGAAATACAAGACATAAACGACAGGAGGGCAATACAAGCATGTCTACGGATAGCTGGGCCTGGCTTTCAAGGACTTTCGGCCTCCTCCTTTCCTGTCCCCAGTGCTGTCCCTCCTGTGTGGCCATCTCCAACTCCTTAAAAGAATAGAATTCTCACCCTCGAGCTATTTCTCAGTGCTTTAGATTTTTGGAGCATTCTCTTTACCAAAGAAAATCCCAAATAGGGAAAAGATATACATAACATACAAATAACCATGTGTTTGAAGATTCTTCTAGCCTGGAAAACAAAGGCAGATGATTTAAAATGTTCGCGAGGGCCACAAGGGCCACATTTTGCCTAGGAGAGATGAAGTCTTTGATGACCGCCAACTTAGTGTCAATAAGTGGCTTTCTTTGAGACATACTCAGATGGGAACGTCCTGCTTGCCAATTGCCATAGAAATCTTAACACACCATGAAGATTGTCCAAGCGCCAAGCCTTCCGTTCTGGACCAAATTACTTTGAAGTAGTGCAGGACGAGCAGTGGTCAATTTTAACTCTATAGACTGGACAGAGCTCTGGGAGCGGAGACTGTGCGTTTTAAAGCAGAAAATAAGAAGGGGAAACTTGTTTTATACACTCTATACAAGGTTCTGCTCATTGTCAGATATCTTTTATCTTTTATATTTCCCATGAATGATTCATGTCTTGGTGGCTTTGTGTCCTCCCTTTCACGAGAAACTTCATTAGAGAGCTATAAGTTTTCCCATTGATTGGGGCCCTTCGCTATGAGTGTTTTTCTCCTTCGTGCGCTGGTTATTGTCATCTGACTTAGGACAACTCTTTGCTTTGTGTTTCACCTTTACTACATTTAACGAACCTGACTTTTAAAAACTACCATAAGCTTATGGGGGACTGCTTATTGAGTTACTACCAATTAAAAAAAAACAAAACAAAACAAAACTATTTGCCTTTTATCAGTTTTGTATCAGCTAACATAAAAACAAGCAAATATTCAGCCCCGTTCAAGGGGATGGCCAATCACATTAGTTTAAGCCACTTGAACATTTTGTTGCCAGGATTCTAATTTCTAACACCTGCCTTAAAACGCTGAGCTAGGTTACATAGATTAGCTCAACTTGCAAATAAACCGCACACTGGATGCTAACCCCCCTCTCCCCACTACCTGATGTCTAATGCCCTATTCATTCAGCATGTATTTAACTCAGTGCCCATCCCAGCCCCCGATTTTCCTTCTTTGTGCCTGGAAGCCTCTCACTGTCCCTCCCATCTTTTCCTCATTCTTTTTACCCTTTTAGTTTAGAGGCTAGGCACCAAAGAAATACCAAACTTCACTTTTCAGATTTTCACTGATTGGGATCTCGCGGGACTTTGTTGACAAGTGAATGCAGTAAGCCCTAAGATTTCTGTCAGTGTTACATGCAACTTACAGGGCCTGGTCTTCATAAATACTGTATTTTCTAGATTAGATTGTAAGTTAAACCAAGCTGTAAAAATATTTTATTGCTGGGGAGAGGCTAAGAAATAAAGAGCTCAAGAGAACCCAATGTTCACCAGTCAGCAACCTGTTCTATTTGTGAGAGAATGGCGGAAATATGCCATTAGGTAAAACATAAGCAATACATAGGAAGAATACCTTTATTAAAGTTTTTACTTCATAATCATTCTTGCTTTCTTTCTATTGGAGGTACACATTTTAAGTTTTTATTTTAAGTGTCTCAGGAACCAATAAATCTGTGGCAGAGTAAACCTATACATGGCAAAATACATAAAATACATATTCCTTTGTTGCAGAATAAATAAACCTGTAGCATAATAAAGAATAGTGCAAACTACCATTGAAAAAGTTGTATAAATAAAACAACTCATTATAAACCCGGGATATTTTGTTCTAATAAGTTTACGATACATAAATTATCCCCCCGAAGTTCATACCTTATTTTGTCTATTTGAAAGAGCTTTGAAAGTGAATAATACGAAAGTCAAATAAACTTTAGAAATGTAGAATTACTTTATATTCAAGTTTTATGGTCTTTTTCTTTATAAAGGAGGGTCTGCATGTGTCATATTCACTGTAACAATCTGAAGACAACATTGAAAGGCTTTCAAAGTGACAGCACCATGCACTGTACTAGGAATATAATATATCTATAAACTATATATAATCTCATCAACACAATGCAAAAAAGACATGCAGGAAGAGTCCTGGTTTTCACATTACGTTGTTCATTCAAGTAAGCTTAAAAATATATTCCCCCATTTTCTTTCCTTTGTTTTTTTTTTTAAATATACCGTGGATCATAAACGACAATCTTTCACCAAAATGTATAATATAATTCTTTGGTGTGCTTTGAACTCTTCCAGGAAAAACAAAAGATGATGCCTGAAAATAAATTAATTCAACTGTACAAATAATAGTGTTCACATACAAGTTATTAACAATGACAAGACTACATCAACCACTCACGGCACACAAAACAAATTTCTACCAACCCTGGGGAGGGGGTGTCTTCAGGGTCTCTGAGGATAAATTAGTGCTCTTTAGTATATTTGTATGATGTTTATGACGGACTATACTTTGCACGAGATGTGTTGCATGAAGTGAAAATAAATTGACTAAGAGTTATTGTCCTAGGTCCTTGACCTTTTTTATCCTGGCTTGACAGCTCTGGCAAAGGTCACACATTCATCAGTGTTTGGTGGTAACTATAAACCTTTTAAAAATTTTAATATGTATAGCAACTCCCTCCCCTCTTTGAATGTAAATCATACACTTCACACACTGTCATTTTCAAAACGAGAGAGAGTTCCGTGTGTGCTCAGTGCTCAGGTGGGAAAAAAATGCTCGAAAATGCAGTTGCAGGCCTTGAAAAATAAAGACTTTTTAAGAGGCTGATACAACAGTATAAAAGAGGGGCTGGCCTGTTTTTAAAACAACAGCTTTCCCAAAAAAGTAGGCATGTTGCCAACATCACACCTCCTCAGACTTGCCTGTTAATTTTGGCATCCCAAGAAACTTCTCTAAAACTTATCTTTTCATGACACATAGAGTTTGGACACAGTCAAGAGGCAGCATCTGAGATCTCAGATTAAAAAAAAAAAACAAAACAGAGAGAAAAAAGAAAGCACTTGAATTTCTTCTATTTTATAAAATATCACAGCTTCACAGTTGACTGTTGCAGCAGGTGTGTTCTTGTCACTTTTTTGCTGGAACACTCACAGTAGCACAGTACGTGGAAATGTGGTAAGGTTGCTGTATCTTTTTTCTTTCGAAATCCTCCAGGCAGGGTACTGAGGAAATAATCCCGTATAAAAATACTGTGTGAAGACGAGATCAGTAATAAAAGAGTGAAAAGTTAAAATCACAACTATTTGAACTGAAAGGGTTTTTTTTTTTTTTTACAAATATTTTTGGACACAGGTACAGTCTAAGATCTGTTGGCAATGCAGCAAGGGTGTGGTTTACAATCAAGAGGCCTTTTCAGAATTAGGGCCCAAGAAGGAGGCGAGGAGGCTTCAGAGAGCCCTCATTATGGTGTTAAAGGCAATCTCCAGGCACTCCAGGAAATGCAGAGGGCCCTGGTGCTGTGCTGAGTTCCGACCTAATGCTTTTTCTCGCTCCTTTCCAAATACACATATATGGAGTCAGCACTGTGTATCTCCTTTTACCCTTGGTACATTTTGCTCCTAGCCCTGTTCCCCTGCAACTTACAAGTCCCGCTTGGTCGGGTTTTTTTTGTTTGTTTGTTTGTTTTCTAAGAAAAAAAAAAAAAAAAAGCCCAAATATCTTAATTAAATTAATTAAATGTACAAACACCATAGGGTTTCATACTGAATAAATAGGGCTAATTAGACCCGGTGGCAAGTCTGAGTCAAGGGTTTGTCTCAAGCTCGGCATTGTCTCAGGTTAGGATATGGTCCAAGGACTCCCAGTTATTACGTATTATTATTACTGGTAAATTCTAATGTATCGTCCGAGGAACTTCGGAGTTCCCATACATCTCTTCGTCTTCAGACTCGGAAGTGGTTCCGTTGCTGGAAGGTGTGTGAAGGTGGCTGGGGGCCCCACTGGCTTGGCAAACGTACCACTCATTGAGGTTGGTCACCTGAGGAGACAGAGTGCTAGAGCGACTCCTGGTTGGGTCCAGCACAGGGGACAAGGGGGCACCCACTGGTGTCCCCACTGATGAGTAACCAAGGGCTCCTGGAGAAGGTGGTGGGGACTTGCAGTGAATCTTCATGTGCTTCCTCAGAGAGCTGGGGTGAGTGTAGGACTTGTCACAGCCTCGGATCTTGCAGTAGTAAGGCTTGTCGCTCGTGTGGACGTGGGAATGTTTCTTGCGATCGCTGCTGTTGGCAAATTTCCTGTCACAGCCATCGAATTCACATTTGAAAGGCTTTTCCCCTGCAACAAAACAGAGGGTAGGTCAACAATTGCTTTTCAGAGACCCCTCACCTGAGAGAGAAATCCTGGAACAGAAATGAGGGTGCATTTCCCCATCCTCTGGAAGACCAACCCCAGCCTGCTTTCTATTCCTAATTCCTGTGTTCCAGAAGGCAACAGGGAAGGGATACTCGGCTTGTGAGTGACGAGATGTCAGTCGCTGCAGGACCAGAGGGCGCAGGGAGAGGACTGCCAGAGCATGGTCCAGGATGGAACACCGAACCCCGACAAGGACCCAGATACCCGTGTCCTCACTGCCCTCGAGGTCTGTACCTGCAAAGATACAAGCAGACCCCCTGTCCAGATAAATGCTAATAAAATGATTCTTCCAGAGCCACGGCTTGGGGGAAGGATGTAAGAAAAAGAGAAAAGTAAGCACATTACACTAAATTAAAAGTGGAGGGGGGGAGGTGCCATGAAATTACAAGAAGAGTATTTTGTTTCAGAGCGTCTCCAGGATTCCACCGAGGAGACCGAGGAGACGGGAAAGAAGGCAAAAATCCTGTTCTCTTCACAAACAACAGCACCTGTGAAACACACAGTCCCAGCACTACACTTCCTACCAGCCTCGACGGGCAGGGACGAGGCTGCGGGCCTCTTCCTCCTCCCAGCTCTCCTCACAACTTGCAGGGCAATTAGGAGTCTTTGGAACAGAACCTAGCATGTACCTGATGCCCTACGGAAATGTATTCTGACAGCCTTCTACCTCGCTTAGGAGTCAGAAAAGGGACTGCTTGCCAGAGTCTTCGGCCATGGCCATCGTCCCTTTAAGTTGCTCTAACCACCCCAGGAACACAATGCCTTTAAACACAAGGCCCCCAGTTTAAGGAGTGGACATGCTGAATAAGGCAACTGGAAATTCAACCACGGCACCTCACTATTAAAAAGCAAAAACGGAAGACGGCAGGGAGCAGTAAGAATTTTCCTTCTCACCTAAGTATCTATGAACTTGATGTATTTGAGTCATAATTGAACAAGCCATCTCATACATACTATTGTTTAATAATATCTCCCTCATATTTAAATGACTTTTTAAAATTAGGTTGGGTTTCTCTACTGAATTTCAGCAGCTACTCTGGTGCTCACTAGGTATGGCTTCTTCCTTGGTTTTGGATGATATGTTTAAAAAAAACTACTGAAGACAGTTTAGTGTACACAAGTTTTTGTGGTGAATTTTCTTATGCAACTGTTTCAGTGTAGTTTTTTTTTTCTTCTTAATCTCACCAATGATAAAGGCTTGGATGCCAGAGTGTAACACATCTGAAAGTATTCAGATGCCTGGAAGGTAACTTCACCTACCTCTAAATCCTGTTTAAAAATGAAATTAAATATTATTCAAATACACACCCTGTATTGATCTATAGAAGGGAAAACACAACATAACACAACCACAAAAAAGTTAATTACTTTTCATCAAAATATCAGTTATTTGTCCTGATTTCTGTGTTTTACTTTTAAGTTGGAGATAATACTAAGTTAATACAGCATTATTTAAATTTTTATAATGGGCCATTCTTTCATAGGGAGGCTTGAGTGGTTTTATTCACCCTATGCAAATGTGTCGTTTGGAGTTCTGTTTCTGTCCTTGCTAAGGATCCCGCATTGCGAAGAATAGGCAGCTTCAGCATTGCTGGCCCCACCACTGCCCACGATAAAGAGAAGCAATTACGCCTAGAGGAGGGAGATATGGAATGGGGGACGGGGAAGTAGAAAAGTAAGGATAAAGGAAAGATGGAGGAAGAAAGTAGAAGGAAAAAAATAAAAGTGAAAGAATCGCTTGTTTTTTTGGAGGGGGCTTAAGCGGGAACAGTGAGCAAATTCTAGCTAAGTGGAAAGGGTGAGAAACCCCCGTGTTTACATTTCAGATTCTGACAGAGGAGTCAATCAGAAGCTAACTACTTGCAGAATCTGAGAGAGTAAAGGAGGTTACGTGAGCTGCTCTCTGGTCTACCAGGTCCCTCTCCCAGAGAGAAGTCGAGTCTGGCCCAAAGGAAGGTTATAAACCGAATGGGGGTGGGGTGGGGAACGTGGGTCAGGAAATGGGCCTTCGGGAGTGGCTGGGGGATTATTCCCTTTGATCAATCTGTTCCGGGACCGAATAACCCCCAAAAGGGAGAGCGCCGTGGTAGGGAGGGGGGTTCCGGGATGGTCCCTTTCCGGAACACAACGCTCAATGGCTAAGCGGCCTAAGGACCGCCAAAATCCCGGGCACGGGTTCGAGCACGAACATGAGGCGCCGGTATCCCTCCCTGAGGGCCCCGGCGAGAATCACTCCGCCACCCACAGCCAGGCAGGAAACGCAACCCCCCAGCACGCCGTGGAACCAGAAAACACCACCGCCCAGGGGCCCGCAGCGCCCAGGATCTCCGCCCCTGCCGTGCGCGCGCGCACACGCCCCTCTGCCCCGGGGCTGCTGTCGGAGCGAGCCAGGACCCGGGGCAGCTTCCGCGCTTGGAAGTTCCAGTTCCTTGCTCCACGGGGGAAGAAACTGCCCTCAGGTCCGGCGGCCGAGAAGGAAAGATCCACTCTCTCTCCGAGGCCTGCAAAGGCGGGAAAGGCCCAAGGCCGCAGGTTCTGCTGTTAGGGTGCCCATAGGGGTCGGGGTTGGGGGCGCCTTCACCTCCCGCGCCGCGCGAGTCCACTTTACGGTCCCAGGCCCCTGTCCCGGAGGCAAGTGCTAGGCCCAAGGGCAAAGAGCTGGCTAAGCGGGCCAGGGAGTTTTTCCAAGAGCCTCGTGGGAAGTTTCCTTTTGGAAAATTCCTTAGGGCGGACCGATCTCGATTAGAAAAGCAGGGGCTGGCCAACGGAGTTCCCAGGAAGACGTGCTCCCAGCCCAGCATCGGTGCCCAGGAGGCCTACCAGGTGATGGCCGAAAGGAGCCAGGCCCCGGGCCACCCTGACCCGGCTTGCACGCAGAACCCGCTGATGCCCCGGGCTCCGGCTGTTGGCCAGGCGTTGGGCCCACGCGCGGCGCATGTCTCCTTGCCGCCCAGCGCCGATAAATCAGCCAAGTAATTACTGAATGTAAACTCCAGTTACTTAAGTGTCCTCCGAGGGGTAATATTGTCTATCCCTATAAATCCCGACTGCTCGCGCTCATCAGCGCTTCCGCCCAATGCGCTAGTACGTTCGATGGAGGCACACGACCCGCAGGAAACACCCCACCGCCCCACGCCGCAGCCGCCTTCGCAGGGGAGGGATGGGAGGGGTCCCCATAGCGCCGGGGGCCTTCCTCCAAGTTCTTGGGGGGGGGTATCAGGTACCAACGGCCGCAGGAGACTGCAGCTCACCCTGCCCTCCTGTATCTAGAATGCTCTTTGAAAGGATAGAGCCAAGTTCTCTAGCACCTTACAGGGTATGTGTGATAAAATGTGTGATAGCTGTACGATGCTCCATGCGCGAGTATGGATGTGTATGAAGGTGTGTAAATGAGAAAGTGTGCGTATGTGAGGGTGTATGTGGAAGATAAGTGTGTCTGGGCGTATGGGTGTTCCAGCTATCAGGAAGTGGGGGGGGCAGTCTGAGAGATACGGGTGTGTGAAGATGTGTTCTGTGTGCACGTGAAGATGTCTGTGTGGGGTGCGTGATTGGGGGGGGTGTCTTCAGGGGCCCAAGGGCGCATTTCTTTGGCATTTTGCACCACGCCCCGGAGGGACAGGACCCCTCCCCTCCTGGAAGGCCACATGGAGCTGGGCCTGGTGGCCTCCATACCGGAGTAAATCCCACGTGCCCCCTCGCACGCCCGCTCTTCGGAGCACGGTGCGGGCTCTGCCACCAGGTGGGGAGGGAAGAGCCACCAGGGCGGCTCTGGCTCTGGTCCCCCTTCCCCATCGCCCTCCCCAAGTTCCCGGGGCCGGGCGAATGGGGGCTGCCGACCGTCCTGGACTCCTTCCTGCTCCGATTCTGCTGCTTCTGTTCCGGGGCGGCGGCGGCGGCGGCTGGAGCGCGTGGCCGGTCCCGGCGGAGGGGCTGCGAGCGCGCTGGAGACTCCACCGTGTGGGAACCCAGCGCGGGGCCTGTGTGTGCTATCGAATTACTTATTCATAGAAAAAAAGGGGGGGAGAGAAAAAAAAGAAGTCACATGTCCGGGTTATACGTATGCGAAGAGAAGCAGCAGAAGGAGGGAAAAATTAAGGCGAGCAGGAGGAGGAAGAGAAGCAGCGGCGGAAGCGGCGGCGGCGCGGGAGGCGACGGCGGCGGCGCGGCCGGGGACAGACACCCACCTGTATGAGTGCGCTTGTGGATCTTGAGGTTTTCCGAGCGCGCGAAGACCTTGCCGCAGCCCGGGAACGGGCAGGGAAAGGGCTTCTCGCCCGTGTGCACGCGGATGTGGTTGATGAGCTTGTATTTGGCCTTGAAGGGCTTGCCCTCGCGCGGACAGTCCTCCCAGAAGCAGACGTGGTTGCTTTGCTCGGGGCCGCCCACGTGCTCCACCGTGACGTGGTTCACCAGCTCGTGCATGGTGCCGAAAGTTTTGGAGCAGGGCTTGGCGCCGCCGGCCGGGGGCGGTGGCGGCGGCGGCGGCCCGGCCAGCTCCTCGGGGTCGATCCACTTGCAGATGAGCTCCTGCTTGATTGGCTGCCGCATGTAGCGCAGGAAGGCCCCGGCCGCCCCTGGGAGGTGGGGGTGGTGCTGGTGCGGGTGCTGCGCGGGCGCCGGCGGCGGCGGCGGCGGCGCCGGGGGCGGCGCGTGGTGCTGCAGGTGGGGCCCCGGCCCGGCTGCCGCCGCCGCAGCAGCCGCCGCCAGGTTCAGGTTTAAGTTCACGGCTCCGTAGCCGTGCAAGGCGGCGGCTGCAGCGGCCGCCACCGCCCCGTAGTGCGCATCCCCGGAGCGCGGCGCGAAGGGCGGCTCGGTACGGCCGTACAGCTCAGCCGCCGCGGCTGCCGCTGCCGCCGCCAGCCCCAAGCGCATCTGGCCGTTGAGCGGGTGCGGATGGCCGCCGGGGGCTCCCGGAGCGTCGTGCAGCGCGGGGAAGAGCGCTGGGCCCCCGCCGCCGCTACCGTCCGGGCCCGCGTAGGTGCCGCTGGCCGAGATGAACATGCGGGCCGAGTGAGGAGGCGGGGCCGAGTGCTGGGGGGAGCCCGTGCCAGACCGCTGCTCCCCTCCAAGAGGGACCCCGTGCATGGCCGCCGCGGGGGCCGTGGCGGAAAGGTCCCTCCGGAGGACGAAGTCCCTGCTGTGGCCTTTGCCGCTGCTGCCGCCGCCGCCACTGTCGGTGGTGGTGTAGCCCGAGAGGGCAGGAGGAGGGGGAGGGGGAGGAGGAGGGGGTGAAGGGGAGGGAGGAAGAGGAGGGGCTGGGGGCGGGGGCGCGGAGGGCTGCGCGCGGCCGCTGCCCCCGCCACCGGGGTAGGTGCCGGCGCCGGGGTGCGCGACCGAGGCTGCAGCGCGGGCGGCGGCCGCCGGCGCCTCGGGCTGTGCCGGGAGCGCCTGGGAGGGAGGGCTGAGGCTGAGCGCGCTCGCCTGGGCCATGTGCTCGGGTCCGAGCGGAGTGATGGCCACACCGGGGTCAGCGCTCAGGTCCCGAGGGCGGAGGTGCGTGGCTGTGGCGCGGCGTTGGGAGTGGGCGGGCGGGCTGGCCAGCGCCGGGAAGCCTGTCATATTCTGAAGCGGCCTGGCCTGAGCCGTTGCCAAATCCGCTAATCTCAGCGCTGGCGGGTTCCTCTTGCTCAAAGGGGGCTCCATCAGAACTACACAATCAGACCCATAGACCCTCACTGGGGGGACTTTTTTTCCCTCTGCCCACCTTCAAAAACATGTATATATTAGGCTCTCTTTAACTTCTTTGTCCTGGCCTCCTAACTCTGCGTATTCCTGTTCCCACTCTGTCCTCCAGCGATTGGCAGAGCGAACACCACATTTGAGCTGCACAGTGGGACCGAGATTTTGGAAATGGCATGGGTGGGATTGGAGGGAACAGCGTGATTGACAGCAGCCACGGCTGCCGGATTGGCTCCCATTCAGGCCCTCGGCCCAGCGGGGATCCGCCCCCGTGCTCGCAGCATCCTTCGTTTTCGCTTCGCGCCCCCTCCTCCCCTGGAGCCCTGCGTCCCCTCCTTCCAGGGGATGCCCAAGTTGCACTTGCAGAAAGTTTGCGCCGGGCCTGCGCGCGCATCGCCCCGCGTTCCTATGACGCGCCTTTCGGAGAGCGTGCGCCGGCACGCGGCCGCAGGGCGCGGGGTGGATAAAAGCTGAGGACCACCCCCCACACACACACCCGGCGACAAGAGGGGGTAGGGGGATAGCCCCCAGCTTCAAAAACCTCCGCCTCACCGCACGCAGCGTCTCCCCCAGCATCCAAACACTTTCTACCTCCTCCGTTGGAAGAGCCCTGGGCTGCTCTCCGGAAGAGGAAGGTGAACAGTGTGCCGGTCGTCGTACTTGTAGGGGTGATTAGCATAAGAAACTTTTTATTTGGGAAGGACATCCCGTCTACCGAGCGCTCAAGTAGGGCGCAGAATGAGGAAAGATATTAAAGCCCTGTTGGTTGCAAAACAATTTAAGTGATTTGGCTCCGCAAGACACCAGGTGAAGGCAAAATAAATCTTTCCCGAGAAGGAACCGTTTACCTCGACTTTTTAGCTCATGCAGTCCTTTTCGACGTGGTTCAAAGGAGTTGGCTCGAAGTGTGATCTCACTGCTCGTCAGTTCTAGATCTGCCAGTTCCAATTAGATGTACGGGGGTGGGGGTGGGGCAGCATCGGGCAGCGATTCTAACTTTTGCCTTTCTGAAATACAGTGGCGGGGCAGGCCGAACAGCAGCTCTCCAGAGGGAAGCGGCTAAATAAACAATATCCTTCACGCAGAATTTCATTTCCCGGCCCGGAAGGCACTCCTTATGTGCGCCTCAGTTTCTTTGAAAAGACTATAAATTAAAATTGATCCAATAAAATGAATATTTTAAAATCAAGCAACACCTTTGCTATGTATTCAGTATAAGAATAATCTTTTACTTTGTCATCGTTTTCTAATACACTGGTCTCAGAGGCAAGATGTCTTATTTGAAAACTATGTAAACTGCCCCTGAAAAAAAAAAAGTTAGCCCCATCCTTTACAAGGGATTTATTATCAAATCACTTGACAAAGAGAGATAGGTTCCTGCATCACTTTGGGGGGAGTCGAAAAATGTGGCCTCCCTAAACTTTAGGGTTATTGCTACCCAGAAGTGTCACTTCAGCTCTTAAAAAGAAAGCATCTTAAAATTTTGTGATGTTCCAAGATGCTCAAAAATTCAAGTCAGGGTTTTTAGTTTTTATTTTGTTGCCTTGCTTAAATTATTTATAGAAAACTGATAATAACTAAACTGCGAACTTTTTTCTTGGGGCGTACCAAAAAAAGAAAAACAAAAAAACAAGTTACCAGCTTAATTCATTTGCAGTCTAAGTAAAAATAGACTGCATAATGATCATCTTTATGGTCCTGGGAGATGGTCAGGAAAAGTGGTAAGAAATATTTTCAAAAGAACTGATTCCATAGCCCCATTTACGTCGGTGTGAGCCATGCTTAACAGGCAACTTCCCTGTAAGCCTTGGGAATGTCGTTCCTCTTAGAAAACTGACGAGCAAACAAAGAAAATACTACAATCAAATTTCCAATAGGTTTTTTTCTTTCAGCTTCAATGAAGTTCAAAAACGGGGAAATAAGAAAGGCATGAGTGCAAACACAATGAAAAAAATTAATAAACAACAGCGACAAAAATCCGCATCTGTGTTTGGAGAGGATGAGTCCTTTCACGATTTTCCTTTCAGAGACTTAAAACGTCTCAAGCCAACCAGGCAAAAGTGGAGTGAGGGCTGCCATCTCTTGGATGGCTAATGGGGAAACCGTCATATTTGGAATTGTCACCACTGTCCTCACCCTTTCTCAGGACATTTCAAATGAGTTTCCTTTATTTGAATTTCTTGGCAGCGAGCATCACTACTTCCGCAGTGGCAGCTTTGCGTTCGGTCCTGCAGGTTATGAGTAAAAACAAACCGAAAAATGAACGAATAAAGAAAGAAGAAAATAAACACAACCAACCTTTTCATATGGACTACTGAGCCTGTTTATTGTGCAATAAAATGAGTACCTCCACCCCCTTCGAAATAGCTTTTCCTCAAAATTATAACTGCTTTGTTTTATTGAATTGCTGAAATTTAATGGTTTAATGGGTGAAGGCATGAAGGAAAAGCTGTAAAAATGTGAATAATGGTGCAGCAGAGCTGTGCAGAATCTGGAACCCGCCTCCGTGTACAACTCTTGTTAAACACAGCATGATATGTATCTGTCATCGATTTAATATGTCTTAATTCAGATACAGCTCCCTGATCAATTTCTTTTTATGGAAGCCTTAAAAAAGAAAAGACTTTCTTAGGAAACAACAGAGACTTGGGTGACGATTGGGAAGAAGGATATTTGCATAGTGCGCTTAATGAATATTTGCAAATTTATGGCCAAGCCCAGACTCTAAAAAGATAATTGACTCAGGTAAATCGACTCGAGATGCTATTTCTTAACAAAAAAGAACTGGGAGCAAAATTTCAATCAACACCAATAAGGCGCCAATAAACTGCCTGCCAATTAAACCTGAGAATAGGCCTAGCTAGATGGTCACCAGGAAGGCTCACAGTGGATTTCCCGGATTGCCTTTCTTTATAAAAGAGCTTTTTATTTTGTAGAGGCGCTTTTTGTTATTGTGATGACCTGCCTGACCCCAGGTGCGCTGTTTCTTTTTCAAGTCATTTGGGAGCCAAATCAACCCCCCTTAACCTCCGGAGTTTCTAAGGACCCAGTTAACTGTGTAACACTTCCTAAATAAACGCCAGCAATTTCCAGGGTGTTGAAGAAAATAATAATAACGGTGTTGCCGTGTTGTGTTTTGTTTTGTTTTGAACAGGGGGGTATAGAAGTCGTCCTGCCAGTTGCTGTCTGTGGATTCAGCCCCGTGTTTCTGCGGTGGGGATGGTTGTCAGGGCCGACTCTGAAACCCATGCCCTCGTCCGGGCTTTAGCAGTGGAGATGCTTGTATGAAGGCAGCGACAACGTGACCATCTATGGAAATGCCCTTTCTAGGGTCAACAGGTGCTCCTGGGGAGCATCGGTTTTCAGACTTCCCTGTTGCACCCCGAATCCCAGCCTTCTCCCAGAGCCAAACAAAGGCATGAGGAGGCTGAGGAGGTACAGTAAATGCCGAGCTGGCCCGAACCCGGCAGCCCCGCCGCGCTCAGCTGCCTTGAGGCGATGGGACTCGGTCTCCGAGATGCCCAGGCTGGCGCTTGTGGCTACCCGCTGGGCAGAAGCAGGGGGGAGGGGGTGACTGAGGTTCCTCGGTGCACTCCACTCCTCACTGAGCACAGCCAAGTTTCCTTGTGATGGGTGTGGGCGATTAATAAACTTAAGGGAAGTGAATTGGACATTTCCTGGCTTTTGAGCCTTTGTTTGATGGATTCTGCAGGCGGGGGGAGAGGGGGAGCTGGGACGGTGAGGTGGACAAGAAAGGATCTGGGGGACCCACCGAGCTGCCTTTCATTGCCCTTGCTCGCCAGACCCGCGTGGTTTCAGCGGGGGAGTCCTCCTTGCTGAAGGACAGGGTGCCCGCCGGTGCCTAGTGCCATTTGGGCCGCGTCAGAGCCAGGTTCAAGGGCGAACAGGGTGCCCCGAGTTACTCCGGGGATCAAAGGACTTTTGGAGCCCAGCCCAAGGGCGCCAGTGGGTGCTCAACCGGAAGGAGGAGGGTTAATAGGAGACACTGGAGAAAGTGGAGGAGGAGTAGACTCAGACCTCTCTAAAGCCCGGGCAAGGTGGGCAAGGGGACCCACAAAGGTTTCTTTTCGTTGAGCTTTGTCATGGCGGAAGTGATGAGGACTTTGGGTTCAAGGTTTTTCTCAAATGAGGCTCGCTAGGCATCTAGGCGGTGAGGTACTCCGCCGTCTCTCCGCCCCATGCCTGGCGTGCACTCGGCAGGTACCAGATCCCCACCCTTCTGCTTTCATCACTCCCGATCTAACCCGGTGTGAACCGCCAGCCAGACCTGGGGCCGAGGGTGCTCTCAAGCGCTGGGCAATTCTCAGCCCTCTGAGAGTCCCTCCCAAGGGTGCCTCTCCTTCCCACCCTTCTGAGTTCGCCCTGACTCCTCAGGCTTCATGGATACCTGCTGGCTAAGAGCAACCTAAAAATGTGCTTCTTGCTAAAGTTTATGATCCCTGTCCCACGTACATGGGCTTAATGAGAATTTTTTTTAAGGGCACAAGATTGGGACTTTGTAGGGGTGACTGAAACATTGGATTTGGGGTCTGTTTATTTTGGATAGTCAAGAATGGGACCCATCCCATGTCTCCCTGACCTTGGTGCTTAAAAGCCGTGGAAAAATTATGGCTCTCTTTACTTCCCCATTACTAAAAACTAAGTTGAGTAAAATTGGCCTGTCATCAAATATTCTCATTTGGTTATCAATCATTTTTACCCTCAGAGATGGGGGTTGTAGGAGAATGGCCTTTGACCCACATATGACCATTAGGATTGGTAATTTCTTGGGAAATGCCTAATTGTTGTGCTTTCGAATATGCTTAGAAGGTCAAAGCAGGAACCACAAAACTCCCTTATGTGTTCACGGTTCATGTAATCACCCCATATTTATTTATATTGGCTCCCAGATGTGTTTCTCCTCCCCTTCGTTCTTTATCTTTTAGGATGTTTTTGGATGAGCGGTAGAGGAGAAGCAGAGGTTGTGTGGGGTTTCTTTTTAATCTCAAATTTTGTGGGCACTTTCCCCCATTCCACACCCCTTCCAAGATCTATACTTCAATATTTGAAGAAGCCGTGGAGGCAAATCAGATAGCGACACGTTGACGGATTTACTTGTGTAAGCAATATGGTTGACATATGGCATTGTTATTTATGAATGACAGCATAAATTGTATTACAAAGTCTATTGCAATAATACTGCAGTTTATTGGAAAGCTGGTCTTCTGTCACCAGTATTCAACCTCCCTGGATGTAGCTCATTCGGGAGCCCGAAGGATAACGGTCCTCAAAATAATTAAACACATTCATGTACTCTTTGGGGTTTGTTTTTCTTTTGCTTTGTTTTTGCAGTAGAAACACTGCCATCAGGAAAGAGGGGACAGAGTCAGGACAATTAGTTGTCTTCCTTTTGCAAAACCACAACCACTGTCACCTAGAAATGTCACCCCTAATGACAAATAGACAAACATTTGCATCCCCATCACTAAACCGCCGGTGAGCATATATTTTATATAGAGAGTTTTTATAAGCCCAGTTACAGAACAGTAAATTTTAACTGTAGGAAGAAAAGAAGTTCTTTTACCAGACTGGAGTGGGCCTTACCCTATGGTATCTCCCCACCTCCACCCAACCTCCCCCTTCTTAAAAATGGTATTTAAAAGTTACAACATTGGCTGAGATTTTCATGATTTCCCTTCTTTTACATTGCAGATTCTCTCTCCCTCTCTCTCTCTCTCTCTCTCCATTACACTTCTCTGAAGCTCTGACAAAGAACTTTTGTTCTAGGTGGGTTTCACAGAGGGGGCTCCCCTGCCACACATGTGGTCCTTCTTGGGTCAGGGGTCGCTCAGCCCAGGAGTAGCTGAGAGGGCTGAATCAAAGGTGCCTGCAACTTAATATCCTGTTGATGATCTTGTTGGATTTATGAGTCTGTGATGCCGAGGATGGTGCGAAAATCCTCTTTTTTTTTTTTTTTTTTTTTTGGCCTGGTGTATATAGACAGCTGATTCCACATTTGTTTCTCCCATCTTTACCCCATTCTCACTCCTTTCCTTAAGAGGAAATTAAAATTTTTAATGGTACGGCCACGGAGTATTTCTGTTTTCCAGTTTAAGGGTCAGTTTTGTTTGCTTGTTTGTTTCAGGCTTCTCCTGGCCAGCAAGATATACCTGCGTGGACGTGGGTTAGAGTATGTTGTATTGTGTGTATACACACATTGTTTTTATGTATATGTACACACCAAATACTGGTCATGCTACAAAAGAAGTCAGTCAACCGTTCGCAGAGGCTCACGAACCACAACGAGGTGCTCAGCGAATGAGTGCCTGGGTGTTTGATGGGATTTGCCCTTATTGAAGACAACCCGAATTCTCCACAGCACTGCGGGGGAAATGGACGCCGGCCCGCGCGCCCAGGGGCCGGCCACGCGGGGCCGTCCACAAACAGCAAAGCCCCAGCTCTCTCCAGCCCCAGGCGCCCGCCCCGTGGAGGCACCGTGAGATCGTCAAAGAACGATTCTGGAGAACTTACAAAGAGGGGGGGACATGTTTGCCCGAGGGAGGCAGTTGTGGGTCCCGCGGGTCTGACACCGCCAAGGCGGGCCCTTCCTGAAACCTGTTGAAAAACTGATCACTCACAAGGTACAGGACGCATCCTAGCCGCTTTTTTTCCTTCGGCCAAGGAACCCAGATCTACTTCTGAGGCAATGACTCGGAAAGCCTTTGCAGTCCACCCCCCCCCCCTTGCTTTCTTGCTCTTGCTCTCTTCTTTTTCTTCCTTAAAAAAAAAATAATAAAGAATACTGTGTCGTGAGGGAAAGGGGTTTTGCGGTTTGTAGAGAAATAAAGCACTTCTAAGAGGGTACGGCGACGTGACTTTGAACTTGGCTCAGCTCCTCTGTGTCCTGCAGAGAGAGAACTGGAGCCGGGAAAGAATAGTCCGGAGGGCCCGGCCCGCGGGCTCTCCTGGCGCGACTTCGGGAGTCCGCCCGCTGCCCGGCCGCGCGCGGCCCCCGGAGCCGGCCCGACGCGCTGGCGCTGCGAAGGGGGAATCGAAGCGAAGGGAGAGAGCGGGGCGACGAGGAGAGGGCAGAGGAGTGGGGAGGAGGCGAGAAAGTGGGGAAGGAGGAAAACTTGAAGTCTGGTGGCTGGAAAAAGGAGGGAAGTGAGGTTTTTAACTGTGCAGGACTGCTACTCTCACGCCCAATCTCTAAGACATTATTTTATTTTGACAATATTTTTGGGGTAAGCTTTTCCAATTATTCTCCCTCACTCCGCCCCCCCCCCATATAAATTGATGAATAAACTAAACAAGTGTGAAAGGCTGTGCATTGGGCAATTTTTTATTGATTCAATGTAGCAAAGCGGCCTTTCTCCCTGGAGATTCTCTCTCTTTTTTCTGTCTCTTTCTCTCTCTCTCTCAATGCCCTCTCTGCTTATAGGGTTGGCATTTGCCTCTTCTCCCCCCCCCCCCCAACAGAGAGAGAGGTGTGTGGAAATGAGGAACATTCCCTCCTTTCGGGTAAGGCAAGAAGCTCTAGCTTCCAGACAAAACCTCGGGCTTTCAGACAAGAAGACCCAGCCTCCTTACTTCTTGCCCCCCTCCAACCGCAAGGAGGGGTGGGCAGCGGGAAGGCCCAGGGCCCCTCAAGCAAGGGGCTGAGGCCGGCCCTGACCTGCAGAGACCCGCTTAAGCCAGGAGAGGCTGCCTATGCCGGCGACAGGGAGCCCGGGTTCGGCCAGCAATAGCGACCTAGAGTTGTCTTCCCGCGTTTTTGTTGATTTCACTTCGGCATGAATATTTTAAATGCATATTGATTATTTTCTATTACTTGAATTTTATTTCAACTCCCAGAGATTTGTAAATAAGAGCAGTTCTCCGAGCCAGCTAGGCGAAGAAAGCCTCTGGCTTCAGGCCTTTCATTCACACCTCTGCAGCCTCCGGGCCCGCGGTAACCCTCTCCGGTTACCTCTGGGAGCACCAGCTTTCCGCGGTGGGACAGGAAATGTCCCTAACGGCCAACCAGGAGCCGGGGTGGGCGGCCGGGAGTGGGGCGGCTGTAGCCCCGGAGCCGCGAGGCAGGCCTGGCGCGGCGCAGGGAGCAGCCTCGCGGCCCCACCACCGCCCGAAGGTGGGGAGGCATTCCCCGCTCCAGGAGAAGGAGTGGTAAATATCTTCTAGCAGGTTTTAGCCCTACCAGTCTGCAGGTTTGTTCTCTGGAGGCCGTGAGCCTGACCCTCGACCAAACTCCAGCTAGAGCCTTGCCTGGCCGCGCGCCTCCGCCGTCCCCACACTTCCCACCCCACGGTGGCAGCGGCCGGGGCATCTGGGCATCCACCCCGAGGATAACACTGTCTTTAAATGACTTCCAATCAACCCCTCCCTCCCGAGGGCCGCTGCCCAGTGTTTACTGCTGTAATCGGAGCAGGACTCGAGCTCGGCGGGGGGAGCCGAGAGCGCGGAGCTGGGGGTGGGGGCCACCGCCTGGGAGGGGGGCGGTGTCTGGGTGAGTGTCCAGAGACCAGAAGGAACGGGCAAGTCTGGCTTTACCTAGGCCCACCATGCAGCACCTGTGTTTTCAATACCACTGAGTAAGTTTTAAAAGGGGCGGCGGGAGAAGATAGAGAGCGTGCCAACCGATCCGGGGACCGGTTCCGGGCCGCTCCCCGCCGCGCGCTCCCGACGGGGCCCGGGGCCTGTGGAGTCCTGGCGCGTGGAACCTCTCGCCGGGCGAACCCGGTTGCTAGCCAAGTTCTCGAGCGACCACGACTGCCCGCTTTCGGTGCCCGCCAGGAGTGGCTCGAGTCCCCGGGGAGTCGGTGGCCTCTGCAGAAGGGCGCGAGTGCAGGGTGCTGTGTCCTCCGGACCCGGCCAAGGGCACAGTGACCCCGCGGCGCAGGCCAGCGCTACGCCGGCCTCCTGGCTCCGGGGAGCGCAGCGGCCAGTCGCGAACATGAGCCGCGGAGCCGGGCGCTCGGGCGAGGAGCTGTAGGCTGGCAGGCCGGGCTGGCTGGGAAGATCGGCGGGATCCGCGGCTGCCGGGGCAGCAGGGAGCTTCGGAAGAGCGGGGGAGGAGTGGCGGATCAGCCGCGGGGCGGGGGCACCGGATTGACGGGGCCTCGGCGGCCAATGGCCGCGACGGAAGGGCGGGCGGGGCGGGAGCCGCCGTTAAAGGGGCGGTGTGACCGGGAGTCCCGGCCTGGAGCGGGAGGGAGAGGGAGAGGGAGAGGGAGAGGGAGGGAGGGAGGGAGGCCGGGGCGGGAGACGTGGGGGCGAGGCGGGGGAGGGGAGAGGAAAAGGAGGAGACAAAAAATAAAAAAAGGCTGCGGCGGCGTCTGCAGCGCCCACCGAAATAAACAGAGGGAGAGGTGGTGGAGAACGAAGCCCACCGCAGCCGAAAAGGGGGGACCTGCTTTGGCCTCTTCGCACTTGCTCGGGTCTCGGACACCGGTCGGTCCTCTGGAGTGCGGCTGCCGGCTCCGGGTCCAGCGTCCGGAACCGACCGGAGAGAGGGAGCGAGCGAGCGAGCGATCACTTTTTTATTGTTGTTATTGTTTTTCAGCTTAGCCTCCCCTCCTCCCCTCCCTCTGCTAGCCTCCCCCTCCCACAGCCCCCATCTCTCCTCCTCCCCCGCCTCCTCCTCCCGCACAACTTAAAGAAAGAGGGAGCGGCGCGGCAGCTTCCTTCATCTGGGGGAATTCGTAGCTGCTGCAAGTTTACTACGCGAGGTGTAGCCAATGCCAAGCGCGGAGGACGCGGAGGGCTAAACACCGCGGCCGCGGCGCCGAACAATACCCGCCGCGCACGGGGCGGCGCGAGTAGAGCCGCGGGGGAGGGAGCTGCCGACCGAGCGCGCCGCGGAGCGGGCGCCCGGCCTCCGCCCGCCGCCCCAGTGCCCCCGCCGCGGTCAGGTGGAGCCGCGGGCGCGCCCGGCCGGGGCGCCGAGCTCGCCTCTGTCCCCTCCTCGCCCTCCTGCCTGGCCCGTGCACAGCCGCCGCGCTCGGGCACTGTGGCCCCGCCGCTGCTGTGATTTCATTCTGCGGGAGCCGCTTGGCGCTGCCGGGCCCCGGGTCCGCGGGGCTGGCGAGCGAGTGAGTGTGTGCGTGCGCGCGCGGGTGCGCGCAGGGGTGGGGGCCGCGGCGCAGCGCTCGCCCCCCGTTAGCCCCCCTCTCCGCTGAGCTCCCCACACCTCCCTCCCGCTCCCTCCTCCCGCCCGCCCTCCCCTGCCCTGCCCGCCCGCCCCCGCCGCAGCTCCTTTAATACACTTTGGTTCTCCGCCTGGCTTTGGACTCTTCTCCTCCTCCACCTCCTCCTCCTCCTCCTCCCGCGCCTCCTCCGCCGCCGCCTCCTCCTCTTCCTCTCCGCGCCTTCGCTCCGCGCCCGGCCGCCGGAGGCAGATCCAGGCGGCGGCGGCGGCGGAGGCGGCGGGCGCAGGAGCGCGGCTCCCGGGGCTGAAGCCGCCACCACCACCGCCGCCTGCGCTCGGAGCCAGGCGGCTGCTGGACGCACCGCGCGCGGGGCGGGAGTGGGAGCGGAGGAGGCGCGGGGCTCGCCGGGGCCGGCGGGGCGGGCGGGCGCGCTGGCCATGCTCCTGGACGCGGGGCCGCAGTTCCCGGCCATCGGGGTGGGCAGCTTCGCGCGCCACCATCACCACTCGGCCGCGGCGGCGGCGGCGGCGGCTGCCGAGATGCAGGACCGCGAACTGAGCCTGGCCGCGGCGCAGAACGGCTTCGTGGACTCCGCGGCCGCGCACATGGGCGCCTTCAAGCTCAACCCAGGCGCGCACGAGCTGTCCCCCGGCCAGAGCTCGGCATTCACGTCGCAGGGCCCCGGCGCCTACCCTGGCTCTGCCGCGGCTGCCGCTGCCGCCGCCGCGCTCGGGCCCCATGCAGCGCACGTCGGCTCCTACTCTGGGCCGCCTTTCAACTCCACCCGGGACTTCCTGTTCCGCAGCCGCGGCTTCGGGGACTCGGCACCGGGCGGCGGGCAGCATGGGCTCTTTGGGCCAGGAGCCGGCGGCCTGCACCACGCGCACTCGGACGCGCAGGGCCACCTCCTCTTCCCCGGTCTCCCGGAGCAGCACGGGCCGCACGGCTCCCAGAATGTGCTCAACGGGCAGATGCGCCTGGGGCTGCCCGGCGAGGTGTTCGGGCGCTCGGAGCAGTACCGCCAGGTGGCCAGCCCGCGGACCGACCCCTACTCAGCGGCGCAGCTCCACAACCAGTACGGCCCCATGAATATGAACATGGGTATGAACATGGCAGCGGCCGCGGCCCATCACCACCACCACCACCACCACCCTGGTGCCTTTTTCCGCTACATGCGGCAGCAGTGCATCAAGCAGGAACTCATCTGCAAGTGGATCGACCCGGAGCAGCTGAGCAACCCCAAGAAGAGCTGCAACAAAACTTTCAGCACCATGCACGAGCTGGTGACCCACGTTTCCGTGGAGCACGTCGGCGGCCCGGAGCAGAGCAACCACGTCTGCTTCTGGGAGGAGTGTCCGCGCGAGGGCAAACCCTTCAAGGCCAAATACAAACTGGTCAACCACATCCGCGTGCACACGGGCGAGAAACCCTTCCCCTGCCCCTTCCCGGGCTGCGGCAAGGTCTTCGCGCGCTCCGAGAACCTCAAGATCCACAAAAGGACACACACAGGTAACTGCGAGCCGGGACAGGGATGGGGCGCGGAGAGGAGAGAGGCTATGGTTGGTTGGCGGGGGGAAACGCGCCGACCCGCCAGCCCCTGCTTTCGGATGGGAGGTGTTTTTGTGTATGGGAGACAGCCAGCGGCGTGTTTTTGTTGGAGAATGAAAGACTATTATCGGGCTGGGTTTTTCCATGTACGGAAATTGAGTTTTAAATGATCAGTGTAACATCAAATATGTATTTTGGGTGGTGCATTTGCTTTATTTGCTCAGTCTTGGTTAATAATTATCGTTCTAACTAGAACGCACAAAATAAAACGGCTCTCCAACTCGGTGCCCGGGAATCGAGCCTAGAGAGGATTTTGCCAGCTTGTCTGGATGTGCTTTTCTGCTCCGGCAGTGTGTCTGTGTTTGGGTGGCTTGTGTGTTTCCCACTTTTACTCCGGGTCCAAACGTCCTTTCCGGGGCTGTTTCCCCATTAAACGAGTCTGATGTGAGTCGAAGCTGTAGAGCATTTCTCCTTTAAAAAAAAATGTTTTTAAAGCTTATTTCGGGGTAGGTCACGGGGCTTTACGGAGGATTCGCAGTAGTTTGTGAAATTCTCTAATGGGCACCAGAGGGTTTGCGATTCCAAACTTGGACCAACAACTCGGTCAGAAAAAACCCCGGGGCAGCGCGGCCCCGCGGGGCAATCGCGTGAGAAGAGAGAGCTGCAAAAGAACGCGCCTCTCAGAGCCTCATAGATTATTCATCTCTGACCAGGTCCCAGCCAAAATCGTGCCAGACGATTTCCTAAAAGAAAGCCAAATGTTTTAGCAACTTCCCCCGTCAATATTTACTCCGAAGAGGGGATGCGCCAGCGGCCTATTGTTCTCTTCCGGGAAGGGAGGGAGCTGAGGTGCGAGACAAGCTTTTAACAAGGTTTAAAATTTGAGAAATTTATTTGCATGAAATGCTTTCGAGTCCTGTGTCTGAGCGGATGTCTTTAAAAAACAATTTAGGTGCTAATGGAATTTAACGTTAAATGGTCCCCTTTCCAAGAGGAACGATGTTTGAGTTCTCACACCTCTAAATGACTCCAAGCATTTGGAATTCTGGCAACAGGATGCAGGGACCGCCAGAAAATTAAACAGGGAGATTTGGAAAGCCTTTGCTGACGCCCCCACCCCCACTGCCCAGCCTGTGACTATGCAATCGCTAGATGTTGTCTTCTTTCTAATCTTTACCTTTTTTTCCTCCGGACTTATTTTTAAATAACTGGAAGTGAGACTAGAATAATGGTTAATCTAATTTGCAGAATTTTGGATCAAAAATACTGGCTCACAGTTAACGATCCACAGCCCCATCCCCAAACAACACAGCAACTCCAAATGTAATTGCCTACTGGCCCCAGAGACAAACCGACAGCAGCCCAGCAGCCTGTGTGATTTTGATAATGCCCTAAATATTTTGTCAAAATAACAGCTTCTCCATGGCGAGACCAATCTATTAGAAGCTGCGAATCCAAGGAGCCCTATAGAAAGGTGGGCAGGGCCGGGGGCTACCCCAAATTCATTTTAAATTGAGGAAATGGGTGTCAGTCTGGAAGAAAATTAAAATATGAAATAAGTGAGCAGGACTGTCAGGTGGGAAGGCAGTTAATTTCATCTTCAGCTACAGAGGCGATCTGACCTGGTTAAAGGACCCGAGCCCTCCAGTTACTCTTCTCGGAGCGGCCTTGCTTCCCTCCAGGGCGGGCGGGGGCTCCGGGCCGCTCTGGGTGTGGGCAGCAAGCGCCCCTGTTTCTATCCGCAGGGGAGAAGCCGTTCCAGTGTGAGTTCGAGGGCTGCGACCGGCGCTTCGCCAACAGCAGCGACAGGAAGAAGCACATGCACGTCCACACCTCCGACAAGCCCTATCTGTGCAAGATGTGCGACAAGTCCTACACGCACCCCAGCTCGCTGCGGAAACACATGAAGGTACCACCGGGGCGGCCGGGAGGAGCGCCAGGCGGCTGGCCCGCGGCGCCGGCTCCGAGCCGGCCCGGCCCGCGGCTGCCAGCCTGGGAAGGCCAGGGTTCCCCGGGGCCCCCGGCGGGCGGGGAGGGCCTTTCCGGAGGCGCTCTCCCCCGGGAGCCCGGCCCCACAGCAGCTGCACTCACACCCAGTCCCCTTTGGTCTCCCCTCCCGGCTTTTGTCTTGCAGGTCCATGAGTCCTCCCCGCAGGGCTCCGAGTCCTCCCCGGCCGCCAGCTCCGGCTACGAGTCGTCCACGCCCCCGGGGCTGGTGTCCCCCAGCGCCGAGCCCCAGAGCAGCTCTAACCTCTCCCCGGCGGCGGCGGCTGCGGCGGCGGCGGCGGCGGCGGCGGCCGTGTCCGCGGTGCACCGGGGCGGAGGCTCGGGCGGCGGCGGCGGCGCGAGCGGCGGCTCCGGCGGAGGCAGCGGCGGCGGGGGCGGCGGCGGGGCGGGCGGCGGGGGCGGCGGCAGCGGCGGCGGGGGCAGCGGGACAGCCGGGGGCCACAGCGGCCTCTCCTCCAACTTCAATGAATGGTACGTGTGAGAGGCCGGGGCCTCTCTTCCTCTCCCGGTCCCCACCCTGGCGCAGCCCTCCCGGTGGCGAGCGCTGAGGGCACCCTGTGTTGTTAAAATTATGAATCTGATTTTTATGATGATGAAAATGATTTTACCAGCAGAAGGATTTTTAAAAGTTTTTTCTTTTTTTTCTTTCTTCTTTTATTTTTTTAATAATCTAGGCATGAAAAGCAAAAATATCCCTTCCGGAGTCTCAGCTGAAAACATAAAATAGGAAATTAAAAAAAATAATAAAAAATGTAAAAACCCATAAAAATATTGAACCAAACCCTCCTCCTTTCCCTCCCCTCCCCCGCCATGCCCTCTTTTCCTTCTCACCCAGTTCCCAGACTTCTGACAAATGTACATAGCGAACTCCTTCCTTCTCCAAGGTGGTTTTAATGGCTTCCTGGTGTATAGAAGTTTGTCCATTTGTAACTCTCCGGATTGCGTTCCTCCCTGCCTTTCTTCCCTTCTCTTCCCCAAGTGATGGGCTTTTTCTTTTCTCTTTTTAGTTTACCCGGTTTCTTTTTAAGTAATGTGGAAGAAAATGGTTTATTTTGTATTGTGGTATTGAATATTGTGTTCCTTTTTATGAGGCAACTTGATTGTAAACTTCATGCAACTATAGACTGGAAAAAACCGAGCCGTGCCAAAGTCTCCCTTCTGTTTCTTCAACACATCCATCCGCAGCGCGCGCACACACACACACCACCACCACCAACGCTTGTGAATGTATTTTTCTGTTAGCTGGGTTTACATGTGATGTTTTAGTGCTTTTGCAAGTTCAATTTGTTAGTTCCTGTATGAAAGATTGTGGGGGAAAATAAACGTCGTGCCGTTAGCTTTTCCGTAATAACACCCTTCCTTCTGTAAATACCCGTTACCATATTTATCCATTTGTAATTAAATTATGGTATTAACTTGCTACAGAGGAAACAATATTTATAAAGAATGTTTCTTAACTATAAATATGTACAATTGTGGGCATAAACTGTTTCAGATTTTTTATTTGAAGGTTTTAAGTGGTTTGATCATTTCTTGTGATATGTTTTGAGAGTAATGCATACAGAAATATAATAAAACGTGTTGAAACTGCATGAACACACTTTTTTTTTTTCTAGCAAAGTTCTTAAGATGGGAAGGGGGCAGCTGAGAGTTGACATGGGTATGGATCAGCTGCCTAAAATGAAGGGGAGGCACCACCTTGCATTCTAGGGAGGAAGGTGTATGTATGCATAGGATCCAGGCCAAACTGTCCCTTTGGCAGAAAGTCTCAAAATTATTTTCTATGTCCTTTGTTTGTAGCTGAGAGCAAATTAAATTTTTGGAAAGACCCTGTGAGGAATGGCGGGCTGGAACCTTCAGGGTTTCTAATGGCTCCATTATCTGAGGGAGTGCCTTTCTTTGCAGCTGTTTGGACTGGATTTAAGAGCACTAAACATTTCCTTATTCTTTGTTTTCCCTCTTCCCTGCCCCCTTTCCTCCCCCTTCCTCTGAAAAGCTGAGGTACAGTTATTTTTAATTGCATGGTTTAAAACTGAGCTGAGTACTTTGTTTTTGAACTTGGCCCAGTGATTATAGTTTAAGGGCCCTTTTCCACCTAGAGTTTTTTCTTGAAATTTTGGAGAGCTTGCTTAAGAAAGTCTGCTTATCCCCAGAGCTGCTGCACACCGGTAAGGAAGATGTTCAAGAGAAGAAGGTGACAGTACACTTTAGGAAAAAAACAAACTGTTGGCTCCAAACAAGAGAATCTTTTCAAGAACTGAGGAAAACAATAAGATACAAAGACTAAAATGGCCAGGTGTGAGTGAGTGAGGCAGAGCACCGAGCACCAGTTTGTCTATTAATTTCCTCCTCTGCAAGAATTTATCAGATATCAAACTCGGTGCTCTAAGGAAGAAAGCAGAAATAATTTTAATAATCAAAGGGTAGGAATGGGGTAGGAATAGTTAGGAATCGAAGGGTAGGAATAATTTAAAAATTATTTGTAAACCCCTGAGCCATCAAAATGTCTCCATCTCTTCCTGAATACCCTTCCCCTGCTCCGCGGCCCCCCCCCCGCGCTGCCCCCCCCCCCGCCCCAGTACCGAGAAGTTTCAGACCTAGGATCACCCAGGGGGCTCTTGGGGCTTTGCGGGGGGAGACCCAGGACGTGGGGGGGGGGGGCTGCAGCGGAGACCGGTGCTTCTATCCTTCCCCTTCGGTGGTTGACTGAGCTGCAGAGCCAGTCAGGCTAGGCCAGAGGGCCGTTTGGAGAGGACAACTGTGACCTCCTGGAGGCCACCTATTCTATGCGGAGGGAAAGACTCCAGCCTGTGTGTGTGTGTGTGTGTGTGTGTGTGTGTGTGTCCCAGAGGATGACAGATGCCCGGCTAGCCCTCCCAAGCGGCCCTACGAACTGCCCAAGCACCAGCTCCTGAAGCAATCAACCCCTTATTAAAGTCAAATTTATAACCTCTAATAATATTAAGGAAAATTATTAAAATAATTGGCATATGTTACTGATCCTTGGGAGATTTCATTGAACATATTATAAGCTGTGAGGAAAAGCCTTTAGTTTCTCAGCCTCCCCCCCCCACCAGGAGGAGACGAAGAGATCAGATGAAATATTTATCATAACTTGGGCAAGAATGAAAGAGTATATCATAAATGTTTTAAACTTTTTTTTTTTTTTGGTGGAAATTATTGGCCTGAGACACCTCCCCCATCTAAAGAGAAGGGTGGAGTGGAGGTGTGCAACTTTAGTATCGACTGAAGGCTTGGGGTCTTTCTTCTCCTTTGGGGGAAGAAGAGGGAAAACGGCAAAGACGCCACAGTCGAGGTGACAGTCTTGAGTTGGCTGGCCGGCTTTCCGGCGCTGAATGTCGGAGAGCTACCGCAGGGCCCTTTAGGTCCAGGGGCGCTGATCCTACTTTTCAGCAGGAAATAAAAATGAGAAGGCGGCTGGCGCGAGCAGGAAGATCGCAGCCCGGGGGCGGGTTCCTAGCCCACCCTCGGGTATGGGGAGCGGGTGCGAGCCGCTTTCGCGCAAAACGGCTCCCGGCTCTGCGGCCCCTGCGGCCCAACGCTTTGTCCGAACGAGTCACCGGCCCTGACGGTGTGGCCCACTCTCCGCCTTCCTCTCAGGCGCGTCGAACCCCGGGGACGGGGTGGGGGAGGGGGAGATGGCAAAGTGGTCAAAGGTGTCAGAATTGCTCAAGCAAGAGGGAGGCTGGCGGCCCAAGATTCAGCAACCGCAACCGGGCGCCTGGGCCTGGGGGTGGGGGGTCTGTGGGTCTCCCCCGCTGCTGCCGACATGGAGTCGAATTCTAACCTGCCCTGGTCTGGACTCCAGAACTCCGGAGCTGGAGACCATCTTCGCTTCCCTCACGGAACCAGAGCTGCGCCTTTGGTTCACTGTCCGCAGGGAGGCTCGACTGCCTCCGCAGGAGGACGGTTTCTGCCGGTCACTGCCATCAACTTGAACTTCGGAGCGCCCGAGGTCGCTCCCTTTGCGCTCGGCTCCATCCACCACCAAATAACTTCCCTCACGCGGGAGTCGCTTTATCCGGAGGCAGCTGGAGCCCCCTCAGAAGGCCCATCATTATTATTATTAATTATCGTGATCCTCGCTGCATTATTAATGACCACAATGATAACTGGCATCGCTATCAGCTTCTCCCGGTTCAATGAAGTCCCCCAAGTCTCAGGCGGGGAGGAGGTCACTGTTGGAACAGAGGCCGGGTTGATTCTGCTCTGGGCGCGAGCAAGAGGAGGCTCTAAGGCCGAGGCCCTGCTGGACGTCGCGAGCAGAGGAAGCGGTTCCCAGGCCCAGCACACCCGGTCCCCGCGGTTCTGGCCCCTTTCCTTTCTGCTGCACCTTCTCTTTTCCTCCTCCTCCCCACCCCCTGCCCCCTTTGTCTCTGTCTCTGTCTCTTTTTTTTTTTCAGACGGATGTTTTCAGTATCGAGCGGTGTATTTTCCGCACAAAACTGTGAGATCTAGGGCAGATCACAGGCTGGACCGGAGTTTCGGGGTTCCCTGTACACCGCGCTGTTCTCCCTTATTCCAGGGTGGCTAGGAAGGCCTGGGTTTTCCGAGCGATCGGTCGTCATCCGGGTAGGCAGGGCTGACTAGGGGAGGTGTGCTCTGGTAGGACACGCGGGGGCCCACCAAATACTCACTTGAGCCTACAGTCCTACCCTCCCCTATATCACGCCACCGAAATCACCCAAAGGGCGCGCTAGGCCTGTGTCCAAGAGCTAAGAAATAAAGGCCTCAAAATAATACCCCGCCAAGACTTGGTTGAACCCTTGAATGTGTTTTTACTTAAACGGACACGTGCCCCGGAAAGCGGCCCTCCGGATCTAAAATACGCGTTCAATAAATACTCGAGGGTTGGTTGATTATATAGTCTGATACTGCTCTGGTTCCGCAGAAACTTGGAGCTGCTCGGCCCACTGCTACCCCCAGCAGACCGTAATGAACGGTTTCTATTTTTAACTGGCAGCTTAGAACAGGGCTGGAGACGCGTAGCCCTTCTTACTAAACCCCCTCCCAAACCCCCAACAGATCGATGCAGGGGTTTTATTTTAGGGAAGAACCTAGATCCTTCCAGAATGGATCGAGTGTCGGGCATAAACCCTCGGATCATCCCGCTGGGCTCCTGAGAAAGAAACGGCAGCCTCGGCAGTTTGAACAGGGTGTTACGAATGAGAACTTCTGTAAACCATAACCAGAGCAGCCCGAGGGTTCGAGTTCATGGTCAAGGCTGTGGGGCGACTGGGGCCGCAGTGTCCACGCCCCGCTCCGCCCCTGCTCGGCCACGGCCCGGATCGCGGGCAGGGCGCGCGGAGCCAGGGTCCTCCCACTCCCGCCCCGCCCCTCAGGGCCCAGTGCGGGGACTGTCCGTGCTGGGGCCACCTCGTCGCCCTTCCACGTTTCCCTTTTGTTCCCAGCGCTCGACGAGCTTTTGAAGAGGTGACACCTCGCTTGGTCTCCAGACTGTAACCCGCCCTTGTTCCGAATCGAATCCCGCATCCTGCCTCCCGGTCATTCGGGATCAGGCTCTGCGCAGCCACCAGGCCAGAGCTGGGGGCGCCGTATTCTCTAGCATGCGCGCACGCAGACAGACCCCCCACATACACACACATTCTCTTTCACAGTCTCTCCACGCCTTAACACACGCGCGCACACACGCACGCACTCATATATGCTTTCTTCCTTCGGCACCCCCCCCACCCGCTGGTGTGCGCGGGATGGACCTGAGCCGCAGAGACTGGGGGGCGCGCAGACGGAAGACCCAGCAGGAGATGCTCCCCTCGCCCGTCCACTCTTCCCCAGCTCCCCGACCCCAGTGGCCTCCCTCCAAAAGGGCCAGGCCTGCCCAGAACTCTCGATACAACTTGGTTTTTTGAGAGTCCGCTGCCTGGGCCTTATTTCAGAAGCTCGCACCTCGATTCCCCGGCGGGAGACAATTTGGGTGGGGGATCCCCGCACCCAGTCCGGATCCCTCAGACCCACTTCCCTGGTAATGTGATAGGCGAGAGTGTCCGGCAACCCTGAGAACCCACTGACTCCCGGGTGTGCTTTGGGAGGTCGCTTCCTTACCTCTCAGTTAAACCAGGAGGGAGGGAAACGGGAGTTTTCGAAACCCTCGCTCTCCTCCTTTCAACCCCTGCCCTTAGCCTCTTCTTTTCCTAACCTCCCGAAGCCAGTATTTTTCTGTCCCCGAGGCCAAACTTGGTGGCCCGGGGGAGAGAACAGGGCGCGACGCCGCCAGAGAGGTTGGGGGTAGAAATAATAATAACGTTAATAATGTCAAAGATAATCATCCTAGTTAACGCTCCCCGACTGGGTTGCTCCCTAGAGGCGAGGGGGGCGGGGGAGGGAGGCCTGGGGCGGCTACAGACCGCCGGGGGCTGGGAGCGGGCCTGAGTTCTTCTATAGGGGAGGGTGCAGAGGGTGTTCTTATGTTGCCCCCACCCTCCCCAAAGTAAGTCTCGGGTCTGGAACCAGGCCGAGCCAGCGACCGCCCGGCCAGGACCCGCGCTGGGCCTCTGGCTGCAGACGCGCGCGGTTCGTTCTCTTCTTTTCTTTCTCCTGGCTCACCCGACACGCAGCAGTTGGTGCGGCGGAGACTGGTTTCTCGAAACTCTTCGGAGTTGGTTGGGTCTCTTTGCCCGTGGCCCCCACCCCCATCCCCCTAACCCGGGCCTGTTCCCCCTCCCTCTCCCTGCCGGCAGATGAATGGTGGCTTTAATGATCCTGGGCGCGGCGTTGGGCCGGCGGTTCTGAAGATGCTCTGACCTGTAGGGAGGGCGCGAGAGGTCAGGCGCACGCAGGGCCAGGCTCGGGCTCCTCCCAGGCCCACGCTGCTCCGATATTGATCTTGGGAGAAAGATAAACAGAAAAGCTGGACCTTCGGTCATGAATACTAATGAGCCAGGGTAGGAGTTTTAATTGCTATGGACTTCCTTTTTCCAGTTAATCTTTATTGCAGACTTCGGAATCCGTCTTTTCGAGCTTCGTTTTGTCTCATTCTCTCCCCGCCCTCCTTCTTATATTTTCATTTGAAATGCCCAGGCGAAAGAGACCTGTGTCAACTTGACTTTATCCCTTTCCCAGTGCCCGTGTGAGCGCGAGAGCCCACAGCCCGCGTTCCCAGCAGGGCGCTTCTTCTGCTCACTAATTCTGGAAATGTAGGGGATCCTATAAAATAAATTGTTTCAATGTGGCTTTGGCGAGTCTGCTTCTTGACTTCCTCACCCTTATTGTTTCAAAGACTTCGTGTGTCCTTGGCCTTTAAACTTCCTCTTGACAATTGCATCTTTTCTCCAGGCACTGAGATCCTTTCTACTCCAGACGGGTGTATTCTATCCCCAAACATTCCCGTTTCTCAAGTCTCCAGGATTTGACACTGGCTTTGCCAACCGCAGTGTCTAAGTGTTTCAATCTAGCAGCGATTTCTTAAGCAAGCTAATTCGTCAGTTTACATAATTGCAGTGTTTTCTTTGGTACCTGTAAGCAACAGTGAAATCTGAGACAGGAACCTAAGGGAATTTCCAGAAACACTTCTGCCTCCATTCTTAACATGCATTTGATAAGTTAGTTTTACTGTTTTTCTTAAAATAAACCCATTATTGAATTGAATTTTCTCTTGAAAATACATAAATCGACTGTAAATCCCATAAAGCAGTTTCGGCTGTGCGATCAGGAGAGAGAGAAAAAAATACAAGCCCATTTCTGCAACAGACTATGAAACTCAAGGCAAGTAAAACCAAACCAAACCAAACCAAAAACCAGCTGTATTAGAATAATCTCCAGTATTATTTTGATCTTCAGAGTTTGGGACAAAATAAACCCGCATTTCACATCACTGTCAATAGGTCTCAGCACTGAAATCTCCTGAGGGTTCTGTTCCACTTACACTTTTCAGTCCAAACTTTTTTTCTTCACACAGTGATTTATTATGTAGGTAATTTTAGGGGATACAGTTTACAGCTTGAATTATTAGACTGAACACCTCTGGCTGACACCACTACGCCTTTTTTTTCAGCCTGCAGCTGTGAGTCACAGCCCCATTTTCATACCCAACCGCCGCACATTCTTCCACAATGTATATTTCCTTCTCGCAAAGATCAAACGCGCTTTGGTCAAAGTGTTTATTTTAAAATACAGGAAAATTAAAACTAAACACAGCTCTACTGAAAAATCCCCCAGTGTATCATATTTTTCCTCCTCCTGTGCCCACAAAAAAAGTAACAAGTTGTAGCACTTTCTGGAATAAAATTTCAAGTCGAAGGGGAACACACAGGCACTTGCAGACTCGATTTTCATTTTATTATTGAAACCCATCAGGAAACCTCCCACTTCTCTTCATATTTGAATCCTGTTTTGATGTCTTTAGTTTTTACCGTACAAATGCCACAAGCAGCAGCAGCAGCAGCAACAACAATAACAACATATCTTTAAGATGTTGACAAGCATCTATTTTATTCACCAACCTATACACTCATCATGTATAGTTCATTTTTTCCATCTTAGTCTTTTTTTAACTGTATCATCCACAGGATAACTTAAGGGGGAGAAGGATATTTTGAAGTAACTCAGAAACAACTTCATATTTCCCAAGCATCTGGGTCGGTTTTTGGTATGTACCTGTGTTTCCTTTTCCCCTTCAAATTAAGGTGAAAAATTACAAGGTAAAATCACCTTTTTTCCAGCACCTAAGTCGTATGAAGTGAATTTTAACTGCAGATTTTGATGGACAAGTTGTCCTTCCATAGCCCACTATCCACTGCTTTTTTCAAGCTTCTCTTGATTCCCATTTGACGGGGATATAGACCTCAGCCACTCCTCTCCCAGGCAGTTTACTCAGCTTTTCAAGCCACACAGTGGCTTTAACGGGGCAGAAACTGGCAGGCTGTTTTTAATCAAGTTTGGAAGCGGAATCTTTTCCCTCTGACGATGGTGCCCAGGGGTGGATCCGGCTGAATGTCTGGCGCTGCGGGCTGCAGGCTCGGCCACCCCCTTTTTCAGACACAACACCAGAGAGGGGTATTGAAATAATCGCGTGTGGCAGAAATGTTAAAAAAAAAAAAAATTAACCCCTCTTACTTCCCATACTTCTGAACTAAAAGGCAAAAGAAGCCAAAAGGAAATTTGATATAATATTCACTTACCTGCCTAAGGCAGACCAAGAAACTGGAAAAAGACTTGATGCTTTGCAAACATACTCTACAGAATCTTTCAAATCAGATGCTGCTTAAGATCAATGGCAGTAAAAATTGTTTAATGATTTGATGGGTTAAAACTTTTCTAGATATCACTGATAAATGAATTGGGCTAGAAGTCTCTTCCTAGAAAGAATTTGGAAGGCATATAGAAAATAATCTATGTGTGATCCTCCTCCTATTGTTTTTAAGGGGAGATAAATATTATAGTACATACTGTCTGGATTTTTTTTTAATTTTAGAGAAATAAATAAAAATATCTAGCCCTCATATACTATCGAGAATTCTTTGCAACAGTGAAAAATCAAGGATTTTCAAGATGAAGAACAAAGCAAGGAATCAGATTACAATCTTCCTCTAAAATCCATTTCTTCCTCTGCTGAGTTTTCAAATGATCTCTTCGGTGACTCTTTATCTGAGCAGTCTGTTCAAATTAAAATGAATGGATTATTTTCCCCTTGATAGCTTAACTTGCGACCCACAAAACGTTTCTAAAATTTCTAAATGAAAATCACAGACTTTTTATAAAGCCTTAGTAACAGCATTACCTGTCCTGGCTAAATCAATTTATTGTGAACTTTCTTTCATCTTTGGTAGAGTATCTGATACATTAAAAAAATCTCGCCTTGAAAATATCAACTTTTCTGCCAATGGTATGAGAACTTATTTTCATGATATGCAGTTTGAGATTTTTGATTCATTTCTTTTTTTTTTAATCCAAGAGAATTAATTAAAAAACTGATTTGGAATAGGGAGGAGATATCAAAGAGAAGCCTTAAAGCAGAAATCAAACCCATCTCAACTACCTCCCAGGATATGCGTATCCAACCCTTCCTGCAAAAAGAAAATGTTTTAGCTGAAGAAAGCAGTCATATCGGCCATCTGACTTCAAATGCCTCCTACAAATGTCTATCATGGTCATTTTACAATATGGCAAAACTGTCACCTAAAGTTTCAGGGTGACATTTTTCTAAATCTTTACATGATAATTTACTAATTCAGAAGTGTAAAAAACAATTGATTTTATGTGGCAAAATATCGCTTTATCTATCTGTAAACATACATATTGCCCATAGGGCGCTATTGTAATTTATGTAAGTTTTCTCTTTTTTTGACAATTGAGTTCCCTGGTAGTCTACTATTCTCTTGTGCCCCCAACATTTTTGCAGTTGAAAGTTGAATGCTGGGCACTCTGAGGCTGGAAACCAAACCAATTGCTTTTTGTGGAAGCAAAAGGTGTCTCCCTCTGACAGATGCTACTTTAGGTGTCTTTTCTGCAAAGCGGATCTCAGAATTCAATTGGCTTCATCATTTGCTACTGTTTTTCTAAGGTTTGTGGTCCAAGTGGCAGCCCTCTCTGAAACATACGGTAGGTTCTGTCTCACAGTGGCAAAGTCGCCTATTTCTTTGCTTCAAATTTCGTTTTGTGTTTAAAATACAATAACGTCAGTTTAAAAATCATTTTTAAGAGAGCACTTTCAAGACGCACTTCCTCTCATACTGCCAGACACTGCTGCTCCCCAACCTCTTGGCTGGAACCCTTGCTTTCGATTTGTTTGTTTCACGCATTTCCCTAAAGAACCGGGCTCTTTGCGCTATTTAATTCTGCTTCAAAAATGCATCGCTCGTGCGTTGAATTTCTTTCTGAAACAAATTACCATCGAAAGAGTATCAGATTCGTTCCAAATATGGGATTTGAAACAATATTCCCGTGCTAGAATATTTTTAAATTTGAAGAATATTTTTAAAATTGTTTTTGTTTTGAGTCCACACTTGTGCAATGTATTTTCAATTGAAGAAGGGTTGCCTGTATTTCTCATGATAAACAAACAAAAAGTAAGAATTACGTTCTGCTTAGACCTTCCTTTATTATTATTTTTAGCCCGTGTATCATTACCTAACTGGTATGCGTTATTCTGCCCAGCTCTTGATGATCTAGTTGAATTCTAGACATTGTGCCAAGAAGTGTATTTGAAGCAGATAAGTACGTATAATACAAATGCGTTTTGTTAGACCTGATGGATGCTATTTTTCTTTTAATAGGTTTGTAGCAAACTAACACAATAACACAATGTATTCCTTTTCAAGGTACATTGTTGAAACAGGTCTATTAAGAGCGCGTTGAGCTATTTCTCGCTTCTATTGAACAGTCTGTTGCTCAAACACAACAGCCAACAAACGCCAGCTGCCTCAACAAAAGTAGAAACCTAACCCTTTTATGTAATGTTTTAACAGAAAGGGTAGCTCTGTTTAATTAAAAACATTGATGATTCAGTGAAACAATGGAAACTCAAGTTCAAGTGGTGCTCTATTGATTTAAGATGATTTTTACTAGCAATGGGTATAATTCATTTTTTCCCCCTGGCTTTCTCTTCTGTAAAGGGGTTCCTTCTTGTGGCATTATTTGGGTGAATAGGAAAAGACAGAGATGGCTATTGCCTTAGAAACCTGATTAACGCACGTCGCTTTGAGGGTAAGGTGTTTAATTTATAAGTGCACCCCATATTTTTTGTCAGTTTACTCGCGGTAGGGAAGCTTTGAAAGTAGCTCTTCTCAGCAGGTTAAAAAGTGAAGTCTGCGTCCTGGCATTTAAATGTCTTTGTTATTGTGTCAAGCAAGTTGTTGAAAACCGCATGCCCAGAATACTAAGGTTGGGTAGCTAGATGAGGCAAGTTGTGTGAGTGTGTGTGTGTGTGTGTGTGTGTGTGTGTGCGCCCGCGCGCCCGCGCGCGCGCCCCTGGGCGCAGGGTTGTGTGCGCTAGGACAATTATTTTCATCAGCTGCTTGCTTGCCCGCGTCCGACCGCTTCTCTTTGCAGAACAGACGGCCTCCAGGGTTTCAACTCTGAAAGCGAAGCAGGAGGAATTTCTCCATGGAGACTCCCTCCTTGGGAGCGTCGAAATCTCTCGGCCCTGGGGGAGCGGGCCTCGGTCATGGGTACCCGGGGCGTCCCCCCCTCCCCCACCCCCCCCCCCGCCCCGTTCCCCGGCCGGGGAGCACTCGAAGGCCGCGAAAGATCCGGGTTTCGCCCTCCATAGACCTCCGCGACGACCGCCCTGGAGGGGCGCCAGGAGCTCTGGGCGCCGCACTCGGGGTCAAGGTGGGCGGAGGCAGGTGCCTCCCGCCGCCCTGCAGCCCGGCAGCCGGCGCCGTGGCGGCCGCCCTCGGCGGCCGCATTTCGCACTCCTTCCTCCCAGGCCGGCCCCGGAGGCCGGTCTTCACTGTTCCCGGACCCCCCGAGTGCGAGCAAGTTGAGAACGCAGCTGCCGTCGATCTCCCTCCCGCAAATCAGCGGACACGGGCGCCCGAAGCCCGCAGAGCCGGCCTACAGGCCGCCCCCAGGGCCTCTATGCGGGCCCTTTCCTGTAGGACGCGCAGGCCGCCGCCGAGGCAGGGGCGAGGTGGGCCAAGGGCAGTGGCCTTCTGGATGCTTTTCGGCGGTCAGACAAGTCCCTGGGGTAAGGCCGGCGACAGAGCGCCTCGGACGTCGTTTGCTTTACACGGCTGCCACCCCGGTCCGGCGGCGGCGGCCTTGGGACCACGTCCTCCAGGCCAGGCAAGGCCGCGACAGGCCCCGGTGGTGGGGCACTTCCGCCCGCTCCCGGCGTCCCGCGCGCACGGGGGTCAAAGGGCCGCGGGCCCCTTCCGGGGTTCGGCCGCGGCCGCGTGCCGCCCGCCACTCGCCGCCTGGCGGTTCCGGCGATGAGGCCTCGAGGCCGCAGGTGGCAGCCCGTCGGGCCCGCGCTCCCTGAGGAAACCCGGGGAGAACGTGGCCAGCGAGGGAACCGAGAGGGAACCGTCCGCATGGGCCCCGCGGGCCTAGAGTGAATTATTTAAGCCGTTCCCGGTGTTTAAAGAGGTTTTTCAGTTTTTAAAGAATGTTGTAAAAAAAATATCAGCCCTTGTTAACTCCCTCATTATATGCTTTTTTCTCTTCAGCCGAACAAGCCATATTTCCTGAAACTGAGGAGCTATGTAAGTGTTTAAACATGTGTCAAGTGTCTTATAAATAATACAAATTCATAAAGAAGAGGAGGAAATTTAACTGATACCTGAAGTCCTTGGCGTTGCTACGTTTCACTCTTGGGTTATTTTTGGCGGTGGAATCGTAGTAAGGAGACCGCTCAGGGATTATGTGGCACCTCATGGAGCCCTTCCCTTTTCTTCCCCCGCTCACTCTGAGTCTGTACTCTTCTCGTCTAGGAATGCCTTTGTCCAGTCCACCGAGCAAGTTCAAGTGGCCTGCCCAGTCTGTGTAAGATAGAGGTCATATTTAACTCAGAATTAGGAGTCGCCCTTCCGGTCTCTTCCTCTTCACCTCCCCCCCCAAAGCGTCTGCTACTATGACATTGCTATGACATACCGCACCCACCTTGTTAGAAGGAAGGTTAGTGCTGCTTCTGGCAAAAAAAAAAAAAAAAAAAAAAAAGCAATGAAGTCTGGGCTTTAATTTGGGATCTGGGCTAGCAAATCATTTAAGTTTTTGTCTTCATTCTCTTACCTAGAAAAGCTGGAAAGAAGATGTTGCCCTCACAGGATCTGAGGTCCTCTGAGAAACGTAAGTACAGAGTATTATTTTACAGTAAAATGCCATGTGTCGTTTTGAGATTAGATCGAACTTTAGGGTTACCTCCGTACTTCGGTTCCTTGGATGACATTTTTCATATCGATTGCCATTCTGGGAAAGATTTCCGTGGGTATTCTATTTCTAGCTGTTTCTGAGCTCTAAACATCATAGATGCATAGATGCATCTCTTGTGTGTACCTTTTTGCTGCTGCTTCAGGATGTAGCTGGTGAGGAATGTATGGTTATGCGGAGTTGCGCGACCTCAGCAGTGTTCATTGCTGATTACCTGGGATGTTGTCGGAGCCTTCCAAGATGGTCTGCGATGCACTCCGTCAATGGTTTTAATGTAAAGAGGCCTTTTCATTTTTATGTATAGCCCTGTCTCTCCTTAGAGCTCAGATTTGAATCTAAGGTGGTCTGAGCTAGGAATAATGCCTCGTCTCGGGAACTCCGATACACTCGAAATTACTCCTCTCCTCTAAGCACCAAGATTTTGTTTCAGGACCAAGCTACCTAATCTTTGCTTACGATAATGAGTTTACTCCCAGGAGGTTTCTCTGTGTCTCACGTAAATAGATTTCAGGTAGTTGTCTTCCTGTTCTTGCAAAATTGCTCAGACATGTGTGAACCTCAGTGATGAAAACAGCTTATATTGTATAGTTGGGGTTATTCCTCTTCCCTAATAAACTCATTCGGAGTCAGATCTCTAGACACACTGATAAATTCCCAGGTTGGCGGATGAAAACTTTGCTGAGCTTAACAAATACCTTCTTGATGTTTAAACAGTCCCTAATAAGAATGCCAACCATCTGTTGAAAGCCAAACAATAAACAGTGAACAGAGTAGTCAATGCATAGATGATTTACTCATTTGTAATTTGTTCTTAAACATTAGCCAATTGTCAACAAGTTGATATCCAGGCAGTCTTTGAACTAAGCCTGTGTCGCTAAACTCAGGTAGGACATTTTGATCTTTCTCTTTCTGTGCCACTCCCCATTCCACGAGAGAACATGGTGCCTCTTTGTAAGAAAAGATGTACAGCATTTACTACAGTTAGCAGTAAATTTACTACGGTTCTCAGGTAGCTTGTTTTCTAATGGTGGAGTTAAGGCAATTACAGAAAATGAGTAACTAATACAAAGTAAATAAGGCTAGAGTATGGGGAATGACTAAATTATACAAAGTGTAATGAGTACCTTGAAAGACATGTTTATAAATTTATATAGAGCATTCGGAGACGGATACAATAACATCAGAAACTGTAGAAGATTATATACAGAGAACAACATGTAGGCTAGCAGCATTCTCACCAACATCAACAAGGGATGTCTGAAGACAAAGGACTACTATTTCAAAAGGGCTGAGAGAAAGTAACTATAACCCAGAATGCCAGACCCAGCTAAGTCGTTATTTAAGAGTGAGGGCTAAATAAATGTCTTCAGACCAACAAAGTGGAAATTTACCACTCACTTTTGATAATGACTGTAAGAAGCTATGGAGGAACAGAGGGAAAAAGTCTGTTAAATCCTGAAGGGGAGAGTGGACTGCAAGAGGAAATGGTGTATGAAGAAGTTGTTCTTTGGCGTGTGGGAAACTGAAATAGGTCTTGCATATGTAAAATAATAGGATGATTAGTTTAGGATGTTTAAAACCATGATGGGAACACAACTTTCCCAAACTGAGAGAATCTGATATAGCAGTTCATGATAGAAACTCTTAGCAAACGAAGAATAGAAGGCATCTTCCTCAGCCGATAAAGAGCATATACAAAATCCACAGCTAACATAATACTCAAAGGGAAAAACTGAATACTTTTCCCCCTAAGATTGGGAACAAGAGAAGGATGGCAGCTCTCACTACTTCTATTCGTCATCATTTTGGAAGGCCTAGCCTCGTAGCCAATTGCAATAAATCAAGAAAAAAGAAAGAAGAGGCATAAGAATTGGTAAAGAAGAAATAGATTTTCTACCAACACAGCCACATCCTCTGCAAATAAACTTTAAGTGAATCTACAAACTATCAAAAGTAATAAGTGCATTTTTGCATGATTTACTAGATATAAAGTCAAAATACAAAAATTCAATTGTATTTCTGTATGCCAGAAAGACACAAATGAAAAAGGAAAATTTTAAAGTACCATTTGCAATAACATTAAAAAAGATAAGAAAAAATCTAACACAGATATGAAGAGGGAAGTAAGTAATAATAACGAGCACAGAAATGAATGAACCTAAGAATCAAAGAAGTGATTGGGAGGCTCAAGAAAATGAAAGTTGGTTCTTTGAAAAAAATTAATAAAGTAGACAGACTTTCAATTAATTAAAAAATTAATTTTAAGAGGCACAAGTGTACAATGCCAAGAGTTTTTTTTTTTCAAATTTTTATTTAAATTCTACTTAGTTAACAGTGCAATATTGGTTTCAGGAGTAGAATTCAGTGATTCATTGCTTACACACAACACCCAGTGCTCATCATAACAAGTGTCCTTAATACCCATCACCCATCCAGGCCATCCCCCACCCATCTCCGCCATTGACCCTCAGTTTTTTTCTCGATCATTAAGAGTCTCCTATGGTTTGTTTCTCCCCTTTTTTCCCTTTCCCATATGTTCATCTGTTTTGTTTCTTAAATTTCACATATGAGTGAAATCGTAACGGTGTTTTCTCTGACTTACTTCACTTAGCATAACACAGTCTAGCTACATCCATGTCATTGCAAATGGCAAGATTTCACTCTTTTCAATGGCTGAGTAATATTATATTGTGTGTGTGTGTGTGTGTGTGTGTGTGTGTGTGTGTATACACACATCACATCTTCTTTATCCATTCATCAGTCAGTGGACATTTGGAGTCTCTCCATAGTTTGGCTATTGTTGGTAATGCTTCTGTAAACATCGGGGTGCATATACCCCTTCAAATCTGTATTTTTCTATCCTTTGGGTAAATATCTAATAGTGCAATTGGTGGATCATAGAGTAGTTCTATTTTTTTTTAATGTTTATTTTTGAGATATAGAGAGAGCAGGAACAGGGCAGAGGGAGAAGGAGACAGAGGATCTGAAGCAGGCTCCACATTGACTGCACATAGCCAGATGTAGGACTCAAACTCACGAACCATGAGATCATGACCTGAGCCGAAGTTGGATGCTTGACTGATTGAGCCACACAGGTGCCCTGGGTAGTTCTATTTTTAACTTTTTTGAGAAACCTCCATACTGTTCTCCAGAGTGGCTGCACCAGTGCTCTTAAACTCATGAATGGTGATATCATGACCTAAGCCAAAATTGGACGCTTAACCAACTAGGCCACCCAGGTGCCCTTACCTTTTAGTTTTGTTGATGGTTTCCTTGACTATGCAGGAGGTTTTTATCATGATGACGTCCCAATAGTTCACTTTGGCTTTTGTTTCCCTTGCCTCTGGTGATGTGTCTAGTAAGAAATTGTTCTGGCCAAGGTCAGAAAGGTTGTTGCCTGTGTTCTTCTCTAGGATTTTGGTGGTTTCCTGTCTCACATTTAAGTCTTTCATCCATTTCGAATTTATTTTTGTATAGGGTATAAGAAAGTAGTCCAGTTTCATTCTTTTGCATGTTGTTGTCCAGTTTTCCAAGCACCATTTGTTGAAGACACTATCTTTCTTCCAGTGGACATTCTTTCCAGCTTTGTCGAAGATTAGTTGACCATATGGTTGTGGGTCCATCTGGGTTTTCTGTTCTATTCCATTGATTTATATGTCTATTTTTGTGCTAGTACCATACTGTATTGATGACTACAGCTTTGTAATATAGTTTCAGGTCTGGAATCATAATGCCTCCAGCTTTGCTTTTCCTTCTCAGGATTGCTTTGGCTATTCGGGATCTTTTGTGGTTCCATGCAAGTTTTAGGATTGTTTGTTCTAGCTCTGTGAAAAATACTGGTGGTATTTTGATAAGGATTGCATTAAATGTGTAGATTGCTTTGGGTAGACATTTTAACAATGTTTGTTCTTCCAATCCATGAGCATGGAATGTTTTTCCATTTCTTTGTGTCCTCTTCAGTTTCTTTTATAAGTGTTCTATAGTTTTCAGAGTATAGATTTTGCACCTTTTTGGTTAGGTTTGTTCCTAAATATCTTATGGTTTTTGGTGCAATTGTAAATGGGATCGATTCCTTGATTTCTTTTTCTGTTGCTGCATTATTGGTGTATGGAAATTAATGCTAGGAAGTTTTAAAGGTGACAAAACTATAGATATAGCAGAGATTTTTCAAAATTATAAGAGAATTTAGGATCTTAGATGGCATGGACAATTTCCTATAATAATATAACTTATCCAAACTGAGTACAGCAGATACTGCCAATTAACAATTCAAAATGCTGACTTCTTCCTCCTTTATTAACCTAACTCTGATTTTCTTTGGAGTAATGTGCCCAAATAAAAATAATTCCCTAAATTCCTCCGTGGCTAGATGAGCCATGTGATACAGTTTTGGACAATGAGATGAAAGCTTTTGATTTCCTCATATGGGTGTTCCCTCGTTGTGCTTCAGTTTCTTTCTTATGGAAAAAAAAAAAAGCAGCTATTCTGAGTCCAAAGTGTACCAAGCATGAGGTTGAGGCCTCTAAGCTAAAAGTAGTGGAATGGAAAGTTAGAACCTACTTTTCTGATAGCATTATTAAAGAGCTGTGTCTTCCCTGGACAGTTTTTATCTAGCTTTCTTGCTATGTGAGGAAAAAAAAATAGGCTCCTTTTTTTTTTTTTAAATGGGGAATCAGTTTTTCTGTTATTTCCAGCCTAATATATTCTTTACTTGATATATTGCTTTAAGAGGAAAAAAGAAAACCTGTGTGAACATATAACCACTAAACAAATACAATTATTTGTTTTAAAATTTTCCACACTAGGGGCACCTGAGTGGCTCAGTAGGTTAGGTATCCGACTTTTTTTTTTTAATGCTTTATTTATTTTTGAGAGAGACACACACAGAGTGCTAGTGAGGGAGGAGCAGAGAGAGAGGGAGACAGGAATCTGAAGCAGGCTCCAGGCTCTGAGCTGTCAGCATGGAGCCTGACTTGGGGACCTGAACTCAGGAACCAAGAGATCATGACTTCAGCCAAAATCAGATGCTTGCTTAACCGACTGAGCCACCCAAGTGCCCCAAGCATCTGACTCTTGATTTTGGCTCTGGTCATGATCTAATCGTGAGTTTGAGCCCCATGTTGGGCTCTGCACTGGCAGTATGGAGCCTGCTTGGGATTTTCTCTTTCTCCCTCTCTCTCTGCTCCTTCCCCATTTGCATGTTCTCTCTCAAAAATAAATAAACAAACATTAAAAAATAAAAAAATAAAATTTTCCACAGTAAAACATATCAGACCTATAATGCTTTTAAACTTTTAAGGCTTATAATGATGTTTAACCTGCAAGGAACAGATAAATCTTACTTTCTATTTATATTTTTAATGTTTATTTATTTCTTTTGAGAGAGAGAATGCATATTTGTGAGTGGGGGAGGAGGGAAAGAGAGGGAGAATCCCAGGCCGGCTCTGAGCTGATGGAGGGATCGATCCCGCAAACTGCGAGACCACGACCTGACCCCAAATCGAGAGTCAGGTGCCCAGCTGGCTGAGCTGCCCGGGCGCCACACCAACTCCGCTTTATATCAGCTGTTTGTTTGTTTGTTCAAGAAAGTTCTGTGCTGAATGTGGGGATTTAACTCACAACCTTGAGCTGAAGAGTCACATGCTGTACCGACTGAACTAGCCAGAAGTCCCATCAGTTTAATGAAATTTAAGAAAAAGAGGGAAAGTTTTCCAATTTATTTGATAAGTGTGTAAAAATCTAATAAAGTATTAAGAGAAAGAAAAATTATAGTCCAATTTCACTTATACATTTTATACTTATAACAAAAATTCTTTAAAAAAGTTTTTTTCAGTGTTTATTTTTGAGAGACAGAGAGTGAGTGGGGGAGGGGTAGAGAGAGACAGACACACACAGAATCAGAAACAGGCTCCAGGCTCTGAGCTGTCAGCACAGAGTCCACTGTGGGGCTCGAATCCACGAACCTTGAGATCATGACCTGACACAAAGTTGGATGCTTAAACTGACTGAGCCACTCAGGCACTCCTATAATATGAAAATTCTAAATAAAACATAAGCAGATTAAAACACAGTTTTGGTTAAGGAGGAATTTATTCCAGGAGTTCGAAGATGGTCTAACAGTAGAAAACTTACTGATATAATCTACCACATTTACAAATTAAAGAACATGATAAGGTCATCTCAAAAGATACAGAAAAAGCTTTGGTAAAATTCAAAATATATTTGTTTTTTTTTAATAAAGCTATTCTTTTTTAAATTCTTTAACGTTTATTTATTTTTGAGACCTAGAGACAGAGGGTGAGCAGGAGAAGGGCAGAGAGAGAGGGAGACACAGAATCCGAAGTGGGCTCCAGGCTCTGAGCTGTCAGCACAGAGCCCGACGTGGGGCTCGAACTCACAGACCACGAGATCATGACCTGAGCCGAAGTCGGCCGCTTAACGGACTGAGCCATCAGGCGCCCCTCAAAATATATTTGTAATGCAAACAAATACATATCTATGTAGGAATGATAAAGGAATTTCTGTTAACATGATAGAGGGTATCCCATAAAATTCAGAGTAAGCATCAGAAAGTGTTCTTCAAATCAGGAATAAGACAAAAATGCAAATTTCGTGATTTCTGATCTGTATTTTACTGAAGATATTATCCAGGACATAAGAAAAGAAAAGGAAGTGAAAAACAGAGGAGCTAAAAATGAAAATTTAGGTTATTTTTTAATGTTATTTATTTATTTTGAGAGAGAGAGAGAGAGGAAGAGCGCATGTGTGTGTGCACACACACACACATGCACGCATGAGAGAGGGAGGGGCAGAGCGAGAGAGAGAGAGAGAGAGAGAGAGAGAGAGAGAGAATCTCAAGCAGACTCCGCACTGTGAGTGCAGAGCCCGGCTTGGGGTGTGGCTCAATCTCATGAACCATGATATCATGACCTGAACGGAAATTAAGAGTTGGATGCTTAACCTACTGAATCACCCAAGCTCTCCTAGGTTGCTATTTTTCATCCTAATTGCGTATATAGAAAATCTAAGAATATCAAACCATTAAAATTAGTAAGAGAATTCAAAATTATAGATTACGGGATAAGTATACAGAAGACCAACAATATTCCTATGTGCCAACAATAAACAAGTTGAAAATCCAGTTAAAACAATACCATATGACAGCGTGCCTGACTGGCTCGGTCAGTAGAACATGCAACTTAGTTTTAAGATTGTGAGTTTGAGCCCCACATTGGGTATAGAGATTACTTTATTATTTTTAGTATTTTTAAAATATTTTTTAAAGTTTATTTATTTAGAGAGACAGACTGTGTGAGTGGAGAGGGGCAGAGAGAGAGGGAGAGAGAGAATCCCAAGAAGGCTCCATGCCATCAATGCAAAGTATGACATGGGGCTCAATCTCACGAACTGCGAGATCATGACCTAAGCTTAAATCAAGTTAGTCGCTTAACTGAGCCACCCAGGTGTCCCAGGTGTAGAGATTACTTAAAAAAAAAAAAATGAAATAGTGAAAAAGCTAGGAGAAACGTTGGAGTATATCTAACAAAAGATGTTAAAGATCTTTTTGGAGAAAATTATAAGAATTTATTTAAATACATAATGTATAGACGTAACATGCTCATGAGTGGGAAGACTTGATTTTGTAAAGATATAACTTTTCCTGTATTAATTGATGTAGTCAGTGCAGTTCCACTGTAAATCCTAGTAGTTGTGCCTGTGTATGTAATTTCATCGGCAGGTGTTAAAATTTAAATGGCAGAGTAAAATGTCCAGAATTGCCAAGATAATTTTGAAAAATAACGAGGGATTTGTACTGCCAAATATAAAGTTTGATGTAAAGCTTTAGTAATTATAGGGGTGTGACATTGGCACAAACTTATAAGCAATGGAACAGATGGCATTCCTGTATCTGTAGTAATTTGGTAGATAACACAGGTGATATTATAAATCAGTGGGACAGTGTATCAATAAGTAGTGCTAAAACAATCAGCTAACTGAATATAAAAACTGCAAATCCTTACCCCAACTATACACAAACCACATTCCAGTATTAAAACCTTAGTTTCAAAAGCAAAACTTAAAAACATTTTTAGAAAAAAATATATAGGAGAATACCTTTATGATCTCAAAAGAGATTTTTATACTAGATGCAAAGAGCAATCACCCTAAAATAATTACTATCTCTGTGTTATCTGAGAAATTCTTCTTAAACATACCTGGCATATTTGATTAAATTTCTATTAAAAAAAAGATACCCCAAATGCAGTCACCAATTAGATAGAAATTTCATTTTCTTTCATGTACTTCTTTAGGGTAGATAGATGGACTTTGCTCATGAAGCCATGAAGCCTAGTTGCACAGCTTTGTTACCCTTAACACATAGCTTGCAAGGTACTCTAGTTTTTAACATTTAACAAGACAGTGTGAAGGAAGGTGAAGAGACAGTGCTTGAACACATATGTGCTTAATATTTGAAGGCTTATACCCAGAAGCAGCACACGTTATTTTCAGGCACATTCGTTATTGGCAACTGAGTCACCGAGCTGCAAGGGAGGCTGGGAAATGTAGCTTAGCTCAGAAGACATATGTCTGGCTCCAGCTGTTTTTGTGGAAGAAGGGGGAAATGGCTGTTGGCGTCACTGTAGTGGATGAAGTGGTCACTGCAGCTTGTTGTGCTCTGGATCATGCCCGCCTGTCTGGCCTCAGTGGCCAGCATTCAGTAGAATCTAAGTATTAAAAATAGGCCCCAGTGCAAAGGCTAATGGAGGCTTACGCCCAAGAACAACAAAAAGAGCCTTTCTGCCTGTGGGCACTATCAAGTAAGCATTGCTAAAGTCCCCCTACCCAGTGCCATCATATCTAAGTCAGAGTCTCCCAAAGAGCCTGAACAGCTACTGAAACTCTTCTTTAAAGGTTTGAGCTTTGAAACAACCGATGAGAGTCTGAGAAGCCATTTTGAGCAATGGGGACCTCTCACGGACTGTGTGGTGATGAGAGGTCCAAACAGCAAGTGCTCCAGAGGCTTTGGGTTTGTCGTGTATGCCACGGTGCTATGAGGTGGCTTTGGTGACAGTTGAGGTGGTGGTGGGTATGGTGGCGGTGGGGATGGCTATAATGGATTTGGTAATGATCAAAGCAACTCTGGAGGTGGTGGAAGCTATAATGATTTTGGCAATTACAACCATCAATCTTCACATTTTGGGTGGATGCAGCCATGAATGCACAGCCACACAAAGTGAATGGAAGAGTTGTGGAACCAAAGAGGGCTGTTTCAAGAGAAGATGCTCAAAGAGATGGTGCCCACTTAACTGTGAAAAAGATTTGTGTTGGTGGAACTGAAGAAGACACTGAAGAATGTCACCTAAGAGGTTATTGTAAACAGTATGGGAAAATTGAAGTGATTGAAATCATGACTGACCGAGGCAGTAGCAAAAAGAGAGGCTTTGCTTTTGTAATATTTTTAAAAAATTTTTTTAATGTTTATTTATTTTTGAGACAGATATAGACAGAGCATGAGTCGGGGAGGGGCAGAGAGTGAGGGAGACACAGAATCTGAAACAGGCTCCAGGCTCTGAGCTGTCAGCACAGAGCCCGACGCAGGGCTCGAACTCACAGACCGCGAGATCATGACCTGAGCCGAAGTCGGACGCTCAACCAACTGAGCCACCCAGGCGCCCCTGCTTTCGTAACATTTGATGACCATGACGCTGTAGACAAGATTGTCATTCAAAAATACCATACTGTTGGGGCGCCTGGGTGACTCCATTGGTTAGGCCTCCAAATCCTGATTTTGGCTCAGGTCATGATCTCATGGTTCATGGATTGGAACCCTGCATAGGGCTCTGGGTCGATGGCATGGAGCCAGCTTGGGATTCTCCCTTTCTCTCTGTGTCTCCCCCTACCAACAAATAAATAAGATTTAAAAAACAAACAAGCCCCCAAAATACCACACTGTGAATGGCTACAACTGTGAAGTAAGGAAAGATCTATCTAAGCAAGAGATGGCTAATGATTAATTCAGCTCTTAGGCTGAAACAGCTCTGGAAACTTTGGTGGTGGTCATAGAGGTGATTTAGGTGGGAATGACAACTTTGGTCATGAAGGAAACTTCAGTAGATGAGGTGGCTTTGGTGACAGTTGAGGTGGTGGTGGATATGGTGGCAGTGGGGATGGCTATAATGGATTTGGTAATGATCAAAGCAACTCTGGAGGTGGTGGAAGCTATAATGATTTTGGCAATTACAACCATCAATCTTCACATTTTGGACCCATGAAAGGAGGAAACTTTGGAGACCAAAGTTCTGGCCCCTATGGTGGTGGAGGCCAATACTTTGCCAAACCACAAAACCAAGGTGGCTATTTAGGTTCCAATAGCAACAGTAGCTATGGCAGTGGCAGAAGGTTTTAATTATGGCCAGGAAACAAAGCTTAGCCGGAGAAAAGATTCAGAGAAGTGACAGGGAAGCTACAGATTACGACAGATCTGTGGACTCAGCCAAGCACAGTGGTGGCAGGGCCTAGCTGCTACAGAGAAGACATGTTTTAGACAATACTCAGGTGTATGGGCAAAAACCTTGAGGGCTATATTTGTGAGTAATTGTAAAAGGTTTTTGTAGTTTTCGTTCTGTGGAAAGTGTAAAGCACTCCAACAGAGGGTTTTATTTATTTATTTATTTAAAAAAATTTTTTTAAACGTTTATTTATTTTTGAGAGACATAGAGACAGAGTATGAGCAGGAGAAGGGCACAGAGAGAGGGAGATACAGAACCCGAAGCAGGCTCCAGACTCTGAGCTGTCAGCACAGAGCCCGACGCGGGGCTCGAACTCACGGACCATGAGATCATGACCTGAGCCGAGTCAGCCGCTTAACCAACTGAGCCACCCAGGCGCCCCCAACAAAGGGTTTTAATATAGGTTTTTTTTGTTTTCGTTTTTGTTTGCATTCATGCTATTAATTGCTAAATGTAATAGTCTGATCATGATATTAAGTAAATGTGACTTTAAAAAAAGAGGGGGGCACCTGGGTGGCTCATTCAGTTAAGTGTCTGATTCTTGGTTTTGGCTCAAGTCATGATCTCACAGTTGTGAGTTTGAGCCATGTGTTGGGCTCTGGGCTGACTGTGTGGAGCCTGCTTGGGATTCTCTCTTCCTTTCTCTCTGCCCCTCCTGGGCTTTCTCTTTTTCTCTCTCTCTCTCTCAAAAATAAATAAAGATGAAAAAATTTTTTTAAATTAAAAGAACAACAAAAGAGAGCTTTTCCCCCCATACACAGGTATATAACTTTATGACCAAATGACGTTTTTAAAAACTTCAAAAAAATCCCAACACTTATATAAACAATCTTTGGAAAAGTTAAACTTGAAAGTAACATAGTATAAAAAGTAAGCACAATTATTTTCCCACTACCAACCCTGTTTAAATGATAAACTAACTTGAAATAGGGGGCGTCTGGATGGCTCAGTCTGTTAAGCTTCCATTTCTCTTGATTTTGGCTCAGGTCATGATCTCACTGTTCATGGAATCAGCTCTGCATCAGGCTCTGTACTGACAGTGCACAGCCTGCTTGGGATTCTCTCTCTGCCTCCTCTCTACCCTCTCTCACGCACGCTTTCTCTCCCTCAAAATAAATAAACTTAAAAAAAAAATTAAAGCAGTTTTTGTGATGATGCATTTTAAGGAAATTTTCTGAGTTGTACAACTTCCATTTTTGAGTTGCTTAAATTTCTATCCTAATGAGTAGCAACTCAGTTAAATGTTTCTTTTTTTAAGGATTAAAAAAAAGATTTTATTTTATTTTTTTATTTATTTATTTTTATTTTAGTGAGAGAGAGAGAGTGCATCAGCTAGGGAGTGGAGCAGAGGGGGAGAGAGAAGAGACTCTTAAGCTGAGCATGGAGCCCAACGTGGGGCTCGATCCTATGACCCTGGGATATGACCTGATTTGAAATCAAGAGTCAGACACTTAACCCACTGATCCACCCAGGTGCCCCTAAGACTTTATTTTTAAGCAATCTCTACAGCAATGTGGGGCTCGTACTTACAATCCAAAGACTAAAAGTCACATTCTGTAGCAACGGGGACAGCCAGACACCCCTGTTAAATATTTCTTCTTTGTGATCCAAAATAGTCTTAGTTTATTTTAATTAAGAGAATGAATGTCTTTATTTTTCTTTCTTTTCTTTTAACTCCAGTATAGTTAACTTACAGTGTTATATTAGTTTCAGGTATAGAATATAGTGATTCAACACTTCCATACATCACCCGGTGCTCATCACAACAAGTGCACTCCTTAATCCCCATCACTAATTCCCCCCATCCATCTCCCCTCCTCCCCTCTGGTAACCATCAGTTTGTTCTCTGTAGATAAGAGTCTGCTTCTTGGCTTGTCTCTCTCTCTTTCTCTTTTTCCTTTGCTCATTTGTTTTTTAAATTTTGCATGTGAGTGAAATCATGTGGTATTTGTCTTTCTCTGACTGACTTTTTTCACTTAGCATTATATACTTTCTAGCTCCATCCGTGTTGTTGCAAATGCCATGATCTCATTCTTTTTATGGCTGAATACTATTCCATTGTATATATAAACCACATCCTTAAAAAGTCTTTTAATATTTATTTATTTTTGAGGGGGGAGGGGCAGAGAAAGAGGGAGACAGAATCTAAAACAGGCTTCAGGCTCCGAGCTGTGAGCACAGAGCCCCACTTGAAGCTTGAACTCATGAACAGTGAGATTCTGACTTGAGCTAAAGTTGGACGCTTAACCTACTGAGCCACCGAGGCGCCCTGATATTCCACATCTTCTTTATCCGTTCATCCATCAGTGGACACTTGGGCCACTTCCATCATTTGCTATTGTAAATAATGCTGCTGGTAGAATGTCTTGCTGTAGATAAACAAATGGGTTTCTCAAAAATAAATTTCAAAAGAATGCATTTGGGTAAAAAACATACTCTTGTCGTAAAACTTTACAATTCTCTTAGCAAATTTAGAGATTTTTGTATTTTTTATTTTAATGAATTTAAATAAAGCAGTAATTGCATTGCTAGAAGTTGTGTTAGGTTACTTAGGGTTTTTTTCCCCCTCTTCTGTGTATTTCTCATCTCATCCTGCAATTTTCCTCCATTTGCAGAATCAATGCAGAAATAAGAAGGGAAAGCAAGTCAACTACACTTGGTACTTGAGATTAGGGAGCAATCTTGTTGAGTTGCTACTATACCAGAGCAGGCCACGATAAAATGGTCTGACTCTGAAAAACATAGATGAGGACAACTTTAAACATCAGTGAAAAATAAGTACAAATAGGGGCGCCTGGGTGGCTCAGTCGGTTGAGCGTCCGACTTCGGCTCAGGTCATGATCTCGCGGTCTGTGAGTTCGAGCCCCGTGTCGGACTCTGTGCTGACAGCTCAGAGCCTGGAGCCTGCTTCACATTCTGTGTCTCCTTCGCTCTCTGCCCCTTCCCCACTCATGCTCTGTCTCTCTCTGCCTCGAAAATAAATAAACATTAAAAAAAAAGTACAAATAGTAAAAACTTATGCATAGCAATAAATACCACAAGCAACGTGAAAAGACAAATGACTAAGTGGGAAAAATATTTGTAATTCATACTACAAAGGGACAAGATCCCTAAAATATAAAGCATTTTTAGAAATAAATCAAGACCAGAGCAACAACCCAGTAGAAAAATGTAGAAAATATTTTAACAGATAGTTTAGAAAAAGAAATATTTTAAATATGTGACAAGAGGTTCAGTTTCACACACGAATTAAAGCCATACTGAGGTAAATCATTCTTCACCTACGAAATGGGCAAAACTTCCAAAGTTTGATAACTTACTTTGTTAGAGAGATGATGAGAAACTAGGCACATTGCTGGTAGAAGACAAAAAGGTACAAACTTTATGGAGGGAAATTTGTTAATATGTAGGAGGTTTACATTTGGTTACTCTTGTTTCCTATTGCCGCTGTAACACATTACCACAAACTTAGTCACTTAACCAACACAAATTTAATATATTCATGGAGATCAGAAATCTGAGATGGGTCTATGGTGCTGCATTCCCTCTGGAGACTCTAGGAGAGTATTTCATTGTCCTTTTTAGTTTCTAAATTTTTTTTTTAATGCTTATTCATTTTTGAGAGACCGAACAGAGTGTGAGCAGGGGAGGGGTAGAGAGAGGGAGACACAGAATCTGAATAGCAGGCTCCAGGCTCTGTTGTTAGCACAGAACCTGATGCAGGGCTCTAACCCCCTGAGATTGTGATCTGAACCTAAGTCAGACGCTCAACCTCCTGAGCCACCCAGGCACCCCTCTCCTTTTTAGTTTAGGCCATCTACATTCCTCGGTTCGTAGCCCCTGCTCTGTCTTCATAGGCGGTAGTATAGCATCTTCCCTCCTCTCAGACCTGCCTTACTCTTTATGGGGACCTTTATGATTATAGCTCACCCAGATAATTTGGGGTAGAAGTAAGGACGTCCCTAACTTAACCATATTTGTAGTTTCTTTTGAATATAAGGTAACATGTTCACAGGATCCTGGGATTAGGATGTCCACACCTTTGGAGGCCCTTTTTCTTCTACCACACCGTTTGACAAAATATTTCCACTTGTAGTAGTCTGTCTTGCAGATGCATCTACATATATTAGGATATCGTTGCTTATGGTAGCCAAAGATTGGAAACCAAGTGTCCTGTGATAGGGGTCTGGTTAAATAAACAGTGGTACACCCACTAAGTCAATAGAATGCAGCTCTAAAAGAGAATTTAGAGGGATGATCTAAATGTACCGGTATATAGAGAGATCTCAGATATAGTGAAAAGTGAAAAAGACAAACAGCCAAAAAGTGTATCTATCATGCTGCCTTTTATATAAGGGGAAAATGTGCTTTGCTTATGTTGCATAAATACTGGATTGGGAGATGAAAAATGAACAAAAGTGGTTTATAAAGTGAGAGGGATTAGAGAGGTTGCTGAGACTTCTCAGTAAATTTTTTGATATTATTTTGATTTTTGAACCATGAAAATATTTTACATAATAAAAGTAAGAAGCAGACATCTTTTTTTGTTCCCCAGACAGGTGGTGGTGGTTATTGTTTTTATTTAACTTTGAGAGAGAGAGCACAAGCAGGGGAGTGGCAGAGATAGAGGAAGAGAGAATCCCAAGCAGTCTCCACACTGTCAGTGCAGAGCCCGAGGGAGGGCTCAGTCCCACAAACCGTGAGATCATGACATGAGCCGAAGTTCTGATGAAGTCAGGGGGTTGAGAAGTGACATATTCATGCGCCATAATACGTTCTGGGGGTGGGCCCTTGAGTAACCAAGGAACCATCTGAAAGTACTGGAGTGCTTGGGGTTTGATATGAGGGGGAAAGCTCTCCAATGCAAACTTCATCTAAGAGATAGTTTTAATTTAGTTTTTAGGTTAGCTCTCTCTAGAAAACCACACTTTCTGCCCCATGCCGCATATCTTTCGTTTCTCCTCTTGAGGCAATACGTTTCAACAGAACTGTAGAAGTCTTGAGTTTGAGTCCTAGCCCTGATGTTTAATGGTCAGGTGAAATTAGACAAGTTACTAAGCTTCTCTGATCCTCCGTTTTCTCATCCCTGAAATGGGGCTAATAATACCAACATAGTTTTGAGTATCCAGATTAAAATAAGATGCACGATAATATGGGCTAAGCTCTGGACAATAAAAGTTGTTACTATCTTTTTGAAGAGGTGAACCATCAAGTCGCCTTTGAACTTTGGAAGATGGAAGCAGGAGAGGGATAGGCCCTGGAAACCTTGGATCCTATCTGCCTGGTTTCCTAGGCAGTTCACAAGGAAGGTTCACAAAGAAGACTTGCGTCACTCTAAACAGTATTAGAGAGATGAGACAAGCCATGAACCCAGAGGTGAAATGGAAGATCCAAGATCATAGGAGCAGGTAAACCAAAATGGAGAGCCAGAGAGAGAGAAGCTGATGAAAAGACAGAGCAGGGATGAGTACCAAAATGACAGATAGGGCGAGGTATCGTTATACGATAGGACTGATCGAGGATAAAACCGGAGAGCTCATGGCCCTGTCTAGAAGACTACTGTTAGGCTGGGACAGCATACACACCTGGACAAGAGAAACTTTATATAGCCCTCTCTCTTAAAGAAAATTTTTTTAATGTTTCTTTTTGAGAGAGAGAGAGAGAGTTTGAGCAGGGGAGGGGCAGAGAGAGAGGGAGACACAGAATCCAAAGCAGGCTCCAGGCTCTGAACTGTCAGCACAGAGCCCGAGGCAGGGCTTGAACCCGTGAACCATGAGATCATGACCTGAGCCGAAGTCAGAAGCTTAACCAACTGAGCCACCCAGGCACCCCATACATAGCCCTCTTTCTTAATTTTGATAAAGGAATTAATGTTTATCCCTTCATGGACAGGGATTATATAGCTTTGAATCCCTCATGGTGCATCAACACTCAATAAATACTTATTATTGGTGAGGATATAAATACTAGTGATCTTTTTAATTAAACATCTTCTTTTTAAGTAGGCTTTGTGCCCAGTGCAGAGCCCAGTGTGGAACTTGAACTCATGACCTTGAGATCAAGACCTGAGCTGAGATCAAGAGTTGGATGCTTGGGGCACCTGGGTGGCTCAGTTGGTTAAGTGTCCGACTTCAGCTCAGGTCATGATCTTGTGGTTCAAGAGTTCAGGCCCCACATTGGGCTCTGTGCTGACAGCTCAGAGCCTGGAGCCTGTTTCTGATTCTGTGTCTCCCTCTCTCCCTGCCCTTCCCCTGCTCATGCTCTGTGTCTCTCTGTCTCAAAAATAAATAAACATTAAAAAAAAGAATCATTAAAAAAAAAAAGAGTTGGATGCTTAACTGACTGAGCCACCCAGACATTCCTGAATTAAACATTTTTTAAGGAATAGCTATCCCCCCCTTTTTTAAAAAATTTTAAATGTTTATTTCTGAGAGAGATAGAGACAGAATGTGAGTAGGGGAGGAGCAGAAAGAGAGGGAGACACAGAATCTGTATAGCAGACTCCAGGCTCTGAGCTGTCAGCACAGAGACCGACACGAGGCTCGAACCCATGGACCAGGAGATCATGACCTGAGCTGAAGTCGGACGTTTAACAGACTGAGCCACCCAGGTGTCCCATCAATTAAACATTTTTATCTTTTGTTTTTCCCTAATTTTTTGTCTTGAGATCTTTCTTTCTTTCTTTCTTTCTTTCTTTCTTTCTTCTTTCTTTCTGTCTCTCCCTCCCTCCCCTCCCCTCCCTCCCTCCCTTCCTTCCTCCCTCCCTCCCTTCCTTCCTCCCTCCCTCCTCCTTCCTTCCTTCCTTCCTTCCTTCCATCCATCCATCCATCCATCCATCCATCCTTCCATCCTTTTTCTCTCTTTCTCTCTCAAGTAATCTCTATACCAAGCATGGGGCTCAAACTCATAACCCTGAGATCAAGAGATGCATGCTCTACCAGCTGAGCCAACCAGGTGCCCCATTTTGAAACTTTTCAAACATATTTGTATGAGTAATTTGACATCATGAAATTTCACCCCAGCATGCGCCTGTTAAGATTAAGGAGCTTCTCCATTATAAATATACTACCATTATCACAACTTAATTACCATCTAATATCCAGCTCATATTCAATTTCTCCAGTTGTTTCAACAAATGTTCTTTATATCTTAAAAAAGGATACTAAGTTTCTACATTGTTATCTCTTTAGGCTTTTTTGGTCTAGAATAGTTCCTCACTTTTTATTTTCTTTTCATAACATTAATAGTAAATGTTTTTGAAAGGTCCAGTCAGTCTACTTTTCATGTAGTATGTCTAGCACTCTGTGTTTGTTTCCTCAGGACATCTTTTAACCTGTTGTATCACTTCTCTCTCTTTTTTAATGTTTATTTATTTATTTATTTTGAGAAAGAGAGAGAGAGAGAGAGAGAGAGAGAGAAAGTGGAGGAGGAACAGAGAGAGAGAGAGAGAGAGAGAGAGAGAGAGAATCCTAAGAAGTCTCCGTGCTCAGTGCGGAGCCCCACATAGGGCTCAACCTCACTGCCTGAGCCAAAATTAAGAGTCGGTCGCCCAACTGACTGAGCCACTCAGGCGTCCCATCACTTCTCATTTCTATAAACTTGATATAAATCTAGAAGTCTGATTAAACTCAGGTTAAGTACATAATGTCATTTTGTTCCATTATTAGTGATGCTACATTTGGTCACTTGGTTAAGGTTGTGATTGTCTGTCATCTCTCTCATAAAGATACCTTTTCTCCCTTGTAGTTAAAAGTAATCTCTAGAGAGATACTTCAGCTCTGTGGAAATATCCCTTCACCCAAAGAATAAACATACATTTAACTGTCTTATTTGGCTTGCCCTGATGTAGGGTTGTTTCATATTCATAGGCTCAAGGTCAGAAGACATTTCCATTTAGAACAGTGGTTCTCAACCGTGGGTAATTTTGCCCCACAGGGAACATTTTGGGGTGTCTAGAGACATTTTTTGTTGTCACAACTGAGAGTTGTGCTCACTGTGTGAGTTGTCACACTGAGAGAGTGCCTGCTACCAGCATCTAGTGGGTAGAGGCCAGAGATGCTTTGTGTCTCCTACAATATACAGGAAAGCTGCCATAGAATTATTTGGCCCAAAATGTCAGTAGTTCCACTCTTGAGAAACCCTGACTGACCTAGATGAAGAATTTAGCTTCTTTCTCACACACAGTTCATTTCAGAGACGCTAGTAAAGTTTTAGAGCCCATCTTCAGCGGCGGCAGAAACCAAGCAGATGTTAGAGTCCATCACGATTTTACCATGTTTCAAACACGGCCGAGTTTTACTACCCACCTGTTCTGTCTTTCCTTTTCCTTTTCTTTTTATAGGTATATTCTCAGGAAGGATTTAAATTGCTTTTCTCTACATTTTTTAAAAAAAGATTTTATTTATAAGTAATCTCCGCACCCAGTGTGGGGCCTGAACCCACAACCCCAACAGCAAGAGTCACATGTTCCACTAAGTGAGCCAGCCAGGCGCCCTGCTTTTCTCTACTCTTAATAAACTAATAACATAAGGATGAAAAGAAGAAAACTCTAGAATTAACACATTGAAGCATTTTGGTCTGTTGTTTTGTTTCCTAGAAGATTTCATAATGTCATCTAAAAGCCCCAGAACCAGGAAAGAGAAAATAGAGAAAGAGAAATATTAAGAATTCACTGTTACAAAAATGGCCCAGAGAGAGTAACCAGAGTTCAAGAAGGGGCAGGGGAGTGCAGAGGGCATTTCCACTCTCACACCTGTAAGTTATTAATGACCTTTGAAGTGACTGTTGATGGAAGCACTTGTACATTTGAGCTGCTTCGTATGTATACTTAGCGTATTCAGAGAAGTACCCAGTTTCTGGAGTCCTGAAATATCTTCAAGCTGCATCGGAGATCAAACGGCTGAATCCATGACTTGGGAATATCATGTAGCCATGTGACATGTGGAAGGATCCAGAGGATGGGAACCGATGCCTACATAACTACACTGTATATTCTTAACTCTGAGAGATTTAGCATTGTTCCCATACCTTTTAAAAGAGCAATCTCAGAAAACAATAAGGTGGTAAAAGGTAAAGTTTTTATACATTTATTTTGGGTTTCTATTCTTAAAAGGTTAGAACATTGGTGCTTTATTTTCATTCAAGTGGTCATTGGATAGCTTGTATAGCATTTGTTTGTTTTAGGTTTTGAACTCCTGGGACAAGGACATTGCCTTTCCCTGTTGAGAGCTGAGTCAGCACTTTTGTTTGCATGTAATAAGTAGGGAATCACCCAAGTCTAACTTTTCTCTCCTGTGCCTTGGAGTGAGCACATGAACGCATCCAGCAGCTGTAGTTACATTTTTGGAGAAAGCAGCTAAATACCTAAATCTGTGCTTTTATTTTAATTTTTTCCCTATTAATATTTATTAAAATTCTTTTTCATACTTTTTCACAACATGCTTTCCAACTAGAATAACATAGCAACTGTTGGCCTGACATGGTATTAAGAAACAATCCTAAAGAATGCAGTGGAAAATTATAGAACATGATTTACTTCCCAACTATAATTTTTACTTCCTATTAGTAAGCAACTGTTTCAGGTGAATAGTTTGATTAGAAATTAAGAATTAAAACTTAAGAATCTAAATCCATTGATCATTATTTACATTTTTTGTGTATTTGCTCAGTTTCTACAAAATACACAAAATTGCAGAAATAGATGACATAGTATATGTAATTATTCTTTCATATCATTCTCTATAAATGGGAAGAGGAAATAAGGAAGGGGGGTTGGGGCACCAGCTGTCTCCACTGGTAGAGCACATGACTCTTGATCTTGGGGTTGTGAGTTTGAGCCCCATGTTGAGTGTGGAGATTACTTAAAAAAGTAAAATTTTGAGGCTCCTGGCTGGCTCAGTCAGTGGAGCATGTGACTCTTGATTTCAAGGTTGTGAGTTCAAGCCCCACACTGGGTGAAGAGATTACTTAAAAATAAAATCTTAAAAAAAAACTAAAAAAAAAAAGAAAAAAGAAAGGGTAATAGGAAGATGGTTGGAGTAATTATTCTAATATCTAGGGTTTCGTCTGTTGTCACTGTCAGTGCCATTTCTTTATCTTTGAAATTCTAATTATTCTTTATGAAAGAGATTAATTTGGAGCAACACCAAAGCTAACAAGGATAGCATAAGAAAATAAATTATAGGCCTATCTCATTCATAAATCCTAAGTAAATCTAAGCAAACTGAATCCATTGATGAGTAAAAATGATGAAATGCATCATGACCAAGTTGGATTCATTCCAGAAATGCAGGTTAGTATAATGTTAGAAATCGATTTTATTACATTTTATTTGTATACAATTTATATATGTGTATAAGATGACCATATGATAATCTTAATAAATGCAGAAAAATAAAACGAGGACACTCTAAACAAACTAGGAATATAAATGAACTCCCATAACCTGATAAAGCCCACCTCCAAAAAATTCATGGCAAATATACGATTGGCCCTTGAACAACATGAGGGTTTTCTCCACACAGCTGAAAATCTGCACATAGCTTTCGACTCTTTAAAAACTTAACTAGTGGCACAAAAACAGACACATAGACCAATGGAATAGAATAGAAAACTCAGAAATGGACCCGCAAGTATATGGCCAACTAATCTTTGACAAAGCGGGAAAATGTATCCAATGGAAAAAAGACAGCCTCTTTAACAAATGGTGCTGGGAGAATTGGACAGCAACATGCAAAAGAATGAAACTAGACCACTTTCTTACACCACTCACAAAAATAAATTCTAAATGGATAAAAGATCTGAATGTGAGACAGGAAACCGTCAAAATCCTAGAGGAGAAAACAGGAAAAAGCCTCTTTGACCTAAGACGCACCAATTTCTTACTCGACACGTCTCCAAAGGCAAGGGAATTAAAAGCAAAGATGAACTACTGGGACCTCATCAAGATAAAAAGCTTCTGCACAGCAAAAGAAACAACCAACAAAACGAATAGGCAACCAACGGAATGGGAAAAGATCATCGCAAATGACATATCGGATAAAGGACTAATATCTAAAATTTATAAAGAACTTACTAAACTCCACACCCGAAAAACAAACAACCCAGTGAAGAAATGGGCGGAAGATATGAATAGACACTTCTCCAAAGGGGACATTCAGATGGCCAACAGACACATGAAACGATGCTCAAAGTCACTCATCATCAGGGAAATACAAATCAAAACCACACTGAGATACCACCTCACACCAGTCAGAGTGGCTAAAATGAACAAATCAGGAAACTATAGATGCTGGCGAGGATGTGGAGAAGTAGGCACCCTCCTGCACTGTTGGTGGGAATGCAAACTGGTGCAGCCACTCTGGAAAACGGTGTGGAGGTTCCTCAAAAAAATGAAAATAGAGCTACCCTATGATCCAGCAATAGCCCTGCTAGGAATCTACCCGAGAGACACAGGAATGCTGATGCATAGGAGCACGTGTACCCCAATGTTCATAGCAGCACTTTCGACAATAGCCAAATCATGGAAAGAGACCAAGTGCCCATCAACTGACGAATGGATAAAGAAGTTATGGTACTTATATACAATGGACTACTACGTGGCAATGAGAAAAAATGAAATCTGGCCATGTGTAGCAACATGGATGGAACTGGAGGGTATTATGTTAAGTGAAATAAGTCAGTCAGAAAAAGACAGATACCATATGTTTCCACGAATAGGTGGACTTTGTGAGACTAAGCAAAAACCAGGGGGAGGGGAAGAGGAGAAAGGAAAAAAAGACACAGAGAGGGAGGGAGATAAAACATAAGAGACTCTCAAAGACTAAGAAAAAACTGAGGGTAAGGGGAATGAGGGAGGGGGGAGAGGGGGTGATGGGCATTAAAAAGGGCACATGTTGGGATGAACACTGGGTGTTATATGTAAACCAATTTGAAAATAAACTATTATAAAATTAAAAAAAAAACAACTTAACTAGTAATAGCTTATTGCTGACCGGAAGCCTTACCAATAATGTAATCAGTCTGTTGACACATATTTTGTATATTATATTATATTGTATTATATTATTATATACTGTATTTTAATAACAAATAAGCTAGAGAAAAGAAAATGTTATTAAGAAAGTCATAAGGAAGAAAGAATATATTTACAGTGCTGTACTGTATGAAAGGGGGATAGAAATAAAAATCTGTGTATAAATGGACCCACACATTTCAAACCGGGGTTATTCAAGGGTCAACCGTACTTAACTGTGAAATGTTAATAACATTTATTTTATATCAGGAACAGTACAGATATGCCCCAAACCACCATATCTACTCAAATTGTTTATTGAGGGTTAATCTCAAGTAATGTGAAAAGGAAAAAGAAGGTATGACTTTGCAAAGAAAAAACTGATATTTTTACAGCTGATATGATTGTTGATGTAGAAAAGTTAAATAATCGGGGCGCCTGGGTGGCTCAGTTGGTTAAGCGGCCGACTTCAGCCCAGGTCATGATCTCACGGTCTGTGAGTTCGAGCCCCGCGTCAGGCTCTGTGCTGACAGCTCAGAGCCTGGAGCCTGCTTCAGATTCTGTATCTCCCTCTCTCTCTGCCCTTTCCCTGCTCACTCTCTGTCTCTATGTCTCTCAAAAATAAATAAACATTTAAAAAAAAAAAAAGAAAAGTTAAATAATCAATAGATGAACTATTAGGATAAATAAGAATGTTTAGCAAGGTCATTGGATATAAAAGCACTATTAAAAACTCACTTACCTTAGGGGCACCTGGGTAGCTCAGTTGGTTAAGCATCTAACTCTTGATCTCGGTTCAGGTCATGATTTCAAGGCTCATGGGATCAAGCCTTACGTCAGGCTCTATGACTATGAAAATTCTGTTAGAAATATAATTTTTTAAGGTTTTATTTATTTTCTTTTAATAAAAATAATTTTTAATGCTTTTTTATTTTTGAATGAGAAAGAGACAGAATGTGAGCAGAGGAGGGACAGAAAGGGAGGGAGACACAGAATCTGAAGCAGGCTCCAGTTTCTGAACTGTCAGTTTGGAGCCCAGTGCAGGGCCTGAACTCGGGAACTATGAGATCATGACCTGAGCCAAAATTGGATGCTTTACTGACTGAGCCACCTAGGTGTCCCTTAAGTAATTTCTACACCCAACCTGGGGGTCAAACTCACAACTCTGAGATCAAGAGTCAAATGCTCTACTGACTGAGCCAGCCAGGTGTTCCATTAGAAATACAGATTTTTTAATTAAAAAAAATTTTTTTAATGTTTATTTATTTTTGAGAGAGACACAGAGTACCAGTGGGGAAGGGGCAGAGAGAGAGGGAGACAGAATTTGAAGCAGGCTCCAGGCTCTGAGCCATCAGCACAGTGCCCAACATGCAGCTCAAACTCATGATCCATGAGAACCTGAGCTGAAGTTGGATGCTTAACTGACTGAGCCCCCAGGCGCCCCAGAAATATAGTTTTTTTTAATGTTTATTTATTTTTGAGAGAGCATGCATGCGTGCACATAAGCGAGGGAGGGGCCAAGACAGAGGGGACAGAAGATCCTAAGTGGGCTCCATGTGCTGACAGCAAAGAACCTGATGTGGGGCTCAAAATTGCAAACCATGAGATCATGACCTGAACCAAAGTCAGATGCTCAACCAACTGAGCTACCTAGGTGCCCAGAAATAATAGTTTTTAAAAATTCCATTCATTTGGGGTGCTTGGGTGGCTCAGTCAGTGGAGCATGTGACTCTTAATCTCAGGGTTGTGAGTTTGAGCACCACGTTGGGCGTTGAGATTACTTAAAAAAAATCTTACATTTCGTTTATTATAGTAACAAAAATTGCGAAGTACTTTAGAAAAATGTAACAAAAAGAGTTTATTCAAGAGCTCTAAGTAAATGCAGGGCCATTTTATGTAGATGGGCAAGACTCAATATTGTACGAAAGCTAATTCTGCCCAAAGAGCCATTGGAATTCCAATGTCCCCTGCAGAATTTTTCTTTGAATTTAAGATGCTGAATCTTAACTTGATAGAATAATTGATATGAAAGAGCAAAGATCCAACATATCCAAGACATTTCTAGTGAAAAATGGTAAGTTTGCTACAAGATCTTGAAATTTACTTTATAGGTATGTATTTGAGAGTGTCTAACTGACACAGAAATAGAGAAATAGACCAGTGGAATGGAAGAGAGAATCAGACCCCCCACGTATATGGACAGATATGGACAGTAAGGACACTGCAGATCAGTGGATGGAAAAGATGGTTATTCAGAAAATGGTCCAAGTACAATCCAATTAGAAGAAAAACAAAGTCAGTACCCTACCTCAAACCATAAACAAAAACTAATTCTCAGTAAATTAAAGATTTAAATATGAAGGAAATCAAGAATCACATGCTCCTGGGACTGAGCCAGCCAGGTGCCCCAAGGCTATAAAACATTTTTTTTTTTTTTTTTATGATGAGAGCACCTGCCCTCAGTGCGGGAGAGGGACAGAGGGATAGAGAGAATCTGCTTGATGCTTAGTATGGAGCCCCATGCGGGACTCGATCCCAAGACCCTGGGATCAAGAGTTGAATGTTCAACTGACTGAGCCACCCAGGCACCCCAGAGGTAGTCTTTTAAAAGTTTTTTATTTATCTGGGATAGCCACCCCAGGGAATGCTCAGTTGAGCATTCAAGTCTTCATTTCAGCTCAGGTCACGATCCCATGCTTGTGAACTGCAGCCCTGCATCTGTTGGAATCTGCTGCTGAAGATTCTCTCTCTCTCTCTGCCCCTCCCCTGCCCATGCATGTACTCTCTTTAAAAACAACGACAACAAAAACCCCCCAAAACCACAGTAAATTAAAAAAAAACAGTATCTTTATCATCTCAGGATAAGAAAGGAGTCTGTTAACAACCGTAACAACAAAACAATCAGGCCAAAAATGAAAGATTAATCAATTGAATTACATCAAAATGAAAAAGTTCTGTTTAAAAAAGACATCAAAAAGAGTGAGAATATAAACTACAGACTGGAGAATACAATTGTAACATATATAATTGAAAAAGGATTAACATTCAGAATGTATGAAAAAGTTTTACAGATCAACATGAAAAAGAAAACCCAGTAGAAAAAAGAGAAGATATGAATAGGTATTTCCTAGAAGAGAAAGACAACCGCTAAATATAGGCAAAGAGATCACGTTCGGTAGTATCGAGGGAAATGCAAATTCAACCATAAGATACCATTCATATTTACCAGAGTAGAACAGTTTTAAAGTTGGATAGTACCAAGTAGTGACAAGGGGTACAGGGTTGTAGAGCAGTTGTTTCCCTCACAGGTAGCTGGTGGGAATGTAAATTGCTACAGTCACCTTGAAAAACATTTTGGCATTCTGTATTTGACAGTACTAGTCACCAGTAAAGTTGAACACTGGTGCATACCACCAGTTCCATTCCTAGGAATGTATCCTAGAGAAGGCTTACGCATGTGTTCATCAAGATACAAGTGCAAAAATGCTAACAGCAACAGTACTTAATAATGACAAAAACATAGGAGCAACACAAATGTTCATCAATAGTAGCTAGATAAATAGATTGCAGTGCTATAGTCATACACTGACCTTTTTTATAGTAACGAAAATTAATGAACATTAGCTATATTCATTAGTATGAATGAATCATAAAAAATGTAGCACTGAGGGGTGCCCGGGTGGCTTAGTTGGTTGAGCAACTGACTCTTGATTTTGGCTCAGGTCATGATTTCACGGTTTGTAAGGTTGAACCATGCACTGAGCTCTGTGCTGACAGCACAAAGTCTGCCCGAGATTCTCTCTCTCTCTCTCTCTGCCCCCCCCCAATGAATAAACTTAAAAAAAATTTTTGTTAAATGTAGTATTGAGCAAAAAAAAAAACAAGGCATAGAAAAGTAAACATTCTGTCATTCTCAGTCCGTTCAGGCTGCTGTGACAGAATACCATAACCTGGGAGGCTTAAAAACAGCAGAAATTTATTGCTCACAGTTCTAGGGGCCAGAAATCCAAGATCAGGGTGGCAGGATGGTCAGTGAAAGCTCTGTTTCAGGTTGGATACTTCTTGTATCCTCACATGGTAGAGGGTTTGGGGAGCTCTGGGGGGCCTCTTTTCTAAGAGCACTAATCCCACTCATGAAGGCTCTATTCTCATGACCTCGTCACCTCCCGTAGGCCCTCCTCCTAATACCATCACCTTGGTGGTTAAGTTTCAACATACAAATTTTGGGGGTCACAAACATTCAGACCATAGCACATTCTATTTGTTTAAAACATGAACGAGACACATTTAAATTATGTATTGTAAAGTTCTACATACATATATGATAAAGATATGAAGAAAAGGATTGAACAATTATAAGAGTCAGGTTGGTGATTATCTAGGGTGGAGTCATGTGGTAATTGAGATCATGTGGGCAGGGGCTTCTAAGACATTGATAGTGTTCTGTTTTATAAACTATATCCTCCTAGGGACGCCTGGGTGGCTCAGTTGGTTAAGCGGCCAACTTCGGCTCAGGTCATGATCTCGCGGTCTGTGAGTTCGAGCCCCGCATCGGGCTCTGTGCTGATGACAGCTCAGAGCCTGGAGCCTGCTTCACATTCTGTCTCCCTCTCTCTCTCCCCTCCCCCACTCATGCTCTGTCTCTGTGTCTCAAAAATAAATAAATATTAAAAAAATAAATAAATAAACTATATCCTCCTAGGTACAAAGGTATCCATGTAATTGTTTTTCAAATAGTGTGTTCATAATATACACTTGTCCATTTGTGTGCTATTTTCTTTTTTTCTTTTAAATAAGACCTCATTTTTTTAAAAGTTTGTTTATTTATTTTGAGAGAGCGACCAAGCAGGGAAGGGGCAGAGAGAGAGAGAGGGAGAGAGCGAGAATCCCAAGCAGGCTCTGTACTACCAGCGCAGAGCCCAATGTGGGATTCAAACCCCCAAATGGTAGATTATGACCTGAGCTGAAGTCAGACACTTAACTGAATGAGCCACCCAAGTGCCCTGTGTGCTATTTTCATATAAAAATAATTAAAAAGAACAGGGATTTGTTAAAAAATCAGATATATATCTCTCAGTCTCTTTTTTAAAATTTTTATTTTGAGAGAGAGAGGGGGAGACAGAATCCCAAGTAGGCTCTACGCTGTCAGTGAGAAGCCTGACTTGGGGCTCCATCCCACAAACAGTGAGATCTTGACCTGAGCCAAAATCAAGAGTCTGACACTTAACTGACTGGGCCACCAAGGTGCCCCTTGGTCTTGTTGTCTTCAAGTATATAATTGAGTCGTGTTCTTGGAGATTTAAAAGACAGCAAATTTTTATTATTTATTTATTTATTTATTTATTTATTTATTTATATTTTTTTAAGACTTTTTTTTTAAAGTTTATTTATTTAGAGACAGAGAGAGCTTGCAAGCAAGGGAGGGGCAGAAAGAAAGGGGGACAGAGGATCCAAAGTGGGCCCTATGCTGACAGCAGAGAGCCCAAGGTGGGGCTCGAACTCATGAACCATGAGATCATGACCAGAGCCTAAGTCTTATGCTCAACCGACTGAGACATCCATGTGCCCCAACACTTTATTTTGAAGTAATCTCTACACCCAAAGCGGGGCTGGCTCAAACCTACAACCCAGAGACCAGAGTCACGTGTTCCACAGACTTAGCCAGGTGTCCCTTAGAGAAGATTTTAATATAAAAAGCCTAGTATTTACTTGGAAATAATTTCAGAGTCACAAAAAAGTTGCAAGAATGGTGCAAAAAGTACCTGTTTAGCTTCAATATGGCTTCACTTACTGTTAACATTTTATCTTACCTGCTTTTTTGTTGGAGTTTTACCCTTCTTTATCTCTTTCTCTGTTTTTTTCTAAATTAGTTAAGAATAAGCCGCGTACATTACACTTCTTTGTCTCCAGATACTTTATTGTATACTTCCTAAGAAAAAGGACGTTGTGTTACGTGACCATAGTACAGTTATCCACTTCAGGAACTGTTAACCGTGAAACAGTCCCTTTGAAGAACTTAAGTTCACGTTCCAGCTCGCCAGCTCGATGGCGTCCTTCCCAGCTTTTGTTTTCCTCCTCTAGAGGTTGCAGTGTGCCTACTGTATTTGGCTGTTCTCTGTAGTCTCTTTCATCTGGAACAGTTCCAGAGCCTTTCTTTGTCTTCTAGAACAATGGCAGTTTTGAAGAATACTGAAAAATTTTTTTAAAGGAACAATTCTTATTTTTACTTTGCTATTTTCTGATGATTATATTCAGCTTATGACCCCGGTCAAAATACTACGTAAATGGTGTATTTTTCTCAGAGCATCGCATCTTGGGGTGCATAATATCTACCTGCCTCTCACTGACTATACAAATTTTGATAATTTGAGCAAGCTGTTGCAATTTCTGTCTATACGGGAGAGGAATTTTTAAAAGGATTTCTTTGGAGAGAGCTGTTGGTGGGTTTTGAACCTTGTTCCCCTCCCAGTGAGAAGTAGGTATGTGATTTCCTCCTCACCTTGAGTCAAAAGAGAGAGGCTTCAACTTGCAACTTGTTCTCTGAATTTATCAGGTCACCGTTCCCTGGTGTCTGACTCCTTTCCTGGAAATCTGGATATCAAGAGAAGAGGGGGCTCACTGCCTGGAAGTGGAGCAGGGGAGGGTATCCAGTAAATTGGAATCAGCCTGTTCTTCCAGAGTTTGTGGGGCAATCAATGCAGGAGTGTTTCCCATGAGCCAGATGTGAAAGGCAGCCTGTTTGGGGTCCTTCCATAATCTGGCTCAAAGGCCACGTAAACCAGGAGAAGCTGGAGGAGTCCCATTGAATTCCTAGTGTTTGGGAGTATAGGAGTATCCTTTCAGGTTGAGGGAATGGCAGCCGAGAGTTCAGCAGTGATTTGTAGGGGGCATCTCCCACAATCCCGTGAAGAGGCCGGAAGAGAAAGTCGGCTTTAAATATCTGCCAGCAGAGAGAGCATGCAACCGTCCTGTGACCTTACCTGTGACAGTGAAACATGTCTTTCCTCCTCTGGGTGGAGGGCAGTGCGTCAGAAAGGTAGAGTGTAAAATTGCAGAAAGGAGCAGGAGAAGCTCAGAGAGGGGAAAGAGGGCCCTGCCCCCCTCCCCCCTGACGGGAGTGAGCCCATCGCAGCCCATCCCATCGAGAGCTAGCACTACAGTAACGTGGAAACTTTTGTTATTTTATGGGATCAAACATTTCTGTTTAAAGTGAAATCGAGACTGTGTTTATGATTTAAAGTAGTTATCTGACTTTTAATTATGTAAGAATGATTTAAGAAGCATATGACTTCTTTAGTCAGGGAAAAGCCGTGTCTGAGTAAATGTTATTTAGTTATTTGAAAAATCTATTCATTTTTGAATAGGTAGTACATTACAGGATTTAAATACAGATGGTATGAAAAGGGTACACAGAGAAATTTCACGTATCTCCTTATCTACGCAATTACCATTGTGTGAAAGGTAAACATTTTAAAATGTTTATTGTTATAGTATTTCTTTATGCAAATGTAAGCAGATATGAATGTTTTCCCCCTCTAACACAAAAGGTAGCATACCTTTCAAAACTTTTCTTTCTTTTTAAAATAACTGTCGTAAAATAGGGGTGCCTAGCTGAATCAGTCAGTGGAGCATGTGACTCTTGATCTCAGGGTTATGAGTTTGAGCCTCATGTTGGGTATAGAGATTACTTAAAAATAAAATCTTTAAAAAAAAAACAATTGTGGTAAAATATACATAACATAAAGTTTACCTTTTATTTTTTTACTGATTATTCATTTTTGAGAGAGAGAGAGAGAGAGAGCGTGCGTGCGTGCATGCGTGCACGATCCAGTGCTCATGCACACTGGGGGAGGCGCAGAGAGTGGGGAACAGAGGTTCCAAGGAGGGCTCTGCGCTGTCAGCACAGAGCCCAATGTCGGGCTCAATCCTGGGAACCATGAGATCATGACCTGAAGTGACTCAAGCGACTGAGGCACCGAGGCGGCCCCCACCCCCAAGCAGCCCCTCCCTCCCAGCTGGTTTTTTTTTTACAGCGGCTTCACCGTTTTACATTCTCACCAGCAGTGCTGGAAGATTTCAGTTTCTCTGTGTCCAACCTGTTATTTTCTGTTTGTTAGTTTTTGATCATCAGTCATCCTAATGGTGTGAAATGAATCTCATTGTGGTTTTGATTTGCATTTCCCTAATGGCTATTGATGTTAAGCATCTTTTCATGTCCCTATTGGCCATTTGTACATTTTTTATGGTAAAATATACAAAACATTTTACCATTTTGACCATTTTCTTTTCTTTTTTTTTTTTTAAACTAAGTTTTACATCCAGTGTAGAGCTCAACATGGGGCTTGAACTCATGACCCTGAGATCAAGACCTGAGCTGAAATAAGAGTCATATTCTTGGGGTGCCTGGGTGGCTCAGTTGGTTAAGCAAACTTTGACTCAGGTCATGATCTCACAGTTTGGGAATTCAGGCCTCGCATCGGGCTCTGTGCTGACAGCTCAGAGCCTGGAGCCTGCTTTGGATTCTGTGTCTCCCTCTCTCTCTCTGCCTCTCCCCTGCTTGTGGGTCTTTCTCTCTCTCTCAAAAACAAATAAAAATAAAAAGCCTGTTGAGAAAGTAGAAAGTCTTAGCCAAAAATTGGGAGAAAATATGTATAAAACATTGATATAATAAAAGATTTCTATGATGAATATGTTAGGTCTGTTATATATTCTTTTATATTGACACTTTTATCATCACTAGCATCCTTTTTTATCTCCGTTAGTACTTTTTGACTTAAAATCTGCTTGTTATGGGGACACCCGAGTGGCTCAGTTGGTTAAGCATCTGACTTTGGCTTGGGTCATGATCTTGAGGTTTGAGCCCTGCATTGGGTTCTGTGCTGACAGTGTGGAGCCTGCTTGTGATTCACTCTCTCTCTTTCTCTCTCTCTCTCTTTCTCTGCCCTTTGCCTGCTCATGGTCTGTCTCTCTGTCTCTCTCAAAAATAAATAAAAACATTAAAAAAAATAATGTCCCATATTGTAGCTCAAGACAGAATTTCCTTTTTAAGATTGACTAATACTCCGTGTGTATATACCACGTTTCATTTATACATCCATCCATTTATGGACATTTGGGCTACTTCCACAGCTACAGTGTCAACTGCTGCTGTGAACATATGTGTAAAAATATCTCTTTATGAGATTTTGCTTTTGGTTCTTTTGGGTATACATCAAGAAATGGGATTGCTGGGTCATATGGTGATTCTATTTTTAATTTTTTGAGGAACTGCCATACTGTTTTCCAAAATGAATGCACCATTTTTCATCCGTACCAACTGCATACAAGAGTTCCAATTTCTCCTCATACTTGAGAATACTTATTTTCTGTTTTGTTTTGATAATAACCATTCTAATGGCTGTGGGATTGCCTCATTAGTTTTAGTTTGCATTTCTCTAATGATTAGTGATAATGAATGCCTCTTCATATGCTTGTTGGTAATTCGTACATGATTTTTGGAGAAGACAAACTGTTAGAACTATTAGAAAGAATTTTTCAAGTTATTCACTCGTTTTTGAATTGGGTTATTTTTTGTTCTTGTTGAGTTGTAGGAATTCTTTATATATTCTAGGTATTAACCCCTTGTCAATATATAATTGGCAAATATTTTCTCCCATTCTGTAGGCTGCCTTTTCACTCTACTGATTGTATCCTTTGATGCACAGAAGTTTTTAAGTTTGACTTAGTCCAGTTTTTCTAGTTTTGCTTTTGGTGTCATATCCAACAAATCAGGCCAAATCCAGGGTCAAGAATTGTTTTTCTTTTTTTTTTTTTTTTTTGCTTCTTTTCCCTTAGGAGTTTTATAGTTTTGGATCTTGAATTTAAGTCTTTAGTCCATTTGAGTTGAAAACATCTTTATTTTGCCTTCATTTTTGCTGATACAGAAGTTTGTTTTTTCTTTCAGCACTTTAAAAATGTTACTTCATGGTCTCCTGACTTGAGGACTTCTTAATAGTGCACAAAATTCCAGAATTTTTTTTGGAAAAGTTAACTTTCAAACTTATTGATGCCCCTTTTAATCTTTCTATGATTTTCTCCTTTATAGTTGGTTTTCTTCAGTTTGACTATCATATGCCTACATGTGGTTTTCTCTGTATCTCGTTTGAGTCTTGTACAGCATCTTTTTTTTTTAAATTTTTTTTAATGTTTATTTATTTTTGAGACAGAGAGAGGCAGAGCATGAGTGGGGAAGGGGCAAAGAGAGAGGGAAACACAGAATCCGAAACAGGCTCCAGGCTCTGAGCTGTCAGCACAGAGCCCGATGCGGGGCTCAAACCCACAGACCGCGAGATCATGACCTGAGCTGAAGTGGACGCTCAACCGACTGAGCCACCCAGGTGCCCCTGTACAGCATCTTGAATGTGTGGTTTAATAACTTTCATCAGTTTTGGGAAATTTTTGTCTTACTGTTTCTTAGCATTATTGCTTCTCTTCATTTATTCTCTCCTCTGCTTTTTTAACTCCAGTACATGGATATTAGACCTTTCTATCATGTTCTCCAAATCTCTTATATTCTTTCTCGTGTTCTTTTTTACTCTCTGTGCTTCAATTTAGTACACTGACCCTGTTCTTTAATTGATCAATTGTCTTGTCTGTTTTGTTTTATAATCTGGTATCAAATCTATCAATTGAATTATTAAATTCAAGTATAATCACTTTCTGTTATAGAACTTCCAGTTGGCCTTTAAAAAAATATATAGATTCTTAAGAAACAACAGGTGTTGGCGAGAGTGTGGAGAAAAAGAACTTTCATGCTCTATTGAGAATGCAAACTGGTGTAGCCACTGTGGAAAACACTGTGGAAGAGTGTTCCTCAAAATATTTAAAACAGAACAACCCTATGATCCAGTAATCACACCACTGGATATTTACCCAAAGAATACAAGAACACTAATTCAGAAGGATATATGCACCCCTACGTTTATTGCAACATTATTTATAGTACCCAAATTATGGAAGCTGCCCAGTGTCCACTGATAGATGGATAAAGAAGATGCGGTTTATATACATAATGGAATATTATTCAGCCATAAAAATGAATGAAGTCTTGCTATTTGCAACAACACAGATGGAGCTAGAGAGTATAATGCTAAGCAAATTAAATCAGAGGAAGACAAACAGCATATGATTTTACTTATGTAGAATTTAAGAAACAAAGTAAATAAAGGGAAAAAGAAGAGACAAACTGAAAAATAGACTCTTACCTATGGAGAACAAAGTGGTGGTTACCAGAAGGTAGTTGAGTTGGGGGATGGGTGAAATAGGCGATGGAGATAAGAGTACGCTCACCAGGATGAGTACAGAGTAATGTATAGAGTTGTTAAATCATTGTATTATACACCTGAAACTAATGTAACACTGGATGTTACCTGTACTGGAATTAAAATAAAAAAATTAATAAAAAATATATAGATTCTTGTACTTTGGTGAAAGTCTTTTCTTCTCTTGGATATAAATCATAGATGTTTTAGTCCTTTTTTGATTACATTCCAAAATCAAATTCACCTGTGGCTCTTTTTTCTATTGTCCATTTCTTCTCTTTTTTTAAAAATTTGATCTTTTTCTTTTAGCAAGGATTGATGGATCAGGACATCATGGATGACGAATTGTACTTATTCTATCTGACAGATAGAACAGCGGGACATCAGCTTGATTCTAATGTGCTTCCCTTCCCTACTTGTTCATAAATTTTAAGTCCTGCTTGTGTTTATTGCTTTGCAGTAGCTTCATAAGGTTTTTCTTAAGTTGAATTCTTTCAGAGGTAGACCAAGGATTTGGATAAAATGATAAATTATGAAAATGCTTCTTGGATAAACATTAATGGAGTAGAAGAGGGGCGCCTGGGTGGCTCAATCAGTTAAGCGTCCGAATTTGGCTCAGGTCATGATCTCACCATTTGTGAGTTTGAGCCCCGCATCTGGCCCTGTGTTGACAGCTCGGATCCTGGAGCCTGCTTTGGATTCTGTGTCTCCCTCTCACTCTGCCCTTCCCCTGCTCACATACACTCACTCCCTCTCTCTCAAAAATAAACATTAAGAAAACTTTCTTGAATTAAAAAAAAAAAAGGGAGTAGAAGAAACAAGATATGAAAAAAGAAGGCAAGGGAGGGTATCAAATAGGTGAAGACCCAGGCTCAGATTGATCTCCAGAACACTCTGGAACATCAGTCACCACCTTAGAGCTTGTCTCACCACAAAGCAAAGGAATTGGCTATGGACTATCTAAGGGAATGCCATGCTTTCAAGCATTTCTGACTCTCCTTATGGCAAAGCAACTCCAGAGCCCAAAGAACAATCCCCCAAAACATGGTTCCTCCAGTTTTTGCTCATTATCACACCCTTAGTTAACCTCAGGCAGTTTCCCCATAATCATTTTCTATGAATTTTATTGCTGTAACTATACTATATGTCTCTTTGTGTAGTATATTTATATCTGTATTTGCTTTTTAAAATGTTTATTTATTCATTTTGAAAGAAAAAGAGGGAGAGAATCCCAAGTAGGCTCCAGGCTGTCAGCACAGAGTCTGATATGGGGCCCGATCTCACAACCGTGAGATCATGACCTGAGCTGAAATTAAGAGTTGGCTGCTTAACCAACTGAGCCACCCAGGTGCCCCTTTTTGTCTGTACTTTATACATAAAAAGAGTACAATTTTTTTTCTCCCCAAGGACCAATTTTTTTTTTCAGAATTAGATTCCCTAAGCCCCTTGCCTATTTATCCCATCCCCCCTCCGATGAAACCTCCAGCAACCCTCTGTTTTTTCTCTATATTTAAAAGTCTCTTATGTTTTGTCTTCCTCCCTGTTTTTATATTATTTTAACTTCTCTTCCATTATGTTCATCTGTTTTGTATCTTAAAAGTCCTCACATGGGTGAAGTCATATGATATTTGTTTTTCTCTGACTGACTAATTTTGCTTAGCATAATACCCTCTAGTTCCATCCACGTAGCTGCAAATGGCAAGATTTCATTCTTTTTGATTGTCGGGTAATACTCCATTGTGTGTGTGTGTGTGTGTGTGTGTGTGTGTGTGTGTCTGTGTGTATGTATACCACATCTTCTTTATCCATTCATCCGTTGATGGACGTTTGATCTCTTTCCATACTTTAGTTATTGTTGATTGTGCTGCTATAAACATTGGGGTGCATGTGTCTCTTCGAAACAGCATACCTGTATCCCTTGGATAAATACCTAGTAGTGCAATTGCTGGGTCAAAGGGTACTTCTATTTTTAATTTTTTGAGGAACCTCCATACTGTCTTCCAGAGTGGCTGCACCAGTTTGCATTCCCACCAGCAGTGTAAAACAGATCCTCTTTCTCTGCATCCTTGCCAGCATCTGTTGTTACCTGAGTTGTTAATGTTAGTCATTCTGACTGGCGTGAGGTAGTATCTCATTGTGGTTCCCAAGGACCAATTATTGCCCCCAGTGCGAATGCATCCTCTAAAGGTTGTAGGGATGAATTGTTAACACCAAAGTGTTTAGTTGCTGGCCATTGGGTGCACAGGACCAGGAAAAGGGATCCAAAGGGATCTGGATGGGTCACCCACAGTTTTATTTTGTGGAAGAGTTAGTCAAATATAAGCTGTTTGATCATGGCCAGAGCCAGAAGGCCCTCATTTTTCTGTATTTCTAATAATAGAATGAAAAGTATTTCATAAGCATCAGCAAGCAAGTCTCTTTGACTCTGCATTCTCAATATGTCAGAAATTATTGCAGTGAAGACACATGTTTTAATCTCTTAAGGGAGCCTGAGTTCTAAAGGACAATGTTCATGGATTTGCTTATTTGAAGGAAAGCACTAGCTGAAATGTTAGTAGACTCATGTTTAGTGATGGAGGAAAGTGACTCAGCGTCACTGCTTCTCTGAAGTTTTATCAGTGAGACCTACGATTTTGATGGTTAAGAATTCTAATTTTACGCCTCACTGATTGTGTGACTTGGGCAAGGTAATGGAGTTAATGAGTAAAGGAAGGTCACCCAGTAGATTTTATTTCTATATTAAACAAAGGACCATATCCAGTCAGAATGTGGCCCCAATCGGTATATCCTGTCTAGCTTTTTAAATTTTTTAAATTTTTTTATTTTGTCCAACTTTTATATTGTATTGGTGAGAGAGTGTATGTATCTTGTTTTGCAATGGGACAAAGCACAGTGTGTTCATTGGCAATGTATACAATTGTTCTGCAATGCCTTGAAGAAAAAAGTTGTTGTATGTGTATGTATGTTCTAGTTGGATGAATTAGTCGAATATAGTCTGTTGAACTGCTACAGTGCTATTGATATACAAGAGTAGGCTTTGTGTACTTGGCCCTGCTTGAGGCATTTCAGTGTGGAGAGGCAGGTTTATGTATATATTATGTATATATAGCAATCAGTTTGTCTACTTGTTAGATACTTTTGTGAGATTCATTCAGGAAGCTGAAAGTACTGGTTAAATTTATGTTCTTTCAGTATCTGGTTTTTGGTTATGTGCACTCTTGTTTTTATTTTTTATTTATTTATTTTTTGTTTTTTTTACTCTTGTTTTTATTAACAAAAAATTGAGTATATCATTAGTAAAGCTGTATCCAGCAATTAGTAGTAATGCGTATCCACTGAAATTGTATATACAAATAAGCGTTCTTAGACTCTGCAACTAATTATTATTCATTTATTCATTTTAATTTTAATTTTGCAAATAAAAGTATCTTTTAAGAAGTAGGCATTCATACAGAGAAGGACTTAAAAAAATAAGTGTACTGTTTGATTTTAACAAAGTAAACACATCTGTATAACCAATGTCCAGATAGATCAGAAAGAGGATATTTCCAGAACAGCAGAAGCTCCTCCTTGACTCCCTCTCAGTTACTGTTCCCCCAAGGGTAACCACTATCCTGACTTCCTTTTTTTTAATGTTTTTCATGTTTATTTATTTTTGAGAGAGAGAGAGAGACAGAGCATGAATGGGGAAGGGGCAGAGAGAGAGGGAGACACAGAATCTGAAGCAGGCTCCAGGCTCCAGTCTGTCAGCACAGAGCCCAACACGGGGTTTGAACTCATGAACCATGAGATCATGACCTGAGCTGAAGTTGGATGCTTAACTGACTGATCCACCCAGGCGCCCCTGAGTTTTAACATCATAGAGTTGTTTTGCCTGGTTTAGTATAAATGGTGTCATACTGTATGCTTGCTTTGTGTCTGGCTTCATCTGTTCCATTCAGTATTTGTGAGATTCATTCCCTATCATGTATAGGAATAGTTCATTCATGCTCCAGGAAAACCTTAAACATGCACAAAAGCATACAGAATAGTATGGTGAACCCTCATTTCCTATCCAGCTTCAACAATTATCAACTCATGGTCAATCTTGTTTCAGTTTTCCTCCCACCTACTGTCCTCAACCCACATTATTGTGAAGTAAACCCCAGACATGATATTTTTGCCTAGGTGCTCAATATTTTTATATACTCAATATTTTGTATGTATATACGTAATAAACATTAAAAAAATATAGGTATATATATATACCTATATATTTTTTGTATTTTATATATACAAAATACATATATATGTATATATACATACATATATGTATTTTATTTTGTATATATACGTAATAAACATTAAAAAATACATATATATACATATATAAATACATATATATACTTTTTTGTATTTTATATATACAAAATATATGTATATATGTATATATATATATACGTATATATATGTATTTTTTAATGTTTATTTTGAGAGAGAGAGTGTGTGTATCCAGTGAGTGGGGGAGGGGCAGAGAGAGGAAGAGCAAGAACCCCAAGCGGGCTCTGTGCGGTCAACGCAGAGTCTAATGCAGGACTCAGGCTCACAACCCTGGGGTCATGACCTGAGCCAAAATCAAGAGTCGAATGCTTACCCAAACTGAGCCACCCAAGGGCCCCAAAAGAATGGCTTCTTAATGCACTTGGAAAATCACGCACTGGAGTCTGTGTTTAAGGGACTCTGAAGCAGAGCTGAGAGAGGGAAATGTTTCTGGGGCAGAAAACAGGAAGTTTGTGGTGAGTCCCACAAGGAAAAAGAGTGAATGTACTCTAAGCCCCAAAGGAAGCCAGGCAGCAGACAGCTACAGGAAAAGTGGTACCAGCCACTTGGCCACAGGGAGAATGTGATTGGAGGGTGCACACAGAAGCCAAATAGTTGAGGGAGATTGCAACTCCAGAGTAGACCACAGAACAACACTTAATGGCAGAGGCAGCTTTGGTCAAGATGAAGAGGGTGTGAGAGCCCACAGCAACCCTCGCGGCAGGGAGCCTCCAGGAGGGCTGTGGAGATGCCCATGCCCCTCCTGCGTCTCCAGTGGGTGGCCCAGCAGGGATGGAGAGAACAGCAGCCCTGGAACAGATCCCAGAAAGATTGGCTTCACTTTTTATCTGGTCTGGACTTTTTTTTCCGACCTTGTCCCTATGTTCCTGTACTAGTCAATTCGGATTCTATTCCGTATCTCAGCCTTTATTCTGTCTTAGTATTGATTTTAGCCATTTTCATTTTCTCAAGTTCATCTTGCTTCTATCTGCTTCCTCCCTCACAAACGATGATATTATGTGGATCTCATGGCTTCTCATGTGTTTTTTTTCAACTCGGGAAACAACAGATGTTGGTAAGCATGTGGAGAAAGGGGAACCCTTTTGCACTGCTGGTGGGAATGCAGTGGTGGGAGAGATTCTGGAAAACAGTATGGAGGTTCCTCAAAAAATTAAAAATAGAGCTACCCTATGACCCAGCAATTGCATTACTAGGTATGTAGCCAGAGGATACAAAAATGCTGATTTGAAGGTGCACATGCAACCCAATGTTTATGGCGGTACTATCAACAATAGCCAAAGGATGGAAAGAGTCCAAATGTCCATCGACTGACAAATGGATAAAGAAGATGTGGATATTACTCAGCAATAAAAAAGAATGAAATCTTGCCATCTGCAACAACATGGATGGAACTAGAGGGTATTATGCTAAGTGAAATATGTCAGTCAGAGAAAGACAAATATCGCATGATTTCACTCATGTGGAATTTAAGAAACAAAACAGGTGAACATAAGGGAAGGAAAAATAAGATAACTTAGCGGGAGAAAAACCATAAGAGACATTTTAAAAAAAATTTTTGACGTTTATTTATTATTGACATACAGAGAGAGAGCACGAGCATGGAAGGGACAGAGAGAGGGGGAGACACAGAATCCGAAGCAGTCTCCAGGCTCTGAGCTGTCCACACTGCTCAAACTCACACACACGGCTCGAACTCACAAACCACGAGATCATGACATGAGCCGAAGTTGGCTTAACCGACTGAGCCACCTGGGCACACCCATTAGAGACTTTTAATAAGAGAATAAACTGAGGTTACTGGAGGGGAGGTGGGTGGGAGGATGGGCTACGTGGGTGATGGACATTAAGCAAGGCACTTGTTGGGTTGAGCACTGGGTATTATATGTAAGTGATGAATCACTAAATCCTACTCCTAAAACCAATACCACACAATATGTTAACTAACTTGAATTTATTTTTTAAAGTTTATTTATTTAGGGGTGCCTTTCTGGCTCATTGGTTAAGCTTCCAACTTTGGCTCAGGTCATGATGTCATGGTTTGTGAGTTCAAGCCCTGCAACAGGCTTTCTGTTGTCAGAGCAGACCCCACTTCAGATCCTCTGTCCCCCTCCTTCTCTGCCTCTCCCTTTCTCACTCATGCGTCCCCTCTCTCAAAGAGAGCATGCGTGCAAGCATGCATAAGTAGGGGAGGGACAGAGAGAAAGAGAGAGAGAGAATCCCAAGCAGACTCAGGCTGTCAGCACAGAGACTGACTCTCGGCTTGAACTTACAAACTGTCAGAACCTGACCTGAGTCAAAATCAAGAGCCGACTGAGCCATCCAAGTGCCCTGACTGATTTCATTTGCTTCATTTTCCTTCAGATACTTAGAGATTGCTAAATTTTTTAAAAATTTTATTTACTTATTTTGAGAGACAGAGAGAGAGAGGTCGATCATGTATGAGTGGGGAGAGGGGCAGAGAAAGAGAAGAGAGAGACTCCCGAGCAGGCTCCTTGCTATCATCCCAGAGCCTGGTGAGGGATCTCACAAACCATGAGATCTCACAAACAATGAGATCATGACCTGAGTTGAAATCAAGAGTCGGACCTTAACCAACTGTGGCACCAGGTTGAGATTGCTAAAATTTTTTTTTAAATTTTTTTTAACACTTTTATTTATTTTTGAGAGACATAGAGACAGAGTGTGAGCAGGGGAAGGGCAGAGAGAGAGGGATACACAGAATCCGAAGCAGGCTCCAGGCTCTGAGCCATCAGCACAGAGCCCGACGCGGGGCTCGAACTCACAGACCGTGAGATCATGACCTGAACCGAAGTCGGCCGCTTAATCAACTGAGCCACCCAGGCGCCCCGAGATTGCTAAAATTTAATCTTGTTTTAGGGGTACCTGGATGGCTCAGTTGGTTAAGTGTCTGGCTTCAGCTCAGGTCATGATCTCATCATGGTTCCTGAGTTGGAGCCCTGCATCAGGCTGTCTGCTGTCAGCCCAGAGCCTGCTTGGAATTTTCTGTCCCCCTCTCTCTCAGCCCCCAACCTCAAAAATAAATAAAACATTAAAAAATTTAAAAAATTCTGTTTTATTTATCTTTTTAAAAAATATTAGCTATTACATTTTATTTTTATTTTTTTAATATAATTTATTGTCAGATTGGTTTCCATACAACACCCAGTGCTCATTCCAACAAGTGCCCTCCTCAATGCCCGTCACCCACTCTCCCCCAACCCCATCAACCTTCAGTTTGTTCTCAGTATTTAAGAGTTTCTCATGTTTTGCCTCACTCCCTCTCTGTGATTTTGTTCCCTCTTCCCCTCCCCCATGGTCTTCTGCTAAGTCTCTCAAACTCCGCTTATGCATGAAAATATATGGTATCTGTCTTTCTCTGCCTGACTTATTTCACTCAGCATAATACCCTCCAGTTCCTTCCATGTTGCCACACATGGCCAGATTTCATTCTTTCTCATTGCCAAGTGGTGTTCCATTGTATATATAAACCACATCTTCTTTATCCATTCATTAGTTGATGGACACTTAGTCTCTTTCCATGATTTGGCTATTGTTGAAAGTGCTGCTATAAACATTGGGGTACATGTGCCCCTATGCATCAGCACTCCTGTATCTCTTGGGTAGATTCCTAGCAGTGCTATTGCTGGGTCTTAGGGTAGTTCTATTTCCATTTTTTTGAGGAACCTCCACATCGTTTTCCAGAGCAGCTGCACCAGTTTGCATTCCCACCAACAGTGTAAGAGGGTGCCCGTTTCTCCACATCCTTGCCAGCATCTGTAGTTTCCTGATTTCTTCATTTTAGCCACTCTGACTGGCGAGAGGTGGTATCTCAGTGTGGTTTTGATTTGTATTTCCCTGATGATGAGTGACATTGAGCATTGTTTCATATGTCTGTTGACCATCTGGATGTCTTCTTTGGAAAAGTGTCTATTCATATCTTCTGCCCATTTCTTCACTAGATTATTTGTTTTTTGGGTGTGGAGTTTGGTAAGTTCTTTATAGATTTTAGATGCTAGCCCTTTAACTGATATGTCGTTTGCAACTATCTTTTCCCATTCTGTTGTTTGCCTATTAGTTTTGTCGATGGTTTCCTTTGCAGTGTAGAAGCGCTTTATCTTGATGAGGTCCCAATAGTTCATTTTTGCTTTTAATTCCCTTGCCTTTGGAGATGTGTCGAGTACGAAATTGCTGCGACTGACATCAAAAAAGTTTTTTCCTTCTTTCTCCTCTAGGGTTTTGATGGTTTCCTGTCTCACATTTGGGTCCTTCATCCATTTTGAGTTTATTTTTGTGAGTGGTGAAAGAAAGTGGTCTAGTTTCATTCCTCTGCATGTTGCTATCCAGTTCTACCAGCACCATTTGTTAAAAATGCTGTCTTTTTTTCCATTGGATACTCTTTCCCGCTTTGTCAAAGATTAGTTGGCCATACATTTATGGGTTCAATTCTGGGTTCTCTGTTCAATCCCATTGGTCTTTGTATCTGTTTTTGTGCCAATACCATACTGTCTTGATTGCAGCTTTGTAATGGAGGCTAAAGTCCAGGATTGTGATGCCTCCCACTTTGGTTTTCTTCTTCAATATTACTTTGGCTATTTGGGGTCTTTTGTGGTTCCATACAAATTTTAGGATTGTTTGCTCTAGCTTTGAAAAGAATGCTGGTGCAATTTTGATTGGGATTGCACTGACTGTGTAGATCGCTTTGGGTAGTATTGCCATTTTAACAATATTTATTCTTCCAATCCATGATCCTGGGATATTTTCCCATTTCCTTGTGTCTTCCTCAATTTTCTTCATTAGTTTTTTATAGATTTCAGCGTAGAGATCTTTTACATCTTTGGTTAGGTTTATTCCTAGGTATTTTATGGTTTTTGGTGTAACTGTGAATGGGATCAGTTTCTTTATTTCTTTTTCTGTTGCTTCATTATTGGTGTATAAAAATGCAACCGATTTCTGAACCTTGATTTTGTACCCTGCGACTTTGCTGACTTCATGTATTGGTTCTAGCAGGCTTTTGGTGGATTCTGTTGGATTTTCCATGTAGAGTATCATGTTGTCTGTGAAAAGTGAAAGTTTGACTTCATCCTTGCCAATCTTGATGCTTTTTATTTTGCTTTGTTGTCTGATTGCTGATGCTAGGACCTCCAACACTATGTTAAATAGCAGTGGTGAGAGTGGACATCTCTGCCGTGTTCCTGATCTCAGGGGGACGGCTCTCAGTTTTTCCCAATTGAGGATGATATTTGCTGTGGGCTTTTCATAAATGACTTTTATGATGTCTAAGTATGTTCCTTCTATCTCGACTTTCTTGAGGGTTTTTATTAAGAAAGGATGCTATATATTGTCAAATGCTTTTTATGTATCTATTGACAGTATCATATCGTTCTTATCTTTTCTTTTGTTAGTGTGATGTATCACATTGATTTGTGAATACCGAACCAGCCCTGCAACCCAGGAATGAATCCCACTTGATCATGGTGAATAATTCTTTTTATATGCTGTTGAATTTGATTTGCTAGTATCTTGTTGAGAATTTTTGCATCCATATTCATCAGAGATATTGGCCTGTAGTTCTCTTTTTTTGCTGGATCTCTGTCTGGTTTGGGAATAAAAATGATGCTGGCTTCATAGAATGAGTCTGGAAGTTTTCCTTATATTTCAATTTTTTGGAACAGCTTGAGAAGGATAGGTATTAAACTCTGTTTTAAATGTCTGGTAGAATTCCCCAGGGAAGCCATCTGGTCCACGACTCTTATTTGTTGGGAGATTTTTGATAACTGATTCAATTTCTTCACTAGTTATGGGTCTGTTCAAATTTTCTGTTTCTTCCCATTTGAGTTTTGGAAGTGTGTGGGTGTTTAGAAATTTGTCCATTTCTTCCAGGCTGTCCAGTTTGTTGGCATATAATTTTTGATAATAATACCTGATAATTGCTTGTATTTCTGAGAGATTGGTTGTAATAAATCCATTTTCATTTGTGATTTTATCTATTTGGGTCCTCTCTCTTTTCTTTTTAAGAAGCCTGGCTAGAGGTTTATCAATTTTGTTTATTTTTTCAAACAACCAGCTCTTGGTTTCATTGATCTGTTCTACTGTTTTTTTTAGATTCTTTATTGTTTATCTCTGCCCTGATTTTTATTATTTCTTTTCTTCTATTGGATTTGGGGTGTCTTTGCTGTTCTGCTTCAAGTTCCTTTTGATGTGCTGTTAGATTTTGTATTTGTGATTTTTCTTGTTTTTTGAGATAGGCCTGGATTGCAATGTATTTTCCTCTCAGGACTGTCTTTGCTGCATCCCTGAGGGTTCGGATTGTTGTATTTTCATTTTCATTTGTTTGCATATATTTTTAAATTTCTCTTCTAATTGTCTGGTTGACCCATTCATTCTTTAATAGGATGTTCTTTAACCTTCATGCTTTCAAGGGTTTTCCAGATTTTTCCTGTGGTTGATTTCAAGTTTCATAGCATTGTGATCTGAAAGTTGTCATGGTATGGTCTCAATTCTTTTATATTTATTGAGGACTGCTTTGTGACCCAGTGTATGATCTGTCTTGGAGAATGTACCATGTACATTTGAGAAGAAAGTAAATTCCATTGCTTTTGGATGTAGAGTTCTAAATATATCTGTCAAGTCCATCTGGTCCAATGTGTCATTCAGGGCCATTGTTTATTTAGTGATTCTCTGTCTAGATCTATCCATTGCTGTAAGTGGAGTATTAAAATCCCCTGAAATTAGCACATTTTTATCAATAAGATTGCTTATGCTTGTGATTGTTTTACAAATTTGGGTGCTTCCAAATTTGGTGTGTAGACATTTAGAATTGTTAGCTCTTCTTGATGGATAGACCCTGATTATTATATAATGCCGTTCTTCATCTCTTGTTACAGCCTTTACTTTAAAGTCTAGTTTGTCTGATATAAGTATGGCTTCTCCAGCTTTCTTTTGACTTCCAGTAGCGTGGTAGATAGTTCTCCATTCCTTCACTTTCAATCTGAAGGTGTCCTCAGGTCTAAAATGAGTCTCTTGTAGACAGCGAATAGATGGGTCTCGCTTTTTTATCCATTCTGATACCCTGTGTCTTTTGATTGGAGCATTTAGTCCATTTACATTAAGTGTTATTATTGAAAAATAGGGGTTTAGAGTCATTGTGTTATCTGTAGGTTTCATGCTTGTACTGATGTCTCTGGTACTTTGTGTTCCATGCAACATTTCATTCATAGAGACCCCTTAGGATCTCTCGTAGGGCTGGTTTATTGGTGATGAATTCCTTCAGTTTTTGTTTGTTTGGAAAATTTTTATCTCTCCTCCATTCTGAATGACAGGCTGGCCAGATAAAGGATTCTTGGCTGCATATTTTTCCTGTTCATCACATCAAAGATTTCCTGCCATTCCTTTCTGGCCTGCCAAGTTTTAGCAGATAGATCTGCTACTACCCTTATGTGTCTACCTTTGGATTGTTAAGGCCTGTTTATCCCTAGCTGCTTTCAGAATTTTCTCTTTATTCTTGTATTTTGCCAGTTTTGCTATGATATGTCATGCAGAAGATTGATTCAAGTTACGTCTGTGGGGCGTTCTCTGTGCCTTTTGGATTTCAATGTCTGTTTCCTTCCGCAGGTTGGGGAAGTACTCACCCATGATTTGTTTAAGTACCCCTTCAGCTCCTTTCTCTCTCTTCTTCTTCTTCTTCTGGAATTCCTATGATATGGATGTTATTCCACTTGATTACATCACTCAGCTCTCAAATTCTCTTTTTTCATGCTCCTGGATCAGATTATATCTCTCTTTTTCTCGGCTTCCTCTTTTTCCATAATTTTATCTTCTAATTAACCTATTCTCTCTTCTGCCGCTTTGATCTGCGCTGTGGCCACCTCCATTTTATTTTGCAACTCATTTATAAGCATTTTTAATTCATCATGACTATTTTTTTTTAATTTTTTTTTTAATGTTTATTTATTTTTGAGACAGAGAGAGACAGAGCATGGGTGGGGGAGGGGCAGAGAGAGGGAGACACAGAATCCAAAGCAGGCTCCAGGCTCTGAGCTGTCAGCACAGAGCCCGACGCGGGGCTCGAACTCACGGACCGTGAGGTCATGACCTGAGCCGAAGTCGGACGCTCAACCGACTGAGCCACCCAGGCGCCCCCATCATGACTATTTTTAAGGTCCTTGATCTCTGCAGCAGTGGAGTCTCTGCTGTCTTCTATGCTTTTTTCAAGCCCAGCAATTAATTTTATGACTGTTTTTCTAAATTCTTGTCCAGTAATGTTGCTTATATCTGTTTTGATCAATTCTTAACTTTTTTTTTAACGTTTATTTATTTTTGAGACATAGAGACAGAGCATGAGCAGGAGAAGGGCAGAGAGAGAGGGAGACACAGACTCTGAAGCAGGCTCCAGGCTCTGAGCTGTCAGCACAGAGCCCGATGCGGGGCTCCAACTCGCAGATCACGGGATCATGGCCAGAGCTGAAGTCGACTGCTTAACCAACTGAGCCACCCAGGTGCCCCTGTTTTGATCAATTCTTTAGCTGCCACTATTTCCTGGAAATTCTTTTGAGGAGAATTTTTCCATTTCATCATTTTGGTTAGTTTTCTGCCCCTTATAAGTTTTAAAAGCTTGTTATGTGCTCTGCCCCTGTGAGTACTGCTATATTAAAGGGGGCTCATACACTATCCAGGGCCTGGCCTTTCAGGAGGTGTTTTTTGGAGAGTGTTACTTGCTCTTTGTTGTTGTGACTTTGGTCATCTTCCACCAGGTGTGCCTTGGTTTGTTCCTTGAGGTAGTCCTGAAAAGGAAAACAGATAGGCAAACAAACAGGAAACAAAAACACGCAAATGCACCAACAAAACTAGGAAGCAGACTAAAACAGAAAAAAGAAAAAACGAATGACAATCTGAAAGCAGCTACAAGTAAAGAACAGGGTGTGGGCGGTACTGATGGAAGAGCATATACAAAGAGAGTAATGACAGGTGCGGGAGAAAGAGAAAATGAGCCTTGACCAGGTAGAGAGACTGAAAGGCTTAATCCAGAGAGAGAGGAATGAGAATAAGGAAGGAGGCAAGGAAAAAGAAATGAAGATAAAGTTACCCAGAGGAACTATATGGCCTGATTATTCCAGAGAGAGAGTGAAGAAAATAAAGAAGGAGGTGTAGGATGTGCATCTAGAGAATGGATTAAATATGTCTGTTTAAGGAAACCAATACCCAGAGTAACCAGCCTAGAGGATGGAAGAGATAAGGAGTAGAAAAGGGAGACTAAATCTAAATAACAAGCATTGACCTGGAGTTAATCCAGGTCTCCACCTCCACTGTGGGCCCCTCGGACCAATCCTTGAGGCCCCGCCTTGGTGGTTGTGGGGAGAAAAGTGGCGACCCCTCCAGTCCCTTCTTCACAGACCAGCTGTCCCAAATCACCCCTTTCTGTCCTCACTCTGCAGGAGGACGCAGGTGCAGAGGGCTTTCTTGTTCTGCGGTCTCCTGTGTCCCACGCTTATTTAAGTTTTAAACTCGATACTACTGCTAGTACTGGTTTCTCTTTGTTTATATTGCGCCCCTGTCGTAGCACCCGGAGGTGACTCCCGTCCCTCCCAGATATGCAAACATGGTCTCTTGCCGCAGTCAAGAAAGCCCCGCAGTTAGAAATGGTACTTCTCTTCAAAAGCCCTGTGGTTAGAGACTGGATGATAGGTTCCCTCTCTGTTCTGGTCCGTGGTTTTTCTCTTGTCAGATACAGTCCTACCCTTCCCCAGCTGCTCTTTCTCTTCCCTTTGTCTTTCCACAGAAGGGGCTCCCTCCCCTCTGTACCTCTGCGGTCTGTTTTATCTCCCCAGTTCACACTCATGCACTTATGGGTCTCCCTGGTTTTCACATTTTCTTCCTTGTAGACTGTTTCCTTTCCTCCCAGACTCTTGGGGTTGGGAGTCCTTTGGCTTCAGTCCTTCTTTGTTTGAGAGATGGGGGAAGAATGGGTTCCCCTACTTCTCCGCCATGTTGGCCCCTTCCAATTCTGTTTTAGATCTATGTAAAATATTTACATCGTTTCAAAGTCAAGTATACAAAACATGTCTGACTTCTATCTCTGTCTCCTTTTTCCTATTCCTCTTCTCACCCCATTAGTAATGCTTTCTTTTTTCTTCCTTTTTTTAAGTTTGTTTTTTTACTTAGAGAGAGCGAGCACATGAGTGTGCATGGCGGAGGGAGCAGAGAGAGAGAAGGAGAGAGAGCAAAGCGTGACATGGGGCTCCATCTCACAGTGAGATCAGGACCTGAGCCAAAATCCAGAGTTGGTTGCTTAACCAACCCAGGTGCCCCGGGAATGATTTCTTTTTAATTTTATGATTATTTTTTTCTTTTTTCTTTTTTTTTTTTTTTTAGATTTGAGAGGGTTTTTTTTCATGCCCAAGTACATATGCGTGTTTGGCCCTACTTGCCCCCAATCCTACTACCCTTTACAAGAAAGAGGAACATTTATTTTCAGTCTCTATCTTAGAGAGTGCTTAGCTGACTTGTGATGGGTCAGAATGCATACAAAAGGGTCGGTGGCATTGATCCAGTTGGGCATCCAGTAATTGGTCAGCCAGTCAGCCTGGCCTGGGTAGTGGCATTCAAATATTAATGGTAATAATTGCCTTTGTAGGTTTGAGGAGTACTGAGGGAAATGTTTGTCGTGCAGTTACCATCATTGTATCATTAACCTGATGTTCAATATGTCCTGTAAAATCGTAAACCAGAAACTATTAACTGAGGTTACACTATCATTGAAGGCTTCTATTGGTCACCAGAGAATCTTTCTCTCTCTCTTTTTTTTTTTAAGTTTACTTGTTTTGAGAAAGAGAGAGTATGTGAGCAGGATGAGGAGCATAGAGAGGGAGAGAGAGAATCTCAAGCAGGCTCTGCTCTGTCGGCATAGAGCCCGACAAACCATGAGATCATGACCTGGGCTAAAATCAAGAGTTGAACGCTTAACCACCTGAGCCACCCAGGCACCCCACCAGATTCAATCCAGATTGAAGACTAGAGTCTCCAAATTCTCTCTCTCTCTGTCTCTCTCTCTCTCTCTCTCTCTCTCTCTATTCCATTCTTTGCTGGTAGCAGAGACAAGTAATGGGAAGAAAATCAATGATCCAGGAATGGGACTTTCAGTCCAAGTCCATGGGCAGCAGTAGTTTGATCTGTGTGGAGAACATCAAACAGAGTTCCTTCAGAAGTTTCTCACTCTACCATTGGCTTCTTTTAAAAGAAGAAGTTTTCATGAAAATATATGTAACCCTGTAGAAGTACATCTGAACCTTCTCCAGAGAAGATCACCATGCTGTGTTCTTCCAAATGTACTTGGAAATTAAATACATATCTACTGGAGTGTGAACTGTCGTAAGGTCATAAGCTTCCAAGGAAAATATGACTTCATTCAGTGTCTGAATGCGTTCCTCACAGTTGAAAAGGACTTCATGATGTTCACTCCCAATGTGATCTGCTACCTTTCCAGCAGCCAGTAAATGAGGACTTTCTCCCTGCCAGTTGCAAATGTCTGAGAACATTCTGTCCCAGAGCCTCTTTTAGCTGCTTCAGTAGGGCAATAGCAACTCAGCTGGAATCCAAGCCCCCTGATAAGAGGCATCCAGTCCTTCTGTCATCTAATGTTTCTTAATAGCACTGTTTAAAAGGATGCCCCCCCCCCAAAAAAAAGTAGGCATGTATATGAAGAGGGAAAAAGAACATGACTAAACCTGCTTCCCCAGGAAACATTACTTACTGTGTCACGGTGGAATCACAGCCGGTTTGTCTTGAGTTTCAGTTTTAAGGATCATTCCCCTTGTCTCTTGCATCATCATTTTTCTCCTCTCGACTGGATCGCTTATAGCATATGTACATCCACACACACTGTACCGTCTCTTATCTTCCACCTTTCCCTCTCCTTTATAGCAAAAGTCCTTGAAAGAGTGGCCTGTTCTTGCTGTCTCCAATTCTCCTCACCTTCTCTTCGCAGTTTCTTTTTTCTTTTTCTTTTTTTTTTGGCATTTATTTATTTTGAGAGAGAGAGAGACAGAGCATGAGCAGGGGAAGGGCAGAGAGAGAGGGAGACACAGAATCTGAAGCAGGCTTCAGCCTCTGAGCTGTCAGTACAGAGCCTGATGCGGGGCTCGAACCCATGAGCGAGATCATGACCTGAGCTGAAGTTGGACGCTCAACCGACTGAGCCACCCAGGCGCCCCTGTTCGCAGTTTCTATGTCAAGACCTGGGAATAGTTTCTCCACACTGCTATAGAGGGCATGCAGATGTTCATGTCTACAGTGATGATAGAGAATCATTTCTACGGATGCAGCTTTGTCACTTGGCTTTAAATCCAGAATTTGATAGTGTCCCAGAAGAAAAGGCTCTACTTTTTTTTTTAAGGTTCCATTTTGATAAAGGAGTTGTGGTGTGCTTCAGGTTAACAAGATCTTTAGCTTCTAATTTTTAAAAAAATTTTTTAATTTTTGAGAGAGAGAGAGAGAAGAGAGAGACAGAGACAGAGACAGAGCACAAGCAGGGGAGGGGCAAAGAGAGGGGGAAGATGCAGAAGCCAAAGCAGGCTCCAGGCTCTGAGTTGTCAGCACAGAGCCTGAGGCAGGGCTCGAACCCACGAACCGTGAGATCATGACCTGAGCTAAAGTTGGATGATTAACTGACTGAGCCACACAAGCACCCCTAAGACCTTTAGCTTCTAAACAAACAGCCAAAAATCCATCTTCTATCATGGCTTTAAACAAAGGTCTGATTCCATAGGTGTCTGTGCCCAGGAATACTTTCTTAATGGCGGTATCCTATAAAATAAATGCAAACACTTCCTCCAACATATAAATTTTTTGCTCAGTTCCTCCTTTCTTATAATGATGAAGGATGATCTCACCATCCATGTTGGTGTAGTAATTAAATTCAAAATAAATTCAAAATAAGTTCAATAGGAGTATTAAAGGATAATTAAATTAAAAAGGAAATGTGTTTCGGGGCGCCTGGGTGGCTCAGTTGGTTAAGCGTCTGACTCTTGGTTTTGGCTCAGGTCGTGATCTCTAGGTTTCAAGGGTTTGAGCCCCGCATTGGGCTCTATACAGGCAGTGTGGAGCTTGCTTGTGATTCTCTCTCTCTCTGACCCTCCCCCACTTAGCACTGTCTCTCTCTCTCTCAAAATAAATAAATGAACTTAAAACTTAAAAAAAGGAAGTGTATTTCACCTCCTTGTGATTATAGATTTCACCATTGTAACAGAGCCACAGTAAGCATATTTCTTTGCTTCAGTTGGTTGCGTTCCAAACAACTGGTCAGTACTTCCAACCAGTGAAATCTGAAGCAGCAATTTATATATCTGTTGACATTGTTAAGATGAAATTAATCTGGACCTCTGTGTGCAATCTTCATAGCACTGAGACACTGATCAGAGAGACAATCATCACTGCCAAAAAGGGCCCAAATGCCACAGATGGCACGGCAGAGTTATAGGCTCTCTGGGTGTGAGCAGGTCATACTGTTGGCAGGAGTGGAGGCAAGGGCTATGGATTACCTCCATTTTTTTTTTTTTAAAGTAGGCGTCACACCCAGCAACAAGTCCAACACGGGGCTTGAACTTATGACCCTGAGATCAAGACCTGAGCTGAGATCAAGACTTGAGCTGAGATCAAGTGTAAGACCCTCAACCAACTGAGCCACCTGGGCACCCCTCCATTGTTCTTAATATAAGCATGTCTATATATCTGTATCTGTAGTTCTTTCTTAGATAAATGTTAGCATATTATACATACTTTTCTCTACATTGATTTTTTTTAAGTTTTTTTTTTAATGTTTTATTATTTTTGAGACTGATAGAGACAGAGCATGAGTGGAGGAGGGGCAGAGAGAGAGGGAGACACAGAATCCAAAGCAGGCTCCAGGCTCCGAGCTGTCAGCACAGAGCCCGATGCGGGGCTCGAACTCACGGACTGCGAGATCATGACCTGAGCCGAAGTCGGACGCTCAACCTACTGAGCCACCCAGGCGCCCCTGATTTTTTTTTTTTAAATAGGCTCCATGCCTAACATGGGGCTTGAACTCACAACTTCAGGATCAAGAGTTGTAGGCTCTACTGACTGAGCCAGCCAGGCATCCCTACCTTGATTTCTTTCTCTCAACAATATGTCCTAGCAACCAGTCCACTGTTGTATATAGAGATTTTCCTTATTCCCTGTTACAGGTACATAGTACTCTATTAGATGGATGTTCTGGTACATTTTAAGACTAAGGGTATTAGGTTCAAAGCATGGGAAATCTTTTGGAAGAGGAGGCCTTTTATTTTGCTAATCTGTGGGTAACTAGAGGGTCCCTGTTGAGGCTTAGATGATGGTGCCAATAGAGAGACGGCTGAGTATTATTCACACAAAATTGCTGCTGGTCCTATATAATAAATCTCTTTGTTCTCTGAGATGAAGGGGAACTAGAAGGACTTGAAAAAAGAAATAGGCTTTTTCCTCTCCTTCTATATTTCCTTTTTGTAATACACCATTGGTTACACCTCTGTTACACCACTGGGTTTTAAAGCAAGCCTCGAGTTAACCTGGAGTACAGCTGTCTCACACAGCAGAGGCATCTAACAGAGTCGCCTTTGTGAAACCACTTTCCTGACAATTGCTATTTCTCCTCTGACTCCTTCTGGAATCAACTCGTTGAGCAGACAAGGTATCCTATTACAAATCTCTGACTTGAGTAAAAAAATAGAATAGCTTCACTCCAAAGCCCCGAATACACTAGATTCCCAAATTCAGTCTCTTCTGTTTCCCATCCCACATTATGCTCAGCCATATTGTCCAGTAAAGCTCATGAAAGACAGTGTTTCAGTGAGCACTATATAGGAGCACAGCTAGCAGCATACATGGGCAAAGCCCTCAGTGGGGCGAATAGAACAAAACTCAGGGAAAATAGAACATAGAAGATATTTGCTCTTCTTTTCCCTCTCTGTCAGCCCACCTCCTCATCTCTCCTCAAAGAGGAGAGCTGCTACTATAATTGGCCATATTCGGTTGACCTAGTTATTAGAGGAATGGGAAGCACTGTGTTTTAAGAGACTATGCATACAGCTTGTGTGAGGAAGACTTTTCAACAGTTCTGAAAAATCACAAAAATATGATCAAACAAAAATAGAAACACATTCCTTGTTCTCGGAGAGGACCAATCAACATCATAGATATTTCAAGTCTCTCCAAGTTAATATATAAATTTAATGTAATTCCCTAAAAAGATGCCAGCAAAATTTTCCTGGCACTGGATCCTAAGCTTCATATGGAAAAATAAATAAGCAGGAATACTCATGAACATCTTCAAAAGGAAGCAATTAGAGGGGTTGGCCTTACCACGTATTAAAAATTACTATAAAGACCCTATAATTAAAACAGTGTGGTGTTGATACCTGGCTAACAGACAAACCAATGGAATTAATTTCAAGCACATGTGGAAATTTAGCATATGACAAAGGAAGCATCTAAATCATTGAGGGGAAAGATTAACTTAAAAAAAGGGATTAGCACAACTGGAGAGTCATTTGAAAAAATATATATTTGAATTTATGTCCCTTACTTTATATTAAAATATATTCCAAATAGGTCTGTTCTTTCAATGTAAAAAACTGAAACAATATAGTCAAGAATGAATCAAGAAATATCTATTTCTTCATTACCTGGACATGAGGAAAGGCATTCTATTACAATAATTCAAATCCCAGAAGCCATGGAGAAAGATAAATACATTTAAATACATCTCTTCCTGGGTGCCTGAGTGGCTCAGTCAGTTGAGCGTCCAACTCCGGCTCAGGTCATGATCTTGTGGTCTGTGAGTTTGAGCCCCGCGTTGGGCTCTGTGCTGACAGCTCAGAGCCTGGAGCCTGCTTCAGATTCTGTGTCTCCCCCTCTCTTTGCTCCTCCCCCATTCATGCTCTGTCTCTCTCTGTCTCAAAAGTAAATAAACATTAAGAAAATTTAAATACATCTCTTCCTACTAATATATCTACACATACATACATACAGACAGATATAAACTCATGCTTGGCAAAATCATCATAAGCAAAGTCAAAAGACAAATGAAAAACTGGTAGAAAATATTTTCAACCTAAATTACACAAAATGGTTAATTTCTATCAATACAGAACAAAAAAATAAAGAAGTGTACTGAGAGATGCTACAGCATGCATGAACCTCAAAAACATGCTGAGCATAAGAGTCAGTCACAAAAGATCATGTTCAGTGTGATACCATTTACATGGAATGTCTAGAACAGGCAAATCTACAGAGAGGGAGAGGAGGCTAGCGGTCACCCAGGGCTGGCTGGGTAGGGATGGGGGTTGGGAATGAGAATGACTGCTAGTGGGTAAGAGATTTCTTTTGAAGGTATTAAAGATGTTCCAAAGTTGTATCATGGTGATGGTTGCACAACTCTGTAAATATACTACTTGTTGAATGGTGCTCTTTAAACGAGTGAGTGCATCATGCTATGTAAATTATATCATAGTAAAACTGTTAAAAAAAAAAAGGCAAAGACAAAAACCCAGGAGGAGAATAGCCAGAAATGTTGAGACAGTTCACAGAAGATGAAACGCAAATGCCTATGAGACATTTGAAAAGCGCCCTTCTTCCTAAAAGAAATGCACACGCAGGGCGCCTGGGTGGCTCAGTTGGTTAAAGCGTCCACCTTCGGCTCAGGTCATGATCTCACCGTTCATGGGTTGGAGCCCCACGTGGGGATCTCCGCTGTCAGCACAGAGCTTGCTCGGAATCCTCTGTTCCTCCTTCTCTCTGCTCCTACCCCGATCGCACTTTCTCGGTCTCAAAAATAACTAAACATTAAAAACAAAACAAAAGAAATGCACACTCATCAGTGGGCAGATTTGTTTTCTAAACAGGATAATAAAGATAATATTTTCCTTCAGAGTAAAGCTTGGGCAGGTTTTATAGCAGCCCCATATAATATTAGGGGTTCCTAGGCTCAGTGTGCCTCTTCTGTGACACAAATCCACTTGGCCACAGCATCCACTGGGCTGCTCCTCCTCATCCCCACGGAATGTGGGAGGCAAGATGGACGGATGCCAACATGAAGCTCAGGCTCCTGCTGTACCATAAATAATAGATTCTCTTGTTTTTGACTAAGAGTCTGAGGCCTTCTGGCAGCACCCACCAGGGCTAACTTGTTAGCATGCAAGGAAGGTGAAATCTCAAACCCTTCCCAGTTCCAGACTGGCAGTTCCTAGTTCCAGAGGTCCAAAAGCTTGATATCACACTATGTTGGTAATCCTGGGGAGATACAGGTATTCTATTTTTTTTTAAAGACTTTATTTTGAAGTAATCTCTACACCCAACATGGGGCTCAAACTCACAACCCCAAGATCAAGAGTCGCATGCTCCACTGACTGATTCAGCTAGGCACCCCAGAACCCTTTTAAAGTTTATTTTATTTAGAGAGAGAGAAGGAGAGGGGGAGAGGGAGAGGGAGAGAAAAAATCCCAAGCAGGCTTCACACCATTAGCGCAGAGCCTGATGCGGAGCTCAGTCCCAGGAACTGTGATCATGAGCTGAGCTAAGATCAAGAGTCAGACACTTAACTGACTGAGCCACCCAGGTGCCCCCAGAAACAGGTATTCTTAAACATTACCCACGGGATTGCAAAATGGCAAAACCTCTCTGGAGGGAAAATTGGACAATATTCAATAAAATTATTATATGTGCATTTACCCTTTGACTCGGTAATCTTTCTGGGAAGCTAGCTGAAGATATCCCTTTACAAATGCAAAATATGATGTGCACTCTGTACTGTGTTGTAAAATTATTTGTAATAAGAAAAGTTTGAAAACAAAGCCAAGTATCCCAAGTATCCATCAATAGAAGACAGATTGAATGAACTAGGGCATATCTACATATAAACATATTTGTATATACTTTATTTTTTTAATGTTTATTTAGTTTTGAAAGACAGAGTGCCAGTGGGGAAGGGACAGAGAGGGAGGGAGACACAGAATCCAAAGCAGGCTCCAGGCTCTGAGCTATCAGCACAGAGCCTGATGTGGGGCTTGACCTCATGCCGTGAGATCATGACCTGAGTGGAAGTCAGACACTTAACTACCTGAGCCACCCAGGCACCCTCATATTTGTATATACTTGTACTATGTATATATACTTATTTTTATGGGAAAAAAAAGAATAAACAAGATATTTTTGAAAATGGAAAAGGTTCCTTATAAGGATGGGTAGAATGGGTAGAAGGAATAAAGTTGGGAACAAGAATTTAATTCTTTGGGTATCCTTTTTATGTAGTTTTGACTTCTGAATCATGTAAACGATTTATATATTCAAAAAAAAATTAAACTAAGTTAATTAAGAAAAAAAAACCCTAAAATTGAACACAAACAGAAACCAATGAATGGAACTGAATATGAAACCCAATTACATTGAGAAAATAATTACTTTTTTTTTTAAGATTTTATTTTTAAGTAATGTCTACACCCAACTTGGGGCTTGAACTTACAACCCCAAGATCAAGAGTCACATCTCTACTGACTGAGCTAACCAGGCTCAGGCACCCTAAGAAGATAATTAAAGCTAAGTTTGGAACATAGACCACTGTATTATTTTCCCCATATAAAGTCTGAGGACACATAAAAGTCCAAAGATATTTTGAACTGCATTCAGTAAGTTTATTGTTAGTAATAGCGTTGTTTTGTGCTTTTGTGTATGATAAAATAAAACAATTAAGGAAATATTAATATTATTAGGAACCAAGATTTCCCAGTTATGAAGATAAAAAAAGCACTATAATCCTAATTTTGAATTGGAACTATCAATATAAATATATATGTATATTTCACAAACATTTATTGTGTGCCTACTATATGTGCCACGCATAGGAGAAACAACAGTGAATAATTATAGACTCTGCTACAATAGAATTTATGGGTGATACATATATTAAATACATAATCGCACGAAAAATTAATGGAATTAAGCCCTGGGCTTCCCAAGGGTTTATACCATCACCATTCAACACATGAACTTCCTCAGTCCAAGCAGCCTTATTATGAAGACAAAATACTCAGTATCTACTTTAAGTATGATTAAGTGCCCAGAATGAGGGCCACTTGTGCCAAAAATGAACACTTTGGATCTCGTAATGTGTATGAGTAATTTTAGTTTTCTAGTGGCAGGGATGAAACACACAGGCCTGTGCTGAGTTGTCCAGGCTTGTACAGACAGGCAGTGGTGCCTGCCCTTCCCAGAAACGATTGTGTCTTCTCATCTGTCTCTAGTAAGAAACATCTTACTTGGGAGCCAAAGTTGTGAAAGCTTTCAACTCAGCCCGTAATTTTTATAAGAAAAGGCGTCTTGTGGAAACTTCAGTGATGGTGTCACTCGAGATTAGTCGAGATTAGTCGAGATAAGTACTTCTTACAGTAATCATGGGATAGATCTAAAGCGAGGGAGCTCCAGGTTGAGCCTCTGTGGTGTGTGAAGGTGACATAACCTCTCGATGTACACCATCTGTTGTTTCCTGCTTTCTAAAGCTCCGTGATTATGAACAGTTACTTCCAAAGACTAGCACTCACGAAAGATTTACAAGTGGAGATAGGAATGTCTCTTTTTAGTATTTTGTGATAAGAAGTTTCAGATCTCTGGTCACCTGGCTTATTGAGGGGTTTGTCATCTAAAAAGTTGCTTAGTGGTTGAGGCCAGTTACTTAGGGAACCACCTGATACCGAGGAATTGATACCAATGAAGCTGGATGGTCCCCAAAGGAAAGTGAATACAAATCTAACAGTTTAATGGTATACTTTAGCCATATCATAAGCAAATTGTAGTCGGACGTATGCTTGGAAGTAACTTAAGGATGCAAAGGGCAATATTAAAGCTGGGTGCCTTCTAGGTCGTGGTGTGCTGGTAAATGTTTAACAACAGATTCATTCTCTGGGACAGTGGGAATAGGGGAGGCCCTGATTTGTAGTTTTCTGATTTCCACTGTGTAAAAGATTCCACAGGCTGATTTCAAGCTTTGAAGAATTTAACAAGCAAGATTCCTGACAATTCAACATTTGATTTCTCATCAGCTGATTCTATCTGGCTCCAGCGAACCATTGCTTATACCATAGTTAAGAGGCAATAAGCTGTCAACAATCCAGAACTTTAACCCAAAAAAAGTAAAGGAAAATATCTACAAAAATGAAGAAAATATGCATACAGATTGAAGTGTGACGATGTGTAGTGCCGGTTCCCTGACTTCCCGTGTTCTGTGGGTGTTGGGGTGTCTCCTTCCTGCAGTCGTTAGTTCTGATAGTCTTGAGTGGAAGCTCTTTCCTGCAGTTTTCTGCTTCTGGAGTACTTCTAAGAATTCTCAGGTTGAGGTCTATAGCACGAACAGTCTTTCTGATTCAAGAAGGATTTCTTTCTTCTTCATTAACAAGTAAGGAAGCAAGTTGTTCGTAGTGCCGGGAAGGTCCTTTCCGATGGGGTCAAGGCAGTCCTTTTCTCATGGCTCTTTAAGGAGACAACACCTCTCATTTTAAATAGTGAATAGGGTTGATTCGAAGGATGTTCTGGAAAAGCTACTCACATCTGTTGACATCTGTTGTGGATTGACTCCACTTATAGGGGATACATAGAATAGTCAAACTCATAGAGAAAGGGAGTAGGAGGGTGGTGGCTAGGTTCTGCGGGGAGCAGAAAATAGGCAGTTAGTGTTTAAGGAAAACAGTTTGAATTTTGCAAGGTGAGAAAAGTTCTGAAGATGGATGGTGGTGATGGTTCATACAACAATATCAATGTACTTAATACCACTGAACTGTACTCTTAAAAATGGTTAAAATGGGGGCCACCTGGGTGACTCTTGATTTCAGCTCAGGTCATAATCTCATGGTTCGTGGGATCCAGCCTGGCATTGGGATCTGCACCGAGGGCACGGAGCCTGCTTGGGATTCTCTCTTTCCTTCTTGCTGCCCCTCCCCTGCTGGTGTTCGCTCTCTCTCAAAGTAAATAAACTTTAAAAAATGGTTAAAAGGGTAAATTTTATGTTAATTATAATTTACCATAACTTTACAAAATTTAAAAAACCTGAATGTATCACATGAGTCATTTGCAATATTTGGCTATTTCAGCCTGTAATAAGGCAAAGTCTATAACTGGGGACGACATTCCCAGGCAGAGAAGATGCCTAACTATTAGTTAATAGGTTGGGAGTCAATGGGATAGCTATGGAGTTGATTTCATTGTTATTAAAACAAAGGGCAACAGTTCAGGCCAAGTTCCAGAGTTTCTAAAAATTTAACTAGAGTTGAGAATTTTATTTGTTTTTTCTATATTGCTTGAGGGTTGAGGATGATATGGGCAGTGAAGTATTGAGCCTTATAAAGCTCCTTAATAAAAATTCCAATGAAATGAATGTTTCTGCCCCTAGGGAGAAAGTTAAGATTCCTTAGGTAGGAAACTTTATGCTACCATCAAAGTCGTGGCTTCCTGAAAAGAGAAAACTTAATTCTGATAAACACACAATTACCAAAACACATTCATCTCCCATTGTTAGGGCAATTTTATATAAAGCATTTGGAAGTGCTCAAAGAAGCTTTGGTTCTGTTCTCTTTTCTAGCTTTAGTTTTGCCAGGGTTTTGTTACAGGCAGGTAGGATATGCACTAGAAACATCTTTGACTATGCTTTAAAGTGTTTCTAACTCCATTGTTGGATTAAGATGGTCACCAAGCTATCTTTGCTGTGGTAATAAGACTGAAGAGCTTGCCTACTATGTTAATCAGCACCCAGGGATGGAAGAGGGTGAGATCCTTTCCTGAAGTATGACACATAATTAATTTAGAAGGATATAATGAATTATTACCTTGGAAGAGAGCATGTTATGGATTGTAAGGGCCTTTCAGGTCATAAAGTATACTATGATTGGCCTTAATTGACAATGGTATTAAAACCTAGAAACAATATGGCACAAAAACAGACACTTAGATCAACGGAACAGAATACAGAACCCAGAAATGGAACCACAAACGTATGGCCAACTAATCTTTGAGAAAGCAGGAAAGAATATCCAGTGGAACAAAGACAGTCTTCTAAGCTAGTGGTGCTCGGAAAACTGGACAGCAGCATGCAGAAAAATGAGCCTGGACTACTTTCTTACTCCATACACAAAAATAAAATGGATGAAAGACCTAAACCTAAGACAGGAAGCGATCAAAATCCTCTAGGTGAAAGCAGGCAAAAACCTCTTTGACCTTGAACACAGCAGCTTCTTACTCAACAGGTCTCCAGAGGCAAGGGAAACAAAAGCAAAAATGAATTATTGGGATCTTATTAAAATAAAAGACTTCCGCACAGCGAAGGAAACAATCAGCAAAACTAAAAGACAGAACAGGAGAAGGTATTTGCAAATGACATATCAAATAAAGGGTTAGTATCCAAAATCTATAAAGAAGTTATCAAACTCAACACCCAAAAAACAAATAATCCAGTGAAGAAATGGGCAAAAGACATGAATAGACACATCTCCAAAGAAGACATCTAGATGGCTAACCAACACGTGAAAAAATGCTCAACATCACTTATCATCAGAGAAATACAAATCAAAACAACAATGAGATACCACCTCACAATGGCTAACATTAACAACTCAGGCAACAACAGATGTTGGCGAGGATGTAGAGAAAGAGGATCTCTTTTGCACTGCTGGTGGGAGTGCAAACTGGTGCAGCCACTTTGGAAAACAGTATGGATGTTCCTCAAAAAATTAAAAATAGGACTACCCTACGACCCAGCACTTACAGTACTAGGTATTTATCCACGGGATACAGGTATGCTGTTTTGAAGGAACACATGCACCCCAATGTTTATAGCAGCACTATCAACAATAGCCAAAGTATGGAAAGAATCCAAATGTCCATCAATGGATGAATGGATAAAGAAGATGTGATATATGTGTGTGTGTATATATATAACACACACACAATGGAGTATTACTCGGCAGTCAAAAAGAATGAAATACTGCCATTTGCAGCTACGGGATAGAACTTGAGGGAATTATGCTAAGTGAAATTAGAGAAAGATATAAGTATCAATCATATAAGTTCACTCATATAAGTTCACTCATATGAGGACTTAAAGACAGAACAGAGGAACATAAGGGAAGGGAAGCAAAAATAAAATAAAAACAGGGAGGGAGACAAAACATAAGAGACTCTTACATATGGAGAACAGAGGGTTACTGGAGGGGTTGTGGGAGGGGGGATGGGCCAAATGGGTAAGGGGCATTAAGAAATCTACTTTTGAAATCATTGTACTATATGCTAACTAACTTGGATGTAAATTTAAGAAAATAAATTTAAAAAACCCTAGAAACAATTATCTATAGACAATTACTGTACCGGTTTTAGTGCTTAGCAATTGGGTATCTTAGCAGTCATTAACCAGAGCCATGGAGTAGGACTGAGGGGTCATCGGCAAGTGTGCATAGGAGAGTTGACACAGCAAGCCTCAAGTGACTTTATTTTTTTTGTTTGTTTTTACTTAGAGAGAGGGAGGGAGAGTATGAGTCCGTGGGAGGAGCAGAGAAAGAGGAAGAGAGAATCCCAAGGAGGTACTGCAGACAGCCCAACTTGGGGCTCGATCCTGCAACTATGGGGTCATGACCTGAGCCAAAATCAAGAGTCAGACGCTCAACCCAGTGAGTCACCCCGGTGCCCCTGAAGTGATTGTCTTTAGAAGGGCTTGCTTGCAAAGTTGGCTCTTGGCTGGATTTTGGGTGCATTCCCCCTGCTTTCCACTGATAAGGGTGGCCCACTGTGCTTGGACTGTGCAAACAATGTGGTTTATTGCTGAACACCTGCTTTCCTTCTGGGTATCTGGAGTTTTGGTAGGTGTTAAGCAAAGGGTGCTTACATGACTATCCCCCAGTAGAAACATTGGTCCCTGAGTCTCTGAAATTGCACATATGCATTTTCATTGCTGGGTCAAGAATATGCTGTGTGTGACTCTTCATGGGACAGTGTTATGGGCTGGATGTGTCCCCACCCCCCTTCATATGTTGAAACCCTAACCCTCGTTGTGACTGTATTTGGAGATTAGGCCTTTTTGGAAGTAATTAAAAGTTAAATGAAGTCATTGGAGTCAGACTCTGAACTGACAGGATTAGAGACTTTAGAAGAAGAGATACTAGAAAGCTCTGTCTTTCACTCTCCTTGAACCCAAGCAGGGAGGAAAGGCCAGGTGAGGACACAATGAGAAGGCAGCTGTCTACAAACTAGGGAGAGTTCTCACCAGAAAGTGAATTGGGCAGCACCTCGATCTTGGATTTCTAGCCTCTGGAACTGTCGGAAAATAAGTCTTTGTTGTCTAAGCTACCCAGTTATGCAGCCCTAGCCTCCCTCGGCAAGGGCAACCTGCCTCTCAAATTCAATAACCAGTGTTCCCGTACATTATTTCATCCCTTCATTATGCATGTGTTCTTCAATAATGTGAGTTTGTTTCACATACATTAAAACTTTCATGAAAATAGTATCAAACTGGATGTATTCTTCTGCAATTTGTTATTTATTTGTTTATTTATTTATTTTTGCTGGATCTTACATTTGTGAGATTTATCCATGTGGATACTTTTGCACTAGTTCTAGAATAATGCAAAAATAAAATTCTAAAATGCAAAGACAGTATCACTTCCTCGATTAAGATGCTTCAGGTTTTCCACCTCAAAAAACAGGGATTAAAAAAACACAAGCATCTAAAGAGAATCAAGTGAATGACTGAGTGTTGCACATGGAGATGCCTTCAGATGTTTCTAGGGAGGAATCCCTGCATTATTAACTCTTTCACTATCTCAAGAGAAGAAAATTTGGATTTTCATGTGAAAGCTGCCATATTTTGAATAGTTAACCAATTTAAGAAACATACAATGTGCATGGGAGTGCACACCACACACACAAACAGACAGACAGACACACACACACAGAGGGCTAAAGCCAAACATAGCCTTGTGCTATGTGTGGCCTACCTTCTGCCACATTGTGATTTCTGGCCTGGAAGATGAAAACCATGAACTCCATAGTGTTTGTCTCCCGACACCCCTTTGCTTAGAACAGACAGTCTCTGGCATAGAGTAAGCATTCAATGAATAATAATAATTATTATTTTATCTACTGTCTCTCTTTCATTTGGGTCAGAAATGGACTCTTTGTAGTTCTTTTGATCTTCTCGGATCCTGTCAAGTTTATCCTTAATCTACACATATTACAAAGAGTAAGCAAGGAAGTTTCCTAAGTAGCAGTATTTACAAATGTTACTTGTTCTCTCAGGGCATACTTTGCTTAAAGACAATAGGCATAAACTATTACTATTTGTTTCTGTGAAAATAAAAATTGTTATGCTTAGGTACCACGGTCCCAAACATATTTGAGATCTTCCTAAGATCTTCCTAAGAGTCGGGTTCAATTCTTATGTCCTTAACCTGTGGCCAAAATGAAGAAGCTGTTGGACACAAAATATGGTTACCGAGAGTTTCAAGAATCTTCTGTGGTTGCTATGTGAGGAAAAAGCTCTGGGCGTAGCTCCATCTCCTGGGCTGTTTAGAGATGGGTTTTTGTATCGTGGTGCACAATTTGTTACTTATTTTTGGTTTTCAGTATGCTACTTTTCACTCTCTAGATAACTTTTGAACTCCTTGAGGAAAGAGACCACATTAAAAAAATTTCTCTTACAGTAATTGGAACAAACTCAATTATTAAAATTATTTTTATTATTTACCATTATTTCCTACAAACTTCAAAATCTTTTACTGAAGAAAAACAGCTCTGGTGTTAGTGGTAGTACCTGCACACTGTTTAATTTGGGATGGCGAATTAATTTCATTTATCAGTGAACATCTATATCGGTAAGTTTTTAGGTACAATAGAAGAGTCTAGCTAGTTTAAATAGAAATGGAATCTATTAAGAGACATTAACTCACATGATCTCCAAAGGGCTTGAGAGTCGACTCGGAGGATACAGAGATGGGACAGAATGCCCCAGCATTCCTACAAGACCCCAGCAAAGACCCCACTGACCCCTGGGCTCGGCATGGATCCTGTATTGGGAGCCTGTGCTGCTAACCTCACCAGCACATGGATTCTGGGTAGCAGCTGCTTATCTCATTGCTGTCTTGAATTGACACCTTTTTAGGATGCAGCTACTGGTGCAGCTAGATCATCTGCCTAAACCTAGCTGTAAAGGAGTAAGACAAAGCAAATATCTGGTTCTGTCTTGGGAAGAACTCATCCTGTAGGGAACTCCCCAGTGTTAGAAAGGTGTTCCAAGGATGGTGTATGTGCATAAACATGATATGCGCTTGATTGAACCACCATATGAAATTTGGTCTGCAGGCCAGTGTCAATCCTTAAAACATTAGTTATAGATTGCTACTAGGGACTGAATGTATCCCTCCAAAGTTCATGTGTTAAACCTAATCACCTGTACGATGGTCTTTGGAGTTGGGGCCTTTTAGAAGTGATTAGGGAATGAAGAGTGGAGCTGTCATGAATGGGATCAGTACCCTTATAAGAAGAGACATTAGACATCTATCTCTGCTTTCCACTGTGTGAGGATACAAGAAGATGGCTACCTACAAACTGGGAAGCGGCCTCTGGGGTTTGCTGGTACCTTGATCTTGAACTTCCCAACCTCCAGAATTGTGAGAAATAGTTACTGCTTAAGCCACACAGTCTATAGTATATCTGCTAAAGCAACCTGAACAAATATACCATAGACTGTGTGTTGGGATAAATACATAAATTGTTAGATCTTATCATGGACTTGTCACAGAACTCTCACAGTCTTGGCCAATTGCCAGTGGTTGCCGGAGTATACTTAGTACAGCAGAACGCTAGCACAGCGGTCTGCAGACTACACCCCAAGCCAAATCCAGCCTGCTTCTTGTTTTTATAAGGCCTGCAAGCTAAGACTTTAATTTTTAAGTTTTCACATTTTAAAGGGTTGATAAAGAAACGAAAAAATATGCAAGAGACTTACGTGCCTCTCACAGGCCTGAAATTTTTACTGTTTCTTAAACAGAAAAAGTTTGCCAACTCCTTCTTTAGAGCTACTCTAATACTGAATTCTTTGAGAAGAAATTCTTGCGAGGTGCCTGAGTGGCTCAGTTGGTTAAGTGTCCAAATTTTGATTTTGGCTTAGGTCATGATCTCACAGTTGTGAGATGGAGCCCTGTATTGGGCTCCATGTTGGCATGGAGCTTGCTTAAAATTCTCTCTCCTTCTCCCTCTGCCCCTCCTCTGCTTGCTTTTTCTCTCTCCCAAAGAATAAATAAATAAAATAAGGAGAAGAAGTCCTTGCCATGTTTTTAGATACATTGGGTGCTATTTATTTGATGGATACTATTCCTGATGTTGTTAATGTGTATTTTTATTCTGACGGTTTTTAGGCAATGGTCTAATTCATTTATAGTTATAGTGAAAAATATTTTTCATACTTGGATTTTGAAGAGTTTTTGTCAAAATTTACCAATTCTATAATTTAGTGTTCAATATTCCTTCATTCCATTTTCAGAAAAAAATCTACTTTCATCTTAAATATCACCTTTTCCCATCTGATGTGCACAAAGGTCCTTTTTATTCTATTTATTTTCCCTTTATTAATACTGCATTAGCCTGGGTAGACTAACTGCTTTTGCAATCCCCACATCTCAGTGGCTGAAGCAAATAAAAAGTTTATTTCTTGCTCACGTCACAGTTGAGTGTGGAAAGACAAGAAAGATCTTGGTTTACTTAGTCATTGAGATACCAATGCTCCTTCCAGGAGTCTCAGCAGGTGAGAGGAGAAAGGGTGTGAAGGAATGCATGGAAAGTTTTGTGAACCTAGCCTAAAGGTTGGAATATCTCAGTTCCACTCACATTCCACTGGCAGGAATGCAGGTATCTCACTATGTCTAACTGTAAGGGAGGCTAGGAAATCTTGCTTCTTAGTGTGCTCAGGAAGAAGAATGAACATATTTGGAGAGCAGTTAGCTAGATCCTGCCATCTCCTCAACTCTTGGGAGTTTTCCTTACAATCCATATGCCTGCATCCTGGCAAGCTGGTAAGAGAAGGAAAAGTGGAAGACATGCTCCTTCCTTTGAAGGACACCACCCAAACCCAAAAGTTGTCCATATCACTTCTGCTTACATCCCATTGGGCAAAACTTAGTAACTGGCCACTCTTCCTGCCCTGGAAGTCCGTCCCTGAGGAAATGTGGTTCTTACTGTGCACCCACCTACATTGTGAGAGTTCTTTTACTAAAGTGATGGGAAGAAGATGGACATTAGAAGACAATAAGCAGTCTCCGCCATGGTCCACCCATTCATCGCTCAAATAGTTGTGCCACATTCTCTACTTTCAGTGGTGGGACACCAAGGATTTTGAGTCTCTAAGGAATTACTATCCGTTCAGAGCCAGTAAGTCCTGACAACTCTGGCTGTTTTTCCTTCCCTGATACATTCTCACATTAGTCAATGGCTACAGGTTCCTTTCAAAGGATCAGAGAGAGAGAGAGATTAAAATAGTCTGCCTGATGCATTGGCAAGGTAGACGAGTTGGAGTTTGACAGATAGCTGAGAAGCCATACATGTCTGGCTGCGAAATGGGAATGAGAAGGATCTCATGGAGGGGTTAGTAAGAGGCAGTTACCTCTGTATAGTTATCCCGTTTGTGGGTCTGCAGTCAAGCATCCAGTGGTGGGTCTGGGGTTGCTGGTGGTCAACAGGGGTAGGCAGCAGTTGGGAAAAATAACCTGGGTGCAAGGTTTTGTCTGAGACCACTTGAGACTTCCCAGGAAACTATGTTACTTATCTTACAGTGATAATCTTCAGAGAGTAATGGCTACTGCTTCACTCCTGCCTTCTAAATATCTTATCAATTTTTATTTTGATTAACTCTAACCAGGCATCACAAAGGGAAGAGGATTTAGGTAAACACAGTTTCCAATCCAGCATACCTGGTCTGCACATACTCAAAGAGGGCCAGATATGTGTACCTCAAAGGTCAAGGTCTCTTGCTGGAGTGCAGGCTTGCTATTGGTTGTGTCTATGGCTGCTCAGGATTCCCTGCCCTGACTTCTCTCTGCCCCATAGCCACTACGTGACAGGATAGCAGCCAGGTAACTGTAATAAGATACATTGGATCATGAATAAGAGCAACTCTGGAAGCTAGAAGACGATGTAAAGATACTTTCAGAGTTTTGAGAAAAGACATGCTTCTGGCCATGATGGAGTAGATGGCTCCAGACTGGGTTCGGAGGGAGTAACTTGCTTCCCTGTCACTGTGGATAAAGTAGACAAAGTGTATGGAACAACTGTTTACAGACATTTCAGACAGGAAGTGGACTTTGGAGATCAATCCTAAGTTTGTGGCACAGCTCAGACAAGGTAGAACTGTTTGACTTACAATGCCGCTCATAGTCTTTGAAAACATTGTATTACAAGTATAGGTTGTATCAGTGATAGCCATAGCAAGACTGTCCAGGAGTTTGAAAGTAACCATTTTGCCAAAGAGGTACCATGGCAATAAGAGGCATCAGCTTTCCTCTTCTGGTTTGCGATTGTGGGGTTGTCACTGTTGTCACCATGCATTTCAGGTTTATTATGTCAGCACCTCACCTCTGGATACTAAAGTATGAGTTGGTTAAGACACAGTTTTGGCTGCTATAGTAAAGGCAGAAATAACAATGGCTTAAACAAGAGAAAACTTTATTTCTCTGTCCCAGAACACGCATTAAGCAGTGGCAGACTGGTAAGAGCTGGGCTCCTCCTGTCATCTACTCTGTCATCTCCGACATGGGGCTCCTGTCTTAGAGTGAAGGTGGCTGCTCCAGCACCCACCCAAGTCTAATTTCAGGAAGGAGAGGAGAGGAAATGGAGGGCGCCTCTACTCTTCAAGGGCACAACCCTTACATTCCATGAGCCTGCCCTTAGTCACATGGCCATACCTCTTGTAAAGGAGGCTGGATATTGCAGCCTTGAGCTGGGTGGCCCGTGCACAGCTAAAACGTAGAGGTCTCTTATTAAAGGACTGAGTGGAGAAAACAAGTAGTTTCTGCCACAATTGCCTTTCATGAAAAGAACAAAACAGATAGGATCGAAGGAGAACCAATCCAAAGGTTAAAATGGGAAGAAGAAAAACAAAGAAAAAAAAAAAAAAGAAAAGCAGGTTTCTTGGGTAGGAACTGATTCCAGATGATGACAAATCCTGTGAAATTTGATATTCCTTTTTGTTTTGTCTGTCAGGAAAGTTTCTTACATTTCACAGTTCCATGAAATGTCACCTCTCTGATATGCCCAAACACTTGTTTGTATCTCTAGGCATTTACTATGCTGTAACACATACTCAAGGTCATTCCTAGCTTTGTAACTCTCTCAAGGTGACTCTGAGGAGTAGCAAAATAGTTGAGAGCAGAACTCCTGATACTGGCCTGTTTGTTGGTGGTATGACCTGATGTCTGAGATTTGCTTTAAAATACTCCAGCAAAAGATGAAAAGGGGGACTAGGTGAAACAAGATTGACAAAATGTTGATTTGTTGAAGCTCTGTAATGGGGACTTGGGTGATCATAATATTGTTTCTCTGTGCTGCGTATGTTAAAAAGTTTGTAATACAGCAAAGCAAAAGCCCAGTGTCTGAAGACAGCCAGACCTAGTGTCACCATTTACTGGATAAATGACTTTATCTTTCTATAAATTCAGTTTTTCAAAATGGGAATAATGTGTGGGCCTTTAGAGTTCTTGTTAAGATAAAATGAGATAGAATTTGGGACATCCAGCACAAAGATCCAGCCCTTAGTAGTTGCACGATTACTAGTAAGAGTGCCTGCTAGCAAGCAACAGAAACTGTCCCTGGTTTTGGCTCATCCTCCGAACACGCAGCTATTTCGAGGCAGAGGTGTAGCTTGAGCTGCGACCGCTGATTTCTAGAGCATCATCTCTGCTTTCTGTTCAGCACCTTCTCTTGGCCTGGTGCTTTGGAATTTATGCCGTCGAAGAAAAGGAACATAGTCTGGGGTTGTGTCTGGAACTTAGGGCACTCGGCCCTGCAGGGTGGCCATGGGGCTTAGGTCACTAACCGGCGTGGAGTGAGCGGCCAGGCCACGGGCTGGGAGCTAGGTGGACGCTGGTACAGGACGGGATTTACCCCAAGCAGGCGCAGACCAGCCGCCGCCAGAACTCACGCGCGTCCGCCCCGCGTGGCTCACGCCGGGGTCCGTTCCGGGCCGCCTCCCTCGGGTGCCGGCCCTCTCCCACTCCACGGCGGGTCTGCGGGTTTCCGCGGTTCGGCCGGCCGCCCCCCCCTCCCAGCCTGCGCAGCAGGGGGCGGGGCCGCGGGCCCCGGCGCGTGATTGGCCGAGGCTCGGGCGCTCCCCTTCTCCGCCCCCTTCGGCGGGGTGAGAGGTCAGCAGAGCGGCGGTCGGCAGGGGCGACAATGGCGGGGCTCTGGGTTGGGGCGGCGGTGCTGGTCGGGGCCGGGCGGCGTGGGCGACGGTTGCCGCAGCCGCTGATGCGGAGCTCAGCGCTGTGTACCCTGAAGGTGAGCAGCGACCGGGCTCCCCGCGGGCCTGGGCTTCGCTGGGCTCGTAGCCCCACACCGCCTGCGGGCGGCCCGCGCTCCCCGGGCGACGCCGCGGCCGGGTCCGCCGCCGTCGCGCCCCTCGTTCCTCTGCCCTCGAGCCGGCGCCGCAGCCCCTCCCACGAGGCTCCCGGGGATGGAGGGCCAGCCGGGCCGGCAGGCGTGCCCCGGGGGACCGCTCGCCCCGGGCAGCGGCTGACAGCCGCGCGCCTGTCGTGTGCGTGCCTTTCCCTGCACCCGTTCTTGTGCACCCGGCTTCGGCTTCGTCTGGAGCGTCCCAGGGTGCATTTTTAAGGGTCCTTACAGTTTGCTTTCTCTTGCCTTTTACCTAATTTGAAGGGAAACTGAATTGCTGCTGAAGTAGAATTAGGGTTGTGAGTTTATCTCAACTTTTAAAGTATCTGCGATGCCAGGATTGCAACTACCTTTTACGTTTGAGTTGAGAGTCTAGTTCAATTGTACTATGTCGCAGTTTACTGTGTGTGCATCCTGTGAGCTTATTTTTTCTCTTCTTTGTAGTGGTTAGCCGGAGTTTTGCAGAGGTGTTCTAATCCCACGTTGCCGCTGTGCTGTTTGCCTCAGAGTTTCTTGATGACAGCCTAGGCTCCTATGTAGGAGTGTCTGTGGACGGCCGTTAATGCTTCTTGAAAACGATGTCTCTTGTAGTTTCCGAGCAAAGGTGACTTGACTTTATTAATAGGGTTTATTAAGTCATTTGAACACATTCTTTAAAGGTCTCCCTCAAAACCACCTGCTATTTGGTTCAGTCTGCTTGTTAAACTTCCATTAAAAAAAATCTTTTAAAAATTTCCACATAAATTGATTTATTGTCATTGAACTCTAGAATTGGAAGACACTTTAGACGTGATCCGGCCCATCCTGTTCTGTTAAAGAGGAGGGAACTGAGGCCCAGGGGAGCAGTGTGGGTACTGGAGCTGGCACTGGAAGCAAGCCTGTACCTGTGTTAGCTTTGGTCAGCTTCGAGATGCCACTCTCAAAGAACACAGTGTTCTTTGTGTTGCCACAAAATTTGTTTTTAAATGCTTTGTGTTATCTTCGTCTTTGCTGGCTACATTAGTTGCAGTTGCCACATCTTCTGCATTTACAGAGGAGGCAGCCTGGTGTAGTGCAAGGCCTGGGCTTTGGAGTCACGCAGATGAAGCTTTGTGAAGTAGACAAGTCACCTTGCTGGGCCTCAGCTTCTTCCTTTCAACTGCTTTTTTGTTCAACAGATCTTTATTGCATTATTTCCTGTATCCCATCGATGGGGAACAAATATAGTTTCTGCTCTCTTAGACATTGTAGTCTATTAAGGAGAGACAAATAAGTTTGTTAAATGCTATTAGGGGAGAGGTCTTGGTGCTATAAGAAAATAAAATGGAGAGATTTGACCAAGTCACGATATTGAGCTCCATGTCATAGATACTGTTCTGGTACTTTACTTGAATTAATTTATTCAGTCTTCAGGACAGCCATGTAATCCCCATTTACAGATGAAGAAATTGAGGCACAAAGTATGTGACTTGCTCAAAGTTATGTAATTGGTAAGTGGCAGAGCTAGGATTTAGGACTGTAGAACTGGTGCCCTTAATCGTGCTATCCTGCTTAAGGGAAAGGACTGTTTTCCTTTGGAAGTGAAACAAGTTTTGAAGGGTAAAGTGACTTATAGGCAAAGAGAAGAGATGAGTGTTATATGTGCAAGAACAGTACATGCAAAAGTCCTGTGGCCAGAGGAAATGACAAGATAGAAGCACAGAGAAGGCTGTACTGTGCAGATAAGTTAGATGGTGCTAGGGAGGTTGGTATGAATCAGATAGTGCTGTGCTTTGCAGATCAAGCTATTACTTTTGGTCTTTATGTTATAGTATTTGGGAAACCATTCATGTTGGAGGTGAGAGAGATTACACTGACATTTTAGATTGGTGAGGCTGAGAGGAAAGTTGTTATAGTATTTACTGCTGTATACTTTTTATACATTATTGAGTAATATGTAAACTTTGATTTTTCTCCATTCCCCACCCCTCTCCCCCTTTTAAAAGATTTAATTTTAAGTGATCTCTACATCCAACATGGGGCTCGAATTTACAACCCCAAGGTCAAGAGTCACCTGCTCCACCCGCTGAACTAGCCAGGCACCCCATTTCCCACTTTCTTTTATTGTGTTGCCAGAGACTGCATCTTGTCTGTTTCTGTGTTCTCAGCACAGTGTTTACCACAATAGGTGCTGGATGGGTGACACTCCTGACTGGAGTAGCGTGCCAATAAAGAACTCCTCCCGGAAGTGGGGAGAATCTCTGGAGTTCACTGTCGCTTTAGGGGAGGAACTTGCACTGCTGCGTAGCTTCTTTCTGTGCTTCTCTTACATGAATTTGAGATGTGCTCCACTGAGTCTGCCTTTGAAGCAGAACCATCTGAAAATTTTATTCCTGCCATTCCTCTTTCCACTCCTGCAAGCCATTTGGTTGGTTGGAAAGCAGACTGGCAACTCTAGATCCTAGTGTCCCCATTCTTTTAGCCAGTTAGCAGAACTTGTTTGCTTTAGGGTATATGTAGAGTTCACCTTTTAGTCTTATTTGTTTTGTGTATCAGCTTTTTAAGCACATTTTGTTTAAATACCCAGTTTTTTTCTTCTGTCTCCAGTTTTCAGTGCGTCCAGGATGTTGTTTTAGGGTGATTGTTACAGTGTACTGTACTTTTATATGCTTTATTTGGTTTTTGTGTGTTGTTTCTTATCCATGTAACAGATAGGTAAAAAGTTACAGTATTACAGATGAGGAAACAAACCTCTGCAGTAAATTGCTGAAGGACACTGTTGATGGAGGCAGAATTTGAACCTTCGGTGGTATTGTTCCCAGACCTTGTTTTTACAGTTATAAATTGTCTCTCATTTGAGTGATAGTCTCATTTATATGGTGCATTCACAGAATTTAAATGCTGAAGTTTTATGTTCCTTAAAATTCAAAGAATTTCGTTTCTAGTCATGAAAAAGAATGTCTAAGCCTATGTGAATGCTTTCGAATTGCCCAGAGGTAAATCTTCCAACATGCTGATAGATTTCTGACAATCATTTGGGAAGAAAATTTTCTAAGATTATTACAGAAACCAGTTTCTGGTATAATAAAATGCTTATAGACATTTGTATATTTATACATGTGCCTTAGGGATTTTATTTTGTTAAGAGCTTCAGAACAGAGGAGTGATTGGTAAAATCCTTTTCTAAATAAGAGGGAAAGATGGGGGACAGTTTAATCAAAAGAGTGAGGAAAAAAGTGTTGTTTAAATGGTTCCAAAATTTTTTAAAGATTTTATTTTTTTAAGTAATCTCTACACCCAATGTGGGGCTTGAATTTTTAAGCTTGAGATTAAGAGTCATATGCTCTGCTGACTGAGCCAGCCCTTAAATGATTCTAATTTTTTATAAGATATGGGTAAATGGGAGAATAGGGATGAAAAAGGAAATTTGAGAAGGAAACATTTTTTTGGGGGGTAGAAACAGTGTTTCGTTTCAGATAACCTGGAGTTAGATGACTACACAAGTCTCATTGAGTTGGGAAGAAAGAGGGAAATTGGTGGCAGGTTTTTGGGTCATCTGAGGTAAAAGTTGGATGTGAACTCTGCAGGATATAGTAAGTTAATACTTAACTGAATACCCCATCTTTTTAAATTGATTATTTTTTGTTTTAGAGCATGAGCAGGGCGGAGGGGCAGAGGAAGAGAGAGAACCTTAAGCAGGCTCCACAGTCAGTGGGGCTCGATCCCGCAACACTGGGGTCATGATCTGAGCCCAAATCAAGAGTTGGATGCTCAACCGACTGAGCCACCAGGTGCCCCAAGGATACCCCATCTTATTGCCCTAAATTCGGATTTGAAAAAAGGATGAAGAGACAGCAGGATTTAGAGGAATGGTTTGAGAGGAACCAGTATAGTTCGTTCATTTGCTTATTCGTTCATTCATTCATCTAGAGATGTAGTTCTCTGTCCCTTCAAAGAGTGTGTAGAGCATCTGCGAAGTGCCTGGGACTATGATATGTACTGAGGAGACCAAAAGAAACTAAAACATGTTCCCTCACCGCATCCTGGTGTAGAGAGATCAAGGAATGAAAATAAAAGATTGAAGGAAGAATTTGATAAGGTCTTTAGTCTTTAATGATAGTAATTTCAGTGGTATAGTCTCATATGTAGAAATAGTGCTTTGTTTTGAAGACACTTTCCAATAGTTGGAGCAAATAATATACTTTTTTGAAAAATTAGGATGTCGTATGATTTAAAAACATTATTTTAAATTCCTAGTGACATTTTTATTTAAAAAAAAAGACATTGTGATGGGATCAGTATTAATGAGATCAAAATAAAAGTGAATTTCAAAAATGTTGGAAAATACAGGCTCATAATTTCAGTCATGAAAACTAATAGAGCATCCATGGGACACAGGTGGTGCCTTAAAACCACACGTATTTATTCCTTCATAGTATGGAGGCTAGAAGTTGGAAATCAAGATGTTGGCAAGGCCATGCTTGCTCTGAAGGCTCTAGTGAAGAATGCCTCCTTGTCTCTGAGCTTCTGGTAGCTCCAGGCATCCCTTACCTTGTGGCTGCATTCCTCCAGTCTCTGCCTATGACCTCACATGGCCTTCCCTTCCTTCTCCCTGTGTGTCCTCTCCTCTCCTTTCTTTTCTGAGGACACTTGTCTTGGATTTAGGGCCATGACCAGGATCTAGGATGATCTCTTCTTGAAATATATCAGCAAAGACCCTTTTTCCAGAAGAGATCATAGCTACAAGTTCTAGGACATGGACACATCATTTTGGAGGCCACCATTCAACCTGCTATACCTGCTGTGTGCCAGGTGCCATTTAATGTTGGGATATAACGGTGAATGTCTCTGCCCTCATTGTGGTTATATTCAAGTAGAGCACACTGGCCTCGTTCACAGAAATAGATAAGTTCAGGTCGCTTGCGTGGCTCAGCCAGTTAAGCATCTGACCTCGGCTCAGGTCATGATCTCACTGTGAGCTCGAGCCCTGCTTCAGGTGAGCTTGAGCCCCACTCCAGGTTCCTCTCTCTCTCTCTCTCTCTCTCTCTCTCTCTCTCTCTGCCCCTTGCTCACTCACGCTCTTTCTCAAAAATAAAATAAAATAAAGAAATAGATAAGTTCAAAGAGCAGTAAGTGCTCTAAAAGGAGAAAAGTTGGATAATGGGATTGGGAGTGGTGGTAGTATTGAGAACTGGTTACCTATAAAAAACAGGGGGGACATTTCTGAACATGTGGTTTTTGAAAAGAAAAGTGACCCAGGTTAGCATGTGACAATCTAGGGGACTAGCAATCCAAAGGAAGGCCAAAGCAAAAGCTCTGAGTTGCCATCGTATTTGGTATAGTCAGGGGATGGATGTGGCCAGTGTGGTTGGAGTGAATGAATGACAGAGGGGTGCTAGGAGATGAGGTAGATAGGTCCGTCATCAAGGGGCTTGTATGTGGAATTTATCCTAATCATGAGAGTCTCTTGGAAAATTTTAAGCAAACTGGATTAATGTTTTGGAAAGACCATTCTGAATGCTGTGTGGAGAATGTCCTAGTGGAGACTGGGGTGGGAAGAGTGGCAGCAGGGAGACCAGTCAGGAGGCCATTGTAGAAGTTCAACAAGAGACGGTGGTTGTGCTGGAGTTAGAATTGGTCCAACTTGGGATATATTTTGGAACTAGAGCCAGTAGTGTTTGCTGTTGGGTTAGAAGGGAGATGTAAGGAAAGAGTGGAATCAAGGATCCCTGAAAGGAAGGCACAAAAGGCCACCGCATAATGGAGGAGTCCATTGATATGAAATGTCCAGAACAGGCAGATGCATAGACAGACAGCAGACTAGCGGGTGCCAGGGCTGGGGGTGGGGGCTGGTAGAAACTGCCATTAGCTAAGGGGTTTCTTTTTGGGGTGATGAAAAAATGTTCTGGGATCAGAATGGTGATGGTTCCACAACTTTGTGAATATACTAAAAAACCACAGAGTTGTATACTGTAAAAGAATGAGTTTTGTGTTATGTGAATTAAATCTCAATTTACAGGGAAAAAAAAAGTAAAGAATGACTCTTAGGTCTACCTAAGCCCCTGGATGGGGTAGCGTCTTAGTGTTAGGTAAGGCTGCAGCTTGGGATGGAAGATGAAGACAACAGTTCCTTTAAAATGATTTGATGGAATTTACAAAACACAGAGGGATGATTGATCTTATTTGTTGTTGTGGGGTGCTAGATGGTTGTGGAAAGAAGTAGTTCGAAACCATCTTCTAGGGTCGATGATTCTAGGGTTGCTGCAAAAGGCAAAGGAGGAAGAAAGCTGTTTTCATATTTAATCATAAAACTACCGTCAAATGAGTCTGGGTTTTACAGCTGGGGTTAACTAAGTTGCCCAAGGTCACACAACAATTAAGTGGGAGATTCAGGATTCAAAGTCAAATCTAACTTCAGTGCATTTATTATACCACATTAACAAACTTAGTAAAAAGGATAGAGGAGAAATGTATATACATCCTGACATGAACACTAGTTTGAACTCCGTAGTAGCCACAGAGAAGAGGGGAGTAGTAGCCCATTGACTGCATAGAGTACATAAAGAATATATAAAAGCAACTAGCAATCCAGTAAATAAGTTTGAATCTCCTTTTACCAAAAAAAAAAAAAAATGCAGTCATCTTTCTTCCAATCTCATTGGTTGCCACTGATCTGGCACTTTGTGGAAGTTATAGTTGTGGAGAAACAGTTCTATGGGAGGCGGGATGGTTAGGTTTCCCAGAAGCAGAGCCTCCAAAGGGTGGTGGTCAACAGAAGAGTGAAGAAGGCAGGATAGAGCAGGGGGAAAAAAGCTAAGCAAGGAAGGGACCCCAGCTGGAGAGTAGCTGTAGTCTCACCCTGTAGGGGAGCTCTGAAGCACTGGTTCTCAAAGTGGGGACTCCATCTGCAGCAGAGGTAACATTACCTGGGAACTTGTAGAAATGCAAAGTTTTCAGCTGCACCCCAGAGTGGCCAATTACAAGCTGGCGATGGAGCCCAGCAATGTTTTCACAAGCCCTCCAGGTGATGCTGATGCACAGGAAAGTTCGAGAAACCCTCCTCTAAATTAGCCCTGTCCAATAGAAATGTTATGTGAGCTGCAAATGTAAAGTTTTCTGGCACTCACATTAAGATAAAACAAGGCGAAATTAGTATTAGTGTATTTTATTTAACCTACTATATTCAAAATATTATTTCAACATATAAATGTAAAAAAATTATTGAAGTCTTTTGCATTGTTTTGGTATTAAGTCTTCACATCTGTGTGTATTGTATACTTGGAGCACATCAGAATTTGGACTGGCGCATTTCAAGTGCTCAGTATATGGCTAGTGGCTGCCATATTGGATAGCCAGTTCTTAAAAACCAGAGTGCACTACTGAATTGGTCACGTCTTGAGGTGATGGCCTTTTGTACACCCTTGGTAGTCAGTCACTGGCGGTGGGCTGAGGGAAGGGGCAGCTCCCTGCTTTGATGGAGCACTCCTGTCTGGTTAAGGCAAGTGGGTCAGACCAGGGAGCAGGCGTGAGCCGCGAGTGGTCAGCACAGCAGCTGGGGAAGCCAAGCTGGCTGCTAAAGAGGCTCTGGACGGGCTCCGGCAACATCTGCTACAGGTGGGGTGGGAAGAGTGGCCTGGGCGGGGAGCTGGGTAGGATGATGACAGCTTAGAGTTGATGGATGCAGTTTCCTTGTGCTCTAACTTACTGTGGAGGCAGAGCCAGAGAATCTTGAGATTTGCTCATCTCGCAAATACCAGGTATTCAGCTTCGCTTTTGATAGACGGTCCTGTCAGATCGTGGAAGATCTGGGCTGACTATGGCTAGTGAGGTCCCAGAGACTAAACGGTCCGTGTCTGTTTTGAAGAAAAAGCTGTGCTTAAGTGAAAAAGCCTGACCTCAGTGTTTTTGGAGGTCGTTCCCAGGTTGCTCTGGGGCTGTTACAGTGCTGTGGTGAACACTCAGCTGAGGCTGCCCAGCTCCTTATCGTGAAACATGGAGAGGAACTTTTCTTGGAAATTTTGAAGCTGAAGCATTAGCTAATGTTGACTTTTACCTTGGTAAGATCACTTTATGGCTCCCTTAACCCCGGTCTTGAGGATAGCTGCTGCTTTGAAGCAGAACACCTCCTGATCAGGAATTAGCTTGTTAACAGATTTTAGTATTATCCATTTGAATGCCCCTCTGGTTGTGTTAAGAATAACAGTGGTTTTGATTTTTGCACTAGTGTTTGGTTTTAAACTAGTGTTTTCATTGTTGTGGTTTCCTCCCCCCCCCAAGATAACTGCTACTGGATTTACCAGTTTCAGCTGCCACATGAGGTCATGTCCAGAATGTGAAAGTGCTATGTTAGAATAACATACTTGTTTCCCTGTTTGCAGTGGCTGGAAGGCCCGTATGCAGTTTGTTGAAAAGCTGTAGCCTTTGTTCTTTTTTAATTTAATTTAATTTTTTTATTTTGGTTAACAATTAATGTATGCTTTCTAGAACATGCAAATCTGAGTCTGGACCAGAGCTCCTGATTATTATTACCCTAATGGTAACTCCCAAAGGGTCTGGTACAATTTTAAGAAGGGGACAGCTGTGCAGTTGGATTTAGTTATTGTGTAATCTCTTACATTTTGTTAGGTACTTTACAGTTTGTAAAGGTTCATGTGATCCTTTCAACAAGTGTAAGAAAACCAGGAGGTATCTCTATATTTTACTAAAGGGAAACTGGGATCCAGAGAGATGATTTGCTCAGTGGTGCATGACTACGGAGCAGTGGACCTAAGAGTTAACTCGGGTCCTTTGACCCTGAAAGTTCTGCTACTTGCCATGTGCTATACTGTTAGCAGGTATTTCTTTTCCACATGTGGAAAATAGAGGAAATCTTTATCTTGTAGAAGAGAACCAATGGTAAGAGGTTATTGGGAGGTCATTTCGTGTATGCTGACCTTTCTCCTCTTGGCTGTGATAGGCTAAATAGTCTTTATAATTGGAGTTGATTCAGTTTTTTCCCTAGAACTTCTGGTTTTAGGAAGTACCTTACAGGAATTTGGATGGGGCTTGTAGCCAGTTTGTTATATGCGTAATAAAAATAATAAATTAAAATTCTCTGTAGAGGTGCAAATTAGCAGATGTCTACTAACTATTCTCTGTATTTAAAAAAAGAAATTTTAGGGGTCCCTGGGTGGCTTAGTTGGTTACGTGTCCGACTCTTGATTTGGCTCAGGTCATGATTCTCATGGTTGTGAAATAGAGCCTGATGTCGGACTCTGCTGGGCTTAGAGCAGAGCGTTCTTTCTTGTCCTCTGACCCTACCCCTCATACTCCCTTGTTCTCTCTCTCTCTCTGTCTCTCAAAAAATAAAAATCTTTAGGGTCTCCTAGCTGGCTTGGTGGAGCTTGTGACTCCTAACCTTGGGGTCACGAGTTCTAGCCCACATTGGGTGTGGATGGTCTCCCAGGAGTGAACAGAAACAGAGAAAGGCCAACTATAAACCAGTTCAGACCCTTGTTTCTTCTTTGTAGTTCTGCTCTTCTAGTTCTGCTTAGACCTGTTTTTTAAAGTTTTGGGCCACATTGTCGCAAACTCACATATGTACAAGCTACATGCTTTTTTTTTTTTTTTTTTAAATACTGGTGGTAAAATAGTCTTAGGTCTTCAGAATCAAGTATTTATAGGGACACCTGGGGGGCCCAGTCGGTTAAGTATCCCAGCTTTGGCTCAGGTCATGATCTCACGGTCCATGAGTTCGAGCTCAGAGCCTGAAGCCTGCTTCGGATTCTGCGTCTCCCTCTTTCTCTGCCCTTCCTCCGCTCATGTCCTGTCTCTCTCTCTCAAAAATGAATAAACATTAAAAAATAAAAAGAACCAAGTATTTATAATAAAAAGATTCCAAAACACCACTCTAATCAGTTAAGTATAGTGCTACAGCTTCTACATTTTGGCCAGGTGTAACTTGTAATAGAGTAGACGTTTCAAGAACTATGTGGCATAGACTTTTTTTTTTTAAGCCTGGGCTTTTTTTTTTTTTTAATGTTTAATTTTGAGAGAGAATGTGTGTGCTTGTGCAAGCGGAAGGTGGGGGGTGGGCAAAGAGAGGGGGATAGAGGATCCGAAACGGGTTCTGTGCTGACAGTGCCTGATGTGGGACTCGAACTATGAACCATGAGATCATGACCTGAGCCAAAGTCAGTCGCTTAACCAACTGAGCCACCCGGGTGCCCCTGGTATAGATATTTTTTATTCCAGTTTTAGGTTACTGAAGTTTCACTGAAAGTAAATATAGTATAATCGAGTCTGCGGCCCCAAACAGTGGTCAGAGCCTGGCCACTTGAGATTTTGAATGGTTTGGGGATAGAAACTCAGTCCTTTGGGGCAAATTTAGCTTATTCTTCATGGGCTCATCTAATGAAATAGAGTCCTGAGGTTTTTATTCCCAGAAGTAGCCTAGAAATTTAGTGCGTAATTTATATTTATTGAGATGAAATTAGCTCTCTTTCCACCAAGTAGCTCTGCATGTTTGTTAGTTACTCTGAGAGTAGTTCAGTAGTGAGATCCGGGTCACCACCGTGCTGGCGTGCATGTTTACTTTGGATTGACTGCATATTTTCCCATGATCATGAGAAGCTTGTACATGTTAGATACTCCTGTACTAAATAAGCTCTTGATTTTTTGGTGACCGTGGTTTAGGTTTGTAAGGGACCTTAAAGAAAAGTCATTCAGACTTTATTTCTTAGCAGACAGGGTAAAGTGGTTTGCTCAAGTCCTAGAGTTAGGGTTAGAATTCAGGTTTCTTGATTTTCTCTTCCATAGTTTTTGCTGGCTGGTAGAGTGCTTTTTAAAATTTTTTTTTTAATGTTTATTTATTTCTGAGAGACACAGAGGCACAGCATGAACAGGGGAAGGGCAGAGAGAGAAGGAGACACAGAATCGGAAGCAGGCTCCAGGCTCTGAGCCATCAGCACAGAGCCCGACGCGGGGCTCGAACTCACAGACCGTGAGATCATGACCTGAGCCGAAGTCGGCCCCCCAACCGACTGAGCCACCCAGGCGCCCCTAGAGTGCTTTTTAAAGTGTTCCTTTCCCTAGACATAAACATCGCTGTTCTCACTCTCCAACGCTAATTAGAATACCTAAAATGTCCATCCCAGGTTGTTTTGTCTCTGCAAGATGCACATTTGTCATCAGGAATCAGTTGTAGCCTTTATTTGTTAGTGATTAGACACATGTATGATGTTGTCTTTTGTAAAAGGATTATGTTGACTTGTTCATGCAACAGACTTTACAAAATTGTGCCTTACAATATTAGGGAAAATTTGTAAAAAGATCAACTATTTTGTTGTTACATTTTATAAAATGGATAGGAAGCTGGTATGTTATTTACTTTGTATAAATATACTAGTGCTGCCTTACAGCAGAATGAGAAATTTCCAGGGAGCTTTTGTTTTTCTTTATTCTTAGAATTTGATTTCTTTGTTTTCTTCATGGGCTGAGGCTGTAAACACAAGACCTGATTTTCTGGGGAAGTAGTATTACCTTTGTCTTATTAAGTCTGATGTAGGACTAAAATTGCTAAGTACAGCTGTTCTACTGAAGGCAGTGGAAGACCAAATTTTTATTTGAGTGCATAGAGAGTGGGGAGACCCTCCTGGTAAATTGTTGTTTTTTTTCTCTTTAAATTGTATCTTTGCATAGACATTGGTGTTCATGTGGGTGCTGCCGTTATTTTTTATTATCTCAAAATAAACTCGAGAATGCTTTGAATAGATCTGTGCTTAAATTTGCAACTATTGCAACCTAGCCTAATGACTTTGGACAAATTAAAATTCTCGAGACTGTTCTCTCATTAAAATTGGGCCTAATACTCTTGAACTTACAGGGATGTCTGAAGGTATTTAAGAGTGAGTTTTGGTCTTTAAAAGGCACACAGTATGAAGTGTGTTTTCCAAGTTTCTGACCATTGTTTTCACTAGTTTTTTACTTTTTTTTAAATTTGAGAGCGAGTAAGAGCACAAATGAGTGTGTGCACAAGTGGGGGAGAGGGGCAGAAGGAGAGAGGGAGAATCCTAAGCAAATTCCATGCTCAGTTCCGAGCCCATCACGGGGCTCGATCCCATGACCCTGGGATCATGGCCTGACTCAAAATCAATAGTCAGATGCTCAACGGACTGAGCCACCCAGGCACCCTAATTCACTAGTCTTTTACTTGATAGTGTGGGCTTCATTTTATAAAGCGTGTCTTTCTTATCTATTACCTTCGCTTTTGTATTAAGATTACATTTTGTAATTTAGAGCTTGATGCTGAAAAAAATTAAATCTTTGAGTTTATTTAAAAATACTGGCATAAAAACATTTGCCTCTTACTAGTGTCCTCTTGGAAAGTTCTAAGGGATAGTACCATTTGCCTTTTACTTGCCCCCACACCCCCCCTTTTTTGTTTTTTTTCTTGTTTTTTTTTTGTTTTTTTTGGTATAGCTTTACCAGTGACTTCTTGGTAAATTGTTTTCTTAAACCTCAACTATGCATTTTATTAGTGATGATTCTTAATGTTTTAAAGCCTTAAGAGAACATTTTTTCCACAGACATTTTAAATAATCAATTAGAAGTGAACTTGATTAATAGTATTACCTTTTCTCTGTACCTGTACTTTTTTCACTATACCAGAAAAAGTAGAATAAGAAATCCTGTCCAAGATATCAGCAATTAAAAAATTCTATTTGATTACTTTCTGCTCCTTGTTAAAATTGAAGCTCCTTGAAGGTCAAGACTCTTGTTTTACATTTTACAAAGTTCTCTGTGGTATGTGACCTTATGATCCTGGCATGTCAGGGTGCATAATCAGACCTTTCTTTAAATTTTATTTGCCCCATTGATCCTTTCTTTGGAAGTTTTTAATGCCAGTTAATGTACAGTATTATATTAGTTTCAGGCATACAATACAGTGATTCAGCAGTTCCGTGCGTCACTGTGCTCATCACAAGTGTACTCCTTAGTCCCTATCATCTATTTAATCCCCCTCCCCTCTGGTAACCCTCAGTTCTGTTTGATTAAGATTCACCTGTCAGTCAGAGAAAGACAAATATCATATGACTTCACTCGTACGAGAAATTTAAGATACGAAGCAGATGACAATATAAGGGAGGGGAAGCAAAAATAATATAAAAACAGGGAGGGGGGAAAAACATAAAAGATTCTTAAATGTAGAGAACAGAGCGTTGCTGGAGGGTTTTGGGGGATGGGTTGGGCTAAATGAATAAGGAGCATTAAGGAATCTACTGAAATCATTGTTGCACTGTATGCTAATTAATTTGGATGTAAATAAAAAAAATTGACCCTTTGACTCTTATTTTACTTTTCTGGAGATCATTCTGATGCCTTTGGTTTCTCTTGTGTGCCAAAGGGATATGTTTGTAGTTATGATTTACCTTCCAACCTTCCATAGTTATGGCATGTGGCTTAGAACTTGATAAAATATTTTAGGTAGATGCATAATTCTGAGGTAGAATTACTCAGAAAAAATATTTTAAAGCCCATTCAAGGATCTGTAATTCACTTTTTTTTTTTTTTTTTTGATAGCGTGTCCCACACTACTCAAGACAGCACTTAATGGTGTCCCGCAGTCTCTGTTCAGCAGGATATGATTCTAATGAGAAAGTAAGTATTTAAGAAATACTCTCAATAGCAAAGTTAAAATGGTTTTACTTTCTTATCTCCATGCTGTGTTCAGCGGACAGATCAAATATTATTAGCGCTGTATAATTACTGCTCTAACACCATAGGTTTGATAGCTGCTCAATCTTCCTTTTTTTCCTTGTGGCCCACAACCTGAGTCTTAAATTTTGTATTTGTACCTTTACCAGAAGTTGAATAAACTTCTGGTGTGTTTCCCTTGTTTTCAGAAGAATAACTAACACAACATTCTTTCTTAAATTCTGGGTATTTGAGAGATTTTGATTAAACTGATTTATTTTTCCATTTACTTAATATTTATAAGATTAATTTTGAAGGCAGTTTTGTGTATTGTAAATTTTGAGACAGGGGAATTCCAGTTAAAATCCTGATATAGGATAATGGTTGAGGCTCATAATAGGAGAAAGAAAGGGCCTAGAAGTGGTGATTAGAGATAAAATGTTGTTTGTGACCATGAGGGCCTCAAACAAGATGGGAGAGTTTTGGTTAAGAAGAGATGGTTCAAGTTGAGTGTCATGAAGGTAAAACTGATGAATGATTATTTGAGAATGAAATAGCTGACATATCTTCTAAATCATCTCTTAAAGTATACAAAACTACTCAAAAGAATTTGGAGGCTTGGAGAAAGGGTCTGTATCATTGTAGTTCAATAGCAATGTGGACACAATTGCAGGGTATATATCATGTTAAATTTCCAAATAGCCACATTAAAAAATCCTGAAGAAGTTAACATTAATAGTGTTTTTTAATTCTATATCTAAAGTGTTATTTCAGCATATAATCAATATAAAAAGAATGAGATTATTTTGTTTTTTTTGGACAGATCTTCTAAATCCAAGTGTATAATTTACACTTCTGGCATCTAAGGTCGATTAGCCACATTTGAAGAGCTTAGTAACCTTATGTGTCCAGTGGTTACTTGATTGGACTGCAGTGGTCCAGGTGAATTAGCTATGATAAACTCCCTTTTATGAAATCCATGGTTTAATTTGAAAACTTTAGCATAGAAGTTGGGGTGCATGTATGTATATTGGTATGTATATTTCTGCACATGTGTTGAGTTCCAATCTAGAGGTAGTGAGCTGTCTAGGGAACACTCTAGGGAGTGCTTAGCTAGTATTTGTTCAAGAGGCCACATTCCAGAGTCGGGGAGGTATAGAATATTATGAAGTGTTCAGCTATCTTTCTCCCTGTTAACACTGGTAGCCTTCTTCATTAGCATAATAGGTGTTAGAAGTGGGCTCTCATCGATGAAATTAGTGATATGCAAGATATGTTAAGACCAAGGTGGAGGCTTGCCCTTCTCTCGAGGGCTGCATTTCATTGAGTCTTTCTACTTCTAGGAATTCTTGCTGTTCTCATAGCTATTCATTAAATACTGCACGTTTTTGTTTTATTGTTCCTGTTCTAAGTGCAGGTAGATCTGATTTTTGGTAATACATATTTGTTAAATAAATTGATTCTCATCTGAACTCCTTCATATTTTATCAGCAACTCCCATCAAGTTGAAATTAAACCAGGCAAAACTTAATCATTACTAAAAATACTATTTTTTTTTCTGACTTGAATTTTAAACACATCGACTTGTCTCCAATATGTTCATAAGAATAGGGAAGATTTAAGGCTACTAAAGGAGGCCTTAAGTTAATGTGAGCCGGTATAGTACTATAGTGTGCCTGGCATGATAAATGTGGTCTTAGGTGTCATTATTAATATAGTGTTTAAAGCTTGCACCATTGGGGCACCTGGGTGGCTCAGTCAGTTAAGTGTCTGACTTTGGCTCGGGTCACGATCTCACAGTTTGTGGGTTCGGGCCCCATATTGGGCTCTATGCTGATAGGTCAGAGCCTGGTGCCTGCTTCAGATTCTGTCTCCTGCTTTCTCTCTGCCCATCCCCTGCTTGCAGTATTTCTCTCTCTCTCTCAAGAATGAATAAACATTAAAAAAAATAGATCTTGCACCATTATACTCTGATCATGTCACATTGTGGTATATTTTGATATGAATACCTGGATGTGAGCTCTGGCTTTGCTTCTGTGAATTTTAAGTGATTTAGGCAAGTGATTTGGCTTCATCAAGCCTTCATTTTCTCATTTGTAAATTGGGAATGTTCTCAGCTGACCTCATAGGATTATTCTGAGGATTAAATGAGATAGTGGATAGAAGGGATTTGTCCTGGTATATAGAAAGCATGTGCCCTAAATGTTAGCTGCTTAATATTAGTCTTAGCAACTGGGTTTTGTGCGTTTGGAAACAGGCTCAAAATCCACAGGTAATAAGGGTAAGTGGAGTGTAAACTCAAGCCTGGGCTTCTCCAGTGAGCTTCTCCAGTGAGGTGGTAGATTTACGCACTGTTCTGTACCCCTTCTCAGAAGTGTTGGTAAGTGGCTCGTCAGTGCATGGAATTCTGTGGTCATTTCTTCAACAAGTACCCATGGGAATGGGCCAGCTCAGCCCTTCCCTTGGGCTGATTGGAGTGAAGCGTCCTTGGTGGTTTTAGACCTTGGCTATGAAGATCTAAGTATGGGGAGGAGAAAGAAGGAAGGAGGGATAGAGGATGGAATAAAAGGAGGTAACTTAAAAAAAATAATCTTCAGGAATTTCCATTTGTTTCTTACCCTGGATGACCTCATTAGCAGTTACAGAACCACTGCTGTGAAAGTCCTTCTCTCTCTCTCATGGTGCTTGAAAGCCTCTCAGTCTTCAGGATACAGGTTCCTGATTTAAAGTTTTTTTGTTTGTTTCCCTTAGAATATCTTCAGAGTACCTCCTTATATGTGGCTCTGCACATACAGGATAAAGTCCAGTTCCTTGAAAGGCCTATAAGTCCTTTCATCATCTGGCATTTTTTACCCTTGCTTTGTTCTCTCTAGCTCCCCTGCACATATTTAGTGCTTGAGCTACGTTAAAAATTCCTTGTTTTTCAGTGCAGCCGTCTGCTTTCAATGTCCCTGCCTTCCCCCTTCCTGTTGACTCCTCCTCCTCTGCACTGGCCACAACCTCTTGGGTGTAGCTGTGTTATGGCACCTACCACACTTTGTTGTGATCTCGCCATATTGTACCATCAAGTTATCAAATGCACTTGATGATTCCCTGTAATTTTTGATGCAGAGGGGAAGTTTTAAAGTCAGTGTAGGGGCACCCGGGTGGCTCAGTCGGTTGGGCATCCGACTTCAGCTCAGGTCATGACCTCACAGTCTGTGAGTCTGAGCCCCGCGTTGAGCTCTGACAGCTGACAGCTGACAGCTCAGAGCTTGGAGCCTGCTTCAGATTCTGTGTCTCCCTCTCTTTCTGCCCCTCCCCTGCTCATGCTTTGTCTCTCCTGCTCTCAAAAATAAATAAAACATTAAAAAAAAAATAAAGTCAGTGTAAATTTGTATGTACTCTTTTATGGGAATAGCTTATCCGAAAGAATATATGTATGGAAAATGGTAATAGCATTGCCTTTGAACCAAAGACGTGGGTGTCTCTACGGTATATTACCTTTTGTAGCTTTTAAATCCTGAACCATATACATACATTTATTTCAAAGAATATCTTCTGTATAGAAGGTTAATTGATATGATCATCTTTATTAAGCTTGTGCACTAATTGGTATTAACAGACCTGTATTAGGGTTCTGCAGCGAAACAGAACCAGCAGGAGGTCTGTATGGAGGTCCACTGGCTCACACAGTTATGGAGGCCACGTCTCATGATCTGCCAAGATCCAAGAACCAGCTCTGCAAGCTAGAGACACAGGAAAGCTGGTGATGTAATTCTAGTCAAGGTCCAAGGGCCTGAGAACCTGGGAGCCCATGATGTCTGTAAGCCCCAGGGTAGGCAAAGACCTGTGTCCTCTTTGAATCAGGAAAGCAGAACAAGTTCTCCCTTCGTCTACTCTTTGTTTTCTCAGGCCCTCAACGAATGGGATAATGCTCACCCACACTGGGGAGGGCAGTGTACTGGGTTGAGTCCCCTGATTCACGTGTTCATCTCCAATGGAAACACCCTCACAGACACACCCAGAAATCATGTTTCATCTGGGCACCCTGTGGCCTGGTCAAGTTGCACGTAAAATTAACCATCACAAGCCCGTAATAGAGAAGATGTGTCAGGTGCAGATAGTCATTTTGATATAGATTTTTCCCTGTTAGATAGGTTCACATTCCTAGGTTTGCCACAAAGTGTGGTGTGTGGCCGAAGGGGTGAATAACCATAGCTATAGCTAACACCTGTTGAGTATATATTATGTGCTAGGCACTATTCTAAACACTTGAAGGGTGTTAATTCACGTTCTCACAGCCTCTTGTGGCAGGTGCTGTTATTACTCTCACTTTACATACCAGGGAATGAGAGTCAAGAAGGTTGGGTTGCCCACATAAGAGCACGTGGTAGTATTGGGCAGTTTAGTTCCAGACTGGCCCTTAACTATTACTCTGCCACTCAGATAAAGATTAGGAGGAAGTTCTTAATCCCTATAATGTTATGGTTTGTTACATTTTCTAGAACAGTTGCTTATTGTGTAACTTTGTGTTTGTGTTGCTTTTATCAGATGTCATCTGCTTAATACTTATAAAAATGTACCTGTTTAATACTTATAAAAATGCACAGTTTAAATTGCAGTTCAAAGAGGTGTAAAACATTTTTTCTTTCTATATTCTTAGTGTTTAACAGGGACTTACCATGACCGTTTGCGTATAGAATGGGTGATTTTGTAGTCTCATGCTTGGGGTGACATGAGGGGTATTTTAAGGACCCATCTACTCAAGTCTCTGAATGACTCCGAATTCTATCGGATTAGGAGTTTACCACTCTTTAAGGCAGAGGCTTGTCTCAGTTTGCTGGTATAAGTCATGTGTGACATAAAGTTTAAACCAAGGCTCTGAACCCTGTTTTGATTCTGAGATTCTGTGACTCCCTGTCGGATTAAAATATTTCTTTCAGTTATAGGAGTACTTTAAAGATCATATATAGCTTTAACCTTGTTTTAGAAATATAATTAAAACTTTTTCTGTAGTTCCATTCAACTTAGAACAATTCACTAACCCAGAAATAATTGTGTACTAAAAGATACCCGTATTACTTGGTGTTTCTTTAAAAGGATTAGCCTATACAGTTTTAGAGTAGGAGAAGCACCTTATTAAATAGTTTCCCTTTAAAATGCTATCAGTTTATATGTGAAAGTGAAGACCTACAGAGATTGATTTGCTTCAAGTCAAATAGGTTATTATTAGTGGCAAGGCTGGGCTTAGAATGGACGTATCTAGGCCTGCCTAGAATGGAGCTACTCTGTTAGGAGGCCTCAGCTGCTTCAAATATGGTGGTTACTCAAACTTAACATAAATTCCCTGAATTTAGAATATACATTATCAAGTGAGTGGTAGCAATTCTGTCTAAAGCTTTTTAGTATTCAGAAATGTTATTTGAAGATTATCTTTTGGCAAGAGAATTATAAATATCCCCTTAGTCCATTTAAGATTTACTGAACCGAATCAGTTGATGCTTTAACAGGCTAATTATAGGGCCACATCCTATCAGATGAGTTTAGTAGCAACCGGGTAATAGATGAGCATACATGTAATATTTAGTACTACTCTCGGAAGTACTGTTTTTTTTAGGATCATGTCCAGGGTTGTGGGAAAACCTGTTTTCTGGATACAAAGTGAGACTAACAATTTCTTATGTGTGTTTTTTTTTCTCTCTTCAGACTTTTGATAAAATTCTTATTGCTAATCGAGGAGAAATTGCATGTAGGGTGAGTAGAGTTTTAATCTTATTTTCCATTTTAGTTTGTGAATTTTATTATTAAATCCCTTGAAATCTGAATCCCTATTAATAGATAATATTAATATATTTAAAATAGGTTATTAAAACTTGCAAGAAGATGGGCATTAAAACCGTGGCCATCCACAGTGACGTTGATGCCAGTTCTGTACGTATGTTTTGCCTTTTCTGAATTAAGACCTTATTGGGGGTAAATTAGAAAAAAAAGGTAAAAGATGTAGGTTTTTTTTCCCTTCTTGGCCTGAAAAGGGTATACACAATTAAAAAAAAAACCTAATTACTCTTGTATTAAGGAAAAGCATCATAATGTCTTTAATATATATCTTAACGTTTTTTCCCCCAAGGTTTTAAAAACCTAGAATAGAGTTTAAAAATTGCTTGACTGATTGCTGGTCACCGAGTAGTTTTGGAGAAAGCTAGAGAAAGATTCAAAGATTACTGAAATGTTTATATCCTGCTGTCCTGGGGGAGCATGTTTTCCCACAGCTGGATCCAGTATCACTAAGGGACTGCTATAACTGTTTAACTTTCCTGAATGCCGTATTGTGTTAAGCTGACTGTTTTTGAGAGAGAGAGAGAGACAGACAGACAGGAGGAGACAGAGTGTGAGTGGGGAGGGGCAGAGAGAGAGAGGGAGACACAGAATCCAAAGTAGGCCCAAGCTCTGAGCCGTTAGCGCAGAGCCTGATGAAGGGCTCGAGCTCAGGAACTCTGAGATCATGACCTGGATGAAGTTGGACGTTGAACTGACTGAGCCACCCAGGTGCCCCAGGAGGTGAGCATTTTAAATGTAATTTGGAGTAAAAAAATCTTATATGCTTTATTATGTTAATTTCATAAATGGAAGTGTAAATATTGCAGTAGGAAAAATACTACAACAGTTGATTTTTTTTAAATGTTTAATTTTTTTTGAGAGAGACAGACTGAGTGGGGGGGTCAGAGAGAGAAAGAGAGAGAGAGAGAGAGAGAGAGAGAGAGAGCACGTGACAGAGACAGAGAATCTGAAGCAGGCTGCAGACTCCAGGCTCTGAACTGTCAGCACAGAGCCTGATGCGGGGCTCGAACATGGGATCATGACCTGAGCTGTTCCAACAGTTGATTGTTTTTAAATGGCAAGTTAATATTTTTAACAACTTAACAATTTTTGACACTTAAGCAGGGAGAAAAGGCTAACAGTTACTACAACTATTGAATGATAAGTCATATAAAGAAAGCGAACTACCTTGTAAAAAAATGTGTAAACAAAATGTGAAAACAAATTGGCTTTTAAAGATGATTATGCAGTTTTTCCATTGGTCTCCTTTCCACCATCCTGTTTTTCAAAATTGTCTTCAATATTATTACTTTTTTGCTCTTCCATGTGAATTTTAGGATAAGCTTGCTTATCAAATTAGGCACATCCACCCACTAGTTTTTAGCTATTGTGAACAAAACTTCTTTAATAATCTAGTACAAATCTTTGCACAAACATATACTTTGATTTCTCTTGGGTAAATACCTAGGAGCGGAATTACTTGGTCATCGGGTAGATGAGAGGCAAAGCAGTCTTTTCCTGTATGGATAGTAAATCTATTTCTGTCTGTGGAGTAAATGTATTTTAGACTTTGCAGATCACATGGTCTCCTTTGCACGTTCTGCTACTTTTTTTTTTTTTTTTGTAAATTACAAATCTTTAGAAATTTAAAAACCATTTTTAACTTGCAGGCTATAAAACACTATCCTTAGATTGGATTTGGCCTGTGGCTGGGTGGTATTTTGTTGACTCCTGGCATTAACGATGTATATTTAACTGTAAGAAGCTGTCACAGGTGCCTGGGTGGCTCAGCTGGTTAAGCATCTGGCTCTCGATTTCAGCTCTGGTCATGATCTCTTGGTTTGTGAGATTGAACCCCATGTTGAGCTCTGCACTGACAGCACACAAACTGCTTAGGATTCTCTCTCTCTCTCCCCCTCCCCCTCCCCCTTCCCCTCCCCCTTCCCCATCTCCTCTTAGCCCCCTCTCAAAATAAATAAACAAAAAAAATATAGGAAGCTGCCAAATAGTCGTTCTACATGGTTGTGCCACATTTTGCTCCTACCAGTATTGTATGAATGTTCGTGTTGCTCCACGTCCTTGCCTGTACTTGATCTGATCAGTCCTTTTGATTTTTGTTATTCTATTGGTGGTCATGTGTTATCTTATTATAGTTTTAATTTAAATTCTCTGATGAATATTGATGTTGAGTACCTTTTCATATTAATGGCCATTTATAGTCTTAAGTGTTCAGACATAAAACTGGAAGAGAAAGTATAGTGGGTGCTTGCATACCTTTTGCCTGGACTCACCAGTTAACATTTGGACACATTTGCTTATAACTATATCTATATGTATGACTATAAATATATATTGTGTGTATGTTTCTTCTTTTTTTATGTTGCTAAGGAAATTGAAAGTAAGTTACAGTCATTATGGCATTTTACCCCTAAATACTTCATTTTTTATTTCCCAGGAAAAGTATATTCTCTTACATATACCTTATCAAACCTAGGAAAATTATCAGTTATTCTATAGTATAATCTAATACAGAAACTATATTCAAATTTTCCCATTTGTCCCCAAATATCTTTTTTTTTTTTTTTAAATGTAAGCTTTATGCCTAACATGGGGCTTGAACTCATGACCCTGAGATGAAGATGCTCTACTTACTGAGCTAGCCTGGTGCCCCTCTCAATGTCTTTAATATATTTTTCTTGACCCACAGTTCAGTCAAGCTTCATGAATTATATTCAGTTATTATGCCTCTTTAAAGAGTCTCTTAATCTAAAATAAATAGTCCTCCTCCCTTCCGTGTTTTCTTTGTTTGATTTTCATGATACCAGTGTTTTGAGGAATCCAGGCCAATTGGCTTATAGCTAGTCTGGGTTTGTTTCCTCACAAAAAAATTCAGTTTAAATATTTTTTTTGATAAGACTAGTTCATAAGTGAGGTGCCTTCATAAGTGGGTGGCTCAGTTGGTTAAGTGACTTCGGCTCAGGTCACGATCTCACCGTGAGTTCGAGCCTTGTGTCGGACTCTGCTGACAGCTCAGAGTCTGGAGCCTGCTTCGGATTCTGCATCTCCTTCTCTCTCTGCCTGTCCCGACTCACACTCTGTCTCTCTCCGCCCCCTCCCCTCAAAAGTAAATAAATGTTAAAAAAAAAAAATTAAAAAGAAAAGGATACTTAATAAATGATCTTACCGTATCATATCAAGAAGTTCATAATGTTGGATGGTTCTGGTTATACTATTTGATTACTTGGTTGAGGTAATGGTGCATTTTTTTCCTCTTTTGAAATTAATTTTTCAAGGCGAATCTTTGAATCCATGTGAATATTTGTCCACCAACAACCTCTCATCTACTATTTTTGCATCCACTGATAAAAATTATCTGACTCAATAATTACTTTGGTTGTATTTGTCTTGTGCCAGACAGGCACATCTGTCAGGCCTACTACCTTTTTTTTTTTTTTTTTTTTTTGTATTTTTTTTCCTTATATATTTGAGTCCCCTTTCATGCCTTATTCATTTTTAACTACTTATTTTTTTAGAATTTATTTATTTATTTATTTATTTTATAACTTTTTTTTTTTTTAATGTTTGTTTATTTTTGGGAGACATAGAGACAGAGTATGAGCAGGGGAAGGGCAGAGAGAGAGGGAGACACAGAATCCGAAGCAGGCTCCAGGCTCTGAGCCGTCAGCACAGAGCCCGATGCGGGGCTCGAACTCACAGACCGTGAGATCATGACCTGAGCTGAAGTCGGCCGCTTAACCAACTGAGCCACCCAGGCGCCCCGAATTTATTTATTTTGAGAGAGTGCTTGTGCAAGCTGGGGAGAGGCAGAGAGAGAGGGAGAGAGAGAATCCCAAGCAGATTCCACACTGTGGAGCACACAGAGCCTGATGTGGTCATGAGATCATAACTAGAGCCAAACCAAAAGTTGGGCACTTAACTGACTACGTTAGGGCACCCCTTTAACTACTTATTTTAAAGCTTTTATCTTACTGCTCTATTATTCTAAGTTCTTAAGTGTCTGTTTCTGACTTTTTACACAATGGATGAGCTTCGCATGTGTGTGGATTTTGGCTGTGCCCTCCTATCTGGTGTCTTTCCTGTTGAATCCCAGCATGGTTTAGGTTGCAGATATGGCCTTGTTGGGTGGCTGCTATATTTGTTTCTTCCAGGCTCTTTAGGGTATCCTTGTTCTGGTACTAATTTTTGTATTAATTTATTGGCATGAAGGTTGCTGAATTATGAGTATGATGGAAAAAACAAAATGAAATGGCATATATCCCTCCCTCACTTGAAATAGACCCATGGTTTCTAATTTACAGAGGAGACTTTTTACTTTGAACTACAGCAGATAATTTTAAATAGTTGTCTTTACTTACTAGATTGACATTTTCCCTCCTTTTTGCTGAGGATGTAATCTTTGAGGAGTCTGGCCTTATGTATGGAGTTTTTCTTCTAATTTTTAACTCCTTTCTCTGAGAATTAACTCAGTTCTTCAGATTCTCTCTCTCCCCTTTTTTTTCCTACCTAGATTGCCAGTTTATTATAAATGGATATAGCTCAGAGCCAGGCAGTTGGAAGGCCTGAGTAAGGCAAGGTCTGGGGAAAGGGCAGGAAGCTTGCAGACCCTCTCTAGGCACACCAGTTTCCCCAAATTTCCATGTGATCACCAACCCCAATTCTTTAGATTCTTGAGATCCCCACTTCTCTCTATGAACAGCTGGAATATTGGCTCTGGTGAATGCTGTCTGGCTTTCAGCTTCCTCTTTTTGATCCTTGGGGATTACTTGTAGTTTCCTTGTAAGCCAAGTTGTTCATTTAAAGGATGTTTGTTAAATTTAATCTAGGATTTTAGGTGCGTGTAGAGAGGCTTTGCAGATTATTTAGTTATCTTGTTCTTGGGTAGTCTTAAAATAGTAAGAAATCCTGTCCGTTGAGGAAGTTGTCATGCTCTTTTTGAGAAGTGAAGGCTGATAGAGAGCCTTTACCCAGGCTGGCTGACTTTACCCAGGATGGCAGTTCACATATACCGATGGGATTTCTGCAGCTGTATCCACAAGCAGTGGGAAATGGACAGGGCAAGAGAGGCAAATGGGAATTAGGCCTCTTGCCAAGTCATGAATTGTCTTTTATGTGTTCTCCAGGCCCTTATTAGTCTTTGGAAATATTTTTGGAGAATGGTTTTTGTTTGTGTTTTTATTTTTATTTTTATTTATTTTTGGAGAGAGCAGAGTATAAGCAGGGGAGGGGCAGAGAAAGAGGGACAGAGGATCTGAAGCAGGCTCTGCGCTGACAGGCTGACAGCAGCGAGCCCGATGTGGGTCTTGAACTCCCGGAACATGAGATCATGATGAGAGCCAAAGCCAGATGCTCAACCGACTGAGCCACCCAGCTGCCTGTGGAGAATGTTTTTTGAAGGGAGGCTCATCCTCGTGGAAGACTGAATCCTGCTGGAATTTTGATAGGGATTGTGTTGTATCTGTAGATTGATGTGGGAAGTATTATCTTAACATTCTCAGTTCCTCCTATCCATGGACATGGATATTCCATTTGCTGCTGTTCTAGTTACTGTGGCTGCTTTAATTTCAGTAGTGTTTTGTAGTTTTCAGAGTGTAAGTTTTGTACTTAAATTTGTTATATTTAATAGTAAGTATTTTACTATTTTTTATATTAGGATTGTAATTTTTTAAATTTCAATTTTTATTAACTGCAAGTTTATAGAAATACAATGAACTCTTCTATGTCATCATTTGTCCTGCAACCATATATATATATATATATATATGTATATATATATATTAAACAGATCCTTAAGATTCTCTCTAGAAGACTGTGCAAATAGAGATAGACGTCTTTCATTTCAATCTGGGAGCTTTTTATTTCATATTCTTGGCTTAATTTTCTTGGCTTTAACTTTCAGAGTGATATTGAATAGAAGTAGTGAGAGCAAGCATCACGTTTTGTTCCTCATCTTTGGCAGAAAGTGCTCAGTATTTCACAATTAAGCTTGATTTAGGCTCTGGGATTTTCATAAATTCTCATTATCAGGTCGAAGAGGTGCCCAGGTATGTGTAGATTGTTGCATGCTTTTTCGTGATTGGATATTGGATTATTTCAAATGCTTTTTCTTTTTTGTTTTTTTAAATGCTTATTTATTTTGAGAGAGAGAGACAGAGTGTGAGCAGGGGAGGGGCAGAGAGAGAGGGAGACACAGAATCCAAAGTAGGCGCCAGGGTCTGAGCTGTCAGCACAGTGTCTGACATGGGGCTTGAACCCATAAGTGAGATCATGACCTGAACCCATAAGTGCTCAACTGACTGAGCCACCCAGGTGCCCCTCAAATGCTTTTTCTGTGTCAACTGAGATGATATGGCTTTTGTCCATTATTCTGTCGATATGGTCTATTCCATTAATTTTTGGGTATTAAACCAGCCTTGCATTCCTGGGATATATCACACTTTCTCATGTTGTATAGTTTTTTGTATATATTGGTGGATTCATTTTATTAGTGCTTTGTTGACAATTTTTCATCTGTGGTTATAAGAGTGATTGGTCTGTAGTTTTCTTGTGATGGCTTTGTTTTGGTATTAGAATGATCTCGGCCACCTGTTGTAAGTTGGGAACTATTCCTCATCTTCTCTTGTTTTGGAAGAGTCTGCAAAAAGTTGACATTAATTATTCCTTAAATATATGGTAGAATTCACCAGTGAAGCCATCTGGTCTGGGCTTTCCTCTGTGGATAGTTTGTTAAATTTTTAATTAATTAATTTTTATTTATTTATTTACTTATTTATTTATATCTGAGAGACAGAGATTTCCATGCTAGGCATGGAGCTTGACATGAGGCTCGATGTCATAACTACGAGATCATGACTGTAGCTGAAGTCAAAGAGTGGGGACATTTAACCAACTGAGCCACCCAGGTGCCCTAAAGACGTTATTTTGAAGTAATCTCTCTACCCAATGTGAGATTTAAACTCAGAGCCCTGAGGTTAAGAGTTGCATGCTCTATCAACTGAGCCAGCCAGGCACCTGTCTATGGGTGGTTTTTTGATTATTCAATTCTTGTTAAAGGTTTATTTAGAAATTCTGTTTCTTTTTGAGTCGTGTCTATAGTTTTTTCTTTCTAGGATTTGTCCATCTGATTTATTCAGTTTATTGATACATGATTATAGTATTTACTTGTTTTTATTTCTGTAAGTTTGGTAGTAATTTCTTTCATTCCTGATTTTAGGCTTTTGAGAGTCTTTTTTCTCTTGGTCATGTTAGCTAAAGGTTTTCAACTTTACTGATCTTTTCAAAGAGCCAACTTCGATCTCACTGATTTTTCTTTTTTTAATTCTCTACCTCATTTGCATTTACTCTAGTCTTGTTATTTTCTTTATCCTGCATGTTCTGGGTTTCTTTGCTCTCCTTTTTTTTCTTTTCTCCAAATAAGTAGACTTCACGCCTATCATGGAACCCAGTGCAGAGCTTGAACTTAAGACCTGAGTGGAGATTAAGAGTTGGACGCTTAACCGACTAAGCCACCCAGGTGCCCCTAGTTTGCTCTTTTTTAAAATAATTTAAGGTAAAAGATTAGGTTGTTGACTTGAAGTCTTTTTTTTAATATAGGTGTTGAGCTGTATAATATTTTTCTGTTTAGCTGCACCCTGTATGTTTTGGTATGTTCTTCATTTTCATTTCTGAAACTTCTGATTTCCCTCGTGATTTCTTTTTTCACCTCCTTATTATTTAGGATGTGTTGTTACACATTATTTGTGAGCTTTCCAAGTTTGTTTTTATTACCTGTTTCTGGTTACCTTCCATTTTAGTTAGACAACATGCTTTCTATTTTTGTCTTTTAAAATTCGTTGGTGTTTGTTTTATGGCATACCATAAGCTCTATCCTCGAGTTCCATGTGAAGCTAAGAAGAATGTCTATTTTGCTGTTTCATGATTCTCTAGATGCCTTGTAGGACTGGTTGGTTCATAGGGATATTCAAGTCTTCTGTTTCCTTGTTGATCTTCTCTTCTATCCAATATTGAAATTGGGGTTTAACATGTTTTTAAAAAGCTTCTTAAAAATGTTAAGTATTATTTTGTTTTGCTCAGAAGACAAAATTGGTGACAAGTAGTTATAGGCCCGTAACTCTGCATGAAAGAGCCTGAATAAGGTAAGAGATCACTGACTAAGGAATTCTAGGCTGTTACAGAAGGAATGAAGTAGGGTGTTCAGTGTAGAGATTGTCACACGAATTCTTTGCAGTTTTTAGTAATCAAGAAATTTTGACATGACTTCAAATGCTGTAGACTTAAATAAAAATAGATTTCCGTTTAGAAAAATACTTATTTTTTATGAAGTCATCATAATAACTCAGCAGTCAAAATCTAGGCAAAGATGGTAAGCAAAAAATAAAACAATGACTGTCATATGTTGATAGAAGAATCCCAGTAGGGAATAGAATAAAATAATTTATTTAAATAATATGCCGCAGCCACATGGAGTATTTTTATGACATTCGGTATGGTTCAAACTTAGAAAATATTAATATATTAATAAGTTAGTAGAGGAAAACTAGATGATCATCCTGATAAAAGCCTAAATATCATTTAAAAGAAATTCACTGTCTTTGTAAAATCCTTAGTAAAACAAGATTAAATACATACTCCCTTCCCATAATAAGAAGGTTCTGCCTCATAGGTAGCATTCTCATGAAATTCAGGGTGAAGGCTGATAAATTTACTCTCACTACTGTTACTTAACAGCATTCCAAAAGTGCTAGGTAATGCGGTTGGGCAAATGTTGTAAAATGGTGGATAGGAAAGGCAGAAATAATAAGATTGTATTGAGTTTCTAGTTACATAGTTAACTGAGTAACTCTTTAGAAACAGTAAAAAACCATCTCTATGGTTGTTAAAAAATAAATCTATAGCTTTCTATATATATCAACAAGTTGGGAAATACAACTAGGGCGCCTGGGTGGCTCAGTCAGGTAAGCGTCCAACTTCTGCTCAGGTCATGGTCCCACGGCTCGTGAGTTCAAGCCCTGCATCGGGCTCTCTGCTGTCAGAGAGGCAGACTGCTTTCTGATCTTTCTTCCGTCTCCCTCTTTCTGCTTCTACCCCAGACACATGCTCCTACCCCAGATACGTTCTTTCTCTCTTTCCAATATAAACGTAAAAAAATATGAAGCTTTATTTTTACAGTTGTAGAGACAGTGGAAAAGGTAAAGCACTTCTTATGAAATTTGTAGTACTTATATGAGGACTTATTTTTGAATAAGGAAATTGAATAGTGTAAATACTAGTTGATGTACATTTTTCTATTAACTTTTTAAAAAATTTTTATGTTTTAGAGAGAGACAAAGCATGAGCAGGGGGGTGGGCGGGGGGAGAGGCAGAGAGAGGGAGACACAGAATCCGAAGCAGGCTCCAGGCTCCGAGCTGCCAGCACAGAGCCTGATATGGGGCTTGAGCTCAAGAACCGTGAGATCATGACTTGAGCTGAGGTCGGATGCTCAATAGACTGAGCCACCCAGGCACCCCTGTATTAAATTCTAATACAGGGTAATTGGGTGGGTCGGTGGGTGGGATTGACAAATGAGTAAATTTGCAGAATGGCCTAGAAAAGTCTGTGGAAAATTGAGGAGGGGACCAACCTAATAGAAACTAAAATACATTTTAATACCTTTTCATGCAGAAATAACTAGGACCACACCCTAAAATTTTGGAGCAAGAGGAGATAGGTCTGTGGAGTAAATTCATTAGATTTTAGGTAGAGGACTGTTATGGGAGAATTTCTTGATTGTTGAAGAGGGCCTTTTTAATATGAATATTGACTTAGAAGGCAGGAGAGGTAGGTTCTAGGATTTTATGCTACCAATCAGTAATTTTAGGTATTCCCAGAGAAGAAATCTAAAATACGAGAAATGTTTGGATTTAGTGACTAGGACCTTTCTAAATGGGAAGGTAGATCCTACTTCATTAGTTTGGTGAATAGTGGGAATAAAGAATTTGCAAACATAGAGGTTGTACTCAAAATGCATGTTAGATAACTTTTTACTTTTATGACTTTGTTTTTAAGTAAAAAGACTAGTATGCTTTCCCATAAGAAATAGCAAAATCTTGTTATATTCGTATCAAACCTCTGAGGTTAAGATTTTGATTTTTCTTAAGATGGATTAAATGATTCTGTGCTGTAACTGTTTGCTGTATTTTCTCTCTAGATTCCTAAATTGAATATAACAATATTTTGTTGCTTTGTGTTCAACGATGTTGGATTTAAATGAGAAATGCCTAATGTTTACTACTTCAAAACCTAAACTTAAACTAGGGAAATAGTCATTGTGACTCACATCTTGGTCAGGCAGCCTGCTGTTTGAAGTATGATTCCTGATGGGTATTGTAGTCTTACCCTTAGGATTCAGTAATGAGATTGAGCAGGGTTTCCTATGAGCAGCCTGGGATGATTGACAGTAAGGTGAGGGGAATCATCACTTAGCATGCCTACCCTTGATAATATTTCCCTGCTGTCTGGGGAGGTACTGAGGACAAATAGGACTTCGTGATGTGTATGTAATTAGTGTATGTTGGTTCCAGCTGAACAAACTGGAGGGTAATGATCAGGTAAATGAAGACGGAATACATTAATGTAGGCTAAGGTATAAAAGACCTTAGGGAAAACATAAAAATTTTATGAGGTTGTTAGAATATATGTTTTATTTTTATGCTTATCTTTATATATTTATTATCTTTGTTAGAATGTCTTTAGTTTTATCTTAGATGTATGGATACGAAAGCAGTTTAAAGGTAAAAACCTATGCATTAACTTTATCTCATTTATATGGTTTAGTTTTTAGGATATTTTTCAACCTTTTATTATTTGATTTAACCGACTGAGCCACCCAGGGTGCCGCCCCCACCTTTTTTTTAAATGTTTGTTTATATTTGAGAGAGAGACACACACAGTGGGAACAGAAGGACAGAGAGAGGGAGATAGAATCTGAAGCAGGCTTCAGGCCTGTCCTCACAGGGCCCGGCACGGAGCTTGAACCCACCAAGGGTGAGATCATGACCTGAGCCCAAGTCGGATGCTTAACTGACAACCTTTTAATTATTTGGAAAGGAGTTAAGAGAGTTCTTGAGTTAAAATATATTTCATAATCTACTAAGGACTTCTTTACAATCAATGTAGTCATTGATCCTCAAATTGGAATAAACCAGTAAGGGCAGGTTTGTAAAACTTTTGGGTGATGACTTAATTCAGGTGACCATTTATTGTATGTGTGTGTAGTTGAGATGGTATATTTAAATAACATTTTCTTAAATTGCTTTTACTAGTACAGAATATTTTAAGATGATGGTCACGAGGGTCCATGTTTCCCAGTTGGTCTTATTTCATTCAGAAACGTTGCCAGTTATTCAGATTACATTTAGAAAATGCAAGATTTAGAAAATCTATAGGATTCCTAATTCATTTTTGGAAAAAAAATACTAATTGTCATTGTTCATCACGAAGCTTTCTTATCAGCAAAATAAAGTTGCACAGTAAAGCCTCTGATAGCGATTGCAGTACTGTATTCGATAGGAAGGGAGGAATTGGTTTCATTAATGTGATTTTGGACCTTGGGGTTCTGGTAATTAGTTTTTAAAGGGTTTTTAAATGGCATACTTACTTTAAAACTTGTTACTGCTCACTTTTCTTGTAAAACATAATGCTTTCAGTAACCTTTTTGGATTAAGAATACAACGCATCAACCTATGCAAATTTAAAACACTAGACTTTACAGTGAAAAACTAATCGGGAGAAGAAAGTATATGAAATGTTCAGAGATTTCTTTTTTTGCTTTCATTGTCCTTGGAAAAACATATTTTGCAGAAACATTATACTATATCAATTTAAAATGTTTTGATTATCTCTGGCTTGGCTAAATTACTTTCTCTATATTTTTGGGTAAAATGGAATAGGTTAGGATTCCTGGTAGGGATTTGTTCACATTAATATGGCTCATCAGGGACATTATATTTAATTGGAGGTCCTGCAGAATAGTAGCAGGAGGCTGAAGAAAATGATTTAGCATTAGCAATAGCTCGTCTGGGAGTTGTGCACTAATCAAGGAGCTTGAGTGCTAGCAGTGGGGATGATGGGAATTATGACGATTATGACATGTAAGCATGTCTGTGTGCGAACTGGACGGGCAATGAGTTAATCAAGAAGTATATTAAATGGCTCCCATGCTGATTCATTATCATTTACCATAGTGCCTGTCAGGTTGTGTATTTAAAAAATACAATTATTGCTGAACTCAATGTGTATAAATTCAGCCACCATTCTTTGCTTTTCAAGAAAATACCCTCAAATTACCTAATACATATAAAAATAGGAAAATGAACCAACCCTGCTGACTGTGATTTGGGTATTATAGTATCTTTTTTTTTTTTTTTTTTAACACCTTAGAGTTAACCCTTAATTTCAGATTCTTTTAAAAACTTGTTTACTTTGCCCTTTCATATATTTGTTTAAATACCCTGGCTTATTTCTACTGCATAAAAAGTTTGGGTTCAAAAAATTATCTTTTCAAGATGAAAAATAATTCCAGTATTTGAGAAATATATTAATATTTAAGATATGAGGCTGCAGACAAATCAAAGCATTAATCTTTTCCACCATCAAAATGCTCCAAAATCAGGAGGTGGGCGTGGTGGTGGTAGAAATTTCCTTTGCTCTAGCGGGTGGTCTCTTTGTGCCAGGTAGACCCATTCTGTGCCCAGCATGGTTAGAGCCATCTGTCATGAAACTATCAGTTAGGAATGCTAGAAATGTACATATTTTAGGGGAAATGGAACTAATAAATTGAATTCCTTTTAGAAAATAAATTGAAATACAGCATAAATCCATGAGCAAACTAGATTATATCTATAGGCAAATTTATAGAGTTACTGTACAGATGAAAGCACCCAGTTTCTTTCTTTTACTGGAAGCACTGCCAAATTTAATAAAACCTTCTACCAAACTGTGCCCTTCATGTATTAACTTAATTAAAGCAATATTAGGGGTACTACTCAAAGTGTAAACCTGTGGGTGGTTGTTACTGAAATCCATTATCTTTGGAGTCAGTGTTAGTGGTCAGCTGCATCAAAAATAAAACTTGCCTCCAGGACCCTCCCTTGGGTGCTGTGAGCTCACAGGTTAAATCGTCAAAACCTGTCAAAGCTGCTTAAAAGACTGATATTTTAAACACCCTGGAGTTCAAGGTAAACCAGCCATTCTAGTCAGGAAGGACTATGACTTTATTTAGCAGCAATGTGAAAGTTACATTTGGACAGGAAAAAAGGATTTATGTCAGTATCTTCATATATGAATTACTTTATTGATATGTGTTTAGGTACTTGGAATTTTAAAATTTATTTTGAGAGAGAGAGCGCGCGCATGTGCAAGTGCACAGGCAAACACACGTGTTTGGCAGAGGGACAGAGAGGGGGGGAGAGAGCGAATCCCAAGCAGACTCCACACTTGTCAGTGCAGAGCCCCAAGTGGGGTTTGATCTCCTGAACCGTGAGGTCATCACCTGAGCCGAAATTAAGAGTATGACACTTAACCAACTGAGCCACCCGAGTGCCCCTCCAACTTTTAGTCTGTGGAAAATAACTTGCGAAAATTTTCCTTATAAAGTGGAAAAGAGTATTCTAAGACCTGGGGCGCCTGGGTGGCTCAGTCGGTTGAGCGTCCGACTTCGGCTCAGGTCACGATCTCGCTCATGGGTTCGGGCCCCACGTGGGGCTCTGTGCTGACAGCTCAGAGGCTGGAGCCTGCTTCAGATTCTGTGTCTTCTTCTCTCTCTGCCCTTCCCCTGCTCATGCTCTGTCTCTCTCTCTCTCTCAAAATAAATAAATGCCAAAAAAAAAATTTTAAATTCTAAGACCAAAACACACTGAAATATGTTGAGTATATATATTTTTGTATGTTTTAATAATTCTGATGAATTTAAACAGCATAATTTGAAAAAGAACATTGTTTCAGTGTAGTTAATGCCTGATGGTAAGAAAAAGTACTTAATAGTGGATTTTTTTTCAAGCATTTATTTAAATAGGTTTAGAAGTTCTGTAGTCTTACTGAAAAAGCATACATAAAAATATTTGAAAACCTAACTTACATTCATAAATGTATTTTTTAAAATTCCAGTATAATTAACACACAGTGTTTTGTTAGTTTCAGTTGCATAATGTAGTGATTGAACAATTCTATACATTATTCTGTGTTCACCAAGTTAAATGTACTCTTAATTCCCTTGACCTGTTTCACCCATTGTTTCACCTACTTCCTCTCTAATAGCCATCAGTTTGTTCTTTATATTTAAGAGGCTGTTTTTGTCTTTGTTTCCCTTAAATTCAACATGAGTGAAATTATGTGGTATTTGTCTTTGTGACTTAATTCACTTGGCATTATATCCTCTAGATCCATCCATATTGTTGCAAATAGAAAGATTCATTTTTTACAGCTAACATTGCATTGTGTGTGTGTGTGTGTGTGTGTATGTGTGTGTCCGTGTCCGTGTGTGCGCATGCGCACGCCCATAGCCATATCATCTTTACCCATTCGTCTATTGATAGACACTTTGGCTTCTTCCATGATTTGCTATTGTAAATAATGCTGCAAAAAACATAGCAGTGCATATATCCTTTCAAATTAATGTTTTCATATTTTTGGGTAAATACCCAGTAGTGGAATTACTGCATCATGTAGTAATTCTATTTTTAATATTTTGAGGATGTTTTCCACAGTGACTGCAGCAGTTTGCATTTCCATCAGCAGTGAGTGAGGGTTCCTTTTCCCCTACATCCTCCCTAAAACTGATGTCTTGTCTTTTTTCTTCTTAAGATCTTATTTTAAGTTTTATTTATTTATTTTGAGAAAGAGAGGGAGCATGAGAGGGGAGGGAGAGAGAGAATCCCAAGCAAGCTCAGCACCAGCAGCACAGAACCTGATGTAGAGCTTGAACCCATGAACCATGAGGTCATGACCTGAGCCAGAATCAAGAGTTGGATGTTTAACTGGCTGAGCCACCCATGCGCCCCTCTTAAGATCTTATTTGTAAGTAATTTCGACACCTAACGTGGGACTCAAACCCTTAACCCTGAGATCAAGAATAGTGTGTTCTGCTGACTGAGCCAGCCAAGCACCCCTTGACAACTTGATTCTAGCCATTCTGACAGGTGGGAGGTAATTCTCATTGTGGTTTTCATTTGTATTTCCCTGATGACGAGTGATGTTGAGTATCTTTTCATGTGTCTGTTGACCATCTGTATGTTTTTAGAGAAACTCTGTTTATGTCTTCAGCCCATTTTAATTGATTATGTGGAGGGTTTTTTTTTTTTTTAATTTTTTTTTTTAATGTTTATTTTTGAGAGACATAGAGGCACAGTGTGAACAGGGGAAGGGCAGAGAGAGAGGGAGACACAGAATCGGAAGCAGGCTCCAGGCTCTGAGCCGTCAGCATGGAGCCCGACACGGGGCTCGAACTCACAGACCGCGAGATCATGACCCGAGCTGAAGTCGGCCGTCCAACCGACTGAGCCACCCAGGCGCCCCTGTGGAGGTTTTTTTTTGATGTTAAGTTTTAAGATCTTTATCTTTGGATACTAACCCTTTATTGGATATGTCATTTGCAAATATCTTCTCCCATTCTGTAGGTTTTTGTTGTTGTTGTTGTTTCCTCTGCTGTGTATAAGCTTTTTATCTTGATGTAGTCTCAACAGTTTAGTTTTGCATTTGTTTCCCTTGCCTCAGGAGACCTACCTAGAAAAATGTTGCTAAGCTGATGTCAAAGAAATTACTCCCTAGAGTTTTGGGTATTCTATTTTTAATATTTTGAGGATGTTTTCCACAGTGACTGCAGCAGTTTGCATTTCCATCAGCAGTGAGTGAGGGTTCCTCACTCCTAGGAGTGCAATCTCCTAGAGTTTTGTGTATGGTGTAAGAACGTGGTCTAGTTTCATTCTTTTGCATGTAGCTGTTCAAGTGTTCCTAGCATCATTTATTGACGAGACTGTCTCTTTCTTGTGTATTCCTGTCCCCTTTGTTGAAGATTAGTTGACCATATAATTATGGGTATATTTTGGGACTCTTTGTTCCGTTATGTATCTCTTTTTGTGCCAGTACCATACTGTTTGGATCACTACAGCTTTGCAGTGTATATTGAGATATAGGATTGTGATACCTCCAGTTTTGTACTTCTCTTTCAAGATTACTTTGGCTATTCAAAATCTCTTGTGGTTAGGTTTTCATTTCATTTGTCTCCATGTATTTTTTGATTTCTTGGTTGACTTGTTCATGTTTAGTAGCATGTTATTTAACCTCTGTCTATTTGTGTTCTTAACAAAATTTTTCTTGTGGTTGATTTCTAGTTTAATTGGAAAAGATGCATGGAATGACTTCTATCTTTTTGAATTTTTTGAGACTTGTTTTGTAGTCTAATATGTGACCTCTTGGAGAATGTTACGTGTGCACTTGAAAACAATGTTTCCTGTTGTTTTAGGATGGAGTATTCTGAATATATTAGTTAGATTCATCTGGTCCAGTGTATTGTTCAAAGCCAGTGTTTCCTTTCTGATTTTCTGTTTGGATGATCTATCCATCGATGTTAGTGGGGTTGTTGAAGTCCCCCACTATTACTGTATTACTATCGATTACTTCCTTTATGTTTATTAGCTGCTTTATATATTTGAGTGCTTCTATGTTGGGTGCATAAATATTTATAATTGTGATACCATTTGTTGAATTGTTTATGATTGTGTAGTGTCCTTCCTGTCTCTTGTTACAGTCTTCGTTTTGAGATCTATTTGTCTGATGTAATATGACTGTCTCACCTTTCTTTTCCCTCCATTTGCATGATAAATGCTTTTCCATTCCTTCTTTTTTAATCTACATGTGCTTCTGGGTCTGAAATGAGTTTAATGTAGGGAACATATAGATGGATCTTATTATGATTTTTTATCCATTCTGTCACCCTGTGTCTTTTGGTTGGAGCATTTAGTCCATTTACATTCAAAGTAATTATTGATAGGTGTGTACTTCCATTCTGTTACTTGTTTTATGGTTGTTTTGTAGTTCTTCTCTGTTCCTTTCTTCTCTTGTTCTTCTCTCTCACGGTTTGCTAGCTTTCTGTATCTAGGATTTTTTCCTCTTAGTTTTTGCATATCTGTTACCAGTTTTTGATTTGTAGTTACCATTCAGTTTATATGTAACATTTTATGCATATAACAGTATAAATTAAGTCATTGGTGACTTTTAAGTTTTTACCTATTCCAAAAGCACCCAATTTTTAAATTTTTTTAATGTTTATTTATTTTTGAGAGACATAGAGACAGAGTATGAGCAGGGGAAGGGCACAGAGAGACGGAGATACAGAATCTGAAGCAGGCTCCAGGCTCTGAGCTGTCAGCACAGAGCCTGATCCGGGGCTCGAACTCACAGACCATGAGATCATGACCTGAGCTGAAGTCGGTCGCTTAATCAACTGAGCCACCCAGGCGCCCCAGCACTCAATTTTTAGTTCTCTCAGCCACATTTTAGGTATATGGTGTCATACTTTACATCCTTTTATTTTATGAATCCTTTGACAGATTTTTATAGATCTACTTAATTTTCCTGCTTTTGTACTTCCTTCTTTTCTTACTCCTATCTGATTTTTCCTTTCTAGTCAAAAAGTTCCCCGTAACATTTCTTCTAGGGCTGGTTTAGTGGTCGTGAATCGCTTCAACTTTTTCTCTCCTTCTGTTCTCAATGACAGCCTTGCTGGATAGAGTATTCTTGATTGTAGGGTGTTGTGTTTTGTTTTTTTAACATTTGAGTATCATGCCATTTCTTCTGGCCTGTAAAGTTTCTGCTGGTCAGTCAGCTGATAGCCTTACGGGGTTTCCCTCGTATTTAATGGTTTTCTATTTAAAAATTATTTTTTTTACGTTTCTTTATTTTTGAGACATAGAGACAGAGTGTGAGCAGGAGAAGGTCAGAGAGAGAGGGAGACACAGAATCCGAAGCAAGCTCCAGGCTCTGAGCTGTCAGCACAGAGCCCGATGCGGGGCTTGAACTCACAGACCTTGAGATCGTGACCTGAGCCGAAGTTGGCCGCTTAACTGACTGAGCCACCCAGGCGCCCCTAATGGCTTTCTAGACGCTCACTTCTAGCCAGTTCATTGACTCTACTTGGAACAGCTGCTTTTGCTAATTGCTGCTGCTACTTCTCTGTGGTTGCAGTGGCAACTGCCAAGTGGGAGTAGCCAAGGGATGAGACCAGGAGGCATATTCAGGAATATACAAAGTTGTGTGATTAAGGAGTATGGCACCAGTAGACTTATACCTGATGTGTTTATCTAAACTGGCACCTCTCCTCCTTAGGAGAGACTTTAACTCCAGGGAGTACATCAGATATAAAGCTGCCGTTGCTGTCTCCAGTCATTTATGTATTCAATATGTTTACCGCAAAGGTTTGTTCAGATACTGGGAATGAAGAGTGGTCTATCCAATAGAGATTTTGTAGATTTGGGACAAAGCCACGCAGGTGCCCTGTGTTCTTTTTTAAAAACATGATGTCTGTAGTTCTTTGAATAATTGTTCCCCTGTAGTTAATGTGCTGTTTTTCCTCTTTCTGCTTTCAGGGTGTATTTTCTTTGTCTTTAATTTTCAGTGGTTTGATTATATGTGTTTGATCAGTGATTTCTTTTTGTTACCCTTTTTGGGATTTATTAAGATTCTTGAATCTGTAGTTTTATGTCTTTCACAAACTTGGAGTTTTCAGCATTTTTTTTTCCAAATATTTTCTTAGCACTGCTGTTTTTCTTTTTGTCCTCTGATAACCTGTATATTATACCTAATGTCATTATTCCATAGTTCCTTGAGGTTTTGTTTTTTTCCCATTTTTGTCTCTTTGACTAAGATTGTATAGCAGATTTCTTTTGATTTATCTTCACGTTTACTGACTCTTTCCTCACCTATTGAGCGCAGCCTTTAAGTTTTTAAAATTTTTGGTTGTTATTATATATTTCAGTTAAAGTTTCTGGGTGTGTGGTTTTTAAAAATGGTTTGTTTTGTTTGCTTTGTTTTTTTTTTTTTTTTTTTTTTTTACAAATTCTGTTTCTTATATTTTCTAGTTTTTCATTTGTTTCAAGCATGTGTACTCTTCCTTGTTGGAGCATTTTGTAATCCCTTACAGTCTTTGTCAGATATTTGTCACCAGTTTTGTCAGCTTGGTTTTGGTGTCTATGGATTGATTGTCTTTCTCTATAAGGGTTGAGATTTACCTGGTTCTTGATGTGCTAAGCAATTTTGGATTGTGCAGTGGACCCTTGAACAACATAGGGGTTAGGTGCACAAAACACCCGTGCATTCAAAAATCCACATACAACTTTTGACTTCCCCAAATCTAATAGGCTACTCTTGCCTAGTAGCTTTACCAGTAATAGTCAATTCACATACACACACACACACACACACATACACACACACACGTGTGTGTGTATTTTTTAAACTTTTATTTATTAAAAAAAAGATTTTATTTTTAATTAATTAAATTAACCCTACAAATTAAATTGTAATAGTCAATTAACACGCACACATTATTTATTAAAGAAAGATTTTATTTTTAATTAAATTAACCCTACAAATTAAATTGTAATAGTCAATTAACACACACACACATACAAACACATGTGTATACGTGTGTATTTTTTTAACTTTTATTTATTAAAAAAAAGGATTTTATTTTTAATTAATTTCTACCCAATGTGGGACTCCAACTCCCAACCCTCAGATCAAGAGTTGAATGCTTTACCAACCGAGCCAGCTGGACATCACTCTTTTTCATCTTTAAGAAGCTGTTTATTTTTCCATCAACCTTATTTCTATTTTGTTTGGTTTTGTGGAAGAGCAGCTTAAGACTGCTCAGTCGTGGTTCCTATCCATTCAGTGACCTGAATAGTGGGAGCCGTAGACCAGTCTTCAGTGGCAGGCTGAGCTTTCTTCAGTAGGAAACTGCTGAATAGACATAGAGGGCCTCTGCAGGGTGTTCAGACCAGTCTGTGACTTCAGGTTGAGTTAGCAGTCAACCCAGGAGCCAGAGCAGTCCATTCACCCTGAAATTCCTCTGTGGTCACAGCTTTTCAGCAGCGGCCTGCTCTTCCTTTTCAATCTTCTGAGGATCCCTGTGGAAGTAGAGATCAGTCATGACCTCCTAGATTAACACGTATTTTGTATCTTATATGTATTACATGTTATATTCTTATAATGAACTAGAGAAAAGAAAATGTTAATGAAGAAAATTATAAGGAAGAGAAAATACATTTACAGTACTATAAAAAAGAAAAAAAAGTCTGTATAAGTGGACCCGTGCAGTTCAAACCTGGGTTGTTCAAGGATCCAACTGTATTTTGGATATTTTATGTGTTATGAAATTGAATCTTAAATTCTTTGGAGAATCTTATTTTTTAGCAGCACTCAACATGGTTGGCTTCAGAATGAACGTTCTCCTCTTTTTTCTGTGCTCTGTAGGCCTTTGTAATGCTGTTTGTGTATGTCACAGGTGTACTGCCATCTGGTCAGTCTGAGATCTGTGGTCTCTCTGTTCAGTGTTTAAATGTTTTTGGTATGCTTAATAGGGTCATATCTACACATGCCCAGCCTAGGGATGGACCTAGAAGTTGATAAACAACTTTCTTGGGTCACTTCCCCATGCTAGTTTTTCAACTTTGTCATCTGTGCTTTCTTGTTCTTTAGGCCTTCCCGTTTCATTACTCTTGTTGACAAAGTTGGGATTTTGGTTACCTTGCATTGCCGCAGACTTCCATGTGTGTGGCTAGTTGCTGAGAGTGCAGGGGGAGACTAAGGAAAGCTGTTACTTTACTCACAACATTTCTGACGGTAAATGTGTGGGGTCGTTCCCTCATACCAAAACCCAGTTCTTCAAGTCTGGAGACTGCAGATGTCCTACAGTTTTATTCCGTTCTGTCCATAGCTAGCTCAGATCCCATGGTTAAGTCTTGTGGGATTGTCCCCACTTCAGATGCTGGTCTCAAGTCCTAGGCTATCATTTGTCCTTTTTACCTAGTGTCGTAAGTCAGGGGTTTCCACAACCCTCTCTTCAGGGTTTGAATATTTGCTCTAGTGACTCACAGAGTTCAGGCAAACATTTTACTTAACGTTTACTGGCTTATCATAAATGATACAAATGGATATCTAGTGAGGAGGTACATAGGGTCTTGAGCACAGGAGCTTCTGTTCATGGAGTTAGGCTGTGCCACCTTTCTAGCATGTGGATAGGCTCACAAACTCAGAACACAGCCCCATTGGTTAAGGGTTTCATGAAGGTTCCATTATGTAGGCATGATTGATTAAATTTTTGGCTATTGCTGATTAACTCAATCCCTAGTCCCTCCCTCCTACCCTGGCGTTGGGGGATGGCGCTGAAAATTCTAACCCTCTGATTGTTAATCCAGTGACCAGCCCCCATCCCGAAGCTGCCCCCCTATCTTATTAGCATACAAAAAGACACTCTTATCACTCCGGAGATTCCAAGGATCTTAGAAGCTCTTGTGTCAGGAACTGGGGTCAAAGACCAAATGTTAGAACAAAAGATGCTCTTAGTACCCCTATTTATCAGGAAATAACAAGAGTTTTAGAAGTTCTGTGTCAGGAACTGGGGGCAGAGACCAAATATATATTTCTTATGTCAAAGAAAAAAAGCAGTGGGTATTTACCCACACTCATGGGATTGCAGTTTCACCGATGGGACAAGAATGCTCCTTCTCTGACCGTTTTGGCTTCTGCAGGCTCCCATTTTGCCACTCCTGTTGCAGCCATAAAATTACTTGGTGGCTGAGGCACCAAAAAAAGAAAAAAGAAAAGAAAAGAAAAAGAAAAAAAAGAAAGAAAAAAAATCATGTTTAAAACAAAAGCTAAAAACCTTGGGACATTTCTGTAGTGTTCTAATCTTAGGAGATCCCTTTTCTGATTTTTGAGTCAGAAGTCCAAGGCTTCTTCTGGAGCTCTCTGTTAGCACCCTGGTGCCTACTTCAGGCCACCGGATTTTGTCGATCAGGCAGGGGGAAAGTAAAAAGGGAAAACTCAGCACTGATTTCTAGTAATTTGAATTTTATTCTTCCTTGATCTGCCTGCCACTGTTTACTTTTCGGGGTTCACAAAAGTTGATTCATATATGTGGATTTTTGAACTGCATTCAGTGGGAGAGACAGAATGGACTATGTTTACTCCATTTTATCGGTAATTAGAATGACCCGTGGCATTTCTTAAAAGTCCCGTAAAAACAAATGCGGGAAGGAATTCATTGTAGCCGAATAGGTGTTTGTGTCCAATATTATTATGCTTATATTATAATATTATAATTTATAATGGTGTATATATATAATATATATAATTAATATATATAATTTATATATATTAATATATGTAATAGATAATATGATATTATTATTATTATATCCCAGATTACGGGAAAAGTATGGCTAGCTGACATTAGAGGAAAAAGGAAGAGGTTTTCGTTGTTAACAGCACTGCCTGTTAAGCTTTGAGGTTTGTGGGAAAGAAAGAAGCAAGTTTATAGCTAACTGCTGGAACAACCCAGCTGCAGCAGCCTATAGTAGGCTGCTGTTTGTGATGGAGTAGAACATTCCTCGTGCCAACATTTCCTTTTTGTGTGAGAGCAACAGTGAGAGCCACCAGCTTCCCCGTTAAAAAAGCCTGAACTCTTGACTATGACAATGAAGATTGCTTTCAAGGTGGTTTCCCTTCTAGTGTGTCTTCTCTTCCCCTCCTCCTCTCCCATCACTACCTCCTTATACACCTTGCTTTCAAGCCATTTTTGGGATGTCTCAGTAGGCTGGGTCCTTTCACATTTCCACAACTTGGAGCGCAGAATTCGTCCATTAGTTGTTCTCTTCACTTTTTCCCATTTATTAGAAATTCAGTTTTCTACTTAAAAAAAGGATTCTTCATGAAATCATTTTCTGTATTAGCAACATGTACATGCTCTTGTTAATTGCTTTTTTTTTTTTTTTTTTTAGTGTTTATTTTTGAGAGCGAGAGAGAAAGAGAACCAGTTGGGGAGGGGTAGAGAGAGAGAGAGAGAGAGAGAGAGAGTCACAGAACCAGAAACAGGCTCCAGGCTCTGAGCTGTCAGCGCAGAACCTGAGGCCGGGCTGGAACTCAGAGACCTCGAGGTCATGACCTGAGCTGAAGTCAGATGCTTAACTGACTGAGCCACCTGGGCGCCCCTGATTAATTCTGATTGCAGTATGTGTAGAAGTCTGTTTTTTGTACTAGACAGAACTCCCGCGGCGGGGAGGGTGGGCGGGGGGGAGAGTACTGACGTCCCGTCTCCTTATACCCTGTTGTAGCAGAGTACCCATGAGAAATGTTGAATGAGTCGGGAGAGGGAGAGGGACATATGTGTTCAGGGTTTATTTAATGTAAAAGGATATGATGAGTGGAGCATAAAATAGTTGAATTAGAAGAGAGACTGAGAAGCAGAGACTAGTACTATATAAATGGAATTAGGAGCTCATGTTTTTGGGAAAAATATTTTATTACTTTCAGTTTTAGAAGTAATAGATAGTACTTTTCCTCATCGTTTTATTACATATGGGTTTTCTTTTGGAGGGGTGGCCCTTCTATTGTTCTTCCTGTCCATGGAGCCAGCTGCCACAGATTTTTCTACTCTGTGTTGTCCAGATGTTCGTCTTAATTTGAATACGTTTATTTATTCTTTCATACAGAAGAGGCATGTGGACAGCTGCACGAGGTATTTTTTCCTAAGCTGCCAGACACTTGGACTGGAAAAAAGTTAGATTTCGGAATGAAAGACAGCAGCTCGCGCCTGTTAGACCATTGGTCTTTTCCTTGCCCATTGCTGCTGCCAGGTCAGGGACCACTTTACTTCTGTCTCCATAGTATATCCAGTCACAAATCTGTTTCCAAGATTAAAGAACTAAATCATCCTGAAATCTGAGGCGCAGTGAGCCTTCCTACAGACTAGAGTCTATACACTGGTACTTTGGTTGCGTTTGGGAAGCGCACTTGGACTTTTAGGTGGTGATGTTCAGCCGAGGCCTCGCAGAGTGGCCTGTGCTCCCCGGGAGAGGCAGCACCGTGGGAGGCGGGACCTGCTTCAGCCTCGCAGGCCGCTTGATCCCCTCTGACACGTTTATGTGTTCTTCCTTCTTCTTGACTCGTATTCTCTGTCTTCTGTGGTGCTTCAATTCCAGAGGAAGGTGGGAGCCCCATATTTGCCTCAGCCCTGGTTCCTGGGCTCTTTATCGGATTGTGCTTTTCATGGTCTCCAGACTAAATCTCCAAAGAGGCACTTCTCAGCTTTTACTCCGTTCCTGGTAGCTAGGCCCAGTCATAGAGCCGCAGGTAAATTCAGTGGACGGTAAAAATCACTTCAGTTCTAACAGACTGTTGAGGTTAATTATTAGGCTTGGAGCTCACTCAAAGTACTCATCCTGTCCTATGGAGAAGAATTTTCTGGTTTGGGAGCTGGTGAGAAAGAAAGATTATTTATTTTTAGGGAGAGAATAAAAACATTTCCCAGATGTTTTTGATGGCTTCACGTATCCTCTCCCCACTCACTGAGAATGAGTGTGTTGACAAAAACTCTTTGAGCTCCTTAAATGCTTTTGATGATTGCTGCTTCAAGTAAGGGAGCTAACTGTAGAATGCCAGGAATTTTAAAGAGAGGACCATTTACGTGGTCGATTTTTTGCTATTTTTAATAATTATTTAAGGCTCTTGGTGAGAAAGCAAGCAGTCACAGGCTATATATAAGTCAAGGGCTTTCATGTGCTTTGTGAAGCCAGCAGCAGTTGTGGACGATTTGGGGACTGGAATCTGAGGTTCGAAAGCCAGCTCTTGGAGCTCCTAGGAATGCCTTGATATCTGGTGGAGGGGCTGCTCCAAAGAAGATACCTGCCATCAAGCTGCACTAAGGGAGGAATGGTAGCCTGTGTTACCTAAAGCTGGGTTGCTTTTGTGGCTACGGTAATTTAGAAACTACATGATGATTTTCACATACCCGTTTTAATTCCAGATTAGATTTTCAGTAAGAGTTTGTTGATATTTTTCATGACCATCTTAAAAAGTTCTAACTGTTTCATTTAGAGAATAATATTCACAATTTTTTATTTTTAAGTTAAAAATTTTCATGCTGTTATTTCTTTCGGTAAGAAATACAAAATTTTAAAGAGTCCTGACGTCTAATTTAGGCTGGTGGGATAAATCAGACTTCATCTTCCCATCCCAAATTCCCAGCAAAGAGAAACACTTAAAAAAAAAAAAAAAAAGAAAGAAAAATAACCAGAATTTTGGTGCAAGACAGTGGAAAGTATGGTCCTGAAAATGATGAGGAATTTCTGGAAGATAGATGGCAGATGTGTTCTTTTGTTAGAATACCCTGGTCCAGCACATAGGAGAAAATTGCTGCAGAAGGTGAAACCGCGTCAGAAGAGAAAGGTCCAGAGCAGGAAGGGGAGCCTGGGGCAGCTGACAGGAGGTCCAGCGTGGAAACCTGTCATGCTGAGTGTCTGTCCACGGAGTGGTTGGTAAACTGGTCGCACCGTATCTTGGAGTTCTTGAGGAGTTAAAAAAGAATGAGGTAGATGTCTGCCTGTGGACAGAACTTCTCTAAGGCACATTAGAGATTGAAAATGAACTTGTAAAATGGCACTAGAATAATACTGTCGATGATAAAATATTTTATAGTTTTATAGTTACATATATTACATGAAAGCGTAGACTAGGAGAGGGGTGCTCAGCAGTGACACTATTGACATTTTGGCTGTCATGTATGTTGTAGGGTATTGGAATCCTCTTTGGTCTTTACCTACTAGACCACCAGTAGCATCCCTCCAACAAACAGTTGTTTTTTTTTTTTTTTAAGTTGATTTATTTTGAGAGAGCAGGGGAGGGGCCGAGAGAGAGAGAGGGAAAGAATCCTAAGCAGGCTCTACACTGTCAGTGCAGAGCCCGATGCAGGGCTTGAACCTACGAACTGTGAGCTCATGACCTGAGCCAAAACCAAGAGTTGGACACTCAACTGAGCCACCTAGGTGGCTGCCTCCAACCCAGTTTTGTTTTTAATATAATTTGTCAAATTGACTTCCATACAACACCCAGTGCTCATCCCAATAAGTGCCCTCCTCAGTGTCCATCACCCACTTTCCCCTCTCCCTGAACCCCAATCAACCCTCAGTTTGTTCTCTGTATTTAAGAGCTTCTTAGCATTTGCCTCCCTCCCCACCTCCCTCTCGGTAACTATTTTTTCCCCCTTCTTCCCCTGTGGTCTTCTGTTAAGTTTCTTAAGATCCACATATGAGTGTAAACATACGATATCTGTCTTTCTCTGACTGACTTATTTCACTTAGCATGGTACCTTCCAGTTCCATCCATGTTGCTGCAGATGACATGATTTTATTCTTTCTCATTGCCAAGTAGTATTCCATCATATATATAAACCACATCTTCCTTATCCATTCGTCAGCCGATGGACATGTGGGCTCTTTCCATGATTTGGCTATTTCCAGCCCACAGTTTGACAAGGCTGTCTGTAGACACTGCCAACTGTGTCCTGCAAGACAAAATTGTCTCCCATCGAGATCCCCTGGCATAGACAAAGGTATAAGAGTGCATACTCACCTGAGAAGTGATTATTGGAGAGAAAAAAATATAATAGGGACAGAGGTATGGTTAGTGGAGTATTGAACTTTATTTTGAAAAAGAATAACATTTAGGTATTATGTATAACTAAAAAAAAAAAAAAGAAAGAAACCAGTGGGACTCCTGGATGGCTCAGTTGGTTAAATGTTCTACTCTTTTTTTTTTTTTTTTAAAGGTGTTCTACTCTTTATTTCAGCTCAGGTCATGATTTTGGAGTTGGCGAGATTGAACCCTGCTTCAGGTCTGTGCTGACAGTGCAGAGCCTGCTTGGGATTCTCTGTCACTTCTCTCAGTCCTTCCCTGCTCGTTCTCAAAATAAATAAACTTAAAAAAATCTTTAAAAAGAAACCAAAATATACCTTTGCTTCCTTATAGGATCTCTCTCCTGTTAAATTGAAAAATGGTGGTTAATGGCCAAAAGGAGATAACTCATGAGTGTGAAACTATGCCAAAAGTCACTGATAATTAGGGAATGCAGATTTAAAAAACTGAAGAATCATTATTTTTCTCCATTAGTTAATTAAAATCAGAAAGATCAGTTATTCAGTGGTGGTACAGGGAAATTCGTCACCAGTAGGCATGTTAATTGATAGCTTTTAAGTGTGTAGTTTGTAGCATTTAAACTTTAAAATATTTTGCTTACAGAAATATACACATGGGTACAGATTGGCTTCTTAAGGGAAAGCCTATTGCAGCTTATAGTCTCTGCAAATTGGAAACAATGTCCACTATTGGAAGAATGGTTAGATAAGTCATGGTCTACCCAGGTTCCTAGGGCACTGTGTAGCAGTTAAGCTAGTTGCAAGAATAACCTATACTGTGATACAGTTTATGGGAAGAAAATCTTAAGCACATGATAAACCGTGTGTTTTCATGCCTACATGTACATATGAACATGTTTAGGTAAGACTGAAGGACACATGTAAAACTGTAACAATTGCTTTTAAGGTAGGAAGTAGGAGTCCTTTAAGGCAGTGGGGAGCAGTGGTTATCTTTATTGCTTGAACTCTTTGTTTTCCAAATCAAAGTAGTAGTTAGGGTGCCTGGGTGGCTCAGTCAGTTAAGCTTCCAATTTTTGATTGTGGCTCAGATCATCTCACTGTTCATGAGATCAAGCCCCGTGTTGGGCTCTGTACTGACAGTGTGGAGCCTACTTGGGATTCTCTCCCTCCCTCCCTTGCCCCTTTCCTGCTTATGCTCTGTCTCTCAAAATAAATAAATAATCATTAAAAAAAATCCAAGTAGTGTATTCATACATTCCTCGAGTGATAAAAGGAAAGCAAAAATTTGGGGAGCTTGGTGGCTCGGTCAGTTGAGTGACTTCAGCTCAGGTCATGATCTCGCAGTTTGTGGGTTTGGGTCCTGTGTCGGGCCCTGTACTGACAGCTCAGAGATTGGAACCTGCTTTGGAGTCTGTGTCTCCCTCTCTCTCGGCACCCCTGCGCTCACAATGTCTGTCTGTCTGTCTCTCTCTCAAAAATAAACATTAAAGAAATTAAAAATCCCAAATTTAAGAACCTCTAGATGATTCATTTTTATGTATAGTGTCATCAATTGGTGGCACATATTGAGCAATGGTGGTGGTGGGGTTCCAGTAATTTTTTGAGATCTCATGACTTTGTTGGCTATCTGTATTTTAAATTATTAGAACTGACGTGTAGCTATTTGTATGCTTTGGAAATACTTTTTAAAAACACCCTGGGGCGCCTGGGTAGCTCAGTCGGTTAAGTGGCCGACTTCCGCTCAGCTAATGATCTCGCGGTTTGTGAGTTCGAGCCCCGCGTCGGGCTCTGTGCTGACGGCTCGGAGCCTGGAGCCTGCTTCGGATTCTGTGTCTCCCTCTCTCTGCCCTTCTCCTGCTCATGCTCTGTCTCTATGTCTCAAAAATAAATAAATGTCTCAAAAAATAAAAATAAAAACACCCTGATAATAAGTGGAAGTTACTTCTTAATCGTATCCCTCAAATTTCATTCTGCCATTGTTTCAGAAATTTGTATTCAGAACTACAATGTATGTAGGTTTATCTTCGTCATTAGAATCCTGAATGCATGTGAGATGGCTTTTGCTTAGCAAACAGAAAATGATTATAGTCCAGAGCTGAGCCCATACTCTCATTATTGATATTTTGTTATCTCTTCTTTTTGTTTTCCTCCCTTGGTACAGTTTTTCTTAGGCGATAATATTTACATTTTCTATTATGCAACTAAGCTCTACAAATGTATTCTTTCATCATTGCTTATCAGTGATGGGCTGGAAACTGTGATTGAATCATTATAGTTTTTTTTTTTAAATATTAAAGTAATCTCTATACACAGTGTGGGGCTTGAACCCACAACCCCAAGATCAAGAGCTGCACACTCCACTGACTGAGCCATCCAGATGTGCCTACATAGTTTTTTTTTTTAATACATACATACATATAGTATAATTTAATAATAATATATAGTACAATTTAATACTTTATTAACTTTTAATTGTATAATTCAGTACATTCACAGTGTTGTGCCACCATCACAATCATCTGTTTCCAGAACTTTGTGATCTAATCTGTATAGATTTCATAGGATCTTTTTCTGGGTTGTCTTTTGTCTTTATGGCCATATGTTTGGCTGCTGATAGAGGTTTCGTTCCTGTCTTGGGGACTTCTAGTTAGGTTTGCGAGGTGCACATGCACATGTCTCAGCCGTTTCTCTGTGGTAGGGTCTCTTTGAAAAGTAGTATCAGTCTGCAATCAAAAAGTCGTATTGACTACATTGTGTGTGCTGAACTTTCCCAGTAGTTACAGAGAAAATAAAGTAAAATATCCATGTGTTCCCAAGCATTACATTTAAGCCACACGAAAGACTAGTCTCCTGTTTTTCTTTTTTTAAAAAACATATTTAAGTTTATTTATTTATTTTGAGAGAGACCGAGACAGTGAGAGAGGGGTAGAATGAGGGGGAGGAGAGAGAATCCTAAGCAAGGTCCACGGTGTCAGTGCACAACCCAATGCCGGGCTCGAACTCATGAAACTGGGACATCATGACTTGAGGCAAAACCAAGAGTTGGTCGCTTTAACCAACTGAGCCACACAGGCGCCCCACCTGTTTTTCTTTCTTGCTTTGCATTTGTTCTTCGGCCTGGAAACCTGGCTTCTATTTGTTTTCTAGTAAGGTGGTCCCCACGATTGCCAGACATTTGATTTGTTAGATCTATTAGCTTTAGCTACTACTCTGATCCCCGTCTTGGTGTGTCTATGGCATGCAGTACTGATGAGTGTCCCTGTGTTTCGATGGCTTTCTTGTCGTCCTCTGGTCTCTCAGGGCTCTGTGCATCTGATGCCCTCCGTCTGCTGCTGGAGTGCCTTCTCAAGTGCCTTGTGTCTCCAGAGTCGTCTTTGTCAGGCTAATTCTAACTCTCTCTTCATTTGCTGCAGTTATTAATCAGACATTTATAGTCTAGGTCACTGTGCCATGGGCCGGAAGTTTCTTGTATAGCAGAGCTCACAGCATAGTGGATTAAAAAATGAATAGGAAACTTTCCAATTTTTTGGGAAAATTGTTTTATTTAACAGTGTTACTGAGGTACAATGTGGATATCATAAAATTTAACCATTTTGAGTATACATTTTGAGTAAATTAAAAAAAGTTTTTTTAATGTTTATTTTTGAGAGAGAGAGAGAGAGAGAGAGAGAGAGAGAGAGAGAGAGAGAGAGAGAGACAGCATGAGTGGGGGAGGGGCAGAGAGAGAGAGGGAGACAGAATCTGAAGCAGACTCCAGGCTCCAAACTGTCAGCACAAAGCCCACCTCAGGGCTAGCACTCATGAAGTGAGAGATCATGATCTGAGCCGAAGTCAGATGCTTCACCAACTGAGCCACCCAGGCGCTTCGAGTTACGGTAAATTTTTAGGAGTCGTAAAAACAAATTTTTTTTAATGTTTATTTTTAAGAGACACATAGTGTGAGTGGGGGAGGGGCAGAGAGAGGGAGACACAGAATTCAAAGCAGGCTCCAGGCTCTGAGCTGTCAGCACGGAGCCCGATGCGAGGCTCGAACTTATGGACCTTGAGATCATGACCCGAGCTGAAGTCGGATGCTTGACTGACTGAGCCACCTAGGTGCCCCACCACTATCCAGTTTTAGAATGTTGCCATCACCCCTGTGTCCATTTGTAGTCCATCCTTGTTCTACCTCCATCGAGGTAGCCGGTGATCTGCTTTCTGTCTATAGTTTTGCATTCATTAGAAACTTCAACTAAATGGAATTTTATAATTATCGGGTTTTTTTGTGTGTGTCTGTCTGCTTTTCACTTAGCATAATGGTTTTGAGATTCATTTATATTGGTGCATTGATCAGTTCCTCCCCCCTCTGTCTTTGGCCAAGTACTGTTCTATTGTATGAATACAACACGCTTTGTTCATTTACCAGTTGCTGTAATTTGGATTGCTTCCAGTTTTTAATTACTATGAATAATGCTGTTATGAACATGTGTATACATGTCTTCATATGAACATATATTATCATTTCTCTTGTGTATATACTTGGGATTGGAATTGCTGGACCATTTGGTAACTATACTTAAACTGTTGGGTATTGCCAGACTGTTTTCCAAAGCAGCTGCACCATTTTACGTTCCCACTAGTAGCGTATGAGGGTTCAAATTTCTCCTCTTTCTTGCCAACGCTTGTTATTATCTTTTTTATTATAGTCATTCTAGTCCGTGGGGATTGGTATTGCATTGTGATTAACGGTGCTTTAGAAGAGCATAAGTTTTAAATTTTGATGAACTCCAATTTCTCAGATTTCTTCTTTTGTGGATCAATCTGCAGGACACTGACATCTATGGAGTATGTGACTTGAGTCCCTTGTGCAGTGCTTCTGTTCGGCTATTTAAGATATCAGGCAGATCCCTTTTTCCCCCCTCCATCCTTGCCTCGCCTCGCCTCGCCTTGCTTCGCCTCAGTTCTGACAGTGCTCACATTCTTCTAGGGTCGTAGTGAGTGTTGAGCCCTACGTTCCCCAGCTCTGCTTATGATCTTCCTGCTCTGAACCCCTTCAGGACTGGGATGATGATGGTTTCCCACTCTTGCTAGTCCCTGGAAACCTCACCATCGTCTGTCAGTTTTTCTAACCCTACGCACACATCTGTGTTATTTTCAGGTAAACATGTTTGATGGTGTCACTTTATTTCTGAAGAATCCCAGTTGACCTAATTTGGACTGAAAAGCATTTCTGAGAGAGGGAGTGGAAAACAGTGGCCTATGAGCTAAATCTGGCCCACCACATGGTTTTGTAAATGAAGCTTTATTGAAATACAGCCATGAGCATTTGGTTTTGTACTATGTGTGGCTTTTTTTATGCTACAAAGGCAGAGTTGAGGGTTCGATGGAGTCTGTACTCTACAAAACCTAAAATGCTTACTCCGTGACCCTTTACAGAAAAAGTTTGCTGACCCTAGCTCTCTTATATTTAAGGTAGTTCACAGAATCTCTAGGAGGGCCAGAAGACCCAGATAGCCCAGTCAGGTGAAATGAATCTGTTTAAGAACCGTCCCCACTTCCACTACTGACCATTCTTGGCAATTTAGATGTTCTGGGATAGACCCAAAAGTTCTTCTAGAGCTGTTCTGTGAGTCCTGTCTTCAGGGGTACCACTTTACACTACTCTGACTTCTCGGGGGTGCCTGATTGGTGGAACTGAGGTCACGTATATGCTTGCTAATTGCAAGGGAGTCTGGGAAGTGTTCTTTGCTTTTTGTCCTTGATAGTAGAGGGAAATAATTTAGAAAGGAATGTTAGAAAGGTTATTTTGGTGAGTCTTCCTACAGCATGGGAAGTTACCAACCACTGTTGTTTTTTTTAATATCCCTTGTTATGAAATTTGTTCTCATTCTCCCTCTCCTGTCCATAAACCAAACCCAAAGGAAAAAAACCCTAAAATACTTAAAAGTTAGGGAAATAACTCATGTCCTAGAAGATGGCAAGGATACATCTGCCAGAAGTAGACAACAGTCCCATCAGAGCAAGAGAGGTTACTCCTCTGAACACAGCAGATAGTGGGAGTGTCAGCATGGTCACGTTGGTCGTCAGCTCACAAGGCCCACTGTAGGGTGCGATCCTTCTGTGCTGTGGCGGCAAATGAAGTGGGTTGTGTTACAGCTAAGGGACACGGGCCTGTCAAGAACTGTGTTTTACTCTAACCTTGACTGTGAGATTTTACTCTCCTAGCAAGCTAACGAGTTAGCTCTCATGGTTTCGTGGTCCCGATAGTAGATAGAAGGCTGCTGGGTGACAGGTGAAGGGCCTTTTACTGCTCACAACCATGGCAGCAGTCGGAGTATCAGCAGTTTTGCTCTGGTTCCCCAAGTCCCAGTTCCCAGAAGGTGATCCGAAGAGGGTCAGAGGATACCTGCACATGAAATGGTTTGAGCTTAGAGTTCTTCTCCCATTGATGGACCATTAGCATCTCTGCCCATTTTTCCACAGAGCTTCTCTTCTAGGGCCGTTGGCTGTTGAAACACTTGTGCAAACATAGTTTGAGATAAAAGGCATTTGGTGCCTTACTCACATGATGTACAGAAATACAAAATTCTCATGGAAAATTTTGCCAGCTAGAGTCCAGGATTGCGCAAACAAGTGTCCCTCCGTCAAGAGGCAAGTAGTTCTATAATGGTCACTGTGGGTGTGTGTTTTACTTAGTTGCCTGGCTTACGAGACTGGTTACAGAAAGTGCTCAGGATCAAGAGCTGGTTTAGACTTCCAGCCATTTGGAATACTCAGCAAGCACGTTTGGGGTGCCCAGACCCATGGTGCCCCCCCTGTACCAGAAGTGTGTCACCACCGGTTGTTTTCCTCTCAGAGAACCTCTGAGACTGACCTGGCCATATTCTAGTGAAATCACTATTTCTAGTTCACTAATCTGGTTCTTCTCATTAAGAAGAATTAATTTGGGGGGCGCTTGGGTGGCTCAGCTGGTTAAGCGTCCGACTTCAGTTCAGGTCATGATCTTGCAGTTCATGGGTTCGAACCCCGCATTGGGCTCTATGCTGACAGCTCGGAGCCTGGAACCTGGTTTGGAGTCTCTGACTCCCTCTCTCTCTGCCCCTTCCCTGCTCAAGCTCTGCCTCTCTCTGTCTCTCAAAAATAAATGATAAAAAAAATTAAGTTGGGGGCACCTGGGTGGCTCAGTCAGGTAAGCCTCTGACTTCAGCTCAGGTCATGATCTCACAGTTTGTGGGTTCGAGCCCCATGTTGGACTCTGTGCTGACAACTCAGAGCCTGGAGCCTGCTTCAGATTCTGTGTCTTCCTCTCTCTCTGCTCCTCCCTTGCTCATGCTCTGTCTCTTTTTCTCTCTCAAAAAGAAATAAACATTTAAAAAAAAAGAAATTAGTGCTTATGGCAGTGATTATATTTGAGATATTATTACAAGTAATTGTTATTGATATTATAAAATACATTGGTTTAAATAGGATGGTATTCAAATGTTTCCTCACGTAACGTCTAACAATTTTAGGTTAGGGAGGCCACTGTATTTCCATGGATTGCCAGGAACTTTGGTTTTGCTGCCTTCTTGCTCTGTCATTTCCAAGGGCATGGATGGGTAAACTTGGCCTGGATAGACTCAGAGTAAACATTTCAGGTCTATGTCCCAAGTACTCAAATTTGCAGTTCTAGCACAGAAGACACCCTGGGCATAAGTAAATGAAAATGCGTAGCTGTGTTCCCATGAAACTTTTACCAAAGCAAACATTGAGCTGCTTGTGGACCCCACTGTAACTTGCTGTCCCTTGTCCTACGAAGTTGCCTTAGTTTGCATAGTCGAACTTGGTTACCACAACATCTGTGTTCCAGGATAAAGGAAAGAACATGGCCAGTATTGAGAGAAAAAAGCTTATGTTTAAGCTCTGGATAATTTGGAAGTTGTACATTTCACATTCTGATCCGAATGACCCAAACTTGTTCATTGGTGTAAGACTCTCTTAGTCTGAGAAATCTGGTCTCTAGCTGGACAGTCATGTGCCGTGAGAGCAGGGGATGAAGGGCTTGGGGCATAGTAGTGGTATGATGTCTGTGATTTATTTTATATTTTAATGTTTGTTTATTTTCATGGAGAGAACATGAGCAGGGAGGGGCAGAGAGAGAGAGAGAGAGACAGACAGACAGAATCCCAAGTAGTCCTCAAGTTTTCCTGAGTGTCTCAATCCCTACAGTGTCTACACTCATCTGATCTGCTGGGATTGTAGATTTCATCTTCTGCATCTCTGCAGCATTTTCTTCTTCTTCAACACCATATTTTATGAAATCTTTTTTTTTTAAGTTTTTATTTTTGAGAGAGAGGCAGAGTGAGTGGGAAGGGCAGAGAGAGGGAGGCACAGAATCCAAGGGAGATGCAGGCTCCAGGCTCCGAGGTGTCAGCAGAGAGACAACATGGGGCTCAAACCCACGAACCATGAGATCATGACCTAAGCCAGAGTTGGACGCTTAACTAACTGAGCCACACAGGCGCCCCCACAAAATCTTTCTGAAAATCCTTTCTGGTGTTGACAAAAGCATGTCCTTTTTCGGTTCCAAAAACAAACGCATCTGTTTCATACACTGCAACGCAGGCCACTTCTGCCTTGCACTTGGCCAGCTCTTTACATGTGGACACGAGCAGACATGAGGAACGTCACCACTGTCCTGCTCTCTGAGGACTCAGTGCAGAGCCTGACATGAGGCTAGATCTCCAGAATCATGAGATCATGACCTGAGCCAAAATCAAGAGTCGGATGCTTAACTGACTGAGCCATTCAGGTGTCTGTAATTTATTCTAAGCTCCTCTAGAATGGAGAGGTATAAACTGTGTTCATTTAAACTACACTGTAGGTCCACTCAGTGCCTTTTCTTGGGAATCAAGGCTCCAGGGATGCCTTTTATTTTATTTTTATGTTTTTTAAATGTTCTGTCTTTGAGACAGAATGCAAGTAGACAGAGGGGTAGAGAGGGAAGGAGACACAGAATCTAAAGCAGGTTCTAGGTGCTGAGCTGTCAGCACAGAGCCTGATGCAGGGCTCGAACCCACAAACTAGGAGATCATGATCTGAGTCAAAATCAAGAGTTAGATGCTTAGCCAACTGAGCCACTCAGGCCCCCATGTCTAGCTTATTTATGGCAGTCCCTCTGTTCAGTCAGATCATGACCTGAGTCAAAGTTGGACACTTAACCACCTGAGCCACCCAGGCCCCTCTTTTATGTTCTTTTTATACCACCAGTGACTCCTGTGTTGCTACTTTTGTCAGAAGGTGATCCTGGGGCACCTGGGTGGCTGTCGGTTGGGCGGCTGACTTCAGCTCAGGTCATGATCTCACAGTCTGTGGGTTCGAGCCCTGCGTTGGGCTCTGTGCTGATGGCTCAGAGCCTGGAACCTGCTTCAGATTCTGTGGCTTCCTCTCTCTCTGCCCTTCCCCTGCTCACGCTCTGTCTCTATGTCTCTCAAAAATAAATAAATGTTAAAAAAAAAAAAAAGTGATCTTGTCTCTTGGTTCACACACTAAATAGGAACTGCCAGAGGTCAGAGCCTTTAATTTCTGCCAACAAATCTATAAATTTACTTGTATTTATACCCATTCTTGGCATTTTCCTGCTATTTAGAAGGAAAGAAACATTCCTGATCTCATCCCTGCTGTATTTTCTGTACTGGTGGCTCGAGGAGGTCTGTGGAGAAGTTTCCAGGCAGCACAGTGACTGGGGAATGGATGCTTGGGGGCTTGTCTTGGACCGCACAACAAGCTATTTGTCCTTCTGCCCCTCCTGTTTGTCTTTCCTGTCGTCTTTTTTTCTTTTTAAATCCTGGCTTATATTTGTGAGGGGTGGGTAGTGGGGGAGATGAGCTCTATCCTCTCTTGGTCTCCTGCTTCCCCTTACCGCCTAGCTCTGACACTCACTTGCCAAAAACCTTTTACTGTGAATTATTTCATCTCTCAAGTGTTTTTAAGCTCCTTACTTTACAGAGAGTCCTTTTAAGGGCATTTGTTCAAGTATTTACTAAGCTAAAAAAAATCGACAAAGCACTTCAAACCTCTTCTCAGCTATCGCTCTGCTTTCTCCCACCCTTTACAACCAACCATACTTTACTCTGCACCCACCCCACCCCCCACCACCATTCCACAATTCTTTCCATTGTGGTCTTAGTACATGGATAATTACTCTTGCTAAGCTTTTGTTTTCATACTTGATGTCTCCTTCCCCATCTTCCATCCTTCCCATCTCTCCCTGATGCTTCTCCCAGGGGTCAAAGTAAGAGAATATGGTTCTAGTCCTGTTTCTTTTCATTCCTTTGTTTTGACCATATTCTCAGAAATGCATCCCTGCCACATGAAGACTCAACAAACCCTTTGGTTCCGTGATTGATTCTGGGACAGTTCCCTTTGATAGGAAAATAGGATATTAGGAAATTGAGAGTTTTGCAACTAGCAAAAACCTATTCTCTTTTCCTTGTAATTTTTAATTATTGGCTTTGCCACTTTACAAATTATAGAAGTTATGACAAAAGAAAAATAGTAAAGTCACTAATTCTGCCATCTCAAAATAATCATGAATAAATGTGTCATGGTGTTACACAGGTAGTTTTACAAAATGGAATAAAAGCAAATGTAATATTTACTGACTTAAATCATTCTTATTCTTTATTTTCTAGGGATGGATTGCCTTTCTAGAAGGATAGGCCAGAATGTTAGTTGACATTTGTATGTCTCTTTGGACACATTGTATAGAATATAGAGAAAGGTTCTGCCCCCTCACCCCTTAGAAATAGGATTTTATCTGGTTTAAAAAATGTTTTTTGGTAGAGGGGGCACCTGTCTGGCTCAGTCAATGGAGTGTGTGACTATTGGTCTTGGGATTGTGAGTTTGAGCCCCATGTTTGGTGTAGAGAGTACTTGAATACAATCTTTTAAAAAAATGATTTTTTTCCTTTGTTTTTCAAATTAAGATTGATGTAGTTGGCATTCTTTTCATTACCTTTTCAGCCTTTTTTTTTTAAAAAGAGTTTATTTACTTATTTTGAGAGAGAGAGTGTGAACAGCGGAAGGCCAGAGAGTGAAGGAGAGAGAGAATCCCAAGCAGACTCCACACTGTAAACGCAGAGCCCGATGTAGGGCTCGAACTCACAAACTGTGAGATCATGACCTGAGCTGAAATCCAGGGTTGGACGCTTAAGTGACTGAGCCACCCAAGTGCCCCTGCCTTTTCAGCCTTTAACGGTGATGTTTGCTTGTTGGTAATGTTAGAGTACTGGGTTAGATTTGGTGGGTACTGAAGTGTGGATAGATTGTATGAGGCATTACTTTTCTTGACAAGAGCACATCTAATCTACATTCTGTCACCCTTGTGTTCACATTGGATGATATTCCAGGGAAAACTCAAGTATTTACCGATGGGGTGGAGAGGGCCCTCCTGACTGCAAATCTTCTTGAGTGATAGGTTTCAAAAAACCTGGCAGCATGACAAAACATCTTCAAAGCTGCTTGTCTTCCCTATCTTTCTCAGTCTGCGTTAGTGTAGAAGGTATTTAAAAGCTGTCATTCAAATCTGGTCTAGTGTACTTCTTAACACCAAGATGCAGTGTTTTTGACCACGCAGAATATCTTTTCTAAGCATATCTTAGGCATCTCAGGGACTAACACGAAATTTCCACTAACTCAGTGTTAAAATTCAGACACAAGTGTTAACCTATCTGTATCCAAGTCTTTAAAGCCATTAAAAAAAAGTCAATGAGGAAGATGATTTTTTTTCAGTTCCGTAAGTTGAAAAACACACTTTGTTCTGCTATATTATTATTTGGAAAATAAAAGACCAGTTCATGTACTTTTCTTCTATTTAAATAAAAAAAATTGAAAATATAAAACTAAATACTTGAGGAAATTAATAATCTTTAAAAACCTTCTGTTGGAAAAGTTTCTGAAGACTGCTTTACTTTGTACTTAAAATCTTTATTTTTGTCTTTGAAACTACTTTGATATTGTAGCCAGCAGTATCCTAGTTAATTAATTAGTTCTGTTCAAAATTTTCCACGATTGTTATATATTATTGAAGTATATAAAAAGGAATTTATATTTTTCAAGATACTGAAGTTCTTGAAACATAAATCTATCTAGTCATCATAGGCAGTAATAAGTTGCTTTTATTACGTGGCTTGAATGTAGTTGGTTTTGTAGTAGCAACCCAGCTAAATCACATCAGGCATTTAGTACAACAATGATGACAAAATTGAAATTGAGTTTCAAAAGTTCTTTTTTTTTAAGTTTGTTTATTTATTTTGGCAGAGAGCACAAGTAGGAGAGGAACAGAGAGAGAGGAAGAGAGAGAATCCCAACCAGGCTCTGCTCTGCCAGCACAGAGCCTGATGCGGGGCTCAAACCCATGAACTGTGAGATCATGACCTGAGCTGAAGTCAGACACCTAACAGACTGAGCCAGCCAGGTGCCCTGAGTTTCAAAAGTTTTTAAAATTGGGGTGCTTGGGCGGCTCAGTTGGTTAAAGGTCTGGCTCTTGATTTTGGCATGGAGCCTGCTTAAATTTCTCTCTCTCTCCCTCCCTCCTTCCCTCCCTCCCTCTCTCCCTGTCTCTCTTTTCATCCCCACTCTGTCCCACTCCCTTGCCCAGGCATGCTCGCTTGTTCTCTTAAAAAAAAAAAAAATTAAAGGGCTTCTTAAAAATTACTTCATGGCTGAAGAATATAACTTAGCAATACTGACAAGTATTTTCTATCTTAGGCTTCTGTGGGGTGGAGTCATAAATGACCAGGTATATGCAGGTGCTCTAGTTATATCTGCTTTGTAATATAAATTTAAACTGATCGGAAATTCCTTAAACTGCAAGACTGTTAGGGAAATCCATTTCAAATACATGAATCCCATTATCATTTTAAAAGAATAGATTCTTTTTAGAAGTAAATAAGTTACTCTCTTCAGTAGTGAATGCCTACCCTTAATTAAACAAAAATAGATGCAAAATGTTATAAAATAAGTAGTCTTAAAAATGGAGCATATATTCCTAAGTTTTGAGTAGACTTAGAACTTCTTGATACACACATCAGCTCTTTTAGGAGTAAAGGTAAAATGGATGAGGATCAAATGTGAGGGTCTTTAACCGATTGCCAGATTCCCTGGCTCGTGTGTAGTGACACTGAACTCTTTAGTTGTGAACTTTAATTTGTGCCTGGTGCTGGCCTGCCGCTGCACAGGAACACTCACTTTATCCCTTCATTCAGTCAGTCCCTTTAATTATCCCCACTTCCTGGGGAGCTTGCTTAGAACTGAGCGTGAGTGCTTGTTAGGAAAATACTGGGCTACTCTGGCCGTTCGTAACAGGGTAGTTTTTGATATAGGATTTATATATCGATGAACCAAATAAGGGGCCAAAGTTGTTTGCAGGGGTTTTATTTAATCAAATTGGTAGGGAATATTATGAAGTTATCTGGTTAAACAGCGATTAGGCTTTTAATAGATGAAAGTCATGGTTAATATACTTCCTGAGCTTCTGTGTTCACTTTTCCTTTCTTAGTGCACTTTTGAAAAAAGTGCATCATTTTGACTACCTAAATGATATGTGAGACAGTCAGATTTGGAATTTTGTGCATATTTGCAGGTGATGGGAGTTCTTTTTGCTGGGAGCATTTGTTAATGCAGAGACTTGTCTCTTCAGGTTCATGTGAAAATGGCGGACGAGGCTGTCTGTGTTGGCCCAGCTCCCACCAGCAAAAGCTACCTCAACATGGATGCCATCATGGAAGCCATTAGGAAAACCAGGGCCCAAGCTGTGAGTCTGAATGAATCTATCTACTGCAGCTGTTTCACATATAGTGAGCAGAAAGCTGGAGTTGGTATTCAGGAAAAAAAAAAAAAATGAGAAAGAATGATTGAAAATGCTGTTGCAGTTAGTTCATGTCATACGAGTTAAATGTGGCCGAATTCGCTACTGGAAATCAAAGGCTTTGTGGCATCTGGCAGTATTGGTCGCTGATCCTGCAGGTGGCTGTTGGATTCAGTCTTCACACCAGGGAGCAGTTTCAGCTCATTTCCAAATTTGCTAGGGGGAAAAAAAAAGAAATCCCAATTAGTTTTGAGTATTAACCCTTTCAGTGTAATAAGATTAAGAAAAAAAATCTATATTATAAATAGGATCCAAAAGATTCTTGTTTAAATTCTCTTTTAATCATTTTAACATTAATACACCTGGTTACATTCCAGAAATAAAAACTGTTCAGTTGGTAATTATTTCAGTTTGATAATGTCAATGGAATACACTTAACTTGCACGGAGAAATAAGTAATACTTTCCATGTCCAATTCTGTTTGAACGGGGTGGAATCCAGGAAAAAACTGGTTTCTGACATCAGGAACAGTGTTTTGTTGGTGGTGGGGTGTACGTACGTGTTTTATAATCAGAGAACTAATTACATATAATGTGGCAAACTACTTGGAGTCATCTCTGGAATTCGATGGAAACAGCCAATATCAGCAATTAGCTTGGAGTGCTTCAATTAGTGCTCACACGTCTTTTGAAAGAAATGTTTTAGTAAGAGATATGTTTAAGTAAAAAACTAAATTCATGAACCCATATTATAGATGTTTACAGTTTATTATCAGAGTTAATGAAGGTAAAGCTCTTAGCCTTTAACGATAGCTTGTCAGAATGCAGTCTTTCGTTAAATGTTTCTATAAAATGCAGTTGATGGAGTGAAACTTTTCCTATGTAGCAGTTGTTTCAATTCAGTACCATGTTCATAAAGCATTTAAAAATCTCGGATGTGTAGCTACTTCTAGATTATGATATTGGCTCCTTCTAAAATTTGAGTTTCCTTTTAGTAGACTCATTATCTTGGAAATGCATTCAATACTGACCAAAGATAGAGTGGCTCAATTTGTTTGGCCAGTGTGGTAGAATAGGACGGTAGAACTTAAATCGTAGCAACACAATGTGGCTTGTGAAAGAGTATTGCGTAAAGTGGTTGTGAATGGCTAAATGGCCTTGGCCAAGGAGAGAAAGAAGAGTAGATGTTAGCGTAAAAAATTCCGAGTACAAAGAAGAAGTAAAACCAGACTTTGATGTTAGCTAGATTTGGCAGAAATTGCAGTTGAATGTATTCATGTTATTAGGAATAAAATGTGTTAGTTGGCTTACCCAACATTTTGGAAAGCAGTAGTTTCTGGGACTGTAAAGAAAGGGGAATTAGGAGTTTTTCATCTGTCTCGTAAATGGTTTCATTTAACCTTGTTCTTCGACCCACCAGACATTAGAAATTTCTCCACGCTTGTGGCCAATGGCAGCCTCAGAAGAAGTAGGGAGAGTTTGGATTATGTTGAACAGCATAGTGGGATGTAGATGCATAGGCAGATGTGTAGGTCAATGGTCCTGATTGTGGTTAGGACAAAGGTAGCGTGCTGCAAGTGAATGTTGCATAGGCAGTCTAGTGGAATTTGGGTCTGTACTCAGGAATGTGAGTTGGAGCTGCCAGTATTTAGGAGAAGTAACCTTCCTCAAGGCCCTTGAACTGTAAGTACAATAATGCACTCTCTATGTTGCTTATAAACATTTTGTGGAATTTTTTTGGTAAAATTTAATGTGTGTTTTGTTTTCATTTCTAAGGTACATCCAGGTTATGGATTCCTTTCAGAAAACAAAGAATTTGCCAAATGTCTGGTAAGTTTGTAATGAACCAGAATCTATTGACTTCTATCTCAGAAAGCAGCATAATGATATTGCTTTTGTAAATGTGGGTAGTGATGAATTACAGAATTTTAATTGACCCATCAATTCTTTGAAAATTATTTGTAAAAAGTGAAGAGTTTTTGTTCTGTAACTCAGGTCTTGGTTTGAAGAATAAAAGTAGAAGAGTTATAAGATCACCGTTCTACCTGACTAATGACATTGAGTTTGTCATACTGTATGGACTTTTTAAAAATTTGACTCTTCATACTTGTAGCTAACTATGTCAAGGAGTCCAGTGATTTACTTTATAACAAAAGCATGGACTGCAAAGCCAGCAGTAAGATTTTATTTATTTTCCTTTTCATTGCATATCTTGATATTTAAGATCAAATCTCTGTTTTGGGAACAGAGTTTTGTATGACCCAAGTCTTTTCCAGAAATTACCACCTTGGTTAGTTAAATTGAACTACATTCAAGATGGTACTGAAAACTTAGTGTTCAAGTGCGAAACTAGGATTTTGAATGTTTCCAAAAGCTCATTGGATCAATTATCCCAGGAGGTATCTTAATTTACTATTCTAATGTTATACCCTGTTTCTGTGAAATGTTTGTGTTTTGTTCGTTCACAGATTCAAAATTATTTATGAATATAGTTTTTCTATATGAAATTTTCACTTAAGATCCATAAATTTAATTTGGACAATTTTTGAGATCCTAGAGTTCTAGTTTAGAATGATCTATTTTAACCAATTGATAGATTAAATTTTTGGAATTCCATTTAAATTTACCTATTAGACCTTTTACATGTTACATTGGTTTTTCTAGGGATTACAGTATACATCCTTAACTTTATATGGTCTACTTAGAGGTAATATTACACCATTTCATGTAAAATGTAGAGATGTTGCAGGTGTACAGGCAGCTGGGCAGCTTAGTCGGTTGAGTATCCGACTCTTGATTTTGGCTCAGGTCATGATCTCATGGTTCATGGGATGGAGCCCTGTGTTGGGCTCCATGCTGAGCATGGAGCCTGCTTGGGATTCACTCTTTCCTGCTCCCATGCGCTATTTCTCTCTCTCTCTCAAAAAAAAAAAAAAAAAAAGTTACAATTGTCCAGCCCTCCTCCCCTATTTCCACCAGCAATCTGTGTTAATAGTTGTCATGTGTATTTCATCTGCATATATTACAAATTCCATAGGAAAATGTCATAATTTTTGCTTTAAAGATGATTGAGGCAAGTTAGGACATTTCCTTCATTAATGATGCAATTATCAGTCAGTTGAAATTAAGATTTATTTTCACTTTGGTCCATTTTTAGGGTACCTAGAAGAAATTCTTAGTTTTTTTATTTTTAATTATATACATATTTAAATGTGGTATGTCCTATATAACCTAGGATTACCCTTTTCACTAATTAAATATATATGGAACTCTTCATAAATTTGCATCTCATCCTTGCTTAGAGGCCCTGCTAACAGTCCTCTTTATCTTTCCAATTTTAGTGTATGTGGGGCCCTCTTTCTCTATTTTTTAATAAATGTTTATTTTCGAGAGAGAATTTCAAGCAGGCTCTGCACTGTCAGCCCAGAGCCTGATGTGGAGCTCAAATCCACAAATTATGAAATGATGACCTGAGCTGAAATCAAGAGTTGGATGCTTAACTGACTGGGTCATCCAAGCACCCCCTCCCCTGACCCCCTCCTCCCAGTTCACTGTTTTTAAGCGTACAATTCGGTTGCATTAAGTACATTTACAATGTGCAACTGTCACTTCCATTCATTCTTTCATCATTCAAATCTGAAACTCTGTACTCATCAAACTAACTCTCAGGGCACCTGGGATGTTCCGTCAGTTGAGTGTTCGACTTTGACTCAGGTCGTGATCTCATGGCTTGTGAGTCTGATCCCCACGTGGAGCTCTATGTTGTCAGCACAGAGCCTGCTTAGATCGTGTGTCCCTTTTCTCTGCCCCTCCCCCATTCTCTCCCTCTCTCTCTCTCTCTCTCCCTCTCTCTCTCTCTCAAAAATAAGCAAATAATAAAAAAAATCCCCGAAGATCCATTAGTCTCTACTACTCCCATCCCTACCCAGGATAAGGTCTGCTTTACTTTGTCTTTATGAGTTTGCCTATACTAGGTGACTCTTATGAGTGGAATCATATAACATATGACCTTTTGTGTGTGGCTTATTGCACTGAGCATAATGTCCTCAAGGTTCATCCATGCTGTAGTGTATGTCAAAATTTCATTGGTTTCTAAGCCTGATACGTCCATGGTATAGTATACCATATTTTTAAAAAATGTTTGTTTATTTCGAGAGAGAGAGAATGTGCAAGCATGTGTAGGGGTGGGGCTGAGAGAGAAAATCCCACTCAGGCTCCAAGGTGTGCTGACATGGGGCTCATTCCCAGAAACTGTGAGGTTATGACCTGTAGGTGAAATCCAGAGTCATCACTTAACTAACTGAGGCGCCCCCCCCCCCCCGCCCCCGGCGCCCTGGCCATACACATTTTTATCTGTCATCTGTTGATTGTCACCCAACTTGTAAATCAGTAAAAGACTGAAAGCATGCTTTTTAAAAATTTTTTTTAATGTTTATTTTTGAGAGACAGAGAGAGTGGGAGTGGGGGAGGGGCAGAGAGAGAGAGAGAGGGAGACACAGAATCCGAAGCAGGCTCCAGGCTCTGAGCTGTCAGCACAGAGCCTGACATGGGGCTCGAACCCACGAACCGTGAGGTCATGACCTGAGCTGAAGTCGAATGCTTAGCGGCCTGAGCCACCCAGGTATCCCTGAAATCATGCTTTTAATTCTGTTGTATTTGTGAAGCTTTCAGTAGGTGCTTGCTCACTATTTGATAAGGTGAAAAAAGTTGCTGAATTAAAATTTGGAATTCTGGAAGCATAGAAAGGGCACTTTGAGAAACCTCCCTGTATTTTTAGGTTGTGATGCTATTTTTAATTTATAGTATCTTTGTGATCTCTTAAAATTGAATTTCATCTATTTATTTGTATATAACCCCTAAACTTAGAATTCAGTAGGAAGCACTTTTTGCTGTTGTTCTAGTGAAAGAAATAGATTGGAGATTTTGTCAGATTAAATGAAGTAACATTAATTATCACTGTTACATATAGTTAATGATTCTTATTGCCTCAAATACATTCTAAAATTAAACTTTTAAGTGCATGCTTTCTAAAATGGGCAAAGAGGCAGAAATAATGAGATGATTGCTGGGGTTTTGTTTTTGGACTGGACCTTATCTGAAGACACTGTTACAAAGTTCCTGAAGCCCCATATTGAATGAAGCACAGTATGTGACAGGCTAGTTTACCAAGCAAAGAGTCTTCCGTTCTCGTGTGTGCACACTTCCCAACATATTTATGGCATATTTGTTTACATCCCTTTGTGTGCACATGTGTTTATTTTCTTAGTTTTTTATTCATTTCTTCACATGCTCCTTGGTTGTTGAATACAGGTGTTAAGAGAAATAAGAATCTGTTTGAGAGGCACGTGGGTGGCTCAGTTGGTTAAGTGTCTGACTTCGGCTCACGTCATGATCTCACAGCTCCTGGGTTTGAACCCTGTGTCGGGCTCTGGGCTGACAGCTCAGAGCCTGGAGCCTGGTTCAGATTGTCTGTCTCTCTCTCTCTCTTTCTCTCTGCCCCTCCTACTCATGCTTTCTCTCTCTCAAAAATAAACAGTTTAAAAAAAAAATCTATTTGAAAAAATTATGTGTCACGTTTATTAAACCATTAATTTTTACTTAAATGGAAATGTTTGATTAGTAATGATAGCCTTAAAAATGCTGTTGCTGATTAGAATGCTATAATTTCAATGAAATGTATTGAATGTATAGATAGAATTGGTTATATATTAATATATATAAAAGTCCATTTCACTAGTGTCACCATTAGTTCAGTGTCTGGTATTATTAATTGTATAATGGCATACATAATATTGAGAAGGCTAACTTGGTTACACCACTGCTGAAATACAAATTTAAAATGAGTTTTAAAATAATTGTTGAATCTGGGTAATGAATAACTGAGGATTTATGATACGATTCTGTCTACTCTTCATTAAGTTTGAAACTTTTCATTAAAATCATTAAAAGGAAGTACATTAAGCCCCAAAGAAGTATGTTTTTTTTATATTTATTTATTTATTTATTTTTAATGTTTATTTATTTTTGAGAGACATAGAGGCACAGTGTGAACAGGGGAAGGGCAGAGAGAGAGGGAGACACAGAATCTGAAGCAGGCTCCAGGCTCTCAGCCGTCAGCACAGAGCCTGACGCGGGGCTCGAACTCACAGACTGTGAGATCATGACCTGAGCTGAAGTCGGCCGCCCAACCGACTGAGCCACCCAGGCGCCCCTGATGTTTATTTAGTTTTAAGAAAGAGCAAGAGAACACGTGTGCACACACCAGAGGCAGAGAAAGAGGGATACAGAGGATCTGAAGTGGGCTCCGTGCTGATAGCAGAGAGCCCCATGTGGGGCTCGAACCCAACAGCCAGGAGATCATGACCTGATCCCAAGTTGGACACTCAACCAACTGACTGACCCCCACCTAGGTGCCCCCCAAAGAAGTATGTTTTTATATCCCATATTGTTCTGGGAGGCTGGATTATCATAGAGTAAATAATAGGTTCAAGATTAGTTGATTGTCTTGGAGAATTTATTAAACTTGGGTGACATCAAAGCTGTCCTGTACATTCTGTGTGAAAAGATTTTAGCCTTGTCTTTGAAATGTTATCCTGTCATCAAAATGTATACTTTTATTCTTCTTTAATACTTGCACTTGTTGGTTTCATGACAAGGAGGAAGAGAATGTTTTGTTTTTACCCTTTAGTTTGGCGTCTATTATTGTTAAAGTCACGGTGTGCCATCTAAAAACTAACTTTTCCAGCCCATCTTGACTTATCACCTCTTGACTCCAGCATGGCACTAAAAAGAGTTAGTAAAGAAGGGCCCTTTTCATGTGTATAAACTATTTATTAGACCAGAGGGAAGACGTAAAAGGAAACTCCCTTCTATGTCAGGTTGGTTAAAAAAATAAATAAAATGATTAAAAGAGCTTAATCTAGAATAGTAAGGAGCTGCCTTTCATTATTCCAGAAAGTACATTAAAGTATTTCTTTTTAATTAAAGAAAAGAAACGTTTTGGGTAGCTCAGTTGGTTAAGTGTCCGACTTCGGTTCAGGTCACGATCTCACGGTACGCGGTTGCGTCAGGCTCTGTGCTGACAGTTCAGAGCCTGGGGCCTGCTTCAGATGCTGTGTCTCCCTCCCTCCCCTCTCTCTTTCTTTCTTTCTCTCTTTCTCTCTCTTTGCCCCTCCCCTGCTTGCACTCTCTCTTTCTCTATCTCTTAAAAATAAACCTTTTTTTTTTTAATGTTTGCTTATTTTGAGAGAGAACAAGCACATGAGTGGGAAAGGGGCAGAGAGAGGGAGAGAGACAATCCCAAGCAAGCTCCGTGTTGTCAGTGTGTCTGCAGAGCTCAGTCCCGTGAACTGTGAGATCATGACCTGACCCAAAAGCAAGAGTTGGATGCTTAACCGATTGAGCCACCCAGGTGCCCCTCAAGTATTTTTTATGTCTCACAAACAGCTTCTGCTAGATGATCTGTTCCATAGGACTCCATTTCTCATAGAGCTTTTACCATGCCGTGTTATTATGATATACTTTAGATTAAAGTAGGCATGATTGTCTCAAGGATAGATTAATTGCCAAAAGAAATGATCACATTTTGATTATGTTTTGTTTGTAATAGAATAAGAATTTGAGAAGTCAAGTCCTTAGTTTGTCTTATTATTTTATTAGACCATTAATTACCTGCCCTGACAAGATATCCATTAACACTTGGCAGAGTTTGGAAAAAATGACCTAGTATAGTAGGATGAGCACTTCCCACTCTTGGTACAGGTTTTTGTTTTGTTTTTGGTATAGGGGAGTTTTAATTCCAAGGAACCGAAGGGTAAGCAAAGGGTAAGAATCTATGTGGATTACTTTCAGAAGGATTACACAAATGGAAAATCAGTGTTTTATTTACATAAGAGATTTAGCTCTTCTGGCAAGAATGGGAAGGTGACAGATACTAGATATAGTCAAGATGAACAGGATAAAAATCTGAGTGTTGACAAAATTATATTCAAATACAGAGACGTAGGTGCTTAGAAGGGATTTCACAAATTCAGATCATTTGAATATAGCATTCACAGAAAATACAGGTGGGCGATGATACAGAGCATTGGCTGTCCGCGTGTTCTGGGGCACCTGTGGATCCTTGGGACCTTTTCAGAGACTCTGCCAAGTAAAAAATATTTGCATAACAGTTTTCCCCCACTCAGTTCCTCACGGTTGTGTAGTAGAGTTTTCTTGTGGCTGCGTGATGTATGCTGTAGCAGATTAAGTGCAGAACAGGTATAATCCGGCTGGATTATGAAGCTGGATGTCAGAAGTCTGTGCAAATATAAAACATTTAGTAACTTATTTGTTATAAAAATGTTCTTTCTAATTTTTAATTTTAAATGGGTTCATTCTTGGAGCGCCTGGGTGGCTTGGTCAGTTAAGCGTCCCACTCCGTGCTGACAGCTCAGAGCCTGGAGCCTGCTTCGGATTCTGTGTGTCTCCCTCTCTTTCTGCCCCTCCCCTGCTTGTGCTCTATCTCTCTCTGTCTCTCAAAAATGACTAAACATTTCGAGTGCTTGAGTGGTTCAGTCGGTTGGGCAACCTACTTTAACTCAGGTCACGGTCTCGTGGTCTGTGGGTTTGAGTCCTGTGTGGAGCCTCCTTCAAATTCTGTGACTCCTCTCTCGCCTCTCCTCCCCCTCTATAAAAAATAAACAAACATTAAAAAAATAATAATAAAAGGAATAAACGTTAAAAAAATGGGTTCATTCTCTTAATATTAATAAATATTTCACTATTTTTTAATTTCTATTTTTAAGTAATCTCTACACTCAGCGTGGGGCTTGAACTTAACAACCCTTGAGATCAAAAGTTGCACACTCCACACTGAACCAGTCAGGTGTCCCAGAATTGATAAATATTTTTCAAATTTGTTCATTTTAGTCCTGTAAATATTGATTTACCATGAATAAACAGAAGCTCTTTGGGGTCATGAGAGTTTTAAAACAAAAGAGGATCTGAGCTCCCCAAATTTGAGAAATGCTGTGCCGTAGGTTAACTGGATGAACTCTTTAGAGAAGGTAGCACCGAAAAGTCTCTCAGAGAGGGTGACCGTTGAGCTGAGAGGTCATGGGAGAAGAGCGTTCTAGCCCGAAAGAGCAAGGTTTCTCTGATTCTTCCTTCCCTCCCCCTCTGGCCTTCCCTTCTGGCCTTGCAATTACGTGTCAGTTCAAGGACCTTGACTTACTCATCTGAGTTCCTGTTATTTACCTCTTTACTTACTAATCATAAATAATTCTTGGCCAGTTTTAGTGGAATTGTTTATGTATACTTCCAAGTATGAGACAAACTTTTGGTAGTGGCTTAATCTCCTTGCTGTTCACACTAAGCTCATTGGAAGTACATTTTTATTTTAAAAGTAATTTACAAATATTTATTAGGATTTATGTCCTATTCTTTTACATGAGAGAATCTTACATTTGGATGTCTGCTCGTGACTGTTAGAATTACATGGTTTGTTTTCCATGCATATTTGTTAATGGTACATTTGTTTTGCAATCTTTATGCTTTGGAATTATAATTTGGGCCTATATTTATTGGTGAAACATATGAAGACTGGTTTTATTGTCATTCCTGCTATTACCATCCTTCATTACCCATTTATAAGCGAAAGCAGTTTATTTTTAAGTTTATTTATTTTGAGAGAGAGAAAGAGAAAAAAGTATGTGGGGGAGGGGCAGAGAGAGGATGAACTGTGAGATCATGACCTGAGCCAAGACCAAGAGTCGGATGCTTAACCGAATGAGCCACCCAGGTGCCCCAAAAGCAAAAGCAGTTTTTAAAAAATATTTATTTTATTTTTGAGAGAGAGCAGGGTGGAAAGGCAGAGAGAAGGAGACAGAGAATCCTAAGCAGGCTCCGCATTATCAGTGCAGAGCCTGACACAGGACTTGAACTCAAAAACTGTGAGATCGTGATCTGACCTGAAATCAAGAGTTGGACTCTTAACTAACTGAGCCACCCTGCGTCCCACAAAAGCAGTTTTAAAAGTGAGTAGTAACAGAAAGATGAGAGGGAAATGGCCTAGAGGAAGTAAGAGTATGAGCAATAAGATTGATTGTGACCATGATACGAATGGGTGAGGTTTCTGTTTTCAGCAGGTTGTTAATCTTGTTACTTGTTCTGAGTACTAATTGTGTGCAGGGCACCGTTCCAAGCACTCTGCATATATTACTCCGTTTACTTTTCACAACAGCCCTACAGGTGGATAGTATATTTTCAGTACTGTTTATAGACGGAAGAAGTAAAAAGAAGGTGAGTGTCAGCAAGTTGCTCAAGACCACAGAGCTGTTAGCTCCAGGGCGATCAGAGCGCACACCTGTCTACAGCTCCCGTCACGGTCCAACTCCTATTGCGCCATGCTCCCTCTGACGTGACGGAGATTCTACGTCTTGTTACAGAGCACAAAATAAAGCCTTAAAATGTTTTCAACTTTTTTCCCTCCCCCATTGTTATTTTTTTTTCCCTGTAAGGCTATAATTTTATAGTTTGTTATAAGCCTCTTGGTATCTTTAGCTTGTAGGACGTTTCCAGATCTAAAGGGGCCCCATAAAGAGTGGTCTGTAGGAGTTGAGGTTTCCCCACCAAAAGCTAGAAGTGGGAAAGAGAAGCAGACGAAGCGAGGAGAAGAGCACAGAGAAGAGAGAGAACAGAGGAAAGTGGCGATGGTGGTCTCGAGTGGAGTCTGCAGGGTGGGAGCTGAGGTCACAATCTGGGGCAGCCGCAGCAGCGCCGACAACACGCGTGGTAAGGGCTCGCTTTCCAGGTGCCTCGGCCAATGTGGTTGTGGTGAGCGGGGCGCAGGGGCAGCGGTGGCCTTAACAGGGTTTAGTAGAGGCGGAAAACAGCAGTGGGGATGGTCGACTGCAGGTCTTGAAAGATACTGGATTAGAAGAGCTAGAAGATCAAAACAGTTTTCTCTGAGGTGCCAAAAAAGTGACCGGTGATGCAGAAATACACATCCTGCAGGAGGCGGACAGATGGTTTTTCCTGGGGGCAAATTGCCTGGATCAGCGTACATTTTCTTTAAGGTAAAGACAGTCAAAGCTGCTGGACTCCTGATGCTGGACTCCTGATGCGTAGGAAAACACAGGAGTACTCCTGAGTAAGAGAAGACCTTGCTGAATGGGACTGTGACGGGAGGAGTAGGAGTTGGGTTCTACTGAACTAATGATTCTGTTGTTTGGGGGGATTATCAACTAATATGAAAAGTGTTTCATAGGTGCTTTTTTTCCTACTCTTTATATGCTCTGTGGTATCATTACCTCTAACTCATAGATAAAGAAACTGAATCAGAGATGAAATGATTTTCCTAATCACCTTCTAGTTGGCGATCAGTTCTTTTGACTGAGGTCTATCCTTTCAAGCCATGCGGGTTCCAAAAAGCTGAGGTTTAACTGCACACAATATATGGAAAACTTAAATTTACTCAGAATCCATGGAGAAAATAGCCAGATTTTTAATGTGTTTTGTGGTATTTATTTATTGAGATTAATTTTTTAATTAAAGTGGGGAGCTTTAAAGTGGGGGGCTTTAAGAATCTGGCAGGCTTGGAACGCCTGTGTGGTGCAGTTGGTTAGGCGGCTGACCTCAGCTCAGGGCATAATCTTGTGGTCCCTGAGTTCAAGCTCCACGTCGGGCTCTGTGCTGACAGCTCAGAGCCAGGAGCCTGCTTCAGATTCTGGGTCTCCCTCTTTCTGCCCTGCCCCCACTTGTACTTTGTCTTTCTCTCTCTCAAAAATAAATAAAACATTACAAAAGAATAAAATCTGGTAGGCTTTTTAGGTCATCAGAGAATGAATTATATTCAAACATATTAGTACAAGTGCTTACTTATATGATAGTATTCTTTAAACAAATGCTAAACAATAAGTCAAAATAGCAAGTTACATATTAATGGTACCTTCATTCTGCTACCACATTTATTTTGAAATTAAAAATGCTATTTTTTACATTATGAAAGCCATAACTTATTTTTTAAAGCTGTACACCCAGCGTGGGGCTTGAACTCATGACCCCAAAATCAAGCGCTGCATGCTTCACCAACTGAGCCAGCCAGGTGTCCCTGAAAATCATAATTTATAAAAGTTAATAGTAGAAACTAGATATCTGTTCACATTCGTGGTTTTTCTACTGTAAATGCAGATTTTTTTTTAAACATTTTTATTTATTTTTGAGAGACACAGAGACAGAGTGTGAGCAGGGGAAGGTCAGAGAGAGAGGGATACACAGAATCCGAAGCAGGCTCCAGGCTCTGAGCCATCAGCACAGAGCCCGACGCGGGGCTCAAACTCACAGACTGTGAGATCATGACCTGAGCCGAAGTCGGCCGCTTAACCGACTGAGCCACCCAGGCGCCCCTGTAAATGCAGATTAAATTATGATGTACAGGCTAATATTTTGGACCCCAATAAATGAGGCCCTGCTCATGTAAAGCAAATATTTTGTTTATCTTGAGATCTAAGTCATTAGTTTATATGATAATTGTTTTCTTGATGAACTTCTCAACCTTTCAGAGTCTTCCCGAGGCCCTGGTGAGCTTTAGATTGCTGGAGTCCAAATTCGTCTTTTGACTAATGAAGAAACCGTCGTTGATTTTATTTTCTTTGTTTTCTTTTTAGACAACCAGAGATCTTATTTTCACTCTTAGGAAATTGTTTGAAGTCATGATGGCTTTTAAACGGGTCTCACAAATCTTAACTGAAGCTGACCACGTTGACAATCCATGTTTTGCACAATATTTTTAGTTGAGGAAGTGTAGAAATTTCATGTTTGTCTTAGCTTTTCGGTCTCTGAGGTATTAAAAGTGGTGACAGGGCTGCTCTGTTACTGTTTTGCAGCTAGCTCTTTTAATTGATGTTGAATTGTGGCTTTCCGTGCACACAGGGTTAAGTAAAAGGGCTGCAGTCATCCACTGAGCATTTTCCTTTAATGTGCTCATTAGCGGTGGCAAGTCCACGTTTCAGCACATGTCAGTAATTTACATTTCATTGCTGAGCGGCTGCCCTTGTTCAAGAGTTGTTCCTAAGCCCGATGAATATATATTGGGAATAAACAGAGTAGAAGAATTGAAAGCCAAATACCCTGCCAGGCCTTTCAGTTGGTTCTGAAGCTTCCAGTGGATCTCTGATTAGCAATGCATGAAGCAGGATGCACATGCAAAGATGAGGCCCACAAAAGTGGTCCCAGGTAGGCCATCCCCTTAAATCCCCTTTTTGTGACCACCTTTCCATTTCATCTTCCCCAGATTCTTCTTTCAAGGCAGACTTTCTGTTAAAGTGAAAATACTCTGTTAGACGTAGCAAGTGAACAAAAGAGGATCAACCTGGTTCCTTTACCCCTTCTAACTATTAAGCCAAGTTTGATTGTTAGGCAATGAGTCCACAGAAGCAAGGGGCCCAATCGGCTTTACAGCTCCTAGGGACCCCATTACTGTGATTGGGATCTCTGTGGTGATTCCTTCTGGGATTCATTTTTCCCTCTTTGCCTGATTGGTACCAGCTTGTTCTGGCTTTTGAAAGCTTGCATGATCATTAAAGGGTAATCTGTGGAGGCCGTGGTCAATGTTTCTAGACATGGGGATGTGACTCATGTTAATGTTGTGGAAAATCTGGAAGTTTTTGTAGAAAAATCTGATAGATTATAATAAGGAAGCATTTTTAGAACTCAGAGTTTTATTACAAGTTAGTTTGTGCATAGACGGAATAGCATTAGGAAACCCCAGCCTAGCTATCTTTAGAAGATTAAAAATGTGCTAATTCTTTCTACATTTAAGTTTACTTTCGTGTATTTGGAAAGTTGAGTTGCAAGAATGTAGGTATTAATATTTCCGGTTGTGCGTGTGTGTGCGTTTAATCTCTGGCGTCTGTTCATTTATTTTTGTGCTGCTTTCCAAAACATTGAATTTAAGAAGTTTTGTTCATACTTAATGGTTAGAACCAAAAGTGAATGAATTTATGACTGATTATAGTATTAAAGGACATTGAAAAACTTGAGAACTCAAGTCAGATTATTATTATTTTATGGTAAATTCAGTTGGATGCGATTTTGCTTTTGGATCATTTAAGCACGAAGGTATGTTAAGCACAGTTTCTTAAGTCTTTTAGCTTTTTTTTTTATTAGCTAGAGTTTTAGTAGAGAAGCATTATATTTTGGAATTTTATGGGTAAGAAGGTAAAAGATGAGAATCTTGAGAATATTAAGTTAGTAATGTTCTGATCAGCAAGTGAAGCCTTTGCAAAAATGTAACAATAAATTTACCTTCTAGATGACTACTTGAAACTATTCTTTCTGGATGCTTTCCAGATAAAACCCAATGGAATTAAGTTCTGCAAAATCACTTGCAAATTTGTGGGGGATATCAGTGACTTTGAATATTTAACTGTCTAAACTGTCATCTACATGCGTTCTGTCTCAGCATTGGGTAAAAAAATTAGAAGTTTGTCAGCCAGTTAGAATTAAAGGTGACATCTGCTTTTAATTGGTGTTTTATTTTCTTCCAAGTCAGTAAAAATTCAGTAAGACATGAATTATCAAATTTTGCAATGCTAAGCAACTTGTCAAGTGACAGTAAGCACTACCTTGAGCACTGGTACAGATGGGAAGTGTTAAAATGTTGATTAATCATCCTGGTTCTGATTATGGCTTTAGAAGGCGAAAGCTTGTATAACCATTGCCAGCTTTCTAGTGTCAGAATAGTATTCATTTGTTAATTTTGTAGGCTTTTTTCAATTACTGGCAAATTGCCTCTTCTATAATGAGCGTGTAAATAGTTTTAGAGATACTTTGTTAGTAGATTGAAGGTTAGATAAGGAAACGTAGAATTCTTCGGTTTCTCAAGTCTATTATTTATTTAGTAAACACCTTCGTTCACTTGTGATTTTTTTATAGAAAAAATTGAAAAAATCTAGAAGGGAGCTTAAGATGGTGTTCTTTTGTACACACACGTGATGCGTTGAGAAGGGTGTATCTGTTTGAAGCTTTGCCTTGCCCCCCTGTTGAAAAAGAAAATTATTTTTGTTTTTATCATTTGCAAACCATATTAAGATATATAACATAAAGATAAATCCATTCCTTCAAGAAGAGCATGTGAAAATAGCTCCAGACTTCAGACATTCTCAGAGCTAAAAAAGACGGAAGAAAATATTCCCATCATACTGGTTACATTTTAATTTTCTCGTTACTGAAAATTTGGGCGTAGTACTAAGTGGTCTGCTTGTATAAAGTGTGTCTTTAAAAATTTCACTGTTGAATGGAGAGAGTCTTCTTTTCCTGTCTAAATAGATGTGTATATCAGAGGCAGAATTCTGTCTTAAAAGTGATTAGGACTTGAAGTAACATTTCTTAGATTAGTTTCTTAATAATACCACACTTTAGTTGAATTCAGGCCTTCTTTTTTGTTGTCCACTTCTGAATATCTGATGCATGTTTTCTGTGGTACTGTATTTCCCTACCAGGAAACCATCGAACTATTTGATTCATAACATTTGTTCTGTTCAGTTACTTAGATCTTGGGTAGATCTTATTTCAACTTAAAAGGTAGACAAGATGCTTATATATATTATATATTCACATAATAGTTTTATGTATAGTCGATAAGTAGCGTCTTATACCCACGAGCCAAATTTAGCAGTTCTCACATGTTTTTAGAAAATAGTTGAAAAATAGGAGATGTAGATTTTCTAGCGTAACTATACAAAACATTTTGATGCCTGAGAACTTCAAGATTCATTGCCTCTGTACATTTTTCAAGTTATTTGCTTCTCAATGGCATAAGGCTTTAATTTACCTCCTACTGACAACCACCAAATGGGTTTTTTAGGGTTGCCCAAGTGGGCTGCTAGAGTTGCGCTTCAGCCCTGGTCTTGGTTGCCTGCACAGAACCTCCTAAGATGCCCCAAACCTAGAAGAACGGGAGGCTCTGGCAACGTCTACTGGGCACATGTTCCTAGATTCTTTTTCCAGATACAGAATTACCGTTTTCTACAGTATTTTTGCTGCGGCGAATCTTGTTTAAATGTCTATTTATTTTAAGAAACAACTTAGACACAAGATAAAATAGCATTTTTGTTTTCAGTTTGTTAATTTTTGTTTATATGTTTCTTTACCTTGATTTTTGCAGAATAAAGTTAAATACATATACCTTGAAGTAATAATTCTTCTGTAAATAATGGATTTTATGAAGTATAATTTGTATGTTGATAAAAACTGCTGTTTTTATAATATATAATATATATAATAATTTTTATAATATGCATATAATATATAATATATAATAATATAATATATAATATATATATAATATAATAATAATAGCTCATGTGCATTCTCTTAGAGATGGACAAAGTGACTTTCATGTTCCTCCTTTTATGCTTGCTGTGTTTCTAAGGAATAAGAGAAACAGTTGATATCTGCATTTTACTGAAAAGAAGGCTGGAACCTATAGCTGGTATTTCAATTGGGGCAATAATTTACTTTTTTGACCCTAAATGGTCTCATGATCTTGTAGGAAACTGAGATCATGGTAGGGTTGACTGGTTGATCATTTCTGTGTTTTCAGCTCAGTTTGGTCACTAGTACTTGACTTTTTTTTTTTTTTTTTTAATATTCTTGATTCTCTTTGCCTGTAGCATGTGGTTCCCGTTGTTTAAATTACCAAGCTTTCTTAATCATGTGATCCTGTCATTCTATTGACAGTTGATTGGATCAGGGATTAGTGTCTGACCCAAAGACAGTCAGCTGTAGAAGGGTCATAGCTTAGGGTGTGTGTGGGGTGGGGTGGGGTGAGGTAGGGGTTAGTGTGGATGTGGATATGTGTGTGGTGGGGTTCATGGGTGGTGGTGGGGCACAGAGATGGTTGTGACATTTGGACTGAAATAACTGAAAGATGAGAAGGAGCGGGCAGCAAGTGAAGCTCCACAGTAAGCCGTCTCCAGGCAGAGGGCCTGGCAGGTGTAACTGTACTGAGGAGGAATGGGATGAGCCTGCCCATTGAGAGAAAGAAGCAGGTGTGGCAGGAGAGCAATGCGAGAGGAGGCATGTGGTACAGGTTGGCAAGGTAGGCGCAGGGCAGATCAGTTGGACCTTTGTAAATGAGCTGGGATTTCATCTACATAGCATTGGGAGCCCACTAGGGGATTTAAAGCGTGCGGTGACATACTTCTTTATCACTGTAAGAAGAATGCACATCAGATTGAAGAATAAGGTGATTAAAAACAGTTACGATGATATGAGTAGAAAGATTTAAGCTACACACACTTTTAGGAGGAGGTAAAGTCTCATACATGCCCACCTGCAGATGTCCTCATTCCTCAATTCTGTCCTGTTCTTAGGACACAGCTCTCTGTGAAAACAAAGCTATCTTCTAATTTAGACTCTTTTTTTTTAGATTTTTTTTTTAAAGTTTATTTATTTTTGAGAGACATAGAGACAGAGCGTGAGCAGCGGAAGGGCAGAGAGAGAGAGGGAGACACAGTATCCGAAGCAGGCTCCAGGCTCCGAGCCGTCAGCACAGAGCCCGACGCGGGGCTCGAACTCACAGACCGTGAGATCACGACCTGAGCCGAAGTTGGACGCCCAACCGACTGAGCCACCCAGGCGCCCCTAATTTAGACTCTTCAGTAAGCCCCACCCTTACCTTCAAATGTTCATCTAATACCAAGAATCATTCCTCTTCCCACAATGGTTTATTTCCCCAAGCCTGGGTTATTCAGTGTTGACACTCCCGTAAGAGAGCCCATGGGAACCTTTGATCTTCAATCCCGAGAGCAGTTAGGAGGTAGGTGTGGATACAAAGGGAATATATGGCATTCTGGTTTAAGGTGGCCACTTGAAGTTCTATCTCCTTCAGTGTCTTCCCACCAGTGTTACTTACTGATCTGCTTCTTTGACTTTGGCTAGCCGTGTGGTATAGGTGATGGCTATACCACACACGCATGCTTAAATGAATGCTTAGATGTGGCAGGTATGTGCGTGCACATGCATACTCTCACATTGTAGTGGACCGTTTGCTGGTCCAACATCCTTCCTACTGTGGGTCAATTATTTAAACCAGTTATGATCCCCTTATCTTCCCTGACAATTACTGATATAGGGATGAATCAGTGAAGGCTTAGCTTAAGTCAGTTTGGGTCAATGAAACATGATGAGAAACTTTTTTGAGATTTCCAGGAAAGAAACTTTCTCATGCTTTGGGGAGAGGAGCATTAGTGTTAAAGCTTTCTCCCCCTCCCCTTTTCTCTGGTCACAGCTTTTGAATGAGAGGGCTTGGTGCTGCTGGCAGCCATATTGTGACTGTGAGGATCACCAGCTTAAGGACGGAGTTGACTTACACAATGGGACAGATCCAAGAGAATGGCAGAGAAATCCAGAATTGTGAGATGTGCTTTTAGGAAAATTTCTGCTAAAAGTGTTGATGGAGTGTGTATTAATTGTTTTAAGACTATTTTTGCATTGGATTTGGGGACTGATAGAACACTCAGTTGTTAATATTTAATGAAAATTAAAGAAACCCAGAGCTTAAAGCATTAATCCTCACTTATTAGGGAACCAGTCTCAGGGCTGCGAGTTGCTTGAATGTTGTTGCCAGGCAGCCAGAACTATCTGCATATCCTACATGGGTGTATTTGCCAGGCAGCCAGAACTATCTGCATATCCTACATGGGTGTATGGAGGCCTCAAGAGGTAGAAGATAGGTAGGCTTGAGAAAAGTACTAGGAACAGATTAGCCAGCTGTTAGCTCTTGTTTCTGTTTTTGCCTCTGTCTTCAGAATCTTTCTGTTGGCCTGTCTGCTCTCATCTTCTGCTCCTCTGCCTGCGTGGCCCTGGTGGAACATGCCAGTTTCATAGCCCCTGAGCTTGTGTGTTTTAGGTCTGGCATCCTGAAAAGGGGAGAGCCCCTTTTTTCTTTCTGTTTTCCTTCCTAGGAAAGGGACTATGATAGATGTAGTTTGGGTTAACTGCTTTTTACTCCAACCATCTGTGTTCAGGGGGCAAGATCACATCGTTCATTCAAAAGGGTTGCAGTTGAGGGGCCTTTGGCTGTGGTTGGAAAAAGGACAGTTCAGGAATGTTGTGAGCTGGCTGACTAACTCTGCCACAAAATGTCTGTTATACTCCCTCTATTACAGGGCATTGTGATCATTGCGGCAAAGTATATGTGGTGTAGGTGTTGCATGAAAGTAGTGGTTAATTCTGGTAGGTTTGAGATTGGGTGTAGTTGGAGAGAAAATTGTCACTTTATGTAAGAGGTAGGGGTGTGTGTGTGTGTCTGTGTTTGAAAGGATTACTGAAGAGTATTTTGTATTTGCATAGCTGTTGGTTTCCTCTCCAGGAATTGACACCTATCCTAAAAGCTCTGTGCCCCTATAAAGCTGTGTTTCATCATCGTAGCTTTTTCGGAGTTGTAAAGTACACGTGGAGAAGAAAATTATGGACTTTTTGAGCCAAGAGAAATTTGGAACTTAACTAATTTGCTTGATGGGGCAGATGCCGGTGAACACAAAGTTGAAGAAGGTTCACTGCCTTGAAGAAGTTGGTAGGGAAGAGGCGCAGCAGAGAGGAGAGTGCGGTTGATGGCCTCGTGGGACGGACAGGGGACGCGGCTTACTTTGGATCAGGGAGGAGTGTCGTGCAAAGGCTCATGAAGAAGGTGGCTTCTGAAGGAGGCCTTGGAGACAGGCAGTATTTGGATAAGATGGTAGAGGAGAAGGACAGACCTACAAAAGGGGGAAGGGCATTTCAGGAAGGAGATTGGTTTTCCTGGCTCTCCCGTCAGAGTAAGCTTGGAATTTGACCACTTCTCACCACTCCCAGTGCCGCCATCTATTCTGGCAAACAGCACCTCACCTCCGTGTCGTCGCCTTGGCCTCCTACTTGCTCTCCGGGTTTACATCCTTACCTTCCTCCAGAGTATTCACAAAACCCAGTCAGACTGATCTGTCAACATGTAAGTCAGATAGCAAAGCATTTCTTGGCCAAAATCCAAACCACGAAATACCTTTAATAGCTTCCAGTTTCATTCAGAATCAGAGCCAAAGTCCTTCAAGACTCCCCCTGACCTCCCTACACGTTCTGACCTAATGATTTTACTCTTTCTTGCTTCCTTTGTTTTAGTTCTTCTTTGAGATAACAGACACTTACAACCTCAGGGCATTTTCACTTGCTAGTTTCTTTGCTCAGAACACTATCCCTCCAGATAGATCTTTTTTCTTTCTTTCTTTTTTGTTTTTTTTAAGTTTTTATTTATTTATTTTGAGAAAGAGAGAACAAGCTTGGGAGGGGCAGAGAGAGAGAATCCCAACCAGGCTCTGCACTGTCAGCACAGAGCCTGATGCAGGGCTTGAACTCATGAACCTTGAGATCATGACCTGAGCCGAAATCAAGAGTTGGATGTGTAATCGACTTACCCACCCAAGCACCCCCAAATAGATCTTCTTTAGGCCATTATCGAAAGTCATTTTTCTCAAGGATACCTACCCTGACTATCCTACTTAAAATTGTAGGTTACCATCCCTACCTCACACTCTTAATTCCCATTTCCCAATTTATTTTTCTCCAAAATATGTATTGGAGACATTTATTTAAAAATGTCTCTTTTTAGTTGGACAGAAATGGACTACTCTGTGGTCTGGTCTGGTGTTTGAACAGCTGCACATCTGTACAAATATATTTTAGTTTACTACACATTTCACTGTCGTGTTGATAAGCACATATGTAGTTGTGACCATTGGAAAGACACTCTGGGCGGATCAAAAAGTACGTGGTATGGTTATTTCTACTAATGGATGGGGGGGTATAGAGTAATAGGGAAAATAAAAAAAAGTAAGGATAATATTGAAGTAATCTTAGAATGTGTTATTTAATTTGAATGTGTGGGGCCTAGCAATCATTTTCAGTAACATTTGGTTGACATTCTCATCAGTTGATATTGTGAATAATGAATTCAGAAGTGCTATGGAGGAATTATTTTCAGTATTAAAAATCTTCTATGGATTGAGAATTGCATTGATAAAATATATGTAAAATATAATAGCTTATATAAATATTAATATTAGATTTATAACATGTCTGGTCTTCCCAAAAGATTGGAATTATGCTCTCGAAGGAGGTAGGGATTTACTCTCCCAGCCCCAAATAGAGCCGTGCAGAATCTGGCTGTCTGTAGAGATGGAGTTGAGACATGAGAAGCACCACTCTGTGGGTGCTTAATACATTCATACTGGTTGATTGTTAATGTTTAAATGTATGGGTTAAGTAGTATTGTCTGTGATGAAAAAATTGGAGAAAGTAGGTAAACATGTAAGAAGGAACCAGAGTTACGTCTTAGCATGTTGTGGCCAATGTGGGGAAAAGGAATTCTTGGAGATACAAGTCAAATGGGATGTATGATAGAAATGAGGTTTTTGGACAGATTCAGGGATTAATGCTAATTTTCGTCTGTTTGTTTTCATGAAGCTGACCACAAGGTGGGGATATATTTTGTGTAATCTCTAGATGACCTGTGACATCATCCCAAATTGTTGCAATAAGAGACTTATATTATTTTAAATAACTTCTTTCTATTTTATTTAGAAATTTACAGATGAGTAAGTTTGAACAATTATTTTAAAGATATGTCTTGAATATTTAGGCGTGCAAACAATGATTATAATGCTTTTCCCTCAATAGTGTAAGTTCTTATTTTAAGCCCTTAAAGTTACACCTGTCCAACCTAAGGTTATTTCTATGCTATTTTCTCACTTAAAAAAAAAGGAAAAAAACAAGCCCCCAAATCAATTTACATATGGTCAATTTGAAAATTCTTTAATTCCGTATGGATTGGACAGCCATGTTGGAAAAGGACTGAATATCTCGAGGGCTCTATTAAAGGTAATCTAAAGAAGACAGACTGTATTTTAAATTAGTTGCATTACATGAGGCATTGGCCTTTGTTTCTTGGTAGTTAGGTAGTATGTCTAGCCTCCTCTTATAATAGCTGAAAATTGCTGGTGGCTGATTACTCTTTTGTCATCGGAGCACCGTTTTCTGATTGGTATGGTGGGTGGACTTTCGTGTTCCCTGGAAATGCCTCGGCATGTCATCTCACCTCCTGGATTGCAGCTTCGATGGCAGTTTATATGTTCTGCGATTTGTCTGTCACACTCTCTCTGTTCAGCTTCTTGTGTAGATATTGAAACCAAGAATTTAAAAAACTTTTGCAGTGTATTTATAATTACATAGCATTATTATTATTTTTTTAGTTTTTAAAAATGTTTATACTTGAGAGAGAGAGACACACACAGAGTGCAGTGGTGGAGGGGCCGAGCAAGAGGGAGACAGAATCTGAAGCAGGCTCCAGGCTCTGAGCTGTCAGCTTGGAGCCTGACATGGGGCTCAAACTCATGAACCGCAAGAGCATAACCTGAACCAAAGTCGGATGCTTAACCAACTGAGCCACCCAGGCGCCCCTGATTACATGGCAGTGTTAAACCAGAGTTGAAGTCTTCGGTCAAGTAGAGTAAATACAGTGTCAAAATTGAGCTTCTGAAACACAAAAACATCCTCAACCACAGAGCTTTTTAACATGAACAGTAGTACTCCAAAAACATCTTTTCCCTTTTGGAAGTAAGATATTAAAGGTAACTGTATAAAATCGGTCAGAAGTATTTCACAGAGCATGCCAGTAGAGATTATATAGGTAATGTGAGGTTTCAAATGCAGAGTAGTTTGTCACAAGAAATTACATGATTGGTTTGGTGTCTGATTTACTGAAGACATTTCCAAGACCAGGTGAGAATATCTCCCCTGAGTCTCCCCCTGGTTGTCCTACTAACAAGCCATGAATGGACAGAATGAATCTCACTGTCCTTGATTTGTTGTAATCAAACCTGCTTTCTTGGTTCCACATTTCAATTGGGTTTTCTGGTCTTGAAAGCCTTATAGTCATCTTTAACTCTTCCCCTCTCTTACCCGTCTTAATTTATTTTTTCTCCCTAAATCCGTGGCCCCGTCTCCTGTCAGTATCACTGCTGCTTTTCTTACCTCTTTTCCTCTACTAGATGCCACTGCTGTTCCAGTACTTCCTCACTTCCTCCTTTTCACTTGGGCCACTCATCTCTTCACTTCAGTCTTTCCTTCTTGGAGCCATCTCAATACCGCTGCCGCGCTCATCTTCCTGAAGCGCTTCAGAAGTCTCCAGAGGCTCACCGTTGTCTGGAAGGCTGCGTTCTTCAAGCGGGAGTTCACGATTCTTTCATTTCTGTCAGTTTTCCGGCACCGTTTGTGCTTCCCTTCTCTGCCGTTTCCGTTACCAGAGGATACCTGGCTGCTGTGTCGTGACAGTCATTTCAAAGAAATTTTGTCTATGTAACATCTTTTCCTCCTTGAGAAGTGTCTTGCTCTTTATTTATTTATTTTTTTTGGAAGATTGCTTGCCTCTTCTTGAGTCACATGTTGGGAGGGCAAGTAGTCAAGCAAGCATTGATTCTGGCTGAGGGGAAGGAGCCAGTTGAGAGGAAGCAATGAAAGGTGTGGGGAAGAGGTAGGTTTAGCCTCTTCAGGAAGGGTCTGAGTTTGTTGGGGCTAAGGGGCTAACAGCAGGATTACTGTCTGAGGAACAAGGCTGCTTGAATGCGTCAGATACGGGTGTGCAAGAAGGCATGCGGGGTATCCTCACCAGACAGCTGACTTCCAAAGTCTTTCAACGCTTACGTAGCAGCTTACTGTGGGTCCCCTCTGTCCTGTGTGCTTGACACATATCAACCCATTGAATTCTTACAGGATTCAGAAATAGGCACCGAATGGTTAAGTAACTTGTCATCGGCCAACCAGGTAGTTTATGGTAGAATTGGAGTTTAGGCAGGCACCACAGTCTCTGCTTTTAACTATTATACTCTCTCCTAATTACTGCCTTTCTTTCAAGCAAATCATTGAAAACCCTGCCCGACGATTGTTTTTGTCTGATCCAAGTGTCATGGGAGCTGACGGATGTATGGGTGGTGTCAGTTGTAACTTCAGAACTCCAAAAGGCTATGTCAGGGTGGTGATCACATGTTTGAAGGGAGTCACAGTGGCTGGTAAAACATTTTAAGAATATCATTTTGCTGGGATTTATGCTTACTGGATGTTGACGTAAAATGAAACAGCCTATTATAAATGGTGTCCGTTTTCTCCCTCATCGGTTACAGGCTTGACTTAAATGAAGGGCGAAGACTGCATTCTCAAATCTCATTTTTCAGAAGTTAGGAAGGCCCTGATTGGATTTCTGAGAAAGACAGAAATATCAGGTGATCTGAGTACATTAAAATTGTAACATATTTAATATAACTGAAGATAGAACTTTCTGAAGCAAAAATTCTGGGAATTTTTGAAATACTGCACTCCATGTTTAATAAACTTCATTTGGCTCACAAAGTTTCCACCCATGTTTGCCTTATTCCAATTACTATTATTAGTTTCCCAGAGTACTCTAGACTCTCACTATCACAGTACTCATGCTGTATTGTGATTTTAATTGCTTGTTATATTTCATCTTCCTAGTTGGTATGTCGACTAAGGGGGCAGTGATACATCTCTGTCTTGTCTGTCATTGTATCCCTAGATTTAGCACAGTGCCTAATGCAGAGTGGGTACTTGGCAGGTACTTATTGAATGAATGCATGACTGGCTGTTGAGTTGGATACCAGAAAAGTCTGTGATTGAGATCTGGTTGTTGTTGGACTTCAGAGAAAGAGGAGACCCTTCTGGATGAACACTGGTCATGTGTAACCTCATCATCATCCTCTGATGACCATACAACGCTTTACAGACCAGTGAGAGGTGTTTTCCTGTATACTTAAATGTTTGATTGCCCATGTTACTTTTCCAAATCCTAGTTGTCTTTTTCCCTCAAATGCTTCCCTTTTTGTGAAGTCTTCTTTGATTTCCCCATTGGACTCTTATTTTTTTACTTTTAGCTTTTTTAGTGCAATTACTAACTATCTACCATGTATTGTTTCTGTTGTTTGGTATGTATTGTTTATTTTAACATGCTGGAAACTCCTTGTGTGCAGAAACCAGATCTGTCCAAACCAGTGTGCTTCTGAGAGTAGAAAGGGGCACTAGTCAGGTGGCTGCTGGGGGTATAGTTTTGTCCAGGACTGTGCCGGATGTATTTGATGTGTGATCAATGTCAGTAGTCAGTGCACGGTCTTTGGCTTGTTGACTAAGCAGCGTCCGCCTGAACCTGTTCACAGGCGTGTGAGATGGCACGAGAAGGGGACAGGGTCTTAGTCTTGTTTCTGTCACTCTACCCATTTAGTGTCAGTGGGCGATCGATTCCATCCCTTGGATCCTACTTTTACTGACAGGTCAGTAGAGATGATTATTTATGACCTGCTGGTTTCTTAGCTTCTCTCTCTGTTTGAGTATAAGATACAAAAAACTTTTTGAAACTGGTATGTTCTACAACATATCACTGTGGAATTCTAGAATAAATTAAGGACTTTCCAACTTTGTGGACAAACTAGAAACTGAGGACTGAAATGTTTATCTGTATGGTTGTTTTTAGGATAAAGTAAGTCTGAAGACAGTGCCCTGTAGACAGTGTTAAATAAGAAAATAAAAAAAATTAGTATTATTGAATTCCTTTTTCTCTCTCTTTAAACTTTAAAAAAAGTCTTTCCCACCTAGAGAAAAATTAGCCTCTACTTGGGTCATTCTACTACATCTTGTTGTCACTTTCACTTCATTGCATCCTAGTTAATAACCAAACCAAAGGGTAAAAGTTGCAGGTTGGTGGGTTAGACTGTGCTGATTAGGGTGAGGAATTAGTCATTTATTCCCGGCAATTAATTAGAAATCATGATCTCTGCTTTTTTAGCATTCCATTCAGTATTTGAAATAAGCTTTATAATGTTGGTTATCCTAGAGCATTGCAGTTAAGTGTGCTAACAAAAAAGAATATCCCAACTGTAGGTGGAGTATGCTTTATTCCAACCGTATGGTTCTTATTTCCATCCAGAGGTGGTATCGAAAACTTGATGTGTTCCAGAAAGCACTAAATTAAGCCAAGAGGGTGGAAAGACTTCTACTTGTAGTAAATTTTGAAAGAAATTCATAAATATTTTCAAAGGAAATAGGAAAAGTACATATTTCAGAGCATATCCCCGAGCAATTAAAAAATTTTAAATTAAATTTAGTATCTAATGTTTGAACTAAACAAAAGCTCTCTGGCCTTTCACTAGTTTACCATCTTACTGTTCGTAGTCTGTACGGCAGTAAATATTAATGGACTGTGAGGAATGAACAGGAAGTTGAGTCGTGAGGCATTGCATTAACATCCCCTCATGCTAATTGAAGTATTATTAAATCTTAATTTTTTTTTTACTTACACTGTAAAATTGCTTATCTAATTTCGTAGTTATACGATATATTCCAAAATTGAACTGGAGAAGTATTTGTTTTCAATCCACAAGTACCAATTAATTTTAGTATTCATGAAACATTAAAAATAATTGGATCAGGGAGAAATGAAAGCAACTCATTTTTAATATCCAGAATGTGGGGATATAAAATATTTTATGTGAAGTGCATAAGAAAGAAATTACAACTTCATAACTAATTTCTGTGGCCAGTTGACATAAGGAGAACCTTAGCAATACATAATAAATTTAAATATGTAGCTTCTTACTTCGTCCTTAAAAAAATACATTCTGAAAGAAAAACTTTAGAATTTGTACCTGTATCTTTAATGAAAGCATTATTACCGTTATAATATAAATTAACTTCTTGAATATGCCAGTAGCTGGGTGATAAATTTAGCAATTTCTTCTGAGAAAATTTAGTGTTATTGGACTCATTATCAGTATTTTGCTAATGTCTTTTTAAAAATGTTCTAAATACTAAAAGTAGACTTTTTTTTACAGGAGAGGAGGCTAGGATTCATCCCACTCTCCAACTTTTTACTTTAATTTTCTCAATGCGATTGCCAAGGAAATTATTGAATTCGTTTTCTCTGGGTATCTTCTCTATTGCTTTTCTTTGATTCTTGTCATTGCAAGGAGTCTGAGGTTTTACATGATAAAGGAAATCTGTGGAACTAATCCTAGAAACCTCTTTCTGTTTTCTCACATAACACCTCCAGGCACAGAGAAGACAGAATACTTCATTTGCATTCTTAAACATTAGGAACTTAGAATGAGTCTTTCAGCTGGAAATGTTATTGCATCTACATTTCCCCTGAAGAAAAAAAAAGGTTAACAGCCCACTCAGGTTTATGTGAACTCATCTCTTTTTAGTATCCTGATCTGCACAAAGAGTAGAGAACGGTGAAGCTTAAGTGCCCAGCATCTTTCTTCTTCACAATCAGTTAGACTCTGGAAATAGATCTCAGTGTCGATTACAAGGAAATAAAAAGAGGAAACTAGATAGGCACAAAAGAGATGGCAAACACTAACAGACTTTAATCTTAATCTTCTAAAATGGAAAGAACATTTCCAAAGTGAATATAGGATCTACCAACTAGAATTTTAAAAAATATTTTCTCTATGAGCTTGAAAAGCTGGCCCAGAAACTACAAAGATATTCAGCGATTTATAGTTTCTTTAAAAGGTTTTTGTTAAATTAAAATGTACCGAAAACCTCTTGTTTGCCCTAAGTACCTTTGTCAGGCACCCAACATTTAATAAAAGAAATTTAACCGTTTTCTGACTTCGTAATAGCTGAGACGTAGAAATGGAAATCATTCCACTGTCAAATCTTAGAAATAGAAAGTGTTCTATTGCTGTAATGCTCACTTCCTATGAATGAAAAACAAGGTTTTATGTGTAATTGTATTCCTCAACTAGAAAACCTGACTTCTGCTGATTGTTACAGTGGGGAAGGTGACTACTCTGTTTCTCTAACTAAATATTGTACATGGCGATCATCTGGAAGTAATAATATTACTTGAGTGCGCCGTGCCAAGTAGACACTTAATACAAAATATACACTAGACTGAATGAAATCCAGATACTGGAAATATTGAAAGAGAAAGACACAGATTCCTTTGGTTAAACTAAGTCACAGCATATACAGCGTATCATAAGTTAAATACAGTTTGTAAGTATGTCATTAGATTTCATTTATCTTGTGATTAACATCCCAAACAAATGAAAACATTGTGTTGGTTTATAAGTTTACATTTAGAATTTTATTTTATTTTATTTTTTTAACGTTTATTTATTTTGAGAGACATAGAGACAGAGTATGAGCAGGGGAAGGGCAGAGAGAGAGGGAGACACAGAATCCGAAGCAGGCTCCAGGCTCTGAGCCGTGAGCACAGAGCCCGACGCGGGGCCCGAACCCACAGACCGTGAGATCATGACCTGAGCCAAAGTCGGCCGTCCAACCAACTGAGCCATCCAGGCGCCCCACATTTAGAATTTTAGAATAGAACCTTTGTCTCTCCTCTATCACCTATCTCCCATAACAGTCAAGTTCCGTAGTGTTCTTACCCTAATTTTTTTAGTCACATAAATTGGGTTCTTAATGCATGGTGAGCTGACCAGAGCATTAAAGAAAATGGCTCTTGTGAATGTAGGGGGTCAGAGGCTGATGACTCCCTTTTATAGAGTTGTTCTGCACCTCTCTTTACCCCATAATTCAAGTGGAGGAAAATGAATTAGGATTCGGATTCCAGTCTTCTCTAATCACACACAGGTACACTGCACAGCCTGGGGTCTCCGGTAGAATATTGCATGGTGGTGGCGAGAGTGTTCATCTACCTCCTACCTGTCTGCTCATGGTCCAGCTGGTGGTTTCACTCCTACAAGCTGGTGGCTATCATGAAATTGTTTTCAAAATTTTTATTATAAAACAAAAGATATAGGAAAAACTATGCAAAACAAATGTGTGGCTTACCTAAGGCGAGTAATCGTGGAATCACTACAGAGGCCTAGACATGAGATATTTGCCTTGATTCTTGTCCGGGTGACTCGTGTCCATCTTAGCCTCCAGTCTCTCCTGATATGTGCCCACTACTTGACTTCTATAGTCATCATAAATCTGTGGTCCAAATGTACATCCCGAGAGAGTATTGTTTGTCTTGCCCATTTATTTTAAACTTCCGTGTCTTTGAAATTTCTCTTAATCCACAGGTTATCTTTTCATGCCTTTTCCTTGCAGTTTTCTGTTGAAGAACCTTGGGTTATTGACTTGTAGAATTTCTGTCAGTCTTGACTTAGTTTGTTGCATACTTGTATTGCCGGTCAGTGTTTTCCTCCATTCTTGGCATTTTCTACAAATTGGATTTCTCCATCTGGATTCAGAGATGGGATCAGATCCAGGTTTTGATGCGTTTGACCAAGACTGTAGGAGGCACATAGTCTCTTGTTAGCACTTTTTAAGATCTAAGCAACCTTTGATGCTTACTGTCTATATTTAGTATTTCACTGGATTGCAAAATGGTGGTACTTTAACATCTTTTTCATTAATTAATTGGAATATACTTATAAAGAGATGCTTTGCTATGCCTTATTGTTTGGTTACTTAGTGGTATGACTCCTATAGAAAGAGCAAGATAAATGCCTAATTCTTAACTTTTATGTTATGATTTTGAGGTAACGAATCAGTTTCTTATGCTTCACATTTGACCCAATTCTTATAAAAGTGTCATTATGAAATCATTGAAACATATTTTGTAGGCCTAAATCTCTTGGAATTGTTAGCGAAGCTTAAGTTGTTTCTTTTAGGCCAGTGGGGCCTAAACTGGTTCATGGTCTTTTTGACTTGACCTCATAATCTTTTGTAGCTTCCTTGGCCTAACAAGACATTCTGGGCTCATGTTTTACATTTCCTGCTCCAGGCCTTTAGTCAGCCATCTTATCAAGATGCATTAGTTTTTTGAAAAATGGTATCTTCCGAGGCCACAGTCAGGGTACCAGGCATGGTTGTTGCTACTCATGGTCCTCGTTTCTAGGCCTTTTTAGTTTATAGGGCTAGGAAGATATGTGTGTTAACAAGTTTTTTAACATGTTTGTATATGTTTATTATGTATGATGTGTGTGTTAACAATGTTTCATTAATAGAATATATAACATGCTAATATATTTAATATGTGCATTTAGATATAATGTTATCCCCAAGCCCAAACAGGGTACATATAATCTAAATATATAATATAGATATTGCATAATACACATATTATATTACAAATACACAATTTTCTTATATATATAACATGAAATAAAAGTGTAATTAAATATAGCCTATACTTTATGTGATATTAAAAATACCTCTGTGTTCGTAGTGATACTTTTAATTAAAATTCAAGATTGCAGAACTTTTACTTAACCTCTTCTTTGTGACCTCTGTACCTCATTCTTTCATATTTAGAGTTCTGACTCTCAGGGACAGGGGAGATGATGAAATTAGAACCCCTCATAATTGCTTGTCTGGTCAGTAGTACACACATAGAAATCTCAGGATAGCAGTATCAATGCCAATATGATTATTGAAAACATTAAAGAAGTTTTACACATCATCTTTCTATTCTCCCCTCACGTTAAAAATAGTTGTACTATATACTGTCAGAAAATACAGCTCGTATAAAGTATACTCTCTCAGGTAGCTGGAGACCATTTATGTTGACCTCTTTTTAGTCATTTTGGTTTTCTGAAGCTCATTCTGTAGTAAAGGAGTGGGCAAACTTTTGTAAAGGTCCAGATGGCAGTTATTTTTGGCTTTGCAGGCCGTGCGATCTTGGCCTTACCGGGGTTGTGAGAAAGCAGCCATACATCCTGCAAACTAATGAACGCGGCTGCTTTCTAATAAAATGCTTTCAGTTTCATGTAATTTTCACATGTCATGATACAATATTATTAAGTTTTTTTCCAAAAATGTTTTCCCCCAAAATCTATTTTTAGATTGTGGACTGAACAGAAATAGGTAGCAGGCCAGATTTGACCCATGGCCTGTAGTTGGCAAATCCGGTTTTATCTGAGTCCTCAGAAAGAGGCCCTGAGGTATTGCTTGTCGTTGTGTTTACTCTGCACTTTATGCTTGGACATAGTTTTGTTGTGTTTAAAATCCTTGGCTCATACTTTTTCTTGACTACATTATTTCATTTTCTTTTGGCATGGAATATTGTTGTCAGAGTCTAGTGATAATTTAAAATTCTCTTTTGTATAAATCACATATTCTGTTTTTCATGCATTATTTCTTTTTCTTTTTAGCAGTATTGTTAGAATGTATCATTCTGGGTTGAATTTCCCAGGTTTGCTATAGTATGTCTTTATGCTATATATTTTCAATTTTAAGACTGTTTTCTTGAAACAGAGTTTATAGTATTCTTTGCATTAGTTTTCTTCAAAGACTCCTCTTACCCATATGTTGGATGTTCTTTATCTTCAGTTTTATCATTTTCTCTTATGTCTTTTAAAAATAATTTCTTTTTCCTTGATATTTAAATTTAGAAAATATTTTCTTTCACTTTCTATTTCTTGTAAGGCATTATCCGTTTTCTTTATTCACTCTTGAGTTTCCTCTGGGTTCATCTTCATTTCTAGAAAGATATTTTAATTTCTGATTGTGTCTTGAGGTTAGTCACTTCATTTCTGAGCATTTCTAATTCTGATTTGTGTTATTTCATGTTTTCTATAACTTTAAAATGCCTTTCAGATTGTTTTGAAACAGCAGATGACAGTTTTAATCTGTTACATACAAGTATTTTTTTTTCTTCACGAATACTATTCTCGTCCATATATTTTCTCCTTATAAAAACATTGTATGAGATTTTATCTCAGTCCTTTTATTTGCTTAATTTTATGTGTGAAGTTAGTTTTCCTCTATATTGCTTTTTAACAAGAGCTGCATTTTTTTTAAATGAGTGATACATGTCGAAAATTTTACATATTTGAACAGCGATAGCAGGAAAAGGTTTATTCCGAGGTCTTGAAAAGATGAATTAACCTTGTAATCTCCCTCTTACTCGGTTTTGTAAGTTTATTTATTTTGAGAGAATGTGTATGCCAGCAGGGGGAGGTGCAGAGAGAGAGAGAGGAGAGAGAATTCCAAGCACAGAGCCCGACATAGGGCTCGAACCCACAAATGGTGAGATCATGACCTGAGCCAAAATTAAGAGCCAGACACTTAACTGACTGAACTGCCCAGGTGCTCCAGTTCGTTTTGATGTTCATACTGTTATCATCATATTCTATCTGCTACTATATGCTTTTGACATAATCGTGCTATTTTTGGAAGCTTTTTTCACTGGCTTACTTTTTTATCCCATGTACTAAGTTCCCTGCACGAATCCTGAACTGACCTTTTCTACCCGAAGCGTATGGTGTATAATTCTTTCCTCTTAGCAAGGAAGACATTAAAATCTGGAATCTGAGTCCATTGGGCAGTTTAGCAGTTTCTTCATGGCTATGTCTCTTGTCTGACCCTGGTTTTACAATTATCGAAGTAGTAATTCTTGGTGAGCCTAATGTGTATGCATTTAAAAGAAATCCCAATTCATTGTAAAGCAGTTTAGTAACTATTGTATTTCTGGGAATTAATTATGCACCATACATTTTTTTTTTTTTTTTACAAATGATGATTATTTGTATCCTTTATTTATAACATAAAACCTATTGTAAGTTAAATCTCAGTATTTCCCTAACATGCTGTTCAAAGCCAACCCTTTTTCTTTTTCTTCTATCAAAATTTAACCAAAACAATAAAATCACAGAATTTAGAGAATGGGAGGAACTTAGAGCAGTGATTTTGGGTTTTTGGATTTTGATTTTCAGCTTTTTGGATTTTCCTATCTATCACTCTTAAAGCGTTTTCCAGTGCAATTTAAAAAACACCCACTTTTGGGGGCGCCTGGGTGGCATAGTCGGTTAAATGTCCAATTTCAGCTCATGTCATCTCATGGCTCATGAGTTCGAACCCCACGTTAGTCTCTGTGCTGATAGCTTCAGATTCTGCCTGCCTCTCTGTCTACCCCTCCTCCGCTCATGCTCTTTGTCTCTCTCTCTCTAGAAAAATAATAAATATTAAAAAAAATTTAAAAAACCACTTTTATGACTGTAAGACATTTACCTGCCTTCAGTTATTATATGTATAATTCATGGTAAATTTACAAAATCCATAAAAAGCGTATTTTCAGAAGTAAATTTTATTGCTGTGGAATGTCAAAGAGTTACTGGTGATTCAAGGAAATGGAGAATTAGATGGATGACAAAAAGATAAAGGGCTAACAGAAGATTATCAAGAGGGTGGATAAATTCTGACCTTAACTTCTAAATCATGCAAGGACTTCGGTCAAAATCTTAGAATTTTTAAAACCTGTTCCATCACTTTACAGTTATCCACTGTCTTATCCTGACTGCATCCTTGCTCTATTGGTCAAGGAAGTATGGGAGTCAAGAGCCAGGATACTGCATTCTCATTTTGGTTTAATTAAATTTAATGGTAACCCAGGGAATACTACCAAAACATATAGGTAAAAAGGAAGTTAGTTCACTGAAGCATCTGTTTGAGTAGTTAGTTACCCAGCTTACTACCGCTATTTTTCTTTTCTGTCGAGTGGTACGAAAAGAGTAGTCACTAAATACTTGATGTGAGCTTTTTTTCTTGGTAATTTTGCATTTTGGGGTGAGTAGTTTTTCTCAAATCAGAATGTGCGAGAAAAATCCAGTTAATCATGGTTCCTAGTTGTTGGGCTCTTGTTACTCAGAACTTTTACCATACAATCATAATGTATTTTGGATGTTCTCATTTATGTTATTTCTTGACCTGTCTGCATGGGTATTCCGATTGCTTGATTACGTCTGTCTAGCATAGGGATATTTTCAAACAGCATTTATAATAAAAATTCCTCCACCTTAGCAAGTAAAATGAGAGTGTGGAAAGACAATTGATAGTTGAAATGTGATTGTTTTCTCTCGACTTAGCATTTAGTGAGTTGCAGGTTTGGGATAAAGAGAAATGACTATGGTAATTGCTGTGGTCCAAAATGTCCAGTTTATTGAGCTGGAGACAAACAGTATGTGGAGGTGTAGGCCCGCAGTCCCTTTCCCCTCTTGTAGAGAAACTCTGCTTTTCAGGTGTTCTACATTTTGGGGTTTCACCAAAGATTTTTTTTTTTAATTAAGAAAATAAGGTTCTCCTATTAAAACTAAGTACAAGCATTTGATGGAAAGGTACTTTATGAGAGTCTGTTTTGGCTGAAGAGGTTTCTTTCCTCGCATTATGCCATTTGTAACTGGTAATCGTAGGTATTTGGGTTCCTGTGATGTATTTTGGGGTCCTGTGGACCTTGCTGTCATACTATTCTAATGTCTTCTTTTTATCAGGACTTATGGTTAAGTGATAAGAGCTGATAGTTCTGGCCTTTAGCTTGATGTTGTACATTATTTTATTTAATCCTTCAGACTTGCAAAGTGGTGATTATTCCCATTAATAATAATAAACAGGAGGCTTTATTATTGTAGAATCTAGAAATTCCCTTCTGTCTTGTTTTTGGGCACAAGGGAAAGTATACGTCCTGAGTTTAAAGGCATCAGCTTTTCTATGCATTTTATCTGAGTGCTTTTATCTATGTTCAAGTTTTTTCCTTCATGTAATGCCTTTGAAAATCCCTATCTCAGCCTGGACTCATCAGCATTCTGAACACTATCCCATAGACCTCTCAGTTTAGCATGTGCAAAATTTAAGTCCTTGTTGTGTCTCCTAATGATTTATCTCTTTGTACATGCCTCTTGTTGATTCCCTGTTCTCCTTCCACCTTCTGCTCTGGGTGGGTGTAATCGTCTTGGTTCATAATGACTGAGAGACCTATCCCAGCAACCCACTGCGGTAACCACCCTGGATAATATAGGGAGGATGAAGCTCCTTTCCCAAGCTGAGTCTTTCCAGGCGCCAGTGCCAATGGATGGAGTACGAGACGTAAAGTACATGATTTGTTCTTTATACCGACCCGATCAAAGGTCACGGGAGAATCAACAGGCACCTTATTCAGATGGTGCCCTGCATACAGTCTGGTTTTTCTTTTTTTCATAATTAATCTTCATTCTTTACCCCATAACCTCATTCTTTACTTCAGCAAACTTCACCTTTACCCCTCTACACCATGCCCTGTGGTGGCACTGATAACTACATTGTATTTTGTACTGACCGTCCCTAACTAGTTCGATAGCAAAATTCACTAGCATTTTGTTCATTATAATACCAGAAACACAGAGTGGGTAGATCTCTGCTGGGGAACTGAATGTGAGTTATACAGAACAGTTTTTCTTAGGCTGTTTGGCTGGTAAATTCTCTCTGTATTCTTGACTCATTTCTTGTAGTCACAAGGATATAAACATTCTCTACTTTCTTTTGTCTCTTTCTCTGACGTGTCAGTGATCACGCTCCCTTGAATTAGTGGATATCCTGTGGTTTTTGTCCGTGTTGTCCCCTACATACAGCTCTAAGCCTGGCACAGAGTTGGTATTTAATAAAAATGGATATTGGCGTTGAACTGGGCAGTGTGCTGGAGAGTATAGAGAATACAAAGATTTATAAGGTGTTTTAAAGGTGAACCTATCTGAGGGTAAGTGACAGGATACTATATATAAAAATAACACCACAGAAGTTGCTTTTCCTGAGAATATTGTTAATATCAAGCAGGAATTCTTTGTTGTTTTTCTTTGACCCAACTTTGTTTCTTATATCTTTGTGCACTTTATATACAACATTATATATTTTAATATATTGGCTCAAAGACTTGCTTTTAGGTTGCTTTGGGTAGGTAAAGGATTAGTAAATATACGTATGGGCTTTCCTTTTTATAAGGTTGTAACTCTGTATGAAGCGCTTTCCTACAAAATTTTACTTGTCTTTCTTTCTTCACAGGCAGCAGAAGATGTCATTTTCATTGGACCTGACACACATGCTATTCAAGCCATGGGTGACAAGATTGAAAGCAAATTATTAGCTAAGAAAGCAAAGGTTAACACAATTCCTGGCTTTGATGGAGTAGTCAAGGTGAGAAACTATTTTACTGAAATATACATGGCCTTAAGTCCAATATTTTGTCAAAAGTGTAAGATAAAATGCAGTAATTGCTTTTATAAAATATGTACGTGTCAGTTAAGTCAGTGTTGTTGCCTCTGGTGTATTTTATTTAAAAATGCTTAATTTTTAAGTAATCTCTACACCCACGCTGGGGCTCAAACTTACAACCTCAAGATCAAGAGTCGCATGCTTTACGAACTGAGTCATCTAGGCGCTGCTGGATTATTTAAAAAAAATTTTTTTTAATGTTTATTTACTTTTTGAGACAGCACGAGCAGGGGAGGGACACAGAGAGAGGGAGACAGAATCCGAAGCAGGCTCCAGGCTCTGAGCTGTCAGCACAGAGCCCAATGCGGGGCTCGAACTCACAAAACTGTGAGATCATGACCTGAGCCAAAGTCGGACACTTAACCAGCTGAGCCACCCAGGTGCCCCTGGATTATTTTAAATGGCATAAATTAAAAGGAGCAAGAAGCCACTTATGCATTGTATTGCATGATCAATTTTTTTTAAACTGAAGTATTGTTGACATACAGTGTTACGTTAGTTTCAGGTGTACAACATACTGATTCCATAACTCTGTACATTATGCTGTGCTCACCACATTGTAGCCACCCTCTGTCACCATACAAGGATGTTACAGTACCACTGACTGTATTCCCTGTGCTGTACCCTTCGTCCCTGGGACTTACTCTGTACATGGAGGACTGTACTTCCCACACCCCTTAAACCACTTACCCATCCCCTAACCCCCTTCCTTTTTGGAAGGAACCTGTTGACTCTCAGTTTGTTCTTTGTGTTTATGAATTGGCTTTTTGTGTATTTTTTTCAGATTCCACATGTAAATGAAATCATATGGCATATGTTTTTGTCTAATTTATTTCACATAGCATCATACCCTTTAGGCTATCCATGTTGTTGCAAATGGCAAGATCTAATTCTCTTTTAAGGCTGAGTAATAATTCCAGTGTGTGTATATGTGTGTGTGTCTAAGTCACCTTTTTTTGATCCATTCACCTGTCTATGGACACTTGGGCTGCTTCTGTATTTTCTTGGCTATTGTAAATAATGCTGCAGTAAACATAGGGGTCCATATATCTTTTCGAATTCATGTTTTTGTTTTGTTTGGGTAAGTACCCTGTAGTGGAATCACTGTATCATAGGATATTTCAATTTTTCAAATTTTTATTTATTTATTTTGAGAGAGTGAGAATGAGGGAGGGAGGGGCAGGGAGAGATGGGGAGAGAGAGAGAGAGAGAGAGAGAGAGAGAGAGAATGAGAGAGAGACTCCCAAGCAGGCTCTGCATTGTCAATGCAGAACCTGACATGGGGCTCGATCTCATGAAGCATGAGATCATGACCTTAGCTGAAATCAAGAGCTGGACACTTTACTGACAGAGCTACCCAGGTACCCCTCTATTTTTAATATTTTAAGGAACTTCCATATTGTTTTTTTTTTTTCTTGCAGTGACTACACCAGTTTACATTCCAACCAACAGCGCATGAAGGTTCTTTTTCTTTGATATCCTCTCTAACACTTGTAATTTCTTTTTGAAACATTTTTTTTAAGTATACTTATTTATCTTGAGAGAGAGTACACGTGTGCGCACAAGCTGGGGACGGTTAGAAAGAGAGGGAGAGAGAGAGAATCCCAAGCAGGCTCTGTGCTGTCAGCATAGAGCCCAACTCAGGGCTTAAACTCACAAACTAGGAGATCATGACCTGAGCTGAAATCAAGAATCAGACACTTAACCAGCTGAGCACCCCGGTGCCCCTATTTCTTGTCTTTTTGATTCTAGCTGTTCTGACAGGTATTGAGGTGACATCTCCATGTGGTTTTGATTTGCATTTCCCTGATGATGAGTGATGTTGAGCATCTTTACACGTGTCTGTGGGCCATCTGTATATATATATATTTTTTTTGGAAAAGTGTCTATTCAGGTCTTCTGCCAATTTTTTAATCAGATTATTCGTTTTTTTGGTGTCAAGTTGTATAAGTTCTTTATATATTTTGGATATTAGCCCTTTATTGGGTATGTCATCTGCAGATATCTTCTCCAGTTTAGTCATGATCAGTATTAACTCATAATTTAATAGGAAAAATCTTGGTGATTTAAAAATGTTCTCTTAGATCTCTGGATTTCATTTAATAATGCTACATGTTTAGTGTTTGAAGCATTATGATGTTCTCTGTGTATCTTTAGGCTGAGCTTCTGTCAATATGCATAAAACATAATGTGTTTCTGGTGAAAAGTGGTATAGCTATGGGTGATTATAGATCCCAAACATAATTCCTCAATAAGCAGCTTCAGCAGCTGAAGGTTTCTAGGAATGAAATGTAGAAATTGGAGTGAGTGTGTGAGTGTGTGTGTGTGTGTGTGTGAGTGTGTTTCCCAGGAAAAATTATTATTTTTTCTGATTAGAAGAGTATCCCTGTGTAGGCTTTAACTTTGTGATTTGCGTTAGTCTGTAAAAACTTAAAATTTCAGTGTTAAATATGGTTAGTTTTTGGGCTAGACAGTTCCTTATTATGCAAGAACCTTTCATGTGTTACAGGACCGTTAACAAGCTTGACCTGTATTAACATCCTCAGCTTCTCGCCTATGTTTACCTTAATCTGTATTCATCCTTTCTTTTTATTTTTATTTTTTTAATTTCTTGTTATTAGGAAGAGGTATTATCATCCCAGTAGAGCCGATTCTTCCTGTCAGGCTCCAGATGTATCCCTTCTAGACTTCATGGGCTACAGTTTTTACTGATTATCTTTTCCCTCTTCCATATCTGAAATTTCAGCTCCTTTCTCTTACCTTTGCTGTTAAAAATCCTCAATCCCCCAATGAACTGATCCCAGGCTAAGCAGGAAGCGGGTGGTAATAAACACGATACCCACGATTCCTCACCACATGGTGCTTCCAGTTTAGTGGAGAGAAATGTGTTCCTTTGCCTCCTGGAGCACGGTAACCCCGTCACTTCCTAGCTGTCCCCTCAGTCATCTCTTCCCTTTCTCAACCACACATCTTGGAAGAATTGTCCTCACTCGCTTTCATTTCTGCACTTTTCACTCAATCTCTAATCTGCGATAGTTTGGCTTCTTCCCACTTCCCACTCAACTTTCTCTTACAAAGACTACCAGCAGGGGCGCCTGGGTGGCTCAGTCGGTTGGGCGGCCGACTTCAGCTCAGGTCATGTTCTCGCGGTCTGTGAGTTCGAGCCCCGCGTCGGGTTCTGTGCTGACAGCTCAGAGCCTGGAGCCTGCTTCCGATTCTGTGTCTCCTTCTCTCTCTGCCCTTCCCCTGTTCATGCTGTGCTTCTATGTCTCTCAAAAATAAATAAACATTAAAAAAAAAAAAAAAAAACAAAGACTACCAGCAACCTCGCCTTTTCACTAAATTCAGTGTATAATTTGTAATCCTCATCTTCTTGCTACCTCTTCGAAGCATTTGAGTCTCTTGTTCATTTTTCCTTCTCAAAATACTCACTTCGGGCACACTACTCCGTTCTGGTTTTGTTTTTGTATTTTTTGGCTTATTTTGAATGCTCGTTCTTAGTTTTCATGCTGATTGTTCTTACTATCTTTGTTCTGTAAATGTTGGTTTAATTTTGGGTTCTGAGAAGGAAATTTTTTTCTTATCGTACACACTCGCCCTGGGGTGAGTCTCACATCTGGAACCTATCTGTATCTGTGCTGGCTCTGTCTCGAACTTCAGAAGTGCATATGCAGATGCTTCTGAAACAGTTCTACTTGATGCCTCTGAGGTACCTTGATAGTAATAAGTTAAAAGCTGAGCTCAGAATTTTCTCTGTAACCAGTGATTGGCAGGCTATGGCTCCGGCACGCCTGATTTTAAATCAGGTGTTCTTGGAACAGAGCCGTGCTCATTCCTTTACATATTGCCAATGGCTGCTTTTTCACCAGAATGACTGAGTTGAGTAATTGTGACAGACTATGTCACCCACCAAATCCGAAATACTTACGGCCTGGCCCATTCAGAAGCTGTTTGCTGACTCCTGCTATAAACTTCTTAACCTGATTCTTTCATGCCTGGGAAAGTGGTGGTCTTTCCTCAAGCTAGAAATTTAGAGTCATTCTTGATAAACACCACTACAGAGAATTCACCTATAGATCTTTCTGCTCCATTTACTTCTTCTTCGTTTTTTTTTTCTCATTAAACTTTTGTTTTAATGGGTCTCAAAATTCTGTGACAGATTTTTGGTCAAGTTATTTCCATTAAAAAGTACTGATTTTAAAAACTAATAACTTAAAACTGCCACACAAAAAAACCCAAATGGTCCACAAAACATTCTCCTTTCCTTCTGAAGGTTTTACGATGCATTGTTATCATTAACCAGTCTTTTACTATTAAACTTAAATGGCCAATTGACACAAACAGTTCTGAGACTGTTCTTCCACCACTGATTAAGACTGGGGTGGCAGGTATTGGGGATAATATTCATTAGCCTTCTGAGCTTTCTGGGCAGACTTGGTGACCTTGCCAGCTCCAGCAGCCGCCTTGTCCACTGCTTTGATGACACCCACAGCAACCGTCTGTCTCATGTCAACGAACAGCAAAGTGGCCCTGGGGAGGATAGTCAGAGAAGCTCTCAACACACATGGACTTGCCAGGAACCATATCAACTATGGCAGCATCACCAGATTTCGAGAACTTGGGACCATCTTCCAGCTTTTTTTCCAGAACGACGGTCAATCTTCTCCTTCAGCTCAGCGAACATGCAGGCGATGTGAGCTGTGTGACAGTCCAGCACAGGTGCATAGCTGGCACTGATTTGGCCTGGATGTTCAAGATAATCACCTGAGCCATGAAGCCAGCTGCTTCCATTGGTGGGTCATTTTTGCTATCACCAGCCACTTTGCCACGACGAACATCTTTGACAGATACGTTCTTGACATTGAAGTCCACATTGTCATCAGGAAGAGCCTCACTCAGAGCTTCATGGTGCATTTCAACAGACTTTACTTCAGTCGTAATGTTGACTGGAGCAAAAGTGACCACCATGCCAGGCTTAAGAACTCCAGTCTCCACTCGACCCACAGGGACTGTACCAATACCACCAATTTTGTAGATATCCTGGAGGGGCAGACACAAGGGCTTGTCAGTTGGACGAGTTGGTAGCAGAATGCAGTCCAGAGCTTCAAGCAGCATGGTTCCGCTGGCATTGTCATCTTTACGGGTGACTTTCCATCCCTTGAACCAAGGCATGTGAGCACTTGGCTCCAGCATGTTGTCACCATTCCAACCAGAAATTGGCACAAATGCTACTGTGTTGGGGTTGTAGCCAATTTTCTTAATGTAGGTGCTGACTTCCTTAACGATTTCCTCATATCTCTTCTGGCTGTAGGGTGGCTCAGTGGAATCCATTTTGTTGACACCAACAATAAGTTGTTTTACACTCAGTGTGTAAGCCAGAAGGGCATGCTCACGGGTCTGCCCATTCTTGGAGACACCTGCTTCAAATTCGCCAACACCAGCAGCAACGATCGGGACAGCACGGTCAGCCTGAGATGTGCCTGTGATCACATTTTTGATAAAGTCTCTGTGTCCTGGGGCATCAGTGATGGTCACATAGTACTTGCTGGTCTCGAATTTCCACAGGGAGATATCGATGGTGATACCACGCTCACGTTCGGCTTTCAGTTTATCCAAGACCCAGGCATACCTGAAGGAGCCCTTTCCCATCTCAGCAGCCTCCTTCTCAAATTTTTCGATAGTTCTCTTGTCGATCCCACCACATTTGTAGATCAGATGACCAGTAGTGGTAGACTTGCCCGAATCTACGTGTCCAATGACAACGATGTTGATATGAGTCTTTTCCTTTCCCATTTTGGTTTAGGTTTAGCGGTAAACCCGTTGCGAAAAAGACTGATCCATTTACTTCTTTCTTTGCTCATGCTAACCCCAAGTTTCAGTTACCATCATCTAAGGTGGATTACTTTGTCTATCTTCTAACTGGTCTCTTTGTAGCCAGTCTTGGTCCCATCTAATAAAATTTTCAACACTGTGGCTGGAGAGACCTTTCAGAAATCCAAATTCAGTCATATACCTGTGTTTAAAAACTCTTGAATGGCTACTCATGTAAATCCTTTAAATAGCTGGGCTTTGTTTCTGGTAGTGTGCCAGTGTACCCTTTACACTGTGTAGACCTGCCATGTAAGACACCTTTCAAATTCTTGAAACTTCTGTACTCAATTTTGTCATGTGTGTTGATTCTGCTTCTGTCTTCATTTTTGATTGCCTCCTCATTGTTTAGGTGTTGGCTTAAACATACATTCCTCACAGACACATTCCTTGGCTGTCTAGATTAGATTAGGCCCTCTGCTGTATTTTCCCTTAGTACCCCACACTTTGCCCATCATATTTTATTTTATTTAGTTAAAAAAGATGTTCATTTATTTTGTGAGAGCACAGATGTATGTGCGTGTGAGTGGGGGAAGTGCAGAGAGAGGGAGGGAGAGGGAGGGAGAGAGTCCCAAGCAGGCTCTGCACTGTCAGTGGAACACGGGACTTGATCTCATAAACTGAGATCATGACATGAGCCGAAACGTAGAGTCGGAAGCTTAACGGGCTGAGTCACCCAGGTGCCCCCGCCCATGACATTTAAATCATGCATTCATTCATCTACTAAATAAGTATTTAAGTGCATGCTATTTGTCTAGCATTGTTTGAAGTGCTATGGATATTGTCATCAACAACAGCAATAAAAAACTTCTGCCCTCGGGGAGCTTATACTATAGAAGAAGGAGACAGATAATAAATAATAAATAGTACATGCTATGGTAAAACATAAGGCAAGGAATGAGAAAAGGGAATCCTGGGGCGTGGGTGAGTCTATTGACCATTTTAAATAGCTTTAGCAAGCTAACTAAAGAGACGGACAGGGCAAGTCATGTGACTGCTCAGCAGAAAGAGCAGAGCATTCTAGGCAGAAAGAAGAGAAAGGACATAGGTGTTGAGCCTGAAAGGTACTTGATGTTGAACAAACAACAGGGAGTCATGTGGCTTCTGTAAGCAAGGGAGAGAGAAGTCAGAGATGAGGTCATTAAGATAGAGTGGGGAGGGAGTACAGATTTTCTGGGCCTTTTTGCCCATTTTAATGATGGGTTAAATGCCTACAGCCTGCCCTGGATTGTAAACTCCTTGCTGAAAGGGATTGGAGAGGCACCTGGGTGGCTCCGTCGGTTAAGCATCCGACTTCAGCTCAGTTCACGATCTCGTGGTTCATGGGTTCAAGCCCCGCACTGGGTTCTGTGCTGACAGCTCAGAGCTGGAGCCTGCTTCGGATTATGTGTCTCCCCCACTTGTGCTCTGTCTCTCAAAAATAAATAAATGTTAAAAAAAAAAGTTAAGAAAACAAAGCGATTGTATTCTTTTCATCACTGCATCACTTACATGTGGTGCCTGGTACATAGTCGGTGCCCGCTAAATACTTGCTGAATACTTTTCTAAGAGATAGATTTTTACCCATAAAACCACTGTACACACACTCTCTGTCCTTCAGTACATATTTATTAGCCACACCAAAAGAAAGGAAAATGTAAGCAAAACCAAGGGAATAAATAAAACAGACAATATAGATAAATCCTCGTATCTGCAGACCCTGGAACTGGTGCTGTGAACCATAAACTGAGTGTGATTGGTAGGTTAAAAAAAATCTGAAGAAAATGTGGAGAAAAGCAGATTAGCATATTAAGATTTTCACGAGGAAATTTGAATCTCTAATAGAATTGAATGGAAATTACATAACTGCAAATATATGGAAATAAGGTCTTTAAATAGGTTTAATAATAAACTAAGAATACAGGACACATGTCCAGCATATATCTGTGTTTCATTCCTTTTATGGCTGAATAATATTTCATAGTAGGATTAAGCCACTTCAAAAAAAACCTATTCATTAGTTGATGGATGTTTGAGTTGTTTCCATCTTTTGGTGAATAATGCTAGTACAGACATTGGTGTGTGCAAGTATTTGAATATCCGTTTTGAGTTCTGTGAGGTATTTACCCTGCAGTGGAATTGCAGGGCCATATGGTAACTCCATGTTTACCGTTTTGAGGAACTGCCAGGCATCCAGGCCTCTGTGTAACCCTCTCCCCTTCAGTTTGGGTAAAACCTGCGGTTCGCTTCTCTGTTAGAAAATGGCAAAGAGTGATAACATGTCACTTCCTGAATTAGGTTACGTTATAGGGCATAGGGCATGGGATATCACCGCGTTCAGCTGCATTACAAGGCACAGTAATTGGGTATTACTGCTGTGATTATGCTCATCTTAGCAGACTAGAGAACAGATTCTCGATTTTGGCTTGATGAAGTAAGCTGTCACATCGAGGACATGCACGTGGCAATAAGCTACAGGCAGCTTCTAAGGATCTGAGTGAGGGTGATCTCTGAGAGCCAGCAAAGAGGTGGGGTGCTGAGTGATACAGCCACAAGGAACTAAATTCTGCTAGCCACTCAAATGAGCTTGGATTTGTCGCCACTTGAGCCTCCAAATGAAAATATAGTATAGCCCACACCTTGACTGCAGACGTGAAAACCTCCGAGCAGAGTATTGATAGGTGTTTGCTTTAGTAGGCTGTCTTTAGTAAGGCTTTAGTTTTTCTTTGGTTCTTCTTTACATTCTTGAGTGAGTTGTGCAAGTTCAGGTAGTGGTTTAGATAGGTTATTATGCACCGTGATCTATTTAGACCCAATACTTCTGCTAGTATAATCGTAAGTTTTTTCTAACAAGAAATCTGGCCTTCTTGAAATCTTCAGTTTGGACTTGATTTAATCATGCAGGTAGTAATGAGCGTCCAAACTAATTCTGTCTTGAAGATGAGCAGCAGAGTCCTCAGGAGTTCACATAGGTAGTCATTAGGAGAACATATATCAGGAAATTCTGTTTGGACTGTATATTCTTTCTTATGAAGTCAATGGATGTAGTGTCCTGTCGGGAGAAGGAATGTTCCTTGAATTGAGGTCCAAAGGTGACAGTTGTGGGTTGGGACATGGGAAATCGAAGGGTATTAGAGATACTCATGGTCTGAGTACTTTGTTGACTCCGAGAGCCAGCATGTGTCCCAGTGGCAGGGCTTAAAGTTACAGTGTATTACCTGTATCACTAATTACTAATCAGTGACATTTCTCCTTCTAAGTTGGGGGATAAAATGGGAAATGGGTACTTGATTTGCTGTTCAACATTTCCTATCATATATATTTTTTTTCTTCACTTCCTTAGCTAATACCGAACAATTTTTTATTCATCATCACTTCCGTTTACAATACTGCAGGTGTCTTTATCAAAAGATTGCTTTAATTTCTGGAGTGGGAACATCTAGTTTTGTCTGTAAGGCCATCAGTTTATTCTGGGTCTTATTCTGCTTTTGTTTTCAGGCTCTTTCAAAATGTATAGTATGTCATTACCAATCAGGCTATATGATTATTTCCATCCAGTTTTTGCTTGTTTATAAAATTTTCGGTTTCTGGCTTAAGGCTACTCACGAAAAGTGAGGAGGGAGATGGATCACAACTGCTTCAGAGTCTTCTCCCGAATGCTGTCTAAAGGTACTAAAGAGCCCTTCTCTGAAGTGCCCAGTAGACGTATCCTTTCTTTGGTGGCACAACTGGATTAGGGTCCAGTCTATTTTCATAGGAAAGATTTTGGTAGTGGCTTCCCAAGGACCTTTTCCATCATTTCCAGTTTTTCTAAACCTCTCTGGTTTCCCATGCAATTAGGAGTCTGAAGTCACTTTTAGATCTTTCTATTTTTCCCTCTCATCTAATATTTTTTAATCTGAGGTTCTTACTAGCAATATGAACCAACTGACACAAATCTGAGGACCCGAGATTATTTATACATTCCTCAATTTCTTTGTAAATTTCTGTCTGATCTCTGTAAGCTTTAGAAAGTGTTTGGTAATACTTAGTTCAGAATGAAACCAAAGTTTTAATGTAGCCTTCAAGGCTGGCCCTGAAGCCTTTATTTATTTTTTAATGTTTTTATTTTATTTTCGAAAGTGGGGGAAGGGGCAGAGAGAGTGGGGGTCAGAGGATCTGAAGCAGGCTCTGCACTAACAACAGGGAGCCTGATGCGGGGCTTGTGAGATCGTAAGCTGAGCCGAATTCGGACATTCAACCGACTGAGCCATCCAGGTGCCCCGACAGTAGTTTAATTTTAAAAGGTAATGTTGCTTTGAGGGTTTCTGGCCAGGTGGGAATAAGGGATCAGGTCAGTAGAAGAAAGAGCAGGGCAGGGGCAAATGGAGGCAAACAGGATGGAGGAAAAGGAATCGCAGGATGAAGACCCATGAGGTTTGAGAGAGTTTTAAGTTTTTCAGATTTTTCATTCGACTTTTCCTGTTTTTTCCCTCTTCCCTATGAGCTTTGTCTTCCTCGTGAATTTCGTAAGAAAACAAATTTGGAATCTGAATTCTTTCTGGATGTTTCCTGCAAAAAGAGCAGAACCTTAGGTGTTTGAGATTTCAAGTCTCCCCCTCACCTCACAGGTGACTCTCAAACCATATCCAAAGGTTACAAAAGAGGGGTGCCTGGGAGGCTCAGTCAGTTAAGCCCTTGACTCTTGATTTTGGCTCAGGTCATGCTCTCACGGTTTGTAGGTTTGAGCTCTGCATTGGGCTCTGGTTGTGACAGCACAGAGCCTGCTTGAGATTCTGTCTCCCTCTCTCTCTGTCCTTCCCCTGTGTGTGCGCGCGCACTCTCTCTCTCTCTCTTTCTCAAAAATAAATAAACTTAAGGGTTACAAAAGAGTCTACCATAATTCTGAATTATCCTAGGTGATATAATGCCATTTAGAAAGATAAGAACATAAATTTAATTTCTGGATTTAGAACCTTTAAGGAGAAGTCTGCCTCAGAGCCTAGACTTGACCTGAGATGAGCCCATGTGAACCTCATAATAACACTTCTCGAGCCTCCAACCTAATGGATGGCCATCTCTGATTGTAGACCTGATAATATGCAGTGCTGTGGTGGTTTAAGATTTGGAGGGGACATCTCGCCCATACCCAGAATCCCATGGACAAAACAAGATAGAAGATTGTCAAAGTTTTATTATAGGTTTCAAAGCAAATTTTATCCTATTTAGATACCAGCGTGAGGAAACCTTCTGAATTATATTGACTTCCGGAGCTAGTACGATGGTGGATTTATAGGTCCTGTACTTGCCTTCTTCCATATGAACTCTTTTTATGGACTTAGAACAAAATATGCTGAGGACATTTTATTACTAATAAGGAAGGTTTTGTTAATAAAAAGGAGGGCATCTTCCAATAATAACATTTTCAAATCCAATCATAATGTCAACAGATTCTTGGTTTCTGAGGTTCCTGAAAAGGAAATTGGAACTCTCCCCACAGTGAGGTTTTTCTCACTATTGTGTTTGGGGACACCCCTGGGTGAGGGCTCAGTGGGCATCTGCGGAGCACTACAGTTTTGGAATCGAGGGTCTTGAACAGAACTTAAGTGGAACTTCAAAGATTGCCTCCAAGTGATGGTATCTTTAACTGTAGTAGGTAATAAAGTTGGTTTTGCTTGTTTATCTCTTCAGAGAGGCTGCGTTTGACAATCCGCATTTGAATTTGGAAAATAGGGGAAAATAGCAAGTAGAGGAAAAACCCTACTTTTCAGTTTTGTATGCTTTAGGTAATTTTTAAGATCCAGTCATACTCTCAAATAATGTCAGAGTCTCATTATCTTTGTTAGCTTTATGGTACACAGTTCTTGATATCTGTTATCTGAATTAGTTAAGCCACAAACTAACCTGAAGATTATAGTTTGCTGATAAGCATTTGAGAATAATTTTAGGATGCCATTTTGTTTGGCTGATAAATTTTTATGCTGGTTTTATTTCTAGTTCCTTTTAATTATTTGATATAAGAAGCTGTATGTATTTTTTAGGTTTGGTTATTTATTTAGGTTTCTTGTGTAGTAACTCTGCATTCATTTTGAACTACACTACTTTTCACATTTTATAGTTTAGATTTTTTGGGTAATAGATTACTTTTAAAGGTATCTATGCAGATAGAGGTTTGCTTATGCAAATAAATAGCATAAATTTTTGGAATATCTTGTGGTTTTAGCAATTGCATTAGTACTTTACAATGGAAAGAATGTCTGTTAATTATAGATAATTCTATTTTTTTAAAATCTATAGGTTCCTTTTTTTTGTCTCTCTCTTTTTTTTTTAACTTAGCTTTTGGTATCTTTAAAGCTAAATTTCTTTGTTTCTTGGCCACTGTATTCTACTTTTTTCCCCAAGTAATTTTCACCTCTAACTTGAGTAAATTAATGTGATTTCAATTCATTATATTTCTTTTTAAAACTTTTGTTCCTTTCTCATTTGAATATTTATGCTATTATATGGAAGGTATATAGAGATGGCTTACCACATTCTTTTAAAATCTTAACACAGTTTTTAAAAATTTATTTTTTTTATTTTTGAGAAAGAAAGAGCATGCGTGCACACGGGGGTGGGGCAGGGAGAGAAGGATAGAAGAACCAAAGTGGGCTCTGCACTGATAGCAGAGAGCCCGATGTGGGGCACACACTCACAAACTGTGAGATCATGACCTAGGCGAAAGTCAAGACAGTTAACTGAGTCACCCCGGTACCCCACATTGTTTTAAAATCTTTTGTGTAGTTCTTAAGAGTCTTCTGGAATGGTTTTCCTTATGTCTTGTTCTTGAATCATCCTTTTGATTAGAGAGAAATTCACGTTGTCTTAAGGTAGAATTCTCAAGTAGTCATCTGGTATCAAATAATTGCCTTTAACAAGTTCTGTTGTATTTGACATCTTGTTGACTGGATCGCAGGAGCTCGTGCTTGAAGCGTGTGTATTTCAAGCTGGTAGAAGACAGGGTTTGGAACCCCAGCTCACTTGTTTAGCAAAGAATAACAAGCCGCAGATCCTGATTTCAAAGAGCTTCAAGTCCCCTTAGGGAGACCTGCAAGTAGACAGGCAACTTAATACATTTTAATAATTTTGACCTCAGAGTGCATGGGGCCCTTGTAGAGGGGCACCAAACCTAGTGTGAGGGCGTCGTGGCAGATCTACCAGTGATACCTAACGTTTGAGCAGTAGTGAGTTAGCTAAAGGGTGAAGGTGGGGATGGAGACACAGCTCCAAGGTCAGTGAGAACATCTTACTGTGAAAGCGCAGAGCTCAGAGACGGTCGGAACTTTAGGAAACTGCAGGTCCATGGTGTATAGGGCTGTAGTAAGAGCGAGCTGGAGTAAAAGTGAGTGCCCAGGTATATATGGCCTTGACTGCTATGCACCTGGTTTTGGAGGTTATTCTTAGGGCTTTGGGAGCCTCTGAATGGTTTCATGTAGAAAAGTTAACATGATAGAATTCTAGAATTAGAAAACTTAACTTTGGTTTGTGATGTGGAAAATGGATTGGAGCAAAATGTTATTCCCCAGTAAGAAATGATAGGGGCCTAAAATAAAAATATTAGGATGGAGCAGAGTGGATGGAAGTGGAGCTTCCTGGTGGAAGCTGAATTGATAGCTTATATGATCTGTTACATGTCAGGAGTGGGGGCGGAGGGAGGGACCAACATTGATGAAATCACTGCATTTGGTTGTGAATACCTACAACATTTCAGTTTGGGGGTAAATTCATTAAACTTCTCTGAGTTCTGTTGCCGTTTAAGAGAGAATAGTAGGATTATTTACATCTCAGTGTGGTAATTGGGGGTTCGTAAATTATGCAGTGTAGGTTTAAAGTAGTCATTGTTTTTGTCACCCAGTTAGCCAGATTTTACAAACTGGGCTCTTGCTTTAGCAGAAAGAGCCAAATAACAACAAAAACTAGCATGAAGGGAATCATTTAAAAAACCAGAAAATTGAAAAGCTGTGTCCTGGTAATTACCAAGTACAGCATATAGACATCAGTATCCTTTTCTCCTGATAAACCAAGAAGAACTCTCCCGATGGTGCCTCAAAGGCTCTATATTTTTGAAAAAACATTCAGTTATGTTTACTATACTGATAATAATAAGAGAAGTATGTATAAAGCTTAGAAAGATTGGAAGGTATATTAAAATACAGTCTTCTGCTTGACTCGGGGTTGTCTGGAAAACACCATCAGCTGGAGCCTATTTTCCTGAACTCGGGACTGTTGAAAGTTTTGCTCTGGTTTATCTACAAATGCAGAATAGTCTGAGGATGCTTTTTGTGTACAGATACGCTTTTACCTATAGTGTATTGAAGCAATGATTCCCCCCCCCCCCAAAAAAAAAAACAGTTGCTAATTTGTTGTAGAACCAGCTGAGGAAAGTAAACTGTCAGTAGCTTCTTAGGTGATTTAGTAGCAGGACTCAAATCCCTTGAGTATAGAGTTCAGGGTTGAGTGGGTAGGCTGTGTGTAGCAATGAGAGGTATGGTCTGAATCACTGTAGAAGTAAATTGGGTGTTTAGCATCGCTGATAACAAATTGAATTTGCCTGTCCTTATTACAGTTTTTGCTTCCCTTCCCTGCCCTTCTTCCCTGCTCATCGGCAACAGTCAGTATACAGGGCATCTGATCCAGTCGAGTGTCCTGGGGATGCAGGCGCACGTTTTTTGCAGTATTGTAAAACCAGTAATAGTTCTGTGTTGTCCGGGTTCAGAGGCTGCATGATGACCACAAGATATACCAACCAAAGAAACAAACCTGGGACTCTTGGGCGGCGGGCCACCCATTTTATCGCAGATTGCTAAGCATACTGTGTGCCACATGCTGTTCCATTGCACTTCAGCCTTAACTGATGTCATCTTCTTAGTGACCCTATGAAATAGGTATTGTTATTACCTCCGTCTTACAGACAAGGAGACCCAATTCCAGGGAGGCACCTGGGAGGTAACTGGTTCACCGTTAGAGAGCAGTGTTGGAGCCCATGCCCGCTGGCTCCAGCACCTGTGTTCGTAGCCCCCGGACTTTGTGCCCCCCCCCCCCACCGCCAGGTGGGTGCTGTAGAGTATTAACAAATAGGTTTGTGGAAAACGCACCCAGTTTGTATCAACTCCTTTGGACAGTTTGGTGGTCTGCTTATTTAGATATAGCAACATCCACTCCTCCCATCATATTCTTTGTAAAATAGAATTTTTCACTGTTTTCTTCTTGGGTTAGCTGCTAAGAACTAATGTAATGTAAATTATGCTGAAAGAGAGGAGTAAAAGAAATAGTTCTGGTGGCGTCTTGACTCTTTCTGCGTTTCTGGGACTGCTGTTTTGGAATTACACAGCTTCATACTTACCTCTTCAGTGTTTCCTAGTGCTCCATAACTTCAGAACTTGAGGGTGGCTTCCTTCAAACTGGGTTTATAGGCTGGGATTACAGGATCAACCACAGGGATCATAATCTTTTAGGAGAATAGAATCAAATGATATTGTTAGACCATTTCTTTGTCCTTCCTGACTTGAACCCATCAGGAATATTATTGCTAATATTTTGTTTCATTTAGTTTTCTGTGTTTTTTCATTGTATTAATTTTTGATATGAAAACAGAAATAGTCTGAGTACTGAAATTAAAATTGTATAAGGGCATTAGTATTATTAAATTTATTTTATTCCTTCTGTTGAAATTTCTGTATTTGACTTTTCTTTGATTTTCAGGGGATTATTGTCCCACTTTTAGAAATTTTCTTTTGATAAATCATAGAATGTTGTTATATAGAACACTTCTTGAATGGAATCTGCTGTCTTAATCCCTGTTGTATTTTCACATATTGTATATTACATAATGCATAGACGTGGGAACTGTCTCAAGAATGTCCCATCTGGTTCTTGAGCTCCTGCTCTGAGCCTACCCTGTGGCACTTCCCTTGCTGTATATCACTTAGATGTGTGTATTTGAACAAGCCACTACATCTCCTTGGTTAGAAGTTTATTCCCTTCAAACACGGACGCTCTGGAGCTGAGTCCTCCTGTTGGTGCCAGCCTCTACTGCAACAGGCTGGTTTCTGTGGAAGCTGATGCATAGTTGTTTATTCATTCAACAAATAATGTGTTGACGTATTGATTTGCTGAGCTCTGGGGGTTTCATAGAGACCAAGCAGACCTAGTCATTGCTGTCATGGAGATTAAGTGACAGGGGCTATCATAATTGAAGGACACAGTGTAATATCACACAGCAGTGGCCCCTAACCTGGTGTAGGAGGGCTGGAGAGACTTTCTAGAGAAAGTGAGATTTAGGTGAGACATGAAGCACACACCGCTGAGTTTGAGAGGAAGTGGGAATTTTTCTCTCATCTGGACTACAGCTTCCCGACTAAAGTCCTCACATCCCTCTTGCCTCTCTCTAAACTATTTACGTGTTCGTTGGTTCATTCAGTTTTTGTTCAACAGCTGTTTACCAAATGACCACTATGTGTCAGGCAGTTGTAGGCATTTAAAATGTGTCACTGAACCAGTTAGTGACTTCTGCTTTTGTGTAGCTTGTATTTTAATGTGGTAGGGAAATGAAGAGGGTAGACAATACTCAAAATAATGAGTAAATTATAAGCTCAGATTCTTCAAAATGCAGTCATCATGAGGACTCTTTGTTTTCTGGCTCTTAGGCTGGCCGAAGTTCAGGGTCTTTCTTGTGGCCTGTGGCGACTCCGCTTCCCTGTACCACTGGCTTCTCTTCGGGCCCAGCCCCGCTGACTCTGTTCCACCCTGCTTTCTTTCATTCGTCCAGTCTCTTTTCATAGTCCCAGCGTCTGAGAAGTTTCCTGGAACTCTGTTTTTAAAGTAGAGATTCCCCGTTGTCACACGCCCACTTCTGCAGAACTCCTATCTCAGTAATGAATTCTTAGCCGCTGTGTGTCATGTAAGGGTCTTTATTTTACTACTAGACTGTAAATTACTTGAAGGCTGGGATGGTGCCTTTCTTATTCCCTCCTGTCTTCAGGGCCTGGTATGTGACACACAGTATAAGAGTTGGATTGGTGGACGGAGGTGGAAGAGAAGGGGGTTTCTGGCTGAGCTGAGGAGGAGGAGGTGTAAAGGCTGGGCAGCTGGAGGAATGCCTGTGTGGGCTTGGGGGTGGGGAGGAAAGCAGAGGTAGAGAGGGACTGGGGACAAGACTGGTGGTGCAGGCAGGATCAAGTACAGACACAAAGGAATTAAAATTTGGTTCTAAGGCAGTGGGGAGTCATGAAAAGTTTAAGCACATTTTGGGAATGCTAGTTTGTTTTGGTAACATTTAATGTCCTGGAAATCATTGATTCGATTGGAGGACACCTTCAAGTGTGGCTGATTTAATTTTTAAATTGTGAAAGTAGTAGGCAGTATGAAATTTTGCTCTCACTGGTAATAAAGTTAAATGTGTACCAAAGGGTCTGTAGCCATAAGTCAGAGTTGCCTCTTCTCTAACTCTTAATCCTACTTTCGAGCAGTAACTCAAGCTGAGGGGTTTGAATGTGTCCATACATGAACTTTGATGAGCATTCCAAGGTATAATTTCTGTCTTAATGTAGATAAGGTCATACTATATATATTATCCTACAACTTGCTTTCCCCCATGGTGCGCACTGTATTCGGTGTTTTCTTAAAGTGGAAGAGTTAACCTTCCTAAACCCTGTCCTTATTTCCTGGCACAGAGCCAAGGCGTTTGGCACTGTGTTCTTAGTCCCAAAAGGTCCTGCTGGAGAAGCCATGCCTTCCACTGGACTTTATACTGTCCTTTTCTGCCACTTGCTTTTTGTCTTCAGTTTTAACCTCACAGACTCGGTTTCTAGAACACAGGAAATGGCTTCCAAATTTCGGATTTTGTTCATGTTCCTTCTGTCTACACTTTTCACCCTAATCTTCCCACGGCAGCGGCTGTTTTCTTCATGCTTGAGTTTATATTTTACTTCAAAAGGATGCTTTTTTAAAAAATTTATTAAGTAATCTCTACCTCCCAATGTGGGGCTCGAACTTGCAACCCCGAGATCAAGAGTCACACGTTCTACTGACTGAGCCAGCCAGGCACCCCCAGAAGGACCCTTTCTGAGCAGTCTATCCAAAAATGTTCTCCCTCTCCATCTCCTTCAGGACCGTTTGTTTCCATGTGTCATTTATTTCAGTTCTCAGTTGGTTTGTCTGCTCTCTTTGAGTTCTCTTATTAAATAAGTCTGTAAGAACTGTTTCATGTAGTATTACATATGGATCAACCTCCTCTTTTAAAACTTGTAAAAAATTATGGCATGTTCCATTTTGTGTACATATCCTTTCTGGTACCAGTCCCTGACTGAAAACCTTTAAAATTGTTTTTCTGATTTTCTTATAACACCAGCAACAAATTAAAAATAATTTATTTACATATCTCTCTGTGTGCATGCATGTGCCTATGTGCATAGGATAGCTTCCTAAAAATGAAATTGCTGGGTCTTCAAACTTTTGATAGATGCTGACAGTTCTTAAAAAGATTGCCCCATTTCATGCAATGTCAGTAGTGAGGGTCATGTCTGTTTACCTTCATGCCTTCACGGCCGGCTGTCGGCAGACTCTGGCAGGTTGACCATGGTGTCTCATTGTTTGAACTTGTATGTCTATAATTATGACTGAACTTGAACATATTTCATATGTTCCTTTGGATTTCATTTTATGGAAATTTCTCATTTAATCTTTTGGCCATTTTTCTTGGTAGTTGTTGGCTTTTTTCTTGTTGATTCAAGATTTTGTATTAAAAAAATGTTTTTCTGGGGCAGCTGGATGGCTCAGTTAAGTGTCCAAGTCTTGATTTTGGCTTAGATCATAATCTCATGGTTTGTGGGTTCAAGCCCCATGTTGGACTCTGTGCTGACAGTGTGGAGTTGGCTTGAGATTTTCTTTCTCTCTCTCAAAATAAATAAACTTAAAAAAATTAGATGTTTTCTATCTATAGTCTTAGAGGAAAGTTATACTGTGTGATGTGTCAATGCCATTGAATTTAGAGATGTATGGGGCTTTTAATCTCATTGTACAGCCTGATAGTAGCTAAATGTGCTAAAAGAATATATTGGAGATGAATGTATTTAATAGTATATTTAATGAGTGTATTTCTTATTGAAACTTATAATAATTTTTAAATGTCCAGTATATAATATGTCCTGAATAAAATATCTTGGGATAAATGAATGACAAGTGAAAAATTAATTTTTAAGGCAGTTTGATTTTACTTGAAGTTCATTTAGTAAAATTTGCTTTTCATAGTAGGAAAAATAATTGTTTTTAAGAGTTGTTAGATAAAAATACAAGTTGCCCAGTTAAACCTGAATCTTAGATAATGATTATTTTAAATGTTTGTTTATTTTTGAGAGAGAGAAAGAGCATGAGCAGGGAAAGGGCAGCAAGAGAAGGGGGACAGAGAATCCCAAGCAGGCTCTGTGCCGTCAACACAGAGCTGGATGCAGGGCTTGAACTCACAAATTGTGAGATCATGACCTGAAGCTGAAACCAAGAGTCGGACGCTTAACTGACTGAGCCACTCAGGTGCCCCGTTAATGACTTTTGTTTTAAAAGTATGTCCCAAATATTGCATAAGACATCATAGTAAGGAAATGTAACATACTGAATAAGTTAAAAGACAAGATTGTTTTGTGGCTGTTTGTAGAACTGTTGGGTTTGTGTCAATCAAAAGATTTTTTAGAAATTTTGCTTTTTGTATAAATAGATATCTCTTTATATATATATATACACACACACATATATAATATGTATGTAATAAGTATGACTAATGAATTCTGTGCATTATCTTTTAACATTTGCTTGTTTGTAAGTTCTCTCAAGGTAACGGACTTTTGAGACAGCAGTTTATTTTCTCTCAGAATATCTTTTGCAAATATACTACTGCACATTTGAAAGAAAAGACATGTTAAAAGTTTCCTTTTAGGCTTCTTATAATCCAGTCTCCATCAGCCAGCGCTCTTCCTGTATTTTGTTCGCGAGGCACTAATTGTCCGCATTTGGCAGGTTTAACACTTCCTGACAGAGAGGCTATTAAGGGGAAGTATTCTCCAATAACTGTCACTGGCTGGAACAAAGAACCTTCAAACTCAATGTGTGGAAACCACTAACATTCTTAAATGACCCTTTTCATGGATTTTTATCCCTTTAAGCTAAAATTTGGAGAATGTAGGGTCAGCGAAAACAGCAAGGTGTAATAAAGCAGTAAACCTTGATTTTTTTTGGGGGGGAGAGTAGAGTGGGAGGTATAGATTTATCTCTGACTTGAAAACAATTGTTATTTGGAAAATCTCATTAGCAGATGTGACTGCTTGGAGTAAAAAAAAAAAAAAAAAAGAGTTAAAACTGATGTTGCTTTCAGGACCGCTTTGAACTTAACAAGCACCTATTTGTGGAGCAGACTGGCTAATGAAAGGAAATTAAATTTTTCTGACAACTTCCCCTGCCAACCTCCTTATTCAGGGGATGTTATTAGGTACTGAAGACTTTTAAGGAAGATTTTTTTTTTTTTATTAGACATAAATGAACCAGTTATAAACATCCCCCGCCCCTCCTTTTGGGGGAGGATTCTGACATGGTTACTCTACATTTTTAGATTAGCAGCTTAAAAGCTTAAAAAACAGCAGTCTTCACTTTAATATTTTAAAGTTATTTTTGAAAAATTCAGGTATTCTCACTAGCTAATGGTTTCAAAACATCTTGGTCATTCCTTGTGATTAGTTTACATCACTGAATTGTAAAGAAAAGTCAGATTTACTAGGGAAGCTTGGATGGAACACCTTCTTTTCAGCTTTCTCTCTATTATTCCATGGGGAGATGCGTCAGGAGTGTCCTGTGCTGGGCTTGTTAGGTGGGAGTTAGGTGTGATCAATTTCAAATTCAATTTCAAGGGAAATTTTTTTCCTTTCAGTTGCATTGGTTGACATTTAGCAATAACCCTTACACACATCAGCCCTTACCTTGTACTGTTTCAGGAGGCGTTTGCTTTCCGGCTTTTCTGAAGTTTTCTCCCACAAGTTGGTTCGTGGAATTTAAAGTTTTAAATTGCTCATTATAACAAGATGTAAGGATAAAATATGTACCTGAAAAAAGGATGAAATAAAAGAGAAAAAGTAATGGAGACTACTAAAGGAATTTTTTTGGGGGACAATTGGCAATTCCTAGAGATACTGGAAATTTACTTTTTTTATTTCTGGAACATCTCGAGCCTCTCCCAAACAATAGAGAATCGACTCCCCCTGCTGACAGAATCCAGGAAAACGTGGCATGTAACTATCAGAAGGACAGAAGCAAGCTGGTTGTAGACAGGCTTTAATGATCTGATTTACGATTCAGTATTGATTGTAAAGATCTAAATTCTGCTGTTAAATTCCAGCAACTGCACCAAATCATTTGGCAATTCTGGTAGTGCTTCCTGCCGGCTCATTTCAAACTGCTTTGAGTTTCTTAATATAATAATGATGAGGTAGAATTTACATTCCACTTATGGTATTAATTTTACATTTCTCTGAAAGAAAAGAGTTAGAAGGTTGTAAAATTGAACATTAAATGAATCAGAGGAGACAGTAGTGCAATATACGACTGCCCTAAAGACATTGTGCAATGGCTGATGGGATTAATGTTGGGTCTCATTTCCTGCGTTTACAGGATGCAGACGAAGCTGTCAGAATTGCAAGGGAAATTGGTAAGTTCTTAAATTAACTTTGGTAGAGTTTCTGTGTCTTTCAGCAGATACGGGTGAGCAAACGTGTAATGAGTAACCCCATAGAGCAAATAGTATTTTAATACATTTAGGATTCTGATTACTTGTCCCTTTGGAAGAATTTATCAGCTGAATTACCATATTATCAAAGTGAACTTTAAAGAGTAATTTGACTTTTTCATTAGAGCTCTTTCGTAAGTTGAAATCACTGACTAATTAAAAGAAGGAATTGTCTTAACTCTCGAGATTGGATATAATGTAAATTTTATGTAGTTAGCTGAATATAACTTATTAAAGACATAGGTGATTAAAATGAAGATTTCACATTTGACAAGGCTCTTCAAGTTTTTACGTTTTCCTAAGATGTTTTAGTAATCTTGCTAGGAAACAGAATGAGAAATCAGAACTGAATATTCTAAATTGGAGTAAAAGGTAAACCAAAGGACATTTTAATGACTGTTTTACTTGATTGTTTTAGGGACAATTATACTTGAGGCAGGGCTTATCAACTTTTTATTTAAAAAAATTCCTTATTGCTCGTGACAACTCTTACAGTTTCAGTATCTGACAATTAAAGAAATATGTGAGGGCAAATTGTTACCATGGATTAGTGGTGGTATCCAATTACTTTACAGTTGTATTAATGAAATTAGTATTTGTATGCATTTGACAGAACTTTGTAGGTTTGTGAGAGAAATCGGACAATGCTGGGCAGTCAGGAAATCTCACCGTCTTAGCATTCCTATGTGGATGGGGCCAGTCTTTTCAACACCCCACATTAACATTTCTTTAGTCCTCTTTTCTCATTAAGATCCATTGTTTGGAATTGTTTTATCCACTGGGAGAACATTTGATTTGGCAGCTTATGCATAGTTGTGATACCTGGTATATACATCTTATTTCTGGAAGTAACCGATTTCATTAGTGAATACCTTCTTTACGATTGGCTCAGGCTAGCTGAACAGTTCTTTAGTGATCTGGAAACTCGTTGGCTTGCCGTGTCACTGTTTCTAGTTGGGTCTGGCTAAATTAATTTGGTTTGGCTCATGGTTAAGTGTGTTTTGTTGTTTATTTGTTTTGCAAACATAGCTGATACTGATACAGATTTGGATTTAAGACCAGGTCTTAGAAAATCTTATTTTATCTGACTGTAACATCTCTTCTTTAATAATTTCTTCAGACACATCGACATTTTCAAAAAGTATTTCAGTACTTCACTGGAAGATTTGCTAGATTGCTGAATAAGTTGGACTACATGGAACTGATTTGTGGTTTATTTCTTTGAGAAAATCAAACACGTCTCTGTGAGGTTTGAAATCACTGACATTCCTCACAGCCTGAGAGGCATGTAGCTTACCTGCTGGCTTTTAGAGGAAACTTCCTCTGAAGTAATTTCACTTAATTCTACTGTAGACTTGTAGATTTAAGAAGTCGTCTTTCTAGTTTAGATAATATTGTTACTAAACACATAATAAGATACAATAGTACGATTAACACAATAGTATTTACATGGAAAGGACAGAATATTTGGATGAATTTAGGGAAATGAAAGGGATTGGAAGGAAATCGTGAATTATATTGGTCTGCTGTATTTCGAATTCTGAATCTTCACCCCTTGAGCACTTCCTTTGTAAATGGCAGGCTTTGCTTGCTTTTTCATGTCTTGTACATTTTCTTTCTTCTCTCTCTCTCTCTCTCTCTTTTTTTTTCCAAATAATCTGTGACCTTTAAAATAATCAGTTAATTATAATGGGACTCTGAACAGTTCTCATCACTTGGCTTTCCTCCCTTAATATTATTTCAGCGCTGTGCTTTGCTGCCCTTTGAGCTCACTACGGAGGTTACCAAATTCCATCTCAGACTCTTTTCTTTCTATTTAGGCACAACTTTTATGACTCCTTCCTCTTTCCTATCTTCTCATTCTCCTCCAATTATACCTTCTCATTTGTGAAATAAATGATCGTAATCATGGCTGTGAAGTCTAACAGTGCTAGTGTTTCGCTTATGCTGAAAGAAAGGGAAGCCATAAAATTTGAGGTGAAATAAAACGTAATAAAGAACCAGGGTCATCAGCCTATTACAAAGCTTTTGGAATTTCCCTGAAAACCCCCCTGAATCACGACAGAAACCTCCCATAAAGCTGTTTTCCTGAAGTGCCAGCTTCTAAAATAAATGAAATTACATATTGTTAGTCTCTCGGTATTCTGTATTCTTTGGTTATTCTTCAGTTTTGTTTTCTACTCATTTTATTGAGATCCATCACGCTTTAACTACATTATGGTTTGGATGGGCCTTGGTGAATTCATCTAAGAGTTGAATTAAACATTGATTCCACAGGAAAATATGCTCCTAGTTGTAAATGACTGAATTATAATCAAACCCTTGAACCCGTCCATTTATAGATAGCAGATGGACCATGTCATATATGCTGATTCACATATTTTTCTGCTTTCCTTCTTTCTGTGTTACCTGGAGAAAATTAAATGGGTCTTTTCTGTGGTTCCCTCCTCTTTGGAGTCTTCTCTCCTGGAAACAGGAATCTGAGGCCCAAGGAG